>CM031609.1:16519643-16526734 GCA_018398815.1 Conus ventricosus | reverse complement strand
CACGGCTTTAAAAGGGGGACAAAGGAAGGCATATCACGTGAAATTAAAGGAGAAAAAGGGGAGAGGATATAAACGGGCATGAAGGAGGAAAAGGGAGAGCATATCACGGTCTTTTGAAGGAGACAAAGGGAGAGCACCAGAAAACATTCCCTTTTCCGACGCCCTGGACCAAACGCCGTCATAGTCAAAGCCCTACATTGCACCCCCCCCCCAAACTCCCACTGCAGCCACTGTGTCCTTGCCCCCTACTCCTCCTCCTCCTCCTCCCCATTCGTTTATTTCTCCTCTTTCCCCATCTCCGAACTGCCGGGCTCCCTCGTCCTCGATCCTCGTCTGCCCTCCGTGTCCGTGTCAGATTGTTACTCCTGTGCCTGCCATGGCCGTGATGAATCATAGAGTGTCAGGGAGAGAGAGGAAGCCAGGGAAAGAGCACCGGGGAGCCCTCACGGACAGACCCCTCTTTTCTCTCAATCCACTTGTCTGTCGCCCCCATCAGCTCTTTCGCATCTTGGGAAAACGACGATCAGAACGGAAGTAAAAAAAAAACAAAAAAAAACAAACAAGGTTTCCATATTTAATTTTTTTCCCCCTGTTGAATAAAATGATGTTTGATGTACGACGTGTTGCGCCATGGCGCTGGGGGTCATGGCGGTCGCTCCAATCAGCATCACGTGTCCTGCAAAACTGAGTGTGAGGTCTTCAGAGGCTTGATGGGCGAATGAAGGTTTTTGATGTGAGGCTGTCGGGGGGTTGGATGGCCAGTTACCTTTGATGGAGGCTCTTTGGGAGGTTTGGATGGGCCCGTTAACCTTAGATGCGAGGCTCTTGGGGGATTGGATGGCCAGTTAACCTTTAGATGGAGCTCTCGGGGTTGGAAAGGGCAAGTTAAACCCTTTAGATTGAGGCTCTCGGGGGGTTGGGATGGGCCAGTTAGTTAGCCTTTAGATGTGAGGCTCTCGGGGGGGGGGGGGGGGGGGGGGGGGGGGGGGGGGGGGGGGGGGGGGGGGGGGGGGGGGGGGGGGGGGGGGGGGGGTTGGATGGGCCAGTTAACCTTTAGATGACGAATGGCTCTCAGGGGGTTGGATGGGCCAGTTAACCTTTAGATGTGAGGCTCTTGGGGGGTTGGATGGGCCAGTTAACCTTTGGATGCGAGGCTCTCGGGGGTTGAATGGGCCAATTAACCTTAGATGTAAGGCTCTCGGGGGTTGGATGGGCCAGTTAACCTGTAGATGTGAGGCTCTCGGGGGTTGGATGGCCAATTAACCTTCAGATGTGAGGCTCTCGGGGGTGGGGTGGGGGTGGATGGACCAGTTAACCTTTAGATGTGAGGTCCTCGCTGACTGAATAAGCGAAGAAAGGTTTAAACGTGAAGTCTTTGGGGGGTGGATGAGCGAATGAACTTTTAGATGTGAGGCTGTCGGTGATTGAAAGGGCGAATGAAACTAAAGAGGTCAATGCCCTCGTTGATTGAATGAGCGAATAAACCTCTTATGATGAGAGGTCCTCTGTGATTAGATAGGAAAATGAAACTTAACATGTGAGGCCCCACTAGATTGAATAGGAAAATGAACCTTTAGATGTAAGGCCATCGATGATTGGATGGATGATTGAAACTTTAGAACTGAGGCTCTTGGTGATTGGACGGGCGAACGAACCCTTAGATTATGATGCCCTTTGCTTCCTCTGGTGACGCCATTTGACTGAAGCCAGATCATTTAGTTGAACGCCAGCATCACCGACGAGATCCAAACCAGATGTTGTGGCCAGACTTGTGTAGACAATAGCAGTTAACAAAACTGAAGTCCATCTGACATGACAAAAGCATCTCCTTTATGTCAAATGATAGGCTCATGCATTCGTCAATCATCTCCATGCTTCTGTGCGTGTGTGTGTGTGTTGTGTGTGTGTGTGTGTGTGTGTGTGTGTGTGTGTGTGTGTGTGTGTGCGCGCGCGTGTGCGTGCGTGCGGTGCGTGCGGTGCGTGCGTGCGTGTGTGTGTGTGTGTGTGTGTGTGTGTGTGTGTGAAAATTGAACAAACACTGCAGATTAGTTTCTAAAGAGGAATGAAAACCTTGGTTGTGGGATGTGTCTGCAAAATCTTAAACATCTTCTTCAGAGATCACACTGCAAACAAGGAAGTTTGGCATCTGATGAGATATCAGTCTGTAGCTGACAATTAGCGGGATGGGGAGGGATTGGTGGGGGGGGGGGGGGGGGGGGGCATGAAATAGTAGAAGTAAATGACAAGAACAGCCGGCCTGACAAGCACCATTCTGCAGGGCACAGTGCCTGAGGACGAAGAATGAAACCGACAGAAGATGATGTAGGGGACAACATCGGGGAGTGGACGACAGGTGTGTCATTGGACCGTTCACACAGGGCCACGGAAGGCACGGAATTTGCCCCTGTCGCAGTGCTTACTTCTAATGTCCAGGAGTTATAGAAGTCGGAGAGAGAGAGAAGGGGAGAGAGAGAGAGGAGAGAGAGAGAGAGAGAGAGAGAGAGACAGAACAGACAGACAGACAGACAGACAGAGAGAGGAGAGAGAGAGAGAGAGAGAGAGAGAGAGAGAGAGAGAGATGGGAGGGGGTGAGGGAGAAGGCGTGTGGTAGAAACAAAGGGTGGACAGAATTGATGGAGAGAAAGAAAACAGAGACGTTGGTGGGATAAGGAGAGACGGAAAGGAGATAAAGGGACAGAGACATAGGGGGCGAGAAACAAGGCAGTGAAGACAGAGGTAAACAGACAGAGGTAAACAGACACAAAGGGGAAAGTCGTTGTCAGTCGGTAACCACCAGTGCCTCAACATCCCCTGCCCAGGGGTTAGCAGATCAATGTAGGGGAAGTGAAGCCAAACGAGTGTATTGCTTTGGGAAACACCACCCTGTGCGTGGTCACATTCCGTGACTATCATGATCCCATTTACATGCTTTCACGGTTGTCCTGTATGTCATAAACATCTTGTGAATGCTCGCCACTCCCGTTTGATGAGATGCGGAACCACAATCCAGCTCCTCTCTCTACCACTCTGTCTTTGCTTTCTTCACATTTGCCCCCTCTCTACCTTTAGCTTTCCCATTCCATTCCATTCTTCACAGCCTGCTTTTTGTACCCCCAGTTCTTATAGAACAGGTGGTACTTACAATGGGAACGAAGAAATGCTGTCTGTGTGTGTGTCTGTCCGTGTGTGTCTGTGTGTCCGTGGTCAAAATGTGTTCCACTCGCTCCAGTCAAAACGGCTGGACCGACCTTTCTGAAAATTTGTAGATGTGTTCATTATGGGTCACGGATGATGCCCGATATTTTATTTTTACCAGAATAGCCGTTACTGACAGCTATAAATGATAATTTTCTGATGTGTCGAGTTTTAACCTTGAGTTTTAACCTTCCTTTTTAATATCATTAACAAATATATATATATATATATATATATATTATATATATATAAAATATATATATATATATATATATATATATATATATGTAACAGTTTAAAATAGGATTTTAAAATGGAAGTGTAAAACCCACCCTACAAAGTTGTTTCGAGCCAAGTGCTCTCCTCAGGGGAGAGCACTTGGCTCAAAACAACTTTGTAGGGTGGTTTTTACACTTCCATTTTAAAATCCTATTTTAAACTGTTATGTCGCTCCCTATTTGGTTGAGCACTTTTAGAATTCTGAGTGGTCTTTTAACTCTAAATTTATATATATATTATATATATATATATATATTTTATATATATATATATATATATATAAATTATATATATATATTATAAGGTTTTCCTATTTACAGTACACATTTTCCCATTTTCTTCTTCAACAACCCCCTCCCCCTACCCCTTTTCATTTTTTTCCCCTCTCCAGATCTTTGCCATGACATTATTATAATGATGAAAGAATTGTTAACCTGCACTTGTTTTCCCCCACTACTTAATTGTTCAGCACTATATATAAAATATATTTTATATATATATATATATATATATATATATATATATATATATATATATCTTTTTGTTGTACTACTACTTATTGGGAGTACGTTTATATGTTTTGCATCTTGTTTCTATTCAGATCGTATGTCGTCTCCTGCTCGGAGTTTAATAAGCTTTAAAAAAGTCTTTTAGAGAGTCTGGTGACCTTCTTCAGCTCTTCTTGATTCTGCCTGCCCTGTCATCTCTCATTTCCTCTCTGCACCGGCCTTCTCCTCTCTCGTCATTGTCCCACTGACGCTTCTTTCTGTGTCCCCCCCCCCCCCCCCCCCCCCATCCCAACTTTTCCTTTTGCCTCCTCTTTCGTGCTTTCTTTGTATTGTCTGTCTCTCTGTCTCCCATTTTCTGTCTGTCTGCCTGTCTGTCTGTCTCTGTCTGTGTCTCTGTTCCCGTCTCCCTCTCTCTATCTCTTTCTGTGTCTCTCTGTCTCTGTCTGTCTGTCTGTCTGTCTGTCTGTCTGTCACTCGTGAGTAGTTCCCCTCTGTCTGTCTGTCTTTCTGCATGTATGTTTAGAAATACACACCGAGAGAGAGAGAGAGAGAGAGAGAGAGAAGAGAGAGAGAGAGAGAGAGAGAGAGAGAGAGAGAGAGATGGATGGATAGAGAGAGAGAGAGAGAGAGAGAGAGAGAGAGAGAGAGAGAGAGAGAGAGAAGAGAGAGAGAGATGTTAGGGAAAGAATAATTGACTGTAAAATGGCAGGACTGGCATGATCACATACTACTGACAGTTTTCCTTAGTACTTAGACTATACAAATCCTGTTATCTTTACCCTTAATTTTCAGGCAATGGATTTTCATCTGACTGGTTAATCGCACCAGCAATACCTTATTTGAAGGTGTTTATGACATTTCTTCTTTTTTTTTTTTTAAAATGAAGATGGCTTTGACTGCATTTTGCAATCCTGTTACAACAGGGAGTGGTTTTCTAAGAACATCATACACAGATATGTTCGGCCAGTCGTGAAAACGGTCACTACAGGGAAGCAAGAAATTCTTGTATCATAGAAATATTAGCTGTGTCCCCTCCCCTCTATCCCCTCCCCGCTCCCCCTTCCCCCCCCCCCCCCCCCCCCCCCCCCCCCCCCCCCCCCCCCCCCCCCCCCCCCCCCCCCCCCCCCCCACCACACACACACTCCCTCTTTGCCTCAGGGGCGTTTCGGATCTGCTGAAGACGAAAAGTGTCTGAACTCAGGATTAAAGCAGATCCCTTAACACCTTCAGTGGAACACTGTCTCAGCTGAGCTGTTCTGGCTGGCAGTAAACACGGTGTATATATTCTACTTGAACGCCAATGTCGAGGCGTGTTTCACCCGCTTCGAATTTTGATATCTCTTTCCTTCGCGAAGTCAATACATCAATATACAAAACACCCAGACACACATGCATAGCACACACACACACACACACACACACACACACACACACACACACACACACACACACACACACAGACACACACACACACACACACACACACACGCACGCACGCACGCACGCACGCACGCACGCACGCACGCACACAGAGAGAGGAGAGAGAGAGAGAGAGAGAGAGAGAGAGAGAGAGAGAGAGAGAGAGAGAGAGGAGAGAGAGGAGAGAGAGAGATACGGACAGACGAATGGACAGAGAGAGAGGAGAGAGAGAGAGAGAGAGAGAGAGAGGAGAGAGAGAGAGAGAGACAGACAGACAGACAGACAGAGATAGAGAGAGAGAGAGAGAGAGAGAGAGAGAGAGAGAGAGAGAGAGAGAGAGAGAGAGAGAGGGAGGGGCAGAAAAGTTTTGAGAGAAAAAGTGTTTGCAGTCCCTGTGGACTCTTTCCTCAACGATGTGCAGATTCGACAACTGCTGCGTCATTATTGAGAGAGGCACACACTTTCACTGTGTTAATGGACCTTCTAAAGGCCTAACAGGCCAGACAGTCTTCCTGCAAACACTTTCACTGTGTTAATGGACCTTCTAAAGGCCTGACAGGCCAGACAGTCTTCCTGCAAACACTTTCACTGTGTTAATGGATCTTCTAAAGGCCTAACAGGCCAGACAGTCTTCCTGCAAACACTTTCACTGTGTTAATGGATCTTCTAAAGGCCTAACAGGCCAGACAGTCTTCCTGCAAACACTTTCACTGTGTTAATGGATCTTCTAAAGGCCTAACAGGCCAGACAGTCTTCCTGCAAACACTTTCACTGTGTTAATGGACCTTCTAAAGGCCTGACAGGCCAGACAGTCTTTCCTCTCGGTTCGTCGGTCCCTTCTCCGGAGCCTCTGCAGGACATGACACAGGCACTGCAGACCCTCCCTGCCACATCTGTTGTGGCACTGCGGTGGGTTCGCCTCCAGTGTAGCTTCACGGGCAACGAACGGCAAGGCAGACAGCATGTCCAAAGTAGGCAGGGAGCCAGTGCAGCGCTGTGCAGCCCTTGAGTTAGGGAGCAGCGGAGGCAGTCAGGGGGAGCCGCTTGCGGTCCTTGACGATGGAAACGCCTGAAGCCCGAGGCTGGAGAGGACAGGATCCGCGCGGCTGACGGAGACGTGCAAGTCGTTCTCTTTCAGTTCAAAACATTGCCGACAGCTCTGTCATCAGTGCATGATCAAGATGTCCTGACGGACCAGCAGCGGTGGCACAGTGATAGGCGTCAAGGATCGCGGACTGAGAGATCGTGGGTTCAATTACCGTCAAAGCCATGTTTTGTTTCAGTTTTTTTTTTCGGGATCCACAGATCCACATCCCAGCCCACACGTTGCTGGCTTGTCCACACTTCCGATGTCCACATCGGCAAGACAGAGCCCCATCCGCTGCAAGTTCAGGGGAGGAAACCATGCAAAGACTGGCATGGTCACTGTGGTGGATTGCAGACTTCGCCCCACACACTGGACTTGTCATACAAGACGGCGAGGCACGCAGAAGAAATGGCAAGTAAAAAGATACTCCCGAAGGTGCCGGTGGGACGCATAGAAGTACTGTTCTCAACGACCGAACCCAACCCGTCGGGGTATTCCTGCACCACCCTTGGAAGCCTGCGCTGTGCTGAAATAGCAATTGTTTCCTGTCTCTGTTCAGAGGGTATTGGTACGGTTTTCTCTGGGTAAATTCATAGCCTTCT
>CM031609.1:16499643-16507143 GCA_018398815.1 Conus ventricosus | reverse complement strand
TTGATAAATCTGTGGTTGGTACCATTAAAAATGTATTATATGTGTGTGCATATGTGCCTCCTGTGGATTCACCATATTACTTGCACTTCAATCTTGAAAATGGAATAAGTTTATTGTTTGAATTTATAATTGATTGTATGCCTTCTTGTGATGACGTGTTTGTATTGATTAGTGGTGATCTCAATGCTAGAACTGCAAATTTTTCAAAGGATTTTGGAGAAAATATCTTAGATTTTGGTAAACAGCATTCTAGCGGCCCATTATACACTGACAGAAATTCTGAGGATAAAAAACTGAATAATTATGGCAAAATGTTGCTTGATATGTGTACAAGTCTATGCTTATGTATTGTGAATGGTATGTGTGAGGGCGACCAGGAAGGTCGCTACACGTACGTATCTGAAAGTGGAAATAGTGTTAATGATTATTTTTTAATGTCAGGGAATATGTTTGCTAGTGTTTCTGACGTCTGTGCACTTCATGTATATGAGCGTATTGAGTCTGGTCATATACCTATTGTTTTGACCATTAATGTTAACAATAATCGATTAAATCAACCCAAAGACAAGAATATTAACAATTTTGTGGAAAAGTTTGTCTGGAATGAAAATTATAAAGATCACTTTACAGACATGATGTGTTCATCTGAGATCCAGCAGAGAGTCGAAATGGCTATCAGACTAATTGATGTAAATGTAAATGAAGCGCTCAGTACTTTTAATTCTTGTTTGAAAGATGCTGCAAGATGTATGACAAAGCGGATAAATGAAA
The DNA here is from genome assembly GCA_018398815.1 of Conus ventricosus. NCBI lineage: Eukaryota > Metazoa > Mollusca > Gastropoda > Neogastropoda > Conidae > Conus > Conus ventricosus. The sequence continues at coordinate 16,506,372 of CM031609.1, read as the reverse complement.
TAGTCGTAGGGAATGTGATGATTGGTATGACACTGAGTGTCGCCAAAGTAAAAGGAAAGCTAGAAGATTACTAAGTAAGTCAAATCGTAGTAAACGTTCAACGGATCGAGTTTTGTATTGTAATGCTAGGCGGGAATACAAACAACTTCTGAAAACGAAAGAAAGGGATTTTAACAGTGCATTGTTAGAAAAATTAGTAGCGTCTGTAAACTCTCAGAAAGATTTCTGGAACACAGTACAGAAGATTAGAGGTGGTAAGAAACAACCTTTAAATAACATTACTTTAGAGAACTGGTTTGAACATTTTAAAGGACTGCTTGAAAGAAATGAAGATGTTGGTAATTTATTAGCACAACCATGTAGTGATGGCGAAAGTGCTGGCAACGATAGTGGTAACTGTCCTTTAAATCGTCCAATCTCAAATGAAGAAATTCTGTTGGCGTTAAGAAAATTAAAAAATGGCAAAGCCGCAGGCCCTGACGGGATAATTGGAGAGATAGTTAAATATGCTTGCAAATCTGAACTGGTTGTTTGTTTTCTAAAGAATTTCTTTAATGCTTTGTTTGACAGGGGTCTTTTTCCAGAAATTTGGTCAGAGTCAATTATCCTTCCATTGTATAAAAAAGCTGATGCTAATAATCCAAACAATTATCGAGGAATATCTTTGAGCAATATATGCAGTAAGTTATATAGCACTGTCCTTAATAGAAGACTTCAGGAATGGGTAGAAGAAAATAACTTAACTGGTGAATTTCAAGCAGGGTTTAAACAGAATTATTCAACAGTTGATCATATGTTCACTTTGATGTCGTTTGTTGAAAAACAGTTTGGGTTGAATCGTAAATTATATGTAGCCTTTATAGATTTTGAGAAAGCCTTTGATTCTGTAAATAGAAGTATCCTTTGGCCGATTTTGCTCAAGAATGGTGTTCATGGTAAATTGTATAAGTCCATTATCAGCATGTATGACTCTGTAAAAGCAAGAGTGAGATGTGGAGGATCTCTTACAGATTATATATACTGTACATCCGGGGTAAAACAAGGAGATGTTTGCAGCCCTAATTTGTTCTCATTATTCATTAATGAATTAACGTTGGAAGTTATTAATTCTGGAAGACATGGCGTGCGGTTTGTAAATGATGTCTTAGAAATATTTATTCTGCTATTAGCTGATGATGTGGTATTGTTATCCGAAACTATTGTTGGTCTGCAAACACAGCTGAACAGTCTAGAAAGAGCTGCTGTATCACTTCAATTAAATGTAAACATGACAAAAAGCAACATAATAGTCTTTAGAAAAGGAGGTTATCTTGCTGCTAGGGAAAGATGGAGTTATAACGGAAATATCATGCCAGTAGTAAATGTTTATAAATATTTGGTATATTCTTTTCAACACGCCTGAGCTTTACATTTGCTTGTAAAGATCTTGTGAGCAGAGCTAAATACGCCTTATTGTGTATCATGAAAAAGCTGACAATATTGAATAACAATTCTTTAGTACTATTCTTAAAATTGTTTGATTCTCAAATCCAACCAATTGTGCAATATGGTGCTGAACTGTGGGGTATTAGCAGCTCTGCTTATGAGGTGGAGAAGCTACATTTATACGCACTGAAGAAGTTTTTGGGAGTATCTATATATACGCCTAATGATTTAGTCTACGGGGAGACAAATAGGTATCCTATATATTTAGTTTCTATAGTCAGCTCCATTCGTTACTGGTTAAAGTTAACAAGAATGCAGTCACATAGATTACCCCATAGAGCTTACAATATGTTAGTTGAGTTTGATGCCAAAGGCAAGACAAATTGGGCTTCGAGGGTAAGATTAAAATTGTATGAATATGGATTTGGCTTTGTGTGGGAAAGTCAGGGTGTTGGGGACATACGTGGCTTTATCCGCGAATTTCGTCAGAGATTAATAGATTGTCGATGGCAAAACTGGCATTCTCATGTTCTGGAAAGTGACAGATATGATATCTATCGTATGTTAAACGCAGAGCATAGATTGCCATTGTAATTTGTCTATAAACTTAGACAAACATTTGAGATACATCTTAACAAAATTTAGATTTGGCATCACAGAGATAAGTAGTCATTTTAATCGTTATAGAGAACTCGGTGATGATCATCTCCTTTGCCCATTATGTCACGAGGCTTTTGATAATGAAGTTCATTTTGTATTTCGTGCCAGGAACTTTATTGTATTAGGCAAGAGTTAATTCCAGAAAAATACTATAGACAACCATGTATCTTCAAGCTGATTATGCTAATGACTTCAAAAAATGAACCACTTGTAAAGCGTTTTGCTCTGTTTTTGTGCAAAGCATTTATGATTCGAAAATTTCTTACAGCCTAGGTTCTTTTTTTTATCGTTAAATGCGTGAAATTTCGTTTAACATGGTTACATATATTTGTTTAAAAGTATACAATAAGCAGTGTAAGCGTTGATGCATCGCAGGCTTAAAACTTGTAACAATGTGAACGTTGTGAATCAGTTTTTTGTTTGTTTTACTTGTAGCATTGATATTAGAATATTATCTCAATTATTGTACCCCCTTCTGAGGGGCTATGGCCTAACAGAATAAAGATCTGAATCTGAATCTGAATCTCTCTCTCTCTCTCTCTGTGTTGTGTGTGTGTGTGTGTTGTGTGTGTGTGTGTGTGTGTGTGTGTGTGTGTGTGTGTGTGTGTGTGTGTGCGTGCATGTCCATGCATCTATGTGTGTGTGTGTGTGTGTGTGTGTGGTGTGTGTGTGTGTGTGTGTGTGTGTGTGTTTGTGTACAGGCGTGCGTGCGCGCGTACATGTGTGTGTGTGTGTGTGTGTGTGTGTGTGTGTGTGTGTGTGTGTGTGTGTGTGTGTGTGTGCATGCATGCATACATCTATGTGTGTGTATGTGTGGGGTGCGTGCGAGCATCTGTGTGCGTGTGTGTGTGTGTGGTGTGTGTGGTGTGTGTGTGTGTGTGTGTGGTGTGTGTGTGTGTGTTAGAGAGAGAGAGAGAGGAGAGAGAGAGAGGAGAGAGAGAGAGAGAGAGAGAGAGAGAGAGAGACGAGCGCATAAATGTATGTTTTTATCTCTCTCTCTCTCTCACTATCTCTCTCTCCGCCTTCAACAATATCAACTTCTATTCCTCACTGTCCTGAAAAGCAGACTTGCTTGATGAGCAAGAATATTCTATATGATTATGCTTATACACTTGAACATGTCTGCCCCATGAATCATAGTGGGGTTTCTATGTCGCAGAATTAACCAGAATTGTGCACTTCGTGCAACAAGCACAATACTTTGGTATATTGTTCTTTACAATGTTATAATTGATTTCAGATTTGAAGCCACTTCAAAATCCTTTTTTATTTTGAGAAATAAATAAAAAAAGATGAGCCAAAATTGCAGACGATTTTCTAGCGCGAGGTGCCCGCAGTGAATATTATCAAGCAAAATGAATGTGAGCTAAAATTATTTTCTAATGATAACATGTTGGATAATTATATATTGTGTATGAAAATACATATGTTTATCCAAAAATTTGCTGGTGCTATTTTGTTTCCGTAATTCTCTATGACTTTGTAGACCCCGCAGCGGGAAAATCAAAATGGCCGCTTCCGATCGCGTGTTCGTAATTTGCTAGTGAAAACTTCGTCTTTCGAGGTGAATTATGGATTTACAGCTCTTCAGATAGTATTGAAATGTCATTCTGTCATCTTATTTGTCATCTGAAGCGTACTAATACCATCCTTTACCTTACTCTTTAAATAAGTTGCCTATTGTGTGTGTATTTACAGTGTTTTCCCTACACTTTGGAGAAGTTCGTTTATAGGCCTATATAATATTCTTCTTCCTGAAAGACTGGTACACTCAAAAACGAGTAGGTAAACAAGCGCGCATATATATATATATATATATAAAATATATATATAATATATATATATATATTTTTAAATGTTAATAATAAATGTATTTGAAGATTCTCAGGAGATTTTAAAAAAAACCCAGGAAGACGGAACAAATGCTGACAACGCGCGCGAGTACGTGTGCGTGCTTGCGCGCACACGTGTGTGTTGTAATGGGAAAAAGGACAATTCAGTGTCCAATCCCATTTACATTGAGGAAAAAGAGAGGCAGATAGAGGGAAAAGATGAGCAGAAGCAGAGATAGAGAAAAAGAGAGAGTGGCAGAACGAGTTTTATGTTTGGAAGGGGGGCACTTGAGAGTGTAAAAGAAAGTGAAGAGGGTAGATGAGGAGTCTATTCTTGGAAGAGGGCACTTAAGGGTGTGTATGAGGGGGAAAATATAGATAGATAGATAGATGCACACAGATTGTTCACATGTGTATGTGTCTATGAGTATGCATACCTGGATGGTGGAGATGGTGTTTGGGTATATATAGGAGATCCAAGTAAAGGTTGTTCTGCACAATTCTTAGCCACTGACAATGCTTGAGTTATTAAACAGCAGAGCCGACCACTCAGACTGTTCCATATCTTTTGATCTCCCTTGCATCCTTGAATGGATCCTCAAGTATAGGCTCAAAGATTGTCCCCTACTTTTTTATACTGTTTGCATAATGCTTTTAGTTTTTCAGCAACTTTTTTCCTCTCCACACTTTAGTTTTATTCCATTTACTATCCTTTGCTGGCTGCTTTGGGGGTATGTTGGATTCTTTATTGAACCCTTGGTGATGAGAACACCACAGAATTATGGACTGTAGTGTGTCTCTATTTGACACCAGGAGCGCAGACACAGTCAGCCGCGTCTCCCTGATGAGTCCAATTCAGCGGACGAAAGGCGAAGGAGCAGGCGATACAATTAGATCTGTCTTCGAGAGGGTTTACAGGGTTCCCTCATGCAGCTGGTGAAGGGTTTCTCATTATTTATAACATATTTCCCCCATTTTTCTTCTTCTTTTTTTTAAAGTTCAAATTTTTGCCAAAGTCATTATTATGCTGACTGAAGAATTGTTAGCCTACACTTGTTTTTCCCCCACTACTTAATTGTTCAGCATTATAAAACATTACGCTCTACATGTGATATTGTAGATATGCTATATATGTACATGGGGTGTGCATAAGAATAAGGTGGGATTGGGGAAGGGGGTATAGAGAGAAATGGGTGGAGGAGAGGGCGTGGGAAAGGTAAAGAGTTGGAATGATTCAAACTAATCCATCAATCTTTTTTTCACCCCCAGCCGGCATTATCACACCAATCCAACCACATTATCTCACTTACGACAATGATCATCATCCTGTAGTACTGTAGACATCACTTATGATAGTGATCATCATCCATCAGTCATAGATCAGTTCTCTATTCCCCCAACTGGCATTAACATGCTAAGGCCAGCATACTATTTCACTTTTGTAAATGACCATCATCCCACACTACTGTGAATCACACACACACACACACACACACACCATGACATGGATAATCATCAATCATTGTTTGTAAACCTCCTTCATTCCCCAACCGGAATTATTACACCAATGCCACAACATTATCTATCCAACTTACATAACAATGATCATCATCCTACCATATGTTGATCTCGAATGAAAACATGATCATATCACCGATCAGTCATCGACCCTCCCCCCCCCCCCCCATCCACCTTCTTCCTGAACCGGCAGTATTATAACTAATGACACCACATTATTTCCCTTATCACAATGACCATCATCCTACAGTATCTCACTTATGACAATGATCATCATCATTAAAAAAAAAATATATAATATACAGTGTGTGTGAGAGAGAGAGAATGGGTGGGTGTGTATGTGGGTGAAAACTCCCCACAGTTAGTCTCATTATGACCATAATTCACCCATAATACCCCCCCCTCTCCCCCCCCCTCCCCACCCTACCCCCACCCCTTTCTTTCCCCCAACAACACTATTTGCATGATTTCTCACCCTCCACACACCCATGCATACATTTGTGTGGGAGGAGAGATATGAACTCTTTCTCTCTCCCCCCCCTCCCCATTACCCTCTTCTACGCCCCTCCATATTCTGTTTCCCCCCTCCCCAACGATATCTTACCACCCATTTATCATTTCCATTTTCTTCCAATCATTACTGTCATTACCCACACCCCCACATACGATACCCCCACATAACTACTCTCATCCACCGTGACCTCCCGATAAAATTGTTCATTTATTTATTTATTCATTTATATCTTTTATAATTCTTTATTTACTTCTTGTATCTTATTTGATTTATTTACTCATTCATTTATTTATATTATGATTTTTATTAATTTAATATTATTTTAAACTTATTTTTGTGTTATGGGTGCAGATGAATGAATGTACAGCATACGACTCCCCTTTTTTGCTGGTGGCCATCTTGGGAAAATTGCTCAAATACACAAATTTTCCTTCTTTTTTTTTAAATAGACCTGTACCTGGTTATGTTCAGGGCATGAAATTGTGCTTTTCAGTCAGATTTGGTGTTTGTAGCATTAAATAAACAATTTTGAAACATATATTCCGATTTTTATGTCGGCCATTTTGAAAAATGCCAAAAAAAAACACGTTTTTTACAAATTTTTCATAGTGGCTCTAAATCAGGTTTTGTTCAGGACATAAAACTGGCCATCTCTGCCAAATTTGGTGCTTGTTGCATGATTTTTCGACATAGAAACCCCCGCTATCACTGTTTCTTCCACCTCAAGATATGCTGATGATACTTGTTTGGGGGAATAATGCTTCTTATCTCCTCTTTCCG
>CM031609.1:16484643-16489643 GCA_018398815.1 Conus ventricosus | reverse complement strand
TGATCGTTTTCACCGGGGCGGGCCTCCAGTCCTAGGAGTGCTTTGTCAACATCGAGATAACCATCTCGGGTGTCTGTAACTCCCGGGCCTGGTTGAGGCCGGTGTATCTCACGAAGGGAGCTGTGCAGTAAGTGTTTGTAAAGGAATGACCCACCGCAATAAAGTCTGTAGATCTGTAGATCATAATCGTGGGTCAGGCATTATCATGATTGGTCTATGCAAAATCATCGTCAGTCTATACATCGTTACCATGATTTTATATCATTATTGGTTTCTATTTGATCCGTGTCGTCATCACCCGCCTCATTCCCTTGGGGTCTATATGATCATCTGGGCATAATACTTATGAGCATGGCTCATGCTATCATCATGGGCCTATGCATATCACTGGAAAATTTAAAAATTATTTTTAAAATATATATAATTTAATTATTATAATATAATAAATAATACATGAAGGGTCCATGTTTTTACCCCTGATCAAGATTCATCATTATTCATTTGAATGGTTCCACTCTTTTTTGAGGGGGCCCGTGCTTCATCAATGGATTAAACTCATGCATGGTGTTTACTGCTCTTTTTTGCGTCTCAATCACATTGAGTCACTCAACTCGTGGGGTATCGTCTAGGCTGTCCTCCCCTTTCAGTGTACCCCAAAATTCAAAGTTTTTTTCCTGTTTTTGGTAAAAGGTAAAAAGGGAGCAAAAGAGAGCCAAAAACAGCAGAATGAGAAGTAGAAAAAAGATGAGGAAATAGAGAACAAAATCGCTAATAAAAAAAAACAGAAAAACTAAAGATTATGGATCATTGGGAAACTCAACATAATCAAAAAAATAAAAGAAAGGGTCTTTGGTGGTTGAAAAGTAGAGATGAGGAAGAGGAGTAAAAGGAGAAAAAGGGGAGGAAAAAGAAAAAGAAAAAAGGAGGGGTATAGGGGGAAAAGAGGAGAAAAAAGAAGAAGAAAAAAAGAAAAAAAAGAAGAGGAAAGAAAAGAAGGGAGAAGAAGGGGGAGGAGGGGAAAAGAGGAGGAGGGGAGAAGAAAAAGGAGAAGAAGAAGAAGTAGAGAAAAAAAAGAGAAAAAAAAGAAGGGGGGGGGGGGTGGGGGGGGGGGGGGGGGGGGGGGGGGGGGGGGGGGGGGGGGGGGGGGGGGGGGGGGGGGGGGGGGGGGGGGGGGGGGGGGGGGGGGGGGGGGGGGAAAAAACAAAAAAAAAAAACCCCAAATAAAAAAAAAAAGGAAAAGAAAAAAGGAGGAAAAACAAACCCCAAAAGAAAATACAAACCCAAAAAAAAAAAAAAGACAAAAAGAAAAAAAAAAAAAAAAAGGAATTCCAAAGCCCCGTTTGAAGGGAAAGATCCCCAAACCCCCATTTCTTTTTTGGGGGGGGAAAAAAAGGGGGAAAAAAAAAAAAAGGGTTCGGGCCCAAATTAAAAATCGGCTGCGGGAAATTTGCAGTTTTTGGGGGGGGAAAAAAATTTAAAAATTTTTTTTTCTGACTTTTAAAAAGAGTTGTTTGTGGGGGTGTGTTGGTGTTGGTGGGGTTTTGGGTGTGGATTTTTTTTGATTGTGTTTGGGGTTGTGTGGTGTTGGGGGTGGGTGGGTGGGTGGTGGGGGGTGTGGTGGGGTGGGGGTGGTGGGGGGTTTGGGGGTGGGGGTGTTGTGGGGTGGTGGGGGGGTGGTGGTGGTGTGTGTGTGTTTGTGTGTGTGTTGTGTGTTGGTGTGTTGGTTTGTTGTGTTTTTGGGTTTTTGGGTTTTTTGGTTTTGGTTGGTGTGTGTGTGTGTGTGTGTTTTTCTGTGGTTTTGTTTGTGGGGTGTTTTTGGTCCCTTGGGTGCGGTGGCGTTTGGTTGTGTGTGTGTGTGTTGAGAGGAGAGAGGGGGAAAGGAGGAGAGAGAGAAACAGACGATGGAAGAAAAGGCGGGCACCAGACAGACAGAAAAAGGCTAATGCAAATGACAAGGGTGGGGGGGGAGGGGGTCAAAGCATCGGGGGTCCCATGATTCCCCTTCATCACCAGCCCCCCCCTCCCCAAACCCGAAACCCAGTCCCCCCCACCCACCCTCCGTCCACCTTCCCCCCTTCCCCTCCCCCCCACTCAGCCCCCCCAGGATCCCCTAAACCATTTTCAACCGTGCCAGGGTGGGGGGGGGTCGCCAGTCGTGTCGCATGCTGCCCCATCAAGGGGAGGGGGGGGAAAGGTGCCAGGATTCCAGAAAGAAAGGAAGCAAGCCTGGCCCGGTCCTCTCCTTCAAAAATCTGGCGTCCCGTTTGGGCCGGTCAGCCCGGGGGTTGGACAAAAAACGCTTTTCAAATGAACAGCTCTGAAAAACTGGCTCGCCTGATCGACTCTGGCCCAACCCCCGAGGTTGAGGTTGCGGAAAGTCCGGAATGATAGAATCAAACCAGGAATTGTTTGAATTTGGGAAGAGATGGAAAAAATTTTCCGTAGCTGACCCACAAAGTTCAGACTTTGATTTATTTACGGGGGGGGGGAGGTATGAGCGAACAGTATTTTAGATTCGTTTTTTTAGGAAACCCCTGTATTAAAAACCACATCACGTCATTTCAAAAAACACTGAAATTATACATTACCTTTTTTTTAAACGAGGGAAAAAAAAAAACCACAAAAAAAAAAAACCTTTACTTTTAAAAAAACAAAAGACCTTTTTTTTTCAAAAAAAGACAACTCTAAACGTAATGTTTAGAAAGCACAAAATTCACTTTTTTACACACAAGGTCAGAGAATCAACGAAATGGTTGTGTGGTTTGTAGAAAATTTTTAGCCATGCAAGGATGTTTTTTTTTACCACGTGTTTTGACGCACGGGGGGGTTTGTTCATTGTTTTGTTTGTTTTGGTTAATCACACCCCAAAAGTTTCGGAACATACTGGAACAATTATTGTTTTGTGAAACAAGTAGCATAGTTTGTAAACGGTGATTTCGAGATCCGTCGTACGTTTCGTGGGGAAGGACAAAAAGAAGAAGGGAAATTTTTCTTTCATTATGTCCGAAGTTTACAAAAGTGAGTTGCACAAAAAAAAAACAAAAAAACAACAACAAACAAAGAAAAAAACAAACAAAAAAAAATGCCGTATTCTTGAATTTCTAATGCTCGCGATGAAATTTTTACTTACTAATTATGCAAGACCAAATTGTATTTCAAATAATTTGAAAATCGCAAAAAAAGTTTAAAAACAAAACCCAAAGGGTTTTGAAATGTATGATTAAGTACCAGAAAATGCTTTCGACATAGAAAATATTTTCAAAGATAAAATTTTGATTTGGACCTTGGTTTTTTTTATGTGAACTAAAAACAAAAATGCACGATGGTCGAGAATATTTTGAAATTTTTTTTGATAATCTTTTTCATGTTAATTAAAACGGGGGTAGGATGCTTAACCCCTGTTTGATTAGCTGCATTTTCAATGCTTGCTTTGTTCCCCTGTTTTTTGTTTTACTTGTTAATTTAATGCGTTTGGAGGTGGTTAACATCCAGTATTGCGCCCCCAAAAAATGTTTTTTGTATAATCATCCTCATCATCATTTTATTTTATTATTTTTATTATTTCATTATTTTATTAATATTTTTTTTATTATTATTTTATTTCATTATTTTTTTTTAATTATGTTGTTTTATTATTATGTTATGAATGGTTGTTCGTGCATTCAGACTAGAAGGGGGGCAGGAAGATTTCATGCGACCTTCTCTGGGGACGGATGGACACAAGAAACGAACTCCGTTCTCTCAGCCCCTCAAAAACAGTTTAAAATTTGTCCTTACCCCCCACCCCCCCTTTCCTTTCCCGATCAGACAAGACTTGGATAAGACGACATCCTTGTAGGGAGCCAATCGGACTCCATGTGACAAACAATCTGACGCCCCAAAAACAAACCATTGGGGCAAACCTTTCGCCCACAGACCCAAATGAAAACTCACCCTTTAAGACCGTAGCGATCAAAGCTTCGGATTTTGAAATGAGAAACAAAAATGCGAAAACAAAATGCTAAAAAACATTCCCCCCCCGATGCCGCCCTTTTTGTGATGAGCATTGCCGAACACACAGGGTTCAGTTTCCCCCACGCACAATGTTGTGTTTAGCTGGCGGCCCAAAAAAAAAACAAAACAAAAATAGAATCACACTCCACATCAGCACACACACACTCACGCACACACACACAAACACACCGCACCAAAACACCTTTAAAACGTTTCCGTCCCTTTACGTATACGTTTTCTACGTCATTTCCTAAGTATTTTTTGTTTTTGTTTTTTTTTTCAACTCCTAGAGGCTATGACCGAAAAGTTTTCGAAATTGTTCTGTTTTCCTTTTTTAAAAATCTTCTGGAAAACCTCAAAGAATTTTTATTCATTTTTTCTTTAAGATCGCGGTCAAAAATCTGTGTTTTTATTAGTTTTCTCTGTTTTGAAGTCATTTGTTTAAGTGTTGTTGACTGTAACCCTTTTTGGGATCGTATTGTTCGGCTCCTTCGTTACATTGTCGGCTGTCAGTTGTTAAAGACGTGCAAACTTGCTGTGGGCTGAACGTCCCCCCCCCCCCCCCCCCCCCCCCCCCCCCCCCCCCCCCCCGTTGTCCTCGCCCCCCCCCCCCCCCCCCCCCCCCCCCCCCCCCCCCCCCATCTTCATCTCAGTCGGGCTTCTCTTCTTTCTGGGTCTCCACCGCCCCCCCCCCCCCCCCGGCCCTCTTTCTTTCTCCTCCCCCATTGTGCGTGTGTTCGTTCTTCAATTTAATGTCTTTTCACTTAAAGAGATTGTCGACGCGCGCGAGGCGCCCTCCAGACCGCACGCGCGCGCGTTCGTTTTGTGTGTGTGTGTGTGTGTGTGTGTGTGTGTGTGTGTGTGTGTGGTGTGTGTGTGGTGTGTGTGTGTGTGTTTGTGCGTGTGTGTGTGTGTGTGTTTGTGCGTGTGTGTGTGTTAGTGTTCCTGTGCCTAAGTTTTACGTGTGGATGCGCATACGCATTATGTTTGAATGCTTGCGTATGGAC
>CM031609.1:16474643-16477143 GCA_018398815.1 Conus ventricosus | reverse complement strand
GTGTGTGTGTGTGTGTGTGTGCGTGTGTGTGTGTGCGTGCGTGCGTGCGTGCGTGCGTGCGTGCGTGCGTGCGTGCGTGCGTGTGTGTGTGTGTGTGTGTGTGTGTGTGTGTGTGTGTGTGTGTGTGTATGTGTGTGAGAGAGAGAGAGAGAGAGAGAGAGAGAGAGAGAGAGAGAGAGAGAGAGAAGTTGAGAGGGGAGGGTTTGAATGTGGGCTGTAATTGTCCGTATCCGCCTGAAAGCTAAATCTTCGATTAATATAGATTTTAGGTTTCTGATGCTGCCTGTTTTGTTCGCGGGGCCTGTTTCTCTGCCCTTTTCTGATCTGGTGTTCACAAGATGCGAAGGAGAGATCAGAGCGTCAATTTGCTCCCCTCTGGATGTACCTATTCTGAACAGGTTCAGTTTGGGGAAGCCTTTGATTGCGATATTGGCACAGTTACCCATTGTTATTCACCGGTGTGTGTGTGTGGAGGGGTGTGGTGGTGGTGGTGGTGCTCGCGTTCATGAGGACTTGCTGGTGCCGTGGAAAGGAGCGAAGGGTTGTCAGTAAAAGCCGGGAACTCATCTTCCTTCAGAACGGCGGTTGATTGCCGGTGACTCAGGTCAAAGGTGCTATGTGAAGGAACAAAATGTAAAATGTTAACAGTCTCTGTCACCATGTTTGCATCTCAAGGCATTAAGTTTCAACCTGTAGGAGAAAGTCGTGATTTCTTGTGAGTCATAACTAACAATGATTCGAGACGAGACGTTTTCAATGTCAGAGCTTGTGAGTTTGTCATGTTTTTTTTTTTTTTTTTTTTTTTTTTTTACATACTTTCTAAAAATTTGTCTCCAACGTTTTTGTTGTTGTTTTTTTTAACAGACTTTCTAAAAGTCTGTCTCCAATATGTTTTTATAGACTGTTTCTAAAATTCTGTCTCCATCTATCATGGACAAAGGTGTCTTTATATTCAGACAGCAATTCGCATTCCTTGCAACTCGTTTTTGTCATTCTGTCTGCACATTCATTGGCTGAAACCTCGCAGTTAGATGGGATGCCACAATGAATGAGAAAGTTAACAAGATGCTGATTCCTCATTATTAGAGCAGCTCTTTCCTTGAGTTTCCTTTATTTCTTAGTGACAGTAAAACGGATGTGGAATCAAAGCCCAAAAAACGACACAAAAATCATGGGGTTGCTTGCAATATGTGGTGGTGCCATGGGAAGAGCCTCTAAATCTGCGGTGAAAACGGAATGTCCCTCTCCGACGAGAAATGATTCTTCTTTCTTCAAACCTGAAATTACGAATCCGACACCATCGATTTGATTATTGATTACTGAACCATCTGTATACACATTCAAACGGTTTTGATGAAAAGTTTGGATGTGTGAACGAAGTGAAAATTCCAAAAGGTGAAGGTTGACTTCTTTTTGTCAAGCTACCATTGTTAACGTTGAAGTTTGCTTTGTTGACTTCTCACGAAGGAACGGGAGAGAATGCATGGCACCTACACATTACTTCGATTTTTAATCTTGACTTGTTTTGAATATCTGTACTGTATGTAACAATAACTGTCAGTAGTATTATTTCTCTCGCTGTTTTGTCAAAATGAACTTCGGATCTTATGTTTTTCTCGTCGTCATTAAAACTGTTGACTGTTCTACTTGTCAGAACACAGTTAGCAGCAGCTAGTACTCACAGTAGTCACCAAGCGGTAGAGCAGCCGCTTCTTCCTAAGGGGCAAGAGATGGTGCATGAACGTGTGCCCCGAGTGTAACTGGTACGCCTTAGAATCTATGCTTATAATTTCTTCAGTAGTAAAAGATTGGTGTACAAAAATCAATTCCTTGAGCGTATACGAGTTTTGAGCGAACTACAGCAGCTTCAAGATGAGTCACTCACAAAGTGTCTAGGTCCCAGTTGTCTTTCCTGAAAACTGAACATGTCAAGATTGTCCAGCTGTTTTCTACAAGAATTTATCACAAAAAGTTTTGATGCGAAATGAGCATTCTACGACTCTAGTTCCATCAATATCAGATGTTGGTCAGCTTGGTGGGAGGATGACCAGCTCTGGAGGTCAATACGTGAGTTTTATCCGCAGACAGACTGACCATTGTGCCTCAGACTTATTTTGCCTAATTCGTACTGATACAAGGTTTTTTTTTGTTATATGTTTCAGCCATCTGTCAGAAGTATGTTCACTTCACTTCCCATCCACATTCTCATATCGCCTGTGTACTGGACTATCACGACGTATTTTGATGACATCCGCGGAAGAACATAAATCGATATTTTTAAAAGAAATGGTGCAATAACTGAATCTTGAAAATATCTTTGTGTTGACTTTTGTTTCGGTCGAATATGAGTGTTCTACATTTGTCTGCATTGTATTATATAGAAAATCCTTAATGTACTGGTACCTACAACCTAATACACCATTTAAGTTTCAGTAAATATCGAGCACGCTTTATTTGATCAAACGTACGTTTTATGTAAAAAAAATTTTTTAAAAAGGTT
>CM031609.1:16467143-16469643 GCA_018398815.1 Conus ventricosus | reverse complement strand
GTTTTTAACCCATTGTGATGGACTCCATGATCCAGCCCATGTGCAGGAAAAAGAGGAAAGGTGACAGCAGACACCCTTGACGAACTCCAGTTTCGAGCCCAAAAGTGTCTGATAGCTGGTCCACTTGAGCAGTCCTACACGTGACTTTGAAGGCATACGAGGTGAGGCAGACAAACGTCTCGGCATATCAAGTGCCTCTTCAGCTTCGACAACGTCTCTTTGTCCACTCTGTCAAAAGCCTCCTCATAGTCCGTGAAGATAATGTGGAGAAAGACGAAGGGGTGAGAGTGGGGTGGTGATGGTGAAAAGGGGAGTGGGAACCACTCCGATGAGCTCTCCACAATAATGCGGGACGTGGCCATCTGGTCTCTGCATGTTGTGTTCCTGAGGAAATCTGTCCGCCAGTCTGGAAGCTCGGAGTCCACTGCCTGTCATTACCTCCATAGAGCTGTGTTCAGCACTTCGCCAGAGATTGACCGCAGCGTACTGTCTCCGTTGCTGCGGCGTACGGCTTGTGAAGTTCCCCTTCTTTGGCACCGTTAATGAGGCCCACTTCCTGCCGTTCCGCCGGTTCCTGTTCCCTTCTCCAGATACTGCCGTGGAGACCGTGTAGCATGTTAACAGCCGTCGGTGTGCCAGATTTGATGCTCTCTGCGCCGCTGGAATCTTCTCCGGCCTCGCCGCTTCCCTGGTCCTTGGAAACTTGATGGCTTTTGTGATCTCTGCCCTCTGTTGGTTTTGTTGCAGTTGGTCGGCAGTATTGTTCTCTGCTGGTGAAATGGCTGCTGGTGTTTGATGGGCCGGTCGATTTTCATAGCCAGCTCCGCCCATCTCTTCAGCTGTCCCCCTGTGGTGAGGGGGGGGGGGGGGGGTTGGTTTTCCTGTGTGTCCTTTACCTGGTCTGTCTGTCTGCTGGAACTTACAGGCCAGTGTCTTGGTCACCGTGTGAAGGTCTTTTTTTTGTTTTGTTTCCCTCTCCAACAACTTCTGCTTCTTTGTGCAGGCTATCAAAACGGTCTCCTTGTGTCTTCTTGATGATGGCGGTGAAATGGAGTTGGGTAAAGACGGTTGGGTTGGGTTGGGGTGGGGGATCGAGTGAAGGAAGAAAAAAAAAAAGAAACGGAGAGGGTTTCTTTGCCGTTGTTAATTATCGTACAGTTCCGTTAAAACCTGACTTAGCTGTACTCCGCATTGTTTGAGGGGTACGCCGGGCGGATCGGGAATCGATGTCCGAGAACCATCGATCGGCCCCTTTATTACATCCCGTGCTTCTCCCTCACGGAGACGTCTTGTCAGACCCTCACAATAAACCACCTTTCAACGTTAGCAGGGATTGAGGTGTGTGTGCGTGTGTGTGGGGGTGGGGGGTGGGGGTGGGGTGGGGGGTGGGGGGTGCAGGGAGAGGAGAGGGTAAGGGTGGGTGGAGATGGGGATGTATTCTTTTGTCGGAAAAGAGGGTAGTAAACGCTTTGATGCATGATGTGTGTGTGTGTGTGTGTGTGTGTGTGTGTGTGTGTGTGTGTGTGTGTGTGTGTGTGTGTGTGTGTTCTTCTTCTTCCTCGTTCGCCATCCCGTTAGATGAGCAGCCCGGTGTCCTCGATGAAGGCTGCCGTCCGTCGCAGCTCCTCCAGGGTGCCGTACAGCTTGGCTTCCACTGCTGTCGGTGTTGGCCAGTACTTTCTCCTGGATGCTGCATACGTCGTACAGACTTGAAGGATGTGGTCAGTTGTCATTGGTCCCTCACCACAAGGGCACTCTCCACTCTGTCCAATGCCAAATTTTGTGTGCATGTGGTGGAGCAGGCGATTGTGTCCAGTCCTCAGGCGGAAGATCTTGACCTGTTCCCGTCGTCCCAGCAAATGGTATGTGTCTTCTGGGTTGTATTTGGGATGCAGGAGGCGCCATTTTATTCCTTGTTGTGCCTTGATGATTGTCCTAATTTCATCGTATGACACCAGGTTGTTGGCCTGCTCCTTCTGTGCACCGTCTTTTGCCAGAATGTCCGCTTTTTCATTGCCTCTGATGCCACAGTGTGCTGGTACCCATTGTATCACCACTTTCTCCACTCTGGCACTCAGGGCAACAAGGGCTGAAGTGAGATGGTTCTGTTCTTTGCAGCGGGAGTTCTTGAGGGCTTGGAGCACGGAGAGAGCGTCAGAGAAGACCACCACCTGCCCCGTTGTTCTTTTGGAGTTCTGCAAGACTGTTGTGGCTGCCTCACAGAGGGCTTCTCGCTCAGCTCGGAAGTTGGTGGAGTACTTTCCTGTTGGAATTGCAATTTCTTCATCTCCATCTTTGTATCGGAGGAAGATTCCAGTTCCACCATCCCTCGTTGCCTCTGTGGCGGAGCCATCTGTGAAGACATGGGTCCAGTCTTCCTGGGGATACTGGTTGCAGATGTACTCCATGGCCAGAGCCTTCCTTTGGGTGTCTGACTGTATTCCTCTCTTCTCCACTCCGGGAATGCTGGTGACGACTGTTGGGAACACCTGCCTCTTCC
>CM031609.1:16419643-16444643 GCA_018398815.1 Conus ventricosus | reverse complement strand
CACACACAGTGGGACAGATACCACAGGTACGGAGCCCTCAGTGGGACAGATACCACAGATACGGAGCCCTCAGTGGGACAGACACCACAGGTACGGAGCCCTCAGTGGGACAGACACCACAGGTACGGAGCCCTCAGTGGGACAGATACCACAGGTACGGAGCCCTCAGTGGGACATATACCACAGGTACGGCGCCCTCAGTGGGACAGATACCACAGGTACGGAGCCCTCAGTGGGACAGATACCACAGGTACAGAGCCCTTAGTGGGACAGATACCACAGGTACGGAGCCATCAGTGGAACAGATACCAAAGGTACGGAGCCCTCAGTGGGACAGATACCACAGGTACGGAGCCCTCAGTGGGACAGATACCACAGGTACGGAGCCCTCAGTGGGACAGATACCACAGGTACGGAGCCCTCAGTGGGACAGATACCACAGGTACGGAGCCCTCAGTGGGACAGATACCACAGGTACGGAGCCCTCAGTGGGACAGATACCACAGGTACGGAGCCCTCAGTGGGACAGAAACCACAGGTACGGAGCCCTCAGTGGGACAGAAGCCACAGGTACGGAGCCCTCAGTGGGACAGAAACCACAGGTACGGAGCCCTCAGTGGGACAGATACCACAGGTACGGAGCCCTCAGTGGGACAGATACCACAGGTACGGAGTCCTCAGTGGGACAGATACCACAGGTACGGAGCCCTCAGTGGGACAGATACCACAGGTACGGAGCCCTCAGTGGGACAGATACCACAGGTACGGAGCCCTCAGTGGGACAGATACCACAGGTACGGAGCCCTCAGTGGGACAGATACCACAGGTACGGAGCCCTCAGTGGGACAGATACCACAGGTACGGAGCCCTCAGTGGGACAGATACCACAGGTACGGAGCCCTCAGTGGGACAGAAACCACAGGTACGGAGCCCTCAGTGGGACAGAAGCCACAGGTACGGAGCCCTCAGTGGGACAGAAACCACAGGTACGGAGCCCTCAGTGGGACAGATACCACAGGTACGGAGCCCTCAGTGGGACAGATACCACAGGTACGGAGTCCTCAGTGGGACAGATACCACAGGTACGGAGCCCTCAGTGGGACAGATACCACAGGTACGGAGCCCTCAATGGGACAGATACCACAGGTACGGAGCCCTCAGTGGGACAGATACCACAGGTACGGAGCCCTCAGTGGGACAGATACCACAGGTACGGAGCCCTCAGTGGGACAGATACCACAGGTACGGAGCCTCAGTGGGACAGATACCACAGGTACGGAGCCCTCAGTGGGACAGAAACCACAGGTACGGAGCCCTCAGTGGGACAGATACCACAGGTACGGAGCCCTCAGTGGGACAGATACCACAGGTACGGAGCCCTCGGTGGGACAGATACCACAGGTACGGAGCCCTCAGTGGGACAGATACCACAGGTACGGAGCCCTCAGTGGGACAGATACCACAGGTACGGAGCTCTCAGTGGGACAGATACCACAGGTACGGAGCCCTCAGTGGGACAGATACCACAGGTACGGAGCTCTCAGTGGGACAGATACCACAGGTACGGAGCCTTCAGTGGGACAGATACCACAGGTACGGAGCCCTCAGTGGGACAGATACCACAGGTACGGAGCCCTCAGTGGGAAAGATACCACAGGTACGGAGCCCTCAGTGGGACAGATACCACAGGTACGGAGCCCTCAGTGGGACAGATACCACAGGTACGGAGCCCTCAGTGGGACAGATACCACAGGTACGGAGCCCTCAGTGGGACAGATAATTGAAATGAAGCGGCTGTTCTCTCACTGCCTGGCTTTCCCTTTGTTGTCTGTTGCTTGTGTGCCCCCCCCCCCCACCTCTTCTCTTCCGTCCATATCACCCCACAGCTCGCTCTCTCTCTCTCTCTCTCTCTCTCTCTCTCTCTCTCTCTCTAATTCTCTTTCTCCCTCGCCCTCTCTCTCTCTAATTCTTTCTCTCTCATTCTCTCTTTGTCACCCAGCCCCTCTCCCCACCCCTTTTCTTCCGTCCATTTTACCCCACAGTTCTCTCTCTCTCTCTCTCTCTCTCTCTCTCTCTCTCTCTCTCTCTCTCTCCTCTCTAATTCTCTGTCTCCCTCGCCCTCTCTCTGTCTAATTCTTTCTCTCTCATTCTCTCTTTGTCACCCAGCCCCTCTCCCCACCCCTTTCCTTCCGTCCATTTTACCCCACAGTTCTCTCTCTCTCTCTCTCTCTCTCTCTCTCTCTCTCTCTCTCTCTCTCTCTCTCTCTCTCTTATTTTTGATGGATGGGCAGTGGCGTTGTTTCCAAGTTTTACAAGTTGTGAAATGATATCGCATGAAAGTGCAGCGAAGAAGACCATAAATCAAACCTCAGCGAATACCAAAAATCAATATTTTTTTAGGGGTAAGGAACACAAAAGCAGAGGAATTAGAGCGTGTACGATAAAGAAAAGTAACGTTGAACGGGGTGGGGGATGAGGGGTGGGGGAGAGGGGCGGGGGAGAGGCGAGGAGACATATTGAAGCGTAGTATTTTCCGAAAGTAAAAGGTTTTGAGGGCCTTCAAAATTTTAGCGTTGAGGTGTACGCATATTGATCTATTCCGGTTTGTTTTAAATCAACTTTCAACCGCTTGCGGTCATCATGTTGGTATCTTTGTCTAGTGTGACGACTTCATCAGAATGGTTTCTGTAGCGGATTGGGGATTGGTAGATTCAGTATTTTGCTTTCAAATGTTATCCAAACATGCCGTACGAGCCTAATACTTTGACAGATTCCATTCAGATTCGACGTTTCTCAATCAGTGACGTCACTACGTCAGAGCCGTTGGGACTATTGTATTTCATCGCGTGACTTTGGGGTCATGGCACTCATGTTGACTTCCTTTGAATCGTTCTTTCAGCAAATGTTCTTTTCCCCAGGTCGTCTGGACAGTTCTTTTGCCCAGGTCGTCTGGACAGTTCTTTTGCCCAGGTCGTCTGGGCAGTTCTTTTCCCCAAGTCGTCTGGACAGTTCTTTTGCCCAAGTCGTCTGGGTGTTTCCGAGCGTTTTGCGGCCACTTAGTGTTCACTGATCAGACGCTGACCGTTTAGCTATTCCGCCTGCAGTTACTCCACGTTGACAGCTGATCACTGGAAACGAAGGCGTTGTGGACAGGTCTGATCAGTGTTAGGGGACAAGGCTTGCTTCTTAGTGATTTTGCAACTATGCAGCATCATATTTTTTTTCTACATCGGGCATTTCAAGTCTTTTTAGCAGCAGTGTTTTTGATTTTGCTTGAATTCGTTGGGCATGGGAGCCTGTTGAAGTTTGGAAGTGTTTGGGGATGTAGGGTTGTTCTATGGCGGAAACGTTTGCCTATATCAGTATATGCCTAGGTACTGTGTGTGGTGTGTGTGTGTGTGTGTGTGTGTGTGTGTGTGTGTGTGTGTTGCGGAAACAAATGAAGGCAAGCAACTCTATCGTAAAAAAGAGGACTTGGCTGAATTCGGGAAAAGAGGGGGGTGAAGAAGTATCGCAGAAATAAGGGTCAAGGTGTGAAACATTAATTCATTCTCTGAAGGCAGATGGGAAGCATCCCATTCTGTCTTGTCAACAGACCATTTTGATACGACTGCCTCCAGTCAGTCTTTCTCCCCTGGCTGAAACAACAGTGTCTCTGGACCTGATTGCCGCAGTCCATCCACTGCACTGGCCTGAATCTAGCACCTGGAAATCTGAGGTATTTCAACACCAGGGGAGAACCCCCCCCCCCCCCCCCCCCTAAAAGTAGATAAACAAGGAAAAATAGATATGAAAAGGAATCGCTATGGCTTTGTTTGAAGATAAAGGAAGCATGGAAGGGAAGTCAAAATATAGAATCAAAATGCATACGATCAAGGTTTTATATGTATATGTTTTTTTATGTTGATTGATTTGAGGTTTTCATGTAATTGGTGTTGTTGTTGTTTTCGGATTTTGTTTTCATATATCTATCATTCGTTTTTAAGCACTTGCTCGGCGTGTTAATGTGTGCGTTGTGGGTAAAAGAGATTTGCTTTGGTATCTGCAGTACTTCTTTATTGGCACATCTGGAGTTTGAAATCATGCAGACACGCTGTCTCTCTCGACAATGATACGTCCAGAGGAGCCTGGGACGTGGGTAGGGGGTGGGGTGGGAGGCATTAAAACGAAACAAAGAGAACACTACACTTGCCGGCTTTCAGATCTGCAAACAAAGAGAACACTACACTTGCCGGCTTTCAGATCTGCAAACAAAGAGAACACTACACTTGCCGGCTTTCAGATCTGCGATGAGACCTGTCCGGTTATCTTAGCAGTACTTGATGTCAAGCCCCTACCCCAGTGACTAAGATAGATGTTTTTTGGTTTTTTCCCCCCCATGTAGGTTGGAAATTCGTCTGCCAGGTTCGTCGGCATTAACCAGGCCGGAGAGAGGGATGTGAATGGCAGCCGTCGTCATGCCTCAGTCTTTGTGTCCTGTTGTCTTTGCTATAAATGGGGGTACTTCTCTTGTACACCCCAACGAAGAACCCTCGTCATGCCTCAGTCTTTGTGTCCTGTTGTCTTTGCTATAAATGGGGGTACTTCTCTTGTACACCCCAACGAAGAACCCTCGTCATGCCTCAGTCTTTTGTGTCCTGTTGTCTTTGCTATAAATGGGGGTACTTCTTGTACACCCCAACGAAGAACCCTCGTCATGCCTCAGTCTTTGTGTCCTGTTGTCTTTGCTATAAATGGGGTACTTCTCTTGTACACCCCAACGAAGAACCCTCGTCATGCCTCAGTCTTTGTGTCCTGTTGTCTTTGCTATAAATGGGGGTACTTCTCTTGTACACCCCAACGAAGAACCCTCGTCATGCCTCAGTCTTTGTGTCCTGTTGTCTTTGCTATAAATGGGGGTACTTCTCTTGTACACCCAACGAAGAACCCTCGCAACAAAGCTGTGCTGGATAAGGCTGAAGAAGGGGAGAGGGAATGATGTGAATGGAAGAGAGGGGGAGTGGGGAGGGCAGAAGGAGGGAGGGTGGAAGGAGAGTGGGGGTGGGTGTGTGGCGTATGCTGTGCCTGTTTCGCTGTCACCTTTGATGCGGCGCTTTCTGACTCGATAGTTTTCTTTGTTTCTTTGTTTGTTTTTCTTTTCCTTTTTTAATTTTTTTTTTTTTTAAAGTCCAGAATGCACGTAGTCCAGAATGCACGTTAGAGCTTTGAGATTTTCTTTATTTTGAATTTTGGGAAAGGAAGAGGAATTGGCAAAAGGAGAGAGAGAGAGAGAGAGAGAGAGAGAGAGAGAGAGGAGAGAGAGACATAGAGAGAGAGAGAGAGAGAGAGAGAGAGAGAGAGAGAGAGAGAGAGAGAGATAGGTCCTCTCCCTCCCCCCCCCCCCCCTTCCCGCCCTACCTCCTCCCTGCTCTGCACCTAATCTAATAATGGAGTGTTTGTCTTGTTTAACTGTGTTGTTTGTTTGTTTTGACAAACAACTTACTTTCACAAAAAAGAAGAATGTTTTGTTGTTGTTTTTTTTTTCTTCATGGAAATAAAGGTCTGCCGCGCAGATGTGTGTCAGCTGTAATTATCTCTCTTCCTGGTGGAGTTGTTCACCCACAATTTTATATGATCATTATTCCTGTATTTATATGCAAATGAGAACAGATAATTTTTTTATTTTTTATTTTTTTTTTTTCCTTCTGAATAATGACTTGTATTCAGATGTTTAAAGCACGTGTTCACTGACATATAACCATGTGTTTTGAATCTCGGGTTTCGATTGTCGTTCATGTTGAGCACATATGTCACTGTTTGTGTTCAGGCTTTTCATGAAACTGCCTTATTTTTCTTGCATGGATGGTCACCATGATTGTCAGGCTTTTGTTGCTTAGATATGCAAACAAGATAATTGATTTTCAACATCTGCAGCCGGGCAATGGGGGTGGGGGTGGGGGGGTGGGGGTGGGGGGCGATGTATAGACCGGTACACCCATCTTGTAACGTCTTTGTTCTGCAGATGACTTTTGCAGTATGTACAGGAAGTGAATGTTTGTTGCTGATTTGAATGACATTTTTTTATCTAAGGCAACTTGGTTTCGGCTCAGTATTTTCAAGGCGCAAGCCAGGACAGTAAAGTTTGCTTCAGTAGTGATTCAGCTAAAGGGGTATAACTACCAATCCTGCTTGCTGTGCCTGCTTTTCAAGCAGTCCTGAACACAAAAGACAGACGACGAATCTGGAGGAGGTTCCTTTCCTTGTCCTGTGCGCCACTTGCCTGCATGTGCGTATGGTGAAGGGGTACCACAGGGAATTATTTGGTTTGGGGCATGGTGCCTTGATTCGTTTCATCACAGGAGCGAAAGTTATCGTCCTTATTAATAATTCAGTGAATAGTGTTCACCACTTGGCTTTACATTTCCTTTAGTTTCAGGAGTCGACGTATATTTGTAAAGTGATCTTTAACTCTTTCGCCGCGAGGTGCACTGGGATTCAGTATTTCCGGGGGCCCGCTATTTTGTCACGGTCTGTAAGTGCATGTTAAGTGTACCACTTTTGACACATCTCTCCAGCTACTTCAAAACGGGGGCGGTAGTTTCAATCCATGACGGGGTTTGTCTCTTCTTTCTTCTCCATCATATACGATGTAATCGATCTTAAAATGGAAGTGCCTCTTGAAAAGTGGAGCTGCCAGTTCCACCGCTGTGAGAACGTTTCTGCCTGGGAGTCAGGGACGTGGATTTCCCTGCGGGCAGCTTTGTGACGTCTGTCACTGGAAAAACTGGAGCATGAGAGCAGGGCCAGCTTGCAAACCCAAACTTCAGCCCGAGCTTTCACGCCTTTCTTTTCATGTGAACCGAGTGAAAAGTCCTCTGCTGTGCACTTCACAAACAATAGCCAAGAACTTGAAGCGAAAATGTCGTTCTGCGCTGCTAGGCCCTACTTTTCAGACATGTATGCTGAGGATTGGTGTGGCATGTGCGATGATACGTTGGTGTCGAAAGCGTTAAATAAGTTTTCCCCCTTGTAGTTGTGTTTATTGCTTTGTTTTCTTAAGCAGTGGTTTGCGTGCAGATCTTACCTTCGCAGTCGGCTGATAGATTTGCAGCTGACCTTTGGTGAACTACATCATCTCTTGCCGAACTTTATGTGTATTTTATTTTCTGCCGCCGTTTCTTTTTCCTTCGTCATTCTGCTGTCATTGTTCCTGTGCTGTCCTTCTTCTTCTTCTTCTTCTTCTTCTTCTTCTTCTTCTCCTCCTCCTTCTACTGGCTATCTCTCCCCCTCCTTCTCTCTATCCACCATCTCCCTCCCTCTCTCCCTCGCTCCTTCCTTACCCCCTCCATTCTTCTCTGCTTCCCTCACCCCCTTCACCCATCTTTTCTAAATCTCTCGTCTCCTTTTCTTTCCCTGTTTCTCCAACCTCCTCTGTCTTCTCCCTCCCGGTCCTTGCCTCGTTGTTGCGTTTTGCGCAACGATCCTTTCAGTGTTGAATGAAGGCGTCAGGAGAGGGCGGGAAGATGTGTGACACCATGTACGAGGATGGGACAATGGAGTCCATGAGGACCTTCCTCCGAGATGTTCCCCCACCTGATGTCATTTCTTTTTCAGCTTTCAGTGAAGTGGAAGTCTCTCTCTCTCTCTCTCTCTCTCTCTCTCTCTCTCTCTCTCTCTCTCTCTCTCTCTCTCTCCCCTCCACCACCACCACTCCGTTTCGCCTTCTCTCCCGCCACCTTCCTCGGACTTGATATGATTGACAGTAGTCAATGTTGGATGCTGGTTTTATGTGTCTGTCTATCTGTCTGTCTGTCTATGTATTTGCTGCCTGTCAGTCTGTCTGTCTGTCTATCTATGTATGTATGTATGTATGTACGGATGCATGCATATGAATCAATCAATCTATCTATCTATCTATCTATCTATCTATCTATCTATCTATCTATCTATCTATCTATCTATCTATCTGTCTCTCGGTCTGTGTGTCTGTCTGTCTGTCTGTCTGTCTGTCTGTCTGTCTATCTATCTATGTGTGTGTGGGGCATGTGTGTGCATGTGTGTGCGGTCTGTGTGTCTGTGTGTCTGTGTGTCTGTCTGTCTGTCTATCTATCTATGTGTGTGTGGGGCGTGTGTGTGCATGTGTGTGTGTATGTGTGTGTGTGTGTGTGTGTGTGTGTGTGTGTGTGCGTGTGCGTGCGTGCGTGCGTGCATGCGTGCGCGCGCGCGCGCGCGCGCGTGTATGTGTGTGTGTGTGTGTGTGTTTGTGCGCGCGCGCGTGTGTGTGTGTGAATTAATGGTGAGGACAGACAAGTGCATGCAAGCAACGACCTAGCCAAGAGATGTAACGGGGAAAAAACATGGGGAAGGAAGGAAACGAGAATGAAAGAAGAGGGCGTTAACAGATCTTTTCTAACATCTGTTGGACACATACCACCTTTGATCACCAGAGAAGAAGAATACGATACATAAAAATTGAATGGTCTCTCTCTCTCTCTCTCTCGCTCTCTCTCTCTCTCTCTCTCTCTCTCTCTCTCTCTCTCGCTCTCTCTCTCTCTCTCTCTCTCTCTCTCTCTCTCTCTCTCTCTCTCTCTCTCTCTCTCTGTCTCACTCTGTGTCCGTTTGTCTGTCTGTAGTCTGTCTTTTTCTCTCACTGTCTCTGTCTCTCTCACTCTTCTTCTGTCTGTCTGTCACTCTGTCTCTCTCTTTCTCTCACTGTTTCTGTCTCTCTCACTTTACTTCTGTCTGTCTGCCACTCTGTCTGTCTGTCTGTCTGCCTGTCTCTTTCTTTCTCTCTCTCTCTCTCTCTCTCTTTCTCTCTCTCTCTCTCTCTCTCTCTCTCTCTCTCTCTGTCTGTCTGTCTGCTGTTCTGTCTGCCTGTCTTTCTCCCTCTCTGTAAATGACCTGGCGGAAAAGCAGACATAGCCTGAAACCTTTTTTTTTTAAAATGTTGAATATGAAAAAAAACCTTTTCTCTGTCTGTCTGTCTGTCTGTCTGTCTGTCTCTCTCTCCCTCTCTCTCTCTCTCTCTCTCTCTCTCTCTCTCTCTCTCTCTCTCTCTCTCTCTCTCTCTCTCTGAGATCGTGGAAAACTAGACATAGCCTAACAACTCTATTTTTGACTGTCAAAAAACTTCCTCTCTCTCTCTCTCTCTCTCTCTCTCTCTCTCTCTCTCCATTCGCCTGCCTTCCTCCACCCCCCCTCTCCCTCCCCCGAGTCTAAGGAGAAGCAAAGGGACCTACAGCAGAGAACATGACTGGGTAGTCACAAAGGGGACGGGAAAGGGGGAAGTGGGGGGGGGGGGGGGGGGGGGGGGGGAGTAGGGGGATCAATAACAACATGATGGTGTTGGTTCTCCCGTGACAGCCGCTGCGCCAAATCGGATTTGGTCCTGGCTGTCCCGTACCGCAGGGGTTACGTGATGGGGATGTGGGTAGATGCTTCCTCTGTTTCTCGGTCTGTATGTCTGTGGGTAAGTCACAGCCTTTCTGTTTGTCTGTCCGTCTGTCTCTTTTTCTGTCTCTGTCTGTCTGTCTGTCTCCCTCTCTCTCTCTCTCTCTCTCTCTCTCTCTCTCTCTCTCTCTCTTTCTCTCTCTCTCTCTCTCTCTCTCTCTCTCTCTCTCTCTCTCTCTCTCTCTCTCTCTCTTCTCTCTCTCTCTTTCTTTCTGTCCATCCGTATCCCCAATCTGTGACTGTTTTTGTCTGCCTGTTTGTCAGTCTGTCTGTCTCTGTCTGGTTGTCAGTCTGTCTGTCTCTGTCTGGCTCTGTCTGTCTGTGTGACTCTCTCTCTCTCTCTCTCTCTCTCTCTGTCTCTCTCTCTCTCTCTCTCTCTCTCTCTCTCTCTCTGTCGTATTTAAACAGTGTATCAGTACAGCTACGAATAGTTTGGTTGAGGATGTGGACAAAGCTGTAGACCTTTTTGTGAATGCCCTGTATGGAGCTGCTGCCTGTATGATCAGGACAGTAGCAAGAAAGAAGAAAGTCAGGAATGAGTGGTTTGATGATCAATGTGATAAAAAGAAAAGATTGGTCAAGAGATTGTTGTAAAACTTCCGAAGAGCTAAAACAGCCAAGGCAAAAACAGAAAAGAGAAACATTTATGTTAAAGAAATAAAAGAATACAGTACGCTAAGAGAACCGAAAAAAGGGAACTTTGACGACATGAGATTACAGAAGTTAAAACAGTCAGTGAATGACCCAAAGCTGTTCTGGGCGACCATCAGATCAGTTAACAGCAAATGTGTTATTTGTAATGGAGTAACATCACAACAGTGGTATGATCACTTCTTTGGTGTATTCAATTCATTTGATAACATACAGGGTGCTACAGACGTGGAAGAAATTGAAAGTGAAGAAGTGTTAGGGGAACCCTTGTTTAACGATCCCACAACAACAGAACAAGTCAGAACTTGTACAGGAAATCTAAAGCATGGAAAAAGACCAGGGCCAGACAAAATTGTCAGTGAACTGTTAAAGAACGCAAATAACTCGGTTATTGATTTTTGTGTTGCATTGTTCAATAAATTGGTCAAAATCCATTATTGTACCAATTTACAAAAAAGGGGGCCCGGATGACCCAGACAATTATCGTGGTGTAGCTTTAACAAGTGTAATTAGCAAGGTTTGCACGCATATTTTAAATATGAGGCTAACAAAATAGGCAAAAAGGGAAACAAAAATAGTACAAGAACAAGCATGATTCAGATCAGGGTACAGCACAGTAGACGATATTTTCACTTTATATGCCTTGGTTCAAAAATTTCTGAAGAAGAACACTAACTATACGTCGCTTTTGTCGATTTCAAGAAAGCATTTGACTCAGTTAATAGAAATATATTATGGCATGTCTTGAGAAAAACTGGTGTCTGTAGGAAACTATATATGGCCGTTCGTGGTATATACAATTCAGTTTTTGCATGTGTACGTGAAAAAGGTGTTTATTGTGACTTATTTAGTTGCCCACGTGGTGTTAAGCAAGGCTGTCTTTTACGTCCCCAAATGTTTGCATTTTTTATAAATGAATTGGCCATTGAAATGTCATGAAAGGCTAGACATGGTATACCACTGATCCCTGGAGCTGTCGAAATATTTATGCTACTATTTGCCGATGATGTGAGTTTGCTTTCGAGTACTGCTATTGGCTTACTGAATCAGCTGAATGTACTGAAAGATGAAGCAGATAAACTGCAGTTGACTGTTATTTTAGACAAGACTATTGTCTTCGTATGGGTGGTCACTTACCTCGCCGAGAAAAATGGGTGTATAATTACGCCAAAATGAAGGTAACCAATGCATATAAATATTTAGGGATGGTATTTACAACACGGTTAAGTTTGAATGCTGGTTGGTCTGAAACATGCAGAAAGGGGAAGACAGGTGTAATAGAAATTCTAAGATGTATGAAAAAACTCAACACAATTGATCCTTCTCTATTCTGGAAGTTATTCGATATGCAGATAGAGCCTGTCTTAACATACGCTGCAGAAGTATGGGGTCTTGAAGAGAATCATGAGATGGAGAAAGTACACACTTTAGCTATTAAACGATTTATGAATATTCCACTGCATTCATCTAACACAATGGCTTACGGTGATTCTGGAAGATATCCTCTTTATATTCGATCTTTCGGAAAATGTATCAGATATTGGTTAAAACTCACACAGCTGCCAATAAACAGGGTATGTAAACAAGTGTATGATATGCTGCTCCAACAGAATGCGTTGGGAAACAATAACTGGGTTAGCAATGCAAAGTGAGTTCTAACCACAAATGGATTTGGTATTGTTTGGCTCAGTCAAGGGGTTGGAGTTGTAAGGATATTTATGACAGAATTCAAAAACCTTTTAATGTTCTGTTTCAAACAAAAACTGGCATTCCAAGATGGAAAAGGGCACAAAGTACTCTTGGTTCCATTTCTTTAAAAGTATTTTACAGCCAGAAAACTTCTTCAATATAGTTACCAACAAATGGCAGAGATACTCACTGGCTAGATTCAGAAGCAGAACTCTAGGTCTGAGAGCCAACAAGAAGTGGGACATTCAGAAGCAGAACTCTAGGTCTGAGAGCCAACAAGAAGTGGTTTGATCTGGAAAGTACTGAAGAAGGTTTTTGCATGATGTGTGAAAATGAAGTGAGAGAAGATGAAGAACATTTAGTATCTGAATGTAATGAATGTGAAGACATGAGGTTGAAGTCTCAGCTATTCGAGATAATAGTTGAAAAACGTTATAATTTACGTGATTTGTTATCCACTGACGATGCAAACACTATACGTTTACTCGCAAAGTATGTCGCAGAAGCTGTTAGCTCTAGGAAAAGAAAACGCTAGATCTCACTGACTTTTGTAATAGTGTCTGATGCTGATACAGTTTGATGATCACTTTTTCGTTTTTATTTATGTCTTCTTCTTCTTCTTTTTCTTCTTCTTCTTCTTCTTCTTCTTCTTCTTCTTCTTCTTTTCTCTACCCCCATTCCACTGCATTCATCTAACACAATGGCTTTCTGTGTGCCTGAGTGTGTGTGTGTGTGTGTGTTGTGTGTGTGTGTGTGTGTGTGTGTGTGTGTGTGTGTGTGTGTATGTGTGTGTGTGTGTGTGTGTGTGTGTGTGTGTGTGTGTGTGTGTGTGTGTGTGTGCGTGTGGATGTGTGTGCGTGCGCGCGCGTGCGTCTGTGTGTATAAAATGTTCTCTTTCCATTCCTTTACTTCAACTATTATGTGATTTGTTATCAAGACGAATCCCTTTTTGATTCTGTATTACTTTATTTCAATACACTTTGTTTACAGTTACTGAGCTATTTAGTTTGACCGTTTCATTCCAGATTTTTCCTTCTCTTTCCTGGCGCTGCAAAAATTATGATCTTGTTCCCCCTGGACACAAAGACTGTATAGGTCAATGTCAATAAGAATATGTCTGAAGCTTCTGAAGCGTCTCTCTCTCTCTCTCTCTCTCTCTCTCTCTCTCTCTCTCTCTCTCTCTCTCTCTGTCTGGGGGGGCACCCTATGTTCCTCCATGTCTATATTCCCCCAGGTCTATGTTCCCCCAGGTCCAGCCCTGATGTGGCCCTTTGCGGTCGGCTGGGCTATAAGCAACATTATCTTATCTCCCCCCAGGTCTATATTCCCCAGTGCTATCTTCCCCAGGCCTTTGTTCCCCCAGGGCGAAGTTCCCTGAATATTTACGCAATATGGTCAGCAGTGCACCAAATACCCAAGTCTCGCCTAAGACAGGTATTTTTAGACGCCCGTTAGTCCAGTGGTTAACTCTTTATCTTAGGTTCTGATCCTGTACTTCTTTTTTTTCGTTCGCTTGGCAATGGGGAAGTAACCTTGCAGCGCATTGCCTTTGTATATGTGAGACTTTAATGCGGGATGATGTGCCTCCTTTTCTCTTACCTGGGGTTCAGTCCTTGTCATTATTACCTCTGTGCTGTGTGTAGCGTTTCCATTCAGACCAGCGGGACACGTCAGTAACCAGGGGGGGGGGGGGGGGGGGGGGGGGGGATGTAGACCTGGGGAATCATAGACCTGGGGGAGTATAGGCCTGGGGAAATACAGACCTGGGGGAACAAAGACACGCCTGTCCCTGCGCCAGTGCGTGTGCGCATACTGTGTGTGTAAGATATAAGTTTGAATTGTTCAGCATATATAGTTGTGTGTGTGTGTGTGTGTGTGTGTGTGTGTGTGTGTGTGTGTACACATCTGCCTCTGTCTCTGTCTGTATCTATCAATGTGTATGTATGTATGTATGTGTGTGTGTGTGTGTGTGTGTGTGTGTGTGTGTGTGTGTGTGTGTGTGTGTGTGTGTGTGCGTGTGTGTGTGTGTGTTGCTAAACTTAGCGGAAGTTTTTGAAACTTAGTAAAGTTGTGTAACATTATATCCAGTATGTTAATTATCGGGAAAATCTTTGGATGTTTGATGTGTTTCGTTTACATTTGTTTATTTTGTTTCAAGTCCTCCATGCCCCAGAAGGGGTCACAGGATGAAATCTTTGAGAGAGAGAGAGAGAGAGAGAGAGAGAGAGAGAGAGAGAGAGACTGACACTGACATCTTTTATTGACATTGGCTAATAGCCTTTTTGTCAAGGGGGTACAATGTCTTTTGTTTTTGCTCAGAGGAAAAGAAAACGAAAGAAACACTGCAAGTTAGATGTCTGCACAACTAAGCAACATTAAGAAATTATTTCCATTTCCTATGTTCTAGTACAAAATCATTCTCACACAAGAGAGAGAGAGAGAGAGAGAGAGAGAGAGAGAGAGAGAGAGAGAGAGAGAGAGGGGGGGGAAGAGAGAGAGAGAGAGAGAGAGAGAGAGAGAGAGAGAGAGAGAGAGAGAGAGAGGGAGGGAGAGAGAGAGAGAGAGTGTGTGTGTCAGTCAGTTAGACAGACAGACAGTCAGACAGACACGGAGAGAGAACGGGATAAGGCCTGAGAGAGAGAGAGAGAGAGAGGAGAAGAGAGAGAGAGAGAGAGAGAGAGAGTACCTGGATAAACTCGAAAATCTAAACACAGGTGGACAATGAGACGAAAATTATGTAACGCCCACAGAAACACTCCTCAGGGGGGTGTCTGACGTGTCAAGCCAATGACGTCACCTCATGTTCATGACGTCACATAATGAACGCTGAAGACAACCTTGCCCTTGCGTGTGCGTCTCCTAAGAGCCAGCTCATTACGGGTGAAGGAGTGGCGATGATGCATTCCGAAAGTTCCGAAGTAAGAGCGACACTTGAGAGAGCGTGCTGCTGTTACGTCTTCTGTCCTTGGATGTTGAAGTGTGGTTTGGGTTTAGTAGGCCTCTGGCGAGAGCTTCGTTGAAGAGCGCTGTGACTCTGTGAGTATTTCATCCAGACACTCAGGGTTTGAGCGATACGTTGAAGTGGGAAGCTTGTTCAGAAGAAAAAAACGTCATTTTTCTTATTTTGAGGATGATGGTTTGTACTCCCAGTTCTTATAGAACAGGGAGTACTTTAGAATGGGAACGAAGAAATGCTCTCTCTCTCTCTCTCTCTCTCTCTCTCTCTCTCCTCTCTCTCTCTCTCTCTCTGTGTGTGTGTGTGTGTGTGTGTGTGTGTGTGTGTGTGTGTGTCCCCGTCCGTCCGTCTGTGGTCAAGATGTGTTCCACTCTCTCCAGACAAAACTACTGGGCCGATCTTTGTGAAAATTTGTAGATATGTTCACTATGGGTCACGGATGATGCCCGATGTTTTAGTTTACCGTTATAGCCGTTACTAACGGCTGTAACGGCCTGTAACGGTTTTTCTTCTTCATGGAATATCTCAGAAAGTACATGGCCGATCTTTGTGAAAATTAGCAGGTATGTTCATTATGGGTCACGGATGATGCCTGATGTTTTAGTTTACCCCGTTATAACCGTTACTAACGGCTGTAACGGCTTGTAACGGGTTTTCTTCTTTTTGGAATATCTCAGAAACTACTTGGCCGATCTTTCTGAGAATTAGCAGGTATGTTCATTATGGATTACAAATAATGACCGATGTTTCAGGTTACCGTTATAGCCGTTACTAACGGCTATAACGGCCTGTAACGGTTTTTCTTCTTCATTGAATATCTCCGAAAGTACCAGGGCGATCTTTGTGAAAATTAGCAGGTATGTTCACTATGGGTCAAGGATGATGCCCGATGTTTTAGTTTACCCCATTATAACCGTTACTAACGGCTGTAACGGCCTGTAACGGTTTTTCTTCTTTATGGAATATCTAAGAAAGTACTTGGCCGATCTTTGTGAAAATTAGCAGGTATGTTCACTATGGGTTATGGATGATGCCCGATGTTTTAGTTTACCGTTATAGCCGTTATTAACGGCGGCAACGGCTCATAACGGTTTTTCTTCTTCATGGAATATCTCTGAAAGTACCTCGCCGATCTTTGTGAAAATTAGCAGGCATGTTCATTATGGGTCACGAATAATGCTCGATGTTTTAGTTTACCGCTATAGCCGTTTCTAATGGCTGTAACGGCCTGTAACAGTTTTTCTTCTTCATGAAATATCTCAGACAGTGCTTTGGCCGATCTTTGTAAAAATTAGCAGGTATGTTTATTATGGGTCACGGATGATGCCCGATGTTTTTGTTTACCGTTATAACCGTTACTAATGGCTGTAACGGCCTGTAACGGTTTTTCTTCTTTATGGAATATCTCAGAAACTACTTGGCCGATCTTTGTGAAAATTAGCAGGTATGTTCACTATGCATTATGGATGATGCCCGATGTTTAGTTTACCGTTATAACCGTTATTAACGGCTGTAACGGCTCATAACGGTTTTTCTTCTTTATGGAATATCTCAGAAAGCACTTTGTCGATCTTTCTGAAAATTTGTAGGTATGTTCATTATGGGCGACAGATGATGCCCGACGTTTTAGTTTACCGTTATAGCCGTTACTAACGGCTATAACGGCCCATAACGGTTTTTCTTTTTTATGAAATATCTCAGAAAGCACTTGGCCGATATTTCTGAAAATTTGTAGGTATGTTCATTATGGGTCACGGATGATGCCCAATATTTAAGTTTACCGTTATAGCCGTTACTAATGGCCCATAATGGTTTTCTTCTTTATGGAAAATCTCAGAAAGTTCTTGGCCGATCTTTCTGAAAATTTGTAAGTATGTTCATTATAGGTCACAGAAGATGGCTGATGTTTACCAGAATAGTCATTACTAACGGGTACACCAGCCCAAGACGGTTTTTCCTCTTTATGGAATATCTCACATGTATTCAGGATAAACTGGGAGTACGTTTATATGCTTTGCATCCTGTTTCTCCTTGTTTTCGTTGCTGCTGCTGTTGATATGCATGTTGTTGATGTTGTTGTTGGAGGTCTTTCTTCTTCCTCTTCTTCTTCTCCTCCTCCTCCTCCTCCTCCTCCTCCGTCTTCTTCTTCTTCTTCTTCTTCTTCTTCTTCTTCTTCTTCTTCTTGATGTTGTTGGAGGTCTTTCTTCTTCTTCTTCCTCTTTTTCTTGTTGTTGTTGTTGTTGTTGTTGTTGTTCTTCTTCTTCTTCTTCCTCTTTTTTCTTGTTGTTGTTGTTGTTGTTGTTGTTCTTCTTCTTCTTCTTCTTCTTCTTCTACTTCTTCTTCTTCCTCGTTTCTTGTTGTTGTTGTTGTTGTTGTTGTTGTTGTTGTTGTTGTTGTTGTTGTTGTTCTTCTTCTTCTTCTTCTTCTTCTTCTTCTTCTTTTTCTTGTTGTTGTTGTTGTTGTTGTTGTTGTTGTTGTTGTTGTTCTTCTTCTTCTTCTTCTTCTTCTTTTCTTCTTCTTCTTCTTCTTCTTCTTCTTCTTCTTCCTCTTTTTCTTGTTGTTGTTGTTGTTGTTGTTCTTCTTCTTCTTCTTCTTCTTCTTCTTCTTCTTCTTCTTCTTCTTCTTCTTCCTCTTTTTCTTGTTGTTGTTGTTGTTGTTCTTCTTCTTCTTCTTCTTCTTCTTCTTCCTCTTTTTCTTCTTCTAAGTTTCCGCTTCACTTTGTTCTCCCTGCCCTTCTTTTTTTTTTCTCTTTTTTTTTTTAAATAAACTTTTCTCTTCCTCACCCCCACTCCCATCCCACTCCCTTTCCCTCTCCACTTCCCGTGTTGCCGTGTGCGGTAATCATTTACGGTGTATTTGCGGGCCACGCGTGCTTTCGGCGTTCACAATTTTCCGGGGGGAAAAACTTCCCGGTACCTCTCCTGCATGTTTGCCGGAAGCGAAGGACACAGGTGGGCGTTTACCGACATAGATTTACGCGCCACAACAAAGCGCAACTCTCTTGACGAAAATTTGTTTTTTGGGTGAGTGGTCGCGGGAAGAAATTTACCCACCTCCCCCACCACCACCCCCTGTCTATCTGTCTCTCTGTCTCTGGCTCTGTCTCTGTCTCTCTGTCTCTCTCTCTCTGTCTCTCTCTCTCTCTCTCTGTCTCTCTCTCTCTCTCTCTCTCTCTCTCTCTCTCTCTCTCCCCTGGCCCAAAAAAAAAAAAAATCACAGAAGATAGCCAGACCTGTAAATGTGACGCACGTTGTGTGAAAAAGCTGTCCGTTTCCATGCTCAAGACTCAAAAGCTTTTTAACCTTAGTCGAAGAGAACATCCTGACCGAGTTCCCCTGACCGACTTTCTAAAAGCACGCGCAACCTTGGTGAGCAACAACAACAAAAACACAATTATAACATCAACAACAAAAACAACAGCAAC
Organism: Conus ventricosus; assembly: GCA_018398815.1. Classification (NCBI taxonomy): domain Eukaryota; kingdom Metazoa; phylum Mollusca; class Gastropoda; order Neogastropoda; family Conidae; genus Conus; species Conus ventricosus. The sequence goes on along the minus strand of CM031609.1, from coordinate 16,426,494 downwards.
AACAACAACAACAACAGCAACAACAACAACAACACAATTATAACATCAACAACAAAAACAACAGCAACAACAACAACAACAACAACAGCAACAACAACAACAACACAATTATAACATCAACAACAAAAACAACAGCAACAACAGCAACAACAACACAAATATAATAATAATAATAACAATAATGATAATAATAACAATAGCAATAATAATAATGATAAATATAATAATGATAATAAAGATGATGATACTACTACTACTACTACTACTACTACTACTACTACTACTACTACTACTAACGATGATGATGATAATGACGATGATGATGATGATGACGATAAGAATGAGAATAAGAATGACGACAAAAATAATTGAAAGTGAATTTTTCCTCTACCCTGTGTGTTTTACTCAGGCTGTGACACCCCAATCATAACTTTAAAAAAATCGCCCTGAAAGCACTTTTCATTGCTGCTGGCGGGCGGGCTACGTCTTTTACAAGGTTGTTGACAGGGTGGAATGCCGGTTCAAGAATGCTGTTGACGGACTTGATTACTGCTTCATCAATGCTGTTGACCTAATGGTTACTTCATCGATGCGGTTGACATGGTGGTTACTTCTTCATCGATGCTGTTGACATGGTGGTTACTTCTTCATCAGTGTTGTTGATGTGATGGTTACTTCATTAATGCTGTTGACATGGTGGTTACTTCTTCATCAGTGCTGTTGACGTGGTAGTTACTTCCGCATCAGTGCTGTTGACATGGTGGTTACTTCTTTATCAGTGCTGTTGACATGGTAGTTACTTCTTCATCAGTGCTGTTGACATGGTGGTTACTTTTTTATCAGTGCTGTTGACATGGTGGTTACTTCATTAATGCTATTGACATGATGGTTACTTCTTCATCAATGCTGTTGACATGGTGGTTACTTCTTCATCGATGCTGTTGACATGGTGGTTACTTCTTCATCAGTGTTGTTGATGTGATGGTTACTTCATTAATGCTGTTGACATGGTGGTTACTTCTTCATCAGTGCTGTTGACGTGGTAGTTACTTCTGCATCAGTGCTGTTGACATGGTGGTTACTTTTTTATCAGTGCTGTTGACATGGTGGTTACTTCTTCATCAGTGCTGTTGACATGGTGGTTACTTCTTCATCAGTGCTGTTGACATGGTGGTTACTTCATTAATGCTATTGACATGATGGTTACTTCTTCATCAATGCTGTTGACATGGTGGTTACTTCTTCATCAGTGTTGTTGACATGGTGGTACTTCATTAATGCTATTGACATGGTGGTTACTTCTTCATCAGTGCTGTTGACATGGTGGTTACTTCTTCATCAGTGCTGTTGACATGATGGTTACTTCTTCATCAATGCTGTTGACATGGTGGTTACTTCTTCATCACTGCTGTTGACATGGTGGTTACTTCTTCATCAGTGCTGTTGACATGGTGGTTATTTCTTCATCAGTGCTGTTGACATGGTGGTTACTTCTTCATCAGTGCTGTTGACATGGTAGGTACTTCTTCATCAGTGCTGTTGACATGGTGGTTACTTCTTCATCAGTGCTGTTGACATGGTAGGTACTTCTTCATCAGTGCTGTTGACATGGTGGTTACTTTTTTATCAGTGCTGTTGACATGGTGGTTACTTCTTCATCAGTGCTGTTGACATGGTGGTTACTTCTTCATCAGTGCTATTGACATGGTGGTTATTTCTTCATCACTGCTGTTGACATGGTGGTTACTTCTTCATCAGTGCTGTTGACATGGTGGTTACTTCTTCATCAGTGCTGTTGACACGGTGGTTATTTCTTCATCAGTGCTGTTGACATGGTGGTACTTCATTAATGCTATTGACATGGTGGCTACTTCTTCATCAGTGCTGTTGACATGGTGGTTACTTCTTCATCACTGCTGTTGACACGGTGGTTATTTCTTCATCAGTGCTGTAAACATGGTGGTTACTTCTTCATCAATGCTGTTGACATGGTGGTTACTTCTTCATCAATGCTGTTGACATGGTGGTTACTTCTTTATCAGTGCTGTTGACATGGTGGTTACTTCTTCATCAATGCTGTTGACATGGTGGTTACTTCTTCATCAATGCTGTTGACATGGTGGTTACTTCTTCATCAATGCTGTTGACATGGTGGTTATTTCTTTATCAGTGCTGTTGACATGGTGGTTACTTCTTCATCAATGCTGTTGACATGGTGGTTACTTCTTTATCAGTGCTGTTGACATGGTGGTTACTTCTTCATCAGTGCTGTTGACATGGTGGTTATTTCTTTATCAATGTTGTTGACATGGTGGTTACTTCTTCATCAATGCTGTTGACATGGTTGGTACTTCATCATCAATGCTGTTGACATGGTGGTTACTTCTTCATCAGTACTGTTGACATGGTGGTTATTTCTTCATCAATTCTGTTGACATGGTGGTTACTTCATCAGTGTTGTTGACATGGTGGTTACTTCATCAATGCTGTTGACATGTGGTTATTTCTTCATCAATGCTGTTGACATGGTGGTTACTTCATCATCAGTGCTGTTAACATGGCGGTTACTTCATTAATGCTGTTGACATGGTGTTTACTTCATCAATGCTGTTGACATGATGGTTACTTCATCATCAGTGCTGTTGACATGGTGGTTACTTTTTTCATATGGCGTTGAGAGGGGGGATTACTTCTTAAAGATTACTGATTATGGGATGGGATGGATTACTTTTTAAGCACTTCTGTTAACGGGTCTGATCACTTTTTTAAAAGTCTTACTTGACAAGATTGTATAAGAGAATAGTGCTGGTGAAGGCGCTGGTTAATTGCCTTGACGGGATGGGTTTCTTCAAAAATGCTGACCACTGCATCATTTACTTTTTCAACAATGCTGCTCACGGCGTCGACTACTTTAACAGTGCTTTTGACGGAAGAGGGTACCATTTCAACAATGTTGTTGACGGGGCGGGCTACTGCTTTAGCAATGGTGAAAAGTGCTGTTGATAAGGTGGGCTATTTGTTCAACGGTAACCTTCATCGGGCGGATTACTTCTTCAACGTTGTTGCTCATGGGTTAGGTCACTTTCCACAGATTATGAGTGTAGAATAGCTGAACACCCGAGCGCAAGTGGAACGTTGTGTTCCATATCCGGTGTGGCGCTTGTGATGTCAGAAGTTTGGCGGTGTTGGAGATCGATGGTCTGGGAAGGAAGTTGTGGTGTCTGTTGCAAGGTGATTTACGAGGGGCCGTGTGGTGGACTGCACCATTGTGCGAACTGTGATGGCGGCCACCACTCCTCCTCACACGACTTTCCACGGTGGCAGTGAGAGAAGTCAATACAGTGTGTCAGGACAGAGAAGAAGATTCATCTTTCAAAGCAAATAGATTGGTACTTGGCATCCGGCTTTCGTCTGATCTTTTGTACTTTCAGCCTTGAAAAAAAAAAAAGCATCGTCTGTCTCTGTCCCTTACACATTCCCGTCATGATCTTCCAAGACAGTGCCAGATGAATTGACCGCACCGGTTTGAGGTGCCAAACCCGCCATCTCCCGTTCTGAGTCGCGGACTGCCAGACAGGCTGAAAAATCAACCCCATCCCCACTTTCCTCGCCCCTTTCTACCCCCCCCCCCTTCCTCCCCCTTCCGTTTTCCTCATATCCTCAGTCCCCTGGGAGCGGTGAGAACAGGAAGTCTCCTGTTACCCCTACGGGGGTTTCGAAGCTCTGAAGATGCACCCCATCGTGGGTCTTCTGGAAACAAACATTACACAAGATGTAGACTGTAGAGGTGGACAAACATGCGTCCATTTTCCAAGCCTCCACAGTCAACACTTCAGGACAGAAGAACCCACCTTCTATCGCAGTCAGGTGACGGAGGTCCATTAGCTGCTTTGTAGGATGACGGCGGGGAAGTGGAGCTGGAGTAGTTTTCTCAAACATCTTCAACCACATACCCCAACCACCTAAACATCGAAACCTCAGCAAGGATGAACGTAGGGCCATCAAAGATCTGAAGGAGCTGGTTCAGAGTAGAAAGGTGAGAATTACACCTGCTGATAAGGGGGGAGCGGTAGTAGTGCAGGACTTTGATCAGTACAAAGCCGAGGCGCACCACCAGCTGAAGAATACTGCACATTATGAAAAGCTGCAGCAAGACACTTCAGTCCAAATTGCACAGGTCTCCAACGGACACTTCACAGATCTACGTGATGCCAAAGTCATTGATGAGAACTGCTACAAATGGGGCAAGATTGTAGATGTCAACGCAGTCAGAACTCACCAGTTCTATCACCTACCCAAGGTTCATAAAGACCGCCAGAATCCGCCTGGAAGACCTATCATCTCTGGAGTCAATGGACCTACTGAGAATCTGTCAAAACTGGTAGACTTTTGGCTTCAGCCTGTAGTCCGTGCTTTACCATCATACGTGAAGGATACTACACATTTCCTTCAAATTCTGGAAGACTGGAAAACCAGGAGCGGACCTTTGCCTGAGGGAACCCTGATTGTCACTGTAGATGTGGTAGGACTTTATACCAACATTCCTCATCATGAAGTTGGCGAATCCCTGGCAGAAATGATGAGTGAGTTTGGTCATGTTACAGACAAGATCCCCAGTACCACCAAACTACTGGACATTGTAAATCACATCCTGTCTAACAATGTCTTCAACTTGACGGAGAGCTCTTCCGACAAATACATGGAACAGCGATGGGCACACCTATGGCACCATCGATTGCCAATGTGTTCATGGGCTGGTTGGAGAAGAGGATCTTGGCACAGTCTCCATGGCACATTGACCTCACCATGTGGCGTAGATACATCGATGACATCATCATGTTGTGGATGCAGGGTGAGCAGAACTTGAAGGAGTTTCTGACCTGGCTAAACATGCAGCATCCAACGATCAAGTTCACCGCCAATTATGGAACAGTGGCTATCCCTTACCTGGATGTCAGCATCAGCATTGAAAACGGTCAGATCACCACCGACCTACACACCAAAGAAACTGATGCGCACATGTACTTGCCGTTCAACTCATGTCACCCACGACACTGCATGAGGGGGATACCATACGGACAGTGCCTACGTATACGCCGCATTTGTTCTGAGGAAGACAAGTTCCAGCAGAGAAGCAAAGAACTACAGCAAAGATTGATCAAGAGGGCTATCCAGCAACGCTTGTGGAGGCATCCATTGAGAAGGTGAAAGTTATCTCAAGGAGTGACGCTCTCAACTATGTGAGCAGAAAGAACAATGCAGAGAGAGTGCCGTTCATCATCACCCATAACCCTTCGAATCCTCCACTTGGCCAGTGGATCAAGACATACATGAAGGTCCTCCATACAAGCAGGAGGATGACCAAGGCTGTTCCATTTCCTCCCATCGTGGGGGAAAGAAACTGTACTAACCTCCGCAAACTGCTGATGCCTTCATGTTTGCCCCTGATGTATCTCAGACTAGTATTGGCGATCGAGGTGAAGATGTACATGAAGACGCAACAGGTTGCCACAAATGTGACAAACGACGGTGTATCATCTGCAAAGAACATCTGCAGGAATCACCAAACTTCACCAGCGTCAGGACGGGTCAATCTTTTAACATCAGAGATGTGGTCTGCTGTGCTTCCAACAATCTGGTGTACTTGATTGACTGTGCAGCGTGTCATGATGTGCAGTATGTTGGGGAGACCGGCAATACCCTGGCGGAGCGCTTCTATGCCCACAGGTATGACATCAGGCACAAGAAGGATACTTTGGTTGCCAAACACTTTAATGGCCCCGGTCACCAGTTGACTGACCTCCGCTGCACAGTCATCGAACTTATGAAAAATCTGGACATCAATAAACGAAGAGAGAGGGAGAGGTTCTGGAGATACAAACTCAAGACGAACTATCCACAAGGGCTCAATGTGTGGGTCTGAGTGACCAGAGAAACGGAGGATGATGGAGTTGTGCACGAGAGAGAGAGAGAGAGAGAGAGAGAGAGAGAGAGAGAGAGAGAAGAGAGAGGAAGAGAGAGATGATGTCACAATGTCACCTATGGACGTCATTTTTTCTATTGCGTTACTTGTTGTCATGCGGCCTGAAGAAGAGCAGTGGCTCGAAAGCTTGCGCTTAAACAGACGGTGTTTTGTGTTTTTATTGAATTTAACATCTTCTAAACATATTATTTCCTTACAAACCTTTTTACAAATATATTTTTACTGGAATGTCCGGCGTCTCTATTTCAGTGTCGAGGATCTGCAACTGCAGCTTCTCTGTAAAGACATAAAGCCAGTCAAGATGGCACAAATGCAGAACCAGAAGACTTTCATTTTGTCGTCACAGTGTGCATTGTAAACCAGCACACTCCACCACGTCTGCCGAAACAGGAGGAGTCTCGTTGGTCTTTCATCACACTCCACCACGTCTGCCGAAACAGGAGGAGTCTCGTTGGTCTTTCATCACACTCCACCACGTCTGCCGAAACAGGAGGAGTCTCGTTGGTCTTTCATCACACTCCACCACGTCTGCCGAAACAGGAGGAGTCTCGTTGGTCTTTCATCACACTCCACCACGTCTGCCGAAACAGGAGGAGTCTCGTTGGTCTTTCATCACACTCCACCACGTCTGCCGAAACAGAGGAGTCTCGTTGGTCTTTCATCACACTCCACCACGTCTGCCGAAACAGGAGGAGTCTCGTTGGTCTTTCATCACACTCCACCACGTCTGCCGAAACAGGAGGAGTCTCGTTGGTCTTTCATCACACTCCACCACGTCTGCCGAAACAGGAGGAGTCTCGTTGGTCTTTCATCACACTCCACCACGTCTGCCGAAACAGGAGTCTCGTTGGTCTTTCATATGTCATTG
>CM031609.1:16409643-16414643 GCA_018398815.1 Conus ventricosus | reverse complement strand
TCCAAACCTGATTGTTTTCATCTATGTCTCCGCGGAAAGTGGGTACTTTGACTCTCTGCCATTTCGGTTTTAAAAGAATTGCTATCCCGAAAAAGTGGTGTAGCAATACAGTTGTATGTTTGTTGAGTTTGCAAAATACAACACCATAAGTTGCCACTAAGAAGCAAAGAAAATCATGAAGAATCAAATATTCTAGCTTTCATTTTTTGTGTAAGTAGAAAAATTTGAAAAGTAACTCTTATGACACATGTGCTGTGGGCCAGTTCTTGGAATGATATCCGCTAGGGGACTAAATTACAAACAATCTATTAAATTCCAAGGATAAGTACATGTACCATTCAGCAAACTTATAGAGCAGCTTGGTGTTGCTTTGACTGCAAAGAATTATTGAATTATAAACTAAGCATTGATCTTTGTCTTAGTTTGATGAATTAGGGGGAGATAGCTATATATATAAATATATATATTATATATGATATGAATATAACCAAAGAGCCTATATGATTTTAAAATGTGCTCGACCCCCTTGGGGAGCAAACAATTTGTCAATGATGTTTAAAATGGATGGTTAATAATCAAGGGTTAAACTCACAAATTTGTTAAAACTATGTTATGTTTAACATGAAAAATGGTTAATACTATGCAAACCACACTTAGCAAACATTTAAATCACAATACACATGAAATAGTAATCAACTGCAGGCATAAATGGAAATCGTTGATAGTGAACTCATCCCAAACAAAACCTGAAAGACCCCAAAAAACACGTGCCATACAACCCGCACGTGCAAACAACCGCATACGTGAGCCCACACGCTTTATAAACATCGGCGGTGGGAAACAATAACCATCTGAGGACAGCGCATCCCGCTATGAACATATTTGTCGAGTTTTAACCTTGGAGTTTTATCCTTCCTTTTTTAACATCATAACTGTACAATTTTTTTATATATATATATTTATATTTATTTATATTTATATATATATATTACTGATTTTTATATTTATATATATTTTTTATATATATATATATTTGAATTTATTATAATCTAAGCTTGCTCTTATGTCTTTGATTGTAGTAATAGGGGGAGATACGCATTCTTTCACTGCATTGGCAGATGATTCTGCCTAACTAACAGTATGTGGCTTGAGTGGGTGGATGGGTAAATAAAATAAAATGCTTCTCAATATGAGCCTTCAGCAAGCTTACATCCTCCATTAGGGAGGGATACTCACTAACATATAAATATCCTGGTCAGATACCGATATTCGAAACTTGGGGGTTTCTCCTCTGTGATCGCGGAAAGTGGTATTTGACTCGTAGTATTGCTTCTTAGATGGGCACCTTTGACTTGCTTCTTTGATGGCACCTTTGGTTTGGTTTTTTGAAAACTCTACAAAACATATCTACGGTATTGCTCACCAGCCTTTTCTTGGGATTGCATTTTTCTTAAAACAGAAAAAGGCAGAGGGAGTCAATGTACCACTTTCCGCAGATCACTGAGGAGAAACCACCAACGCGATTTCGATAATCGTATATGTCCAGGGAGTTATATGTTAGTGAGTTCCTCCCTATTGGAGGATGTAAAGATTGCTGAGTCTCATTTTGAGAAGCATTTATTTTATTTTTCCCCTTCCACCAACTCAAGCAACATACTGTTAGTTTGGCAGTATCATCTGCCTCTGCAGGTTATGAGCGTTATCTCCCCCTATTTCTTCAATCTAAGACATAAGAGCAATGCTTTGTTTATAATTCATATTGCTTGCAGTCATTGCAACACCAAGCTGCTCTCCGTAAGTTGCTGGAACGGTGCTCGGTATTATCCTGGGAATTTATTAGTTTGTTGTCATTTTAGGTCCCTGACGGATTCTTTCCAAGAAATGGCCATCAGCACTTGTGTCTTAGAGGATTTCTTTTTATATTTTCTTACTTTTCACTTGAAAATGTAGCTTGTGTTTCTCTTTCATGATTTTTCTTTTGGTTCTTTGAATGGCACTTTGGATTGGTTTTTGAAAATTCAACAAACATACTACGGTATTGCACACCACCCTTTTCTGGGATTGCATTTTTCTTAAAACGAAAAGGCAGAGGAGTCAAATTCCACTTTCCGCGATACTGAGGAGAAAACCACAAGTTTCGAAATATCGGTATATGACCAGGAGTTAATGTTAGTGAGTTTCCCTCCCTATTGGAGGATGTAAGCTTGCTGAAGGCTCTTTTGAGAAGCATTTTTTTATTTTTCCCATCCACCCACTAAAGCACATACTGTTAGTTAGGCAGAATCATCTGCCACTGCAGGTATGAAGGGTTTATCTCCCCCTATTTCTTAAATTAAGATTAAGGCAAGCTTTGTTTATAATTCAATATTTCTTGCAGTCATTGCAACACCAAACTGCTCTGTAAGTTGTGGAACGGTGCTCGGTACTTATCCTTTGGAATTTATTAGTTTGTTGTATTTTAGTCCCTTGCGGATTCATTCCAAGAACTGGCCCTCAGCACTTGTGTTTTTAGAGGATATCTTTTTATATTTTCTACTTTTTCACAAGAAAATGTAGCTTGTGTTTCTCTTTCATGATTTTCTTTTGCTTCTTAGATGGCACCTTTGGTTGGTTTTTTAAAAAACTCAACAAACATACTACGGTATTGCACACCAGCCTTTTCTGGGATTGCATTTTTCTTAAAACAGAAAAGGCAGAGGAGTCAAATTACCACTTTCCGCGATCACTGAGGAGAAACCACCAAGTTTCGAAATATCGGTATATGACCAGGAGTTAGATGTTAGTGAGTTTCCCTCCTATTGGAGGATGTAAGCTTGTGAAGGCTCATTTTGAGAAGCATTTATTTTATTTTTCCCATCCACCCACTCATGCACATACTGTTAGTTAGGCAGAATCATCTGCCACTGCAGGTATGAATGCGTATCTCCCCTATTTCTTCAATCTAAGACATAAGAGCAAGCTTTGTTTATATTCATATTTTTTGCAGTCATTGCAACACCAACTGCTCTGTATGTTGCTGGACGGTGCTCGGTACTTATCCTTGAATTTATTAGTTTGTTGGTATTTTAGTCCTTGCGGATTCATTCCAAGAACTGGCCCTCAGACTTGTGTCTTAGAGGATATCTTTTTTATTTTCTACTTTTCACAAGAAAATGTAGCTTGTGCTTGTTCTTCTTTCATGATTTTCTTTTGCTTCTTGATGGCACCTTTGGTTGGTTTTTGAAAACTCAAAACATACTACGGTATTGCACACCAGCCTTTTTGGGATTGCATTTTTCTTAAAACAGAAAAGGCAGAGGAGTCAATTACACTTTCGCGATCACTGAGGAGAACACAATTTTCGAAATATCGGTATATGACAGGAGTTAGATGTTAGTGAGTTCCCTCCCTATTGGAGGGTGTAAGCTTGCTGAAGGCTCATTTTGAGAAGCATTTATTTTTTTTTTTCCCATCCACCACTCAAGCACATACTGTAGTTAGGCAGAATCATCTGCCACTGCAGGTATGAATGCGTATCTTCCCCTATTTCTTCAATCTAAGAATAGAGCAGCTTTGTTTATAATCAATTTTCTTGCAGTCATTGCACCCAACTGTCTGTAAGTGCTGGAACGGTGCTCGGTACTTATCCTTGGAATTTTAGTTGTTGTATTTTAGTCCCTTGCGGATTCATTCAAGAACTGGCCTATGCACTTGTGTCTTAGAGGATATCTTTTTATATTTTCTATTTTCAAAGAAAATGTAGCTTGTGTTTCTTTATGATTTTCTTTTGCTTCTTAGATGGACCTTTGGTTGTTTTTGAAAACAAACATATACGGTATTGCACACCAGCTTTTTGGGATGCATTTTCTTAAAACGAAAAGCAGAGGAGTCAATTACCACTTTCGCGATCATGAGGAGAACACCATTGAAATATCGGTATATGACCGAGTTATGTTAGTGAGTTTCCCTCCTATTGGAGGAGTAAGCTTGCTGACGGCTCATTTTGGAAGCATTTATTTTATTTTCCCTCCACCCATCAAAGCAATTCTGTTGTTAGCAGAATCTCTGCCACTGCAGTATGAATGCGTTCTCCCTATTTTTCATTAAGACATAAGAGCAAGCTTTGTTTATATTCAATATTTCTTGCAGTCATTGCACCCAACTGCTCTGTAGTGCTGGACGGTGCTCGGTTTATCCTTGGAATTATTAGTTTGTTTATTTTAGTCCCTTGCGGATTCATTCAAGAACTGGCCCTCAGCACTTGTGTCTTAGAGTATCTTTTTATTTTCTACTTTCACAAGAAAATGTAGCTTGTGTTTCTTTCATGATTTTTTCCTTCTTGATGGCACCTTGTTGGTTTTTGAAAACTCAAAAAACATCTACGGTATTCACACAGCCTTTTCTGGGATTGCATTTTTCTTAAAACAGAAAAGGCAGAGGAGTCAAATTTACCACTTTCCGCGATCACTGAGGAGAAACCACAAGTTTCGAAATATCGGTATATGACCAGGAGTTAGATGTTAGTGAGTTTCCCTCCCTATTGGAGGATGTAAGCTTGCTGAAGGCTCATTTTGAGAAGCATTTATTTTATTTTTCCCCATCCACCCACTCAAGCACATACTGTTAGTTAGGCAGAATCATCTGCCACTGCAGGTATGAATGCGTATCTTCCCCTATTTCTTCAATCTAAGACATAAGAGCAAGCTTTGTTTATAATTCAATATTCTTGCAGTCATTGCAACACCAAAGCTGCTCTGTAAGTTGCTGGAACGGTGCTCGGTACTTATCCTTGGAATTTATTAGTTTGTTGTATTTTAGTCCCTTGCGGATTCATTCCAAGAACTGGCCCTCAGCACTTGTGTCTTAGAGGATATCTTTTTATATTTTCTACTTTTCACAAGAAAATGTAGCTTGTGTTTCTCTTTCATGATTTTCTTTTGCTTCTTAGATGGCACCTTTGGTTGGTTTTTTGAAAACTCAACAAACATACTACGGTATTGCACACCAGCCTTTTCTGGGAT
>CM031609.1:16377143-16397143 GCA_018398815.1 Conus ventricosus | reverse complement strand
TAAATCTTGGCATGGCTTAACTGCTCTTGGATGTGACGTCACATGATGGACAGCGACGGCGACAGAAAGCGATTCTGACATGATGGTTCTTGCGCATCTCGCTCGGTATTTAATTTATCATATAAAAGCTGTGACTATGATTGCGACAGCCAATGTGACTCTGGGGATGTTTCTGCAAGGCCTGTACCTTATCAGTTTGAACGCTAAGTTCTTTTACCACGTCAGTTCAGTTCCAGCTGGACGCCCGAACACAGCATTCCGAAGGCGTACGGACTTTACCGAAGTCTCGAAGGAGGCTACCGACTGACTTCTTGATGCGATCACGCGTGGACGGCGAGCGGAGATTCTCCTTCTTCAAGCCTTAACGTGTTCATTCAATTTAACAAGTGTGATCTGTCCATAGATAAGAACAGAATAAACGTGCGACTATCGTACTCATCTGTACGAGCTTTCCACTCCGCCTTCAAAGTATACGCGCACAATGCAGACGAAGTTTTTGATCCACTCGAACGCGCTCGGCAATTGTCGGAATAGCTCGTTTCCTCGGTCCAGCTGGAACTGACGTGGTAGAAAGAACTTTAGCTGCCCGGCATGGTTGCACGAACCGAATCCACTTCTTTCAAGTATCTGGATCAGATGGAAATGTGTGCAAAGAATATCCGTCTCCTGCTGAGCGGCTGCACTCGCCTACAGCACAATATCTGCACCCCCTCGTGACTTTTTAGGCTGTAGGGGTTCGCAACTCGTGTTGATTTCACTTGGCGTTGGCTTGTTGAGTAGGTCGCGGCAGACGGCCAGTCCATCAAGTGACGTCACGGTTTTCGGTCTACCGCGCGGGGTTTGAACAGGTGTGCAAAAGTCGTTTTTTATCTATTAAATTCTTTCGGCGATTTTATTTAAAAATGAATACCATGCCGTAGTTATATGACATGTAGACCTGTTTTTAACAAATTATCAAAAATCTCTAAAGTAGACCTTTAAAAGTCAGGTCACCACACGAGAACATGCGCCAATCCACCACTGTTGCTTGTAGTTCATTTCTTTGTATTGCCAATTCTGGATGGTGTCGTTCATTTGCCGTTGGACATACGCCTGCTTTGTAGAACTTCGGTTAAAGGTCCTGTAAACCCGGTTTTCGGAGGGAAATCGCTTTGAAACGCGTTGAAGCATTTTTGCAGGGCGTTTATTTGAAACAAACAGAAACTTTATTATGTTAACACAATTTTCAAGTCACGTTCGTGGAGGTGAAGTAAGCAGATCTCCACTTTAATCCGTAAAACATTTTTCAAGCGGCAGAATTTTCGCCTTCGTTGTCATTGCCGTGGTATCTCGCCTCGCGCGAGGTTTCGTCGGCCTCAAAAGTTATCGCTCTTTGTTGTGACGTCATGTACAGGGTGTTCGCGTTTTACGTGTTATGTTTCAAAATTCAACTCTCCTACCCCATCATACCGTCGAATATGGAGCCGTATCAAGACGAACCACTTCTATCGGCCGTGGGTGCAGCAGCAGAAGGGGTTGACTGGTCGTCAGAATCGTCTGACTCGGAGGGGGAACGCGAGTTTGCTCCCAGTCCAGCTGTAGCAGACGACAGAGGAAAGGTAAACAGGGAACTCTTGCCTTCGATACCAGCAGTATTTTAGGATTTTCACTGTACAAATGCTAATTGTTAACATTATGTTTCTTAGTCAGAATATACAAACGGTACATTACGACCTTGTGATTGTGAGTAGGCCTGCAGTTGTTTTCTTATGAGTAGGGGTGCAGTTGTTTTTTGACCCGATGTAACACCCCAAACGGTGTGTTCATTTTATGGCAGTGTGCTTCCAAGTAGACATATGTAATGGATTTAGGATGATGCTGAGAGAGAGTTGCCAATACGCAGCTGATAATACTGTTGCTTGTGAAAGCACATTTCGGAACATATGTCATATCAAACTTGTCAAATAATGAATGAAATCCTGAACAGTTAATGGAATAGGTTGTTAAGAAACTAGAAAGTTAGACCATTGCCCTTACCAAAGAATGAATACACTGTGCGTTCCTGGTGACATCTATTATTTGTTGAAATTAATCTTATTTGAAAATGGCACCACTTGACCTTCTCTCCACTGAATTAATGTACTCAGCCTTGATGATGTTGCAACACATTGTAGTGGTTGCTCTGGCAAAATATAACTGTGGCAATAGATAACATGAATACCTGACAAACAGTTTATTTGCTGTAGCATAGATTAACATGAATAAATACCTACTTCATAATTTAACTGTGCATCCATATGTATTTAATGCTGTTATTGTTAACATCTTTTTCTCCAGATCTTGGTGCAGGTGTGGCCAGTGCAAAGAGTGGCCAGGACAGAAAGAGGAGGAGAGGATCTGCTGCCACTCCTATGAAAAAGTGGCCAGCATGCTGGAAGAAGGCCGACAGTGCATCACGAGCCACGAAGGTGTTTACCAGCGGTGCACGTCTGGCAGCTGCAACTTGCCATGCTCACCCACTCTGTTTATTCTACACGCCCATTCTTTCTTTCGGCGTTGATCCTTCGGAAACTTGTGAAATGAAAGTCGCGATTCAGATGTTGCTGTCTCCGAACATCCCGGTGCAGCACATACTCTCGGCATTTTGTAGTGGCTTATGAACACGAGGTACTGGTCGGTCAAGTTTCTCGCCAGCTTAGTTTCGTTTTCCACCTGCATGGGCGTCCTGTACATGACGTCACAGCGCTGACGTCACCAGCGGGCTATTCGAACGAGATTTCGTGGGAGCAGACGAAATATGCGCGGATCGAGTGTGCTTTTTTTCTTAAATGTGACTAAATCTGCGTGAGTATGCGTGATATCATGCATTATAATGTTTTTATATATTATTTTGATTCACATTTTACAGCGGTTTTGCTATACTGTGCAAACTTAAAACCGGGTTTACAGGACCTTTAAGTAGACTGACATGTGCACATCCACAGCCCCTTTCCAAGCGAGACGAAAGTGCGTGCACGTGCTGCTTCCCCCCCCCCCCCCCTCCTCCTCCTCCTCCTCCTCACCAATCCAAGAAACAACACAACTTTCTGTGTTCCTGTATTGTGACCGACAGCTCCCTGGCCTCGTCTTTCACAACGTAGTCTGTAGAAAGCAGTTGTTCCCTTTTCGTTGCAATGTAGTCTTTAACAGGCAAGTGAGCTACTTCGTCTTTACAATCCAGTCTGTAACAGGCGACCGAGTCCCCAGTTCTTCACAATATAGTCTGCCAAATGCAAGTGAATGAACTCTTCTTCACAGCGTAGTCTGTAAATATAAATAATAAAAAAAAGCAATTGAGTTACCTCTTTTACGTAACAGACTCCGTAAAAGGCAAGTGAATTACCTCCTCTCTACTCTATAGTCTGTAAAAGGCGACTGCGTTACCTCTTCTTTACAGTGTTTTTATAGTCTGTACTAAGCCACATCATTACTTCTTTCTTTCAGTTTGTTTGCAAATTGAGTTACCATCTCTGTACACTATAATCTGTAATAAGCAGCTGACTCGCCTTTTCTCTTCAATTGTCTCAAGCAGGCTACTGACTTACCTCTTCTTTACAGTACAGTCTGTAACAGGCAACTTGATTACTCCAATTTTACAATAGAGTCTGTAACAGGCAACTTGATTACTCCATCTTTACAATAGAGTCTGTAACAGGCAACTTGATTACTCCATCTTTACAACAGAGTCTGTAACAGGCGACTTGATTACTCCATCTTTACAACAGAGTCTGTAACAGGCGACTTGATTACTCCATCATTACAACAGAGTCTGTAACAGGCGACTTGATTACTTCATCTTTACAATAGAGTCTGTAACAGGCAACTTGATTACTCCATCTGTACAACAGAGTCTGTAACAGGCAACTTGATTACTCCATCTTTACAACAGAGTCTGTAACAGGCGACTTGATTACTCCATCATTACAACAGAGTCTGTAACAGGCGACTTGATTACTCCATCTTTACAATAGAGTCTGTAACAGGCAACTTGATTACTCCATCTGTACAACAGAGTCTGTAACAGGCAACTTGATTACTCCATCTTTACAACAGAGTCTGTAACAGGCGGCTTGATTACTCCATCTTTACAGTAGAGTCTGTAACAGGCAACTTGATTACTCCATGTTTACAATAGAGTTTGTAACAGGCAACTTAATTACTCCATCTTTACAACAGAGTCTGTAACAGGCAACTTGATTACTCCATCTTTACAATAGAGTCTGTGACAGGCAACTCCGTCTTTACAATAGTCTGTGACAGGCACATTGATCACTTCATCTTTACAGTATGGTCTGTAACAGGCAACTTGATCACTCCATCTTTACAATAGAGTCTGTGACAGGCAAATTGATTACTTCATCTTTACAGTAGTCTGTGACAGGCAACTTGATTACTCCATCTTTACAATAGTCTGTAACAGGCAACTTGATTACTCCATCTTTACAATAGAGTCTGTAACAGGCAACTTGATTACTCCCATCTTTACAATAGAGTTTGTAACAGACAACTTGATTACTCCATCTTTAAAGTATGGTCTGTAACAGGCAACTTGAATGCTACATCTTTACAATAGAGTCTGTAACAGGCAACTTGATTACTCCATCTTTGCAATAGAGTCTGTAACAGGCAACTTGATTACTCCATCTTTACAATAGAGTCTGTGACAGGCAATTGATCTCTCCCAGGCAACCGAATTGCCTTTTGTTTACAATATAGTCTGTGTAGTAGGCAGCTGAATTATCTTTTCTTTACACAATTTAGTCTGCGACAGGCAACTGAATTGCCTTTTGTTTACAATACAGTCTGCGACAGGCAACTGAATTGCCTTTTGTTTACAGTATAGTGTGTGTAACAAGCAGCTGAATTATCTTTACTGTATATAATATAGTCGGCAATACGCAACTGCCTTAATTCTTGTGTACAGTGTAATCTGTACTTCAAGCAACTGAATTACCTCTTATTTACAATATAGCCTGTAATTGGCAACTTAACTTTTTTTTTTTACAATGTAAAGTCTGTAATAGGCGACTGGGTTACCTTTGTTTTAACAATATAGTCTGTATAAGCCAACTGAATTGTTACAAAATATAGTTTATAATCGACAGCTGAACTACCTTTTCTTTACAATATAGACTGTAACAAGCAACCGAATTACCCTCCCGTACAGTGTCCTGAGGTGTAGCCACCTGACGGAGAAATGGCAGAAAAACCGATCACTCGGTGACCCAAAGTTTGGGATTACCTCTTGCCTCTTTTAGTCTTTCTTTTATTCTTTCTTTCTTCTTCTTCTTAATACCTAAAATATGTAAAGTGAATCATGAGCATAAGCTCTCTCGCTCTCTGTCTGTCTGTCTGCCTCTCTCTCTCTCTCTCTCCCCCTCTCTCTCTCTCTTTCTCTCTGCGCGCGCGCGCGCGTGTGTGTGTACGTGTGTGTGTGTGCGTGTGTGTGTGGGGTGTGTGTGTGTGTGTGTGTGTGTGTGTGTGTGTGTGTGTGTGTGTGTGTGTGTGTGTGTGTGTGTTCTTTATCTGTCTATATTTTTAGTCCTCTTTCTCTCTCTTTCTTTCTCATGTAATTTAACACAGTGTTGAGAATGGGGGAACTATCTGAAATGTTCTTCCCTGTCTAATGGTGTTCAATGTCTAAATGTTTTTCATCTGTGGTGTTTACTTTCTTTCTTTATCATTTATTGCTGCTTTTCTTTCCCTTTCTCCGAGTTGAGGCCGGGGAGGGGGGGGGGGGGAGAGGCAGGGGGAAGATGGGAGAGAAGGGGGGGGGGGGGTCAACGGGGTGATGGTGGAGGGAGGGGGGGGGGGCAAGAGAGGGAGGGACATGAGGGGAGGGGACGGAGTCGAGGGCGGTGTACAGAAATAACATATGGTCGGAAATAACATGCATTGCGTTTTGTCTTTCCCCGTTGCATTCCTCATTTGTTTCGTTTTTTTTCCCTCCCTGCCATGTCTGTTCCTGTATTGATTTCTGAATTGTTTTGTAATTTGGAAACATCTTTGTTGGTTTTTGTTTTTTGTTTTTGTCCTTTCTGGATTTAGTTCGTCTGTCCGTGAGGCTGGACGTACAGAACAATAACAACGAAAAGACATGCAGACTTCTTCGTCCACAGCTCTCTGGAAATAGAATTCCTTTGTCCGTTATTTGTCCTCAGGAGAACTAGACATGAGGTCTCATTCGTTTGTGTGTATGGATTGTTATCTTTCTGTCTGCCTGTCCGTCTATGCGTCTGTTTTTCTGTCTTTCTCTCATTTATTCTACCTGTTTAATGCTTGCTCCATCCCGCTTTTTAATTAAGAAAAAAAATTCCTCTTTCCTTGTCTCTTTCTGTCTTCTCTTTATTATTTTTAGCTTTTCATTCTTTTTATTTCTTCGTCCGTGAATTTTCTTGTTCCGTTATCTTCCCAGTTTGGCATGTGATTCCCTCTCACGTTTCTTATGTTTTTGTTTATTGCTGTTCTTTCCTTTTTGCTTTCCTTTCTTTCTGTCTTTTTTTTTTTCTGTCCCAACCTCTGCGCCACTTCAGAGGCAGTGCACCCACGCCGCTCCTTCCGACACCCCGTCCGCAGCCACAGCCCGGTCGGCCCCGCCGCAGCCCCTGCACCGGCAATCCACAGGGAGCAGTCAATGTCAAGTCGTCAAGAGGCAACCCACCGGAGGAGACACTGCACTGCTGCCGAGTCACTTCGGTGGTGTTCAATGGCGCCTGTTCTGATCTAACATACGCAGGACGCCACCTACTAAGCCCCCTACTAACGACAATAATTGCTTAGTCGCGGAGCCGGCGTGAGTGAGCTCTCCCTCCGGAGGGCGCCACCACGTCCGTCCAACGACAGCCCCCATGGATTCGCCGATACCGGTGACCCCGACGGAACCAAACCAAGGCCACAGACGTGGAGAGGACATCGAAATTGAGGTCACCATGAGAGCAGGGCATGAAGGGCCACAGAATTTGAGACATCTTTTTTTATGCTGATCGATGAGAATGAGGATAATTAAGATGATGCTACGGATTTCCATTTCGGTCTGAGACTACATGACAGGGCTGTACTCTACGCTTCCTTTCATAATATATCCGGCGTCAACCAGGCCCGAGAGATACAGGTACCTGCAGTGTTGGTCAGGAAATTTGAGCAACACTCTCAGAAACGCATCCATTAAGTGGATGAAACTCGACTGTGTGGTCCCAGTCTTCCCAACTGAGTCCGCAGCAAACTCAACTCTGGGTAGGAGCCGGTCGGGGCAGAAAAACCCACATGACTCTGATGGGATTCGAACCCATGACCTCCCAGCCGGGAGTCCGCGACGCTAACCACTTCGCCACGGCGGTTGGTCATTCTTTCTGTCTTTATTCCTTTCTTCTTCCTTCCTTCCTTTTTGTTTCTGTCCTTTGTTTCTTTCTTTCATCCTTTCTCATGTATTCTTTCTTCATTTATTATTCAGATCTTCCTTCCTTCCTCTCTTTATTTTTATTTGTTTTTTTGTTCTTCTTTTCTTTCCTCTTTCCCTCTTTCGTTCTGCCTTCATCACGTTCTTTTCTCCTTACTTTCTTCTAACTGTCTTTCTGTCTTCCTTTCTTTCTCCCTTGAAGCATTTTCTCCTCCTCTCTTCGTCTCTTTCCTTCTTTCTTTCTTTCTTTGTTTCTTTTACACTTTTTTCTTCTGTTCTTTCTTTAGATTTTGTCCTTTCTTTTGTTTCCTCCATCCGTCTTCTCTGTTCTTTCTTTTTTTTTCCTCGTTTCCTGTCGATCTGATGCCAGAGATCATCCACAAAACATCTTGAACATCAATCGTAACGCGGAGTGGAAAATCCCACAGTCGTACGTGTACGTGTGCTTTTACCTTTCTTTCCCGTCCCCGACATCATTTGTGTTTGAGTAGAAGCTATACGCGTATGTTCTGCTTGTGAGAGAGCGCGCGCGCGCGTGTTTGTTTGTGTGTATGTGTGTGTGTGTGTGTGTGTGTGTGTGTGTGTGTGTGTGTGTGTGTGTGTGTGTGTGTGTCTGTGCGTGCGTGTGTGTGTGTGTGTGTGTGTGTGTGTGTGTGTGTGTGTGAGGAGAGAGAGAGAGAGAGAGAGAGAGAGAGAGAGAGAGAGAGAGAGAGAGAGAGCGGGGCCGCGTGTGCGTGCGTGCTTATGCGCAATAGCAGCAGTTGTAGTCCTTACAGTTCTTTTATCTTTCCATTTCCCCGCACCAAAGTTAATATGAAACAACATAAACTGCTAAAGAGTAATGAGTTGACTTTTAAAATTCAAATTTCAGAAGGTGAAATGGGTCTTCCCGAAGGTTTCTGAAATGGTGCCAAGCCGTTCGTTTCAACCATCTAGGGTAATGGCTTTGGTTGGAAAGGTCAAACGTTAAGTGGTGCGGCACGTGCTTCATTGTAATCCCCCCGCCTTCCACCTACGGTTCCACAGGTCAGGGAATCCAGAAACGGTACCTACGGTTCGTTCATTCATTAAACAGTGAATGACATGGCATACTGCCTTTCGGTTAAAACGAATATGATAGGAACTATTGTAGTAAACGCTTGTGGACTGCAAACGTGACGTAAAGTACACACACAGAGCCATGTTTCAAACTCTGATTCTGCTGGGTCGGTGATGTGAATCAAATCTGTCGTGTCAACAACGTTGTTTATTTGTTTCTTTGCTTTTCGAGATGCTTCTTAGAACTGGAGGTGAGAGATTCATCAGAAAGGCTGTGCCATTAGCACAGCCTACTTGTATTAGTCTCAAGGATGTCCATAGTAAGCTTTCAGGACATTCGTTTTAATTTGTTTGTATAATAGATAGCTGAGTTGTACTTGTTGCTTTTAAAGACATGACTGTCGAATTTTTTTTTCTCTAGATGGTGACCGCCTCGTCAGTGCCCTCTGTGGTCGGCTGGTATATGACAGTATTATACCTTCCTCTCTGAGTGTGTGTGTGTGTGTGTGTGTGTGTGTGTGTGTGTGTGTGTGTGTTTATGTATGTACGTTTGTATGTCTGTATATATATATGTATATATATATATATATATATTTATATATATATATATATATATATATATATATATATATATATATATATATATATACTGACTTCCATAAAAAACGCGAAAACAAAACAAGCTGAAGGTTGGGGGTGAATTTTATTGGTCACAATTGTACAGAGTGGAAGCGAGAATTCAACGTGATTTGATTCATTACACCGGTAATGTGTGAAAATGTCATCAGCAATATGTCTTTTGTGTGGAAAATCCAAGGTCACGTGACAAACCAGCTTGAAGTCCTAATACCGTGTGTGGCCACCATTTGCGTTGACAACTGCTTGACACCTGCGGCTCATTGAGTGGACCAGGTGGTTGATGCGTCCCCTTGGCACACCAGCCCACACATGGACGATGGCCTGGTGAAGTTGAGCCGCTGTTGCTGGTCGTGGACGCAGGAGGTCCAACCGTCTGCCAAGTTCATCCCAAAAATGTTCTATTGGGTTTAAATCGGGACTGAGGGCTGGCCAGGGCAGCACATTGACGTTGTTATGCTGAAGAAATTGCTGGGTGGCCCTGGCGGTGTGTGGTCTTGCATTGTCCTGTTGGAATGTCCAGTTTGGGTGTTGCGCAAAAAAAGGATCGACATGGGGTCTGAGCACCTGCTTGAAGTAGCGCTGTGCATTGACACCCTGTCCGCGACCAGGACCAATGTTCTGAAAGATGACTGGTCCTATGGCGTGGTTAATGCCAATTGCACCCCATATCATAACGTTCGGGCCTCCCCAGGGGTTCCGCTCTACCACACAGGAGTCAGCATAGCGTTCACCAGGTCGACGCCATATTCTGACACGATCGTCAGCCATGTCAATACAAAAACGGCTCTCATCTGAGAACAGCATGCGTCCCCACTGCTGCCTGCGCCAGTTGATTCGGGCTTGTGCCCACTGCAGCCTGTCCTGCCAGTGTCTTGGTGTCAGTACCGGACCTCTGTGAGGACGCCTACATGCCAGCCCGTTCTCCTGAAGATGCCGCCACATAGTGTTGAGGCTGATTCGTTGCTGGAGATTCCCAGGCACCTGTCGAGCAGTGTTAGCGGCTGTTTGCCGCCTGTCCCGCAGATGGGTTCGGACAAGATGGCGATCCTCTCTTTGTGTGGTGACCCAAGGACGGCCTGGCCGGGGACGATCATCAGTGGTACCAGTGACTCGCATGCGGTGCTGCAGACGATAGATGGTTGAGATGTGGACGTTAAAGATGTTGGCGACCTGCCTGGCATCCACACCAGCCTCCAGATGGCCTAGGGCACGATTGCGTTCCTCTGCTCGTAGTCTTGGCATCTCTGTAGCGCTCAGACGGCAAGTCGTTACCTGAACCTTGTAGCGCGGCTTTATAAAGGCTGCATGCCTGCGTACTTGTCGCTGGATAACTTTGCTCTGCATGGTGTGCACGTGCCTCACATGCAGCAACCAGTTTGCCATTTTTGTTGACCCTTCAAGGCCGGGAATGATGTGTTGCTCACACAATTTTTTCACTGCATGTGAGTCTTGGACCCAAACAACTTGCCACAATGGTTCAATATTGTATATTCACCCCTTTTCACCGAAAAATAGCCTTTCAAATTTTCGCGTTTTTTATGGAAGTCAGTATATATATTATATATATATATATATATATTATATATTGAATTATAAACAAAGCTTGCTCTTATGTCTTAGATTGACGAAATAGGGGGAAATAAGCATTCATATCTGCAGTGGTAGATGATTCTGCCTAACTAACAGTATGTGCTTGAGTGGGTGAATGGAGAAAAATAAAATAAATGCTTCTCAAAATGAGCCTTCAGCAAGCTTATAGTCTCCAAGGGGGAGACATCCTCCAATAGGGAGGGAAACTCACTAACATATAACTCCTGGTCATATACCGATATTTCGAAACCTTGTTGTTTCTCCTCAGTGACCGCGGAAAGTGGTAATTTGACTCCTCTGCCTTTTCAGTATTAAGAAGAATGTAATCCCAGAAAAGGCTGGTGTGCAATACCGTAGTATATTTGTTGAGTTTTCAAAAAACCAACTAAAGGTGCCACCTAAGAAGCAAAAGAAAATCACGAAAGAGCAAAACAAGCTACATTTTCTTGTGAAAAGTAAAAAATATAAAAAGATATCCTCATAAGACACAAGTGCTGAGGGTCAGTTCTTGGAATGAATCCGCAAGGGACTAAAATACAACAAACTAATAAATTCCAAGGATAAGTACCGCGCACCGTTCCAGCAACTTACAGAGCAGCTTGGTGTTGCAATGATTGCAAGAAATATTGAATTATAAACAAAGCTTGCTCTTATGTCTTAGATTGACGAAATAGGGGGAAATAAGCATTCATATCTGCAGTGGTAGATGATTCTGCCTAACTAACAGTATGTGCTTGAGTGGGTGAATGGAGAAAAATAAAATAAATGCTTCTCAAAATGAGCCTTCAGCAAGCTTATAGTCTCCAAGGGGGAGACATCCTCCAATAGGGAGGGAAACTCACTAACATATAACTCCTGGTCATATACCGATATTTCGAAACCTTGTTGTTTCTCCTCAGTGACCGTGGAAAGTGGTAATTTGACTCCTCTGCCTTTTCAGTATTAAGAAGAATGTAATCCCAGAAAAGGCTGGTGTGCAATACCGTAGTATATTTGTTGAGTTTTCAAAAAACCAACTAAAGGATTCATTCCAAGAACTGACCCTCAGCACTTGTGTCTTATGAGGATATCTTTTTATATTTTTTACTTTTCACAAGAAAATGTAGCTTGTTTTGCTCTTTCGTGATTTTCTTTTGCTTCTTATGTGGCACCTTTAGTTGGTTTTTTGAAAACTCAACAAATATACTACGGTATTGCACACCAGCCTTTTCTGGGATTACATTCTTCTTAATACTGAAAAGGCAGAGGAGTCAAATTACCACTTTTTACGGTCACTGAGGAGAAACAACAAGGTTTCGAAATATCGGTATATGACCAGGAGTTATATGTTAGTGAGTTTCCCTCCCTATTGGAGGATGTCTCCCCTTGTAGACTATAAGCTTGCTGAAGGCTCATTTTGAGAAGCATTTATTTTATTTTTCTCCATTCACCCACTCAAGCACATACTGTTAGTTAGGCAGAATCATCTACCACTGCAGATATGAATGCTTATTTCCCCCTATTTCGTCAATCTAAGACATAAGAGCAAGCTTTGTTTATAATTCAATATTTCTTGCAATCATTGCAACACCAAGCTGCTCTGTAAGTTGCTGGAACGGTGCGCGGTACTTATCCTTGGAATTTATTAGTTTGTTATATATATATATATATATAATATATATATATATATATATATATATATATATATATATATATATATATATATGTATGTATGTACACATGCTTGCAGGCATCTATGTATATATGCATGCATACATTTATGTATTATGCATGCGTGTCTGCATGCGTGTATACATTATGCATGCATGTATGTATGTATGTGCCAAGCAATACATCGTAGCATGATTCCCGTGCTGCACAGTCCCAGGCGGTACAAGGTGAGACTGACGTCTTGGCAGCCTGAGGCGTTCAAGGCCGAGTTCTGCCAGGACCACAATGCACAGGGAGTGGGGGTGGTGGGGATGAAGTGACGTGGTCAGAGGTGTCAACGCTCCCTCCGTTCTGGAAGTGGTTCAGATCTCCGAGGGTCGGCTGCTGTGTACTGTGGTGGCGCCTCCCGCTCACAGGTCCAGAGGTTCTCACAGCTGCTTGATTTGACTTCACGGGACCCTGTGGAGTCGGTTGAAACTGACCGATCCAATGGCCGACGTTGTGGCCTAAAGCAAGTGCCCGCACCACAGGACGATAGTGGGTTCCCTTGCTCGTGATCCGAGGGCTTATGGGACTTACAATATATCTCAGAGGGTTGGGGAACGAACGAACGAACGAACGAACGAAATTTTGTTTATTCAGGGATACGAGATAAGCATACAAGCGTGCTTTTTTACACTCAGCCTGAGGCCAAACAAAAATTCACAACAATAGTGCAGAAAGTAAATTGTCTATATATGTAACAAGCATAGCAAAGAAGAGGAAGAAGAAGAAGAAGGAGAAGAAGAAGAAAGTATGAGAAACATAAATGCACAATATAGTCTACGCCAATTATTTACACGACTGACAAAGGCCACAGGAGGTAATTCGGTGATCAATTAAAGAAAAGAATAAGACAGAACAAATGCTAGTTTAACCGTAATTTTTTTTAAAATAAAGATTGATCCAATGATAATGGAAAATAGTACATACATACGAAATAATGAGTAAAAAGATCAAATATGCAGGGTTCAATTTCTGAATAACAACAGTTGCTGACATTTATACTTGTGATATTAGCTCAGACTGAATACTAGAGAACTGTTTAAAATAAATTGTTTTTCATTTTTTTTCAAATAGAATTCGTTTATACGCAACTTTAAACGAATTAATGCTTTTCTTCTGTTTAACATATGTTGGCATTGAATTCCAAAGTGTTCCACCAGAGCTACTTTTAAAAAGATCGATTCTTGGTTTCGGTATGATTATGTTATTAGTATACCTTGATTATTGATTGGAAATCTTGCAGATATATTTGAGGGTGCTAATGGTTCATAATTTTGAACATCATTATTGCTTTATTATATTCAAATTTATAAGAAAGGGGCAATATATCTACTTCGAGGTAATCTTGAGTAGTTAATGTGATGGTTTTTGAAGTACCGGGCCCTACGCAACGGTTTTAACGTGATTGCACTGGAAGAATCGTAGAGAGTAGAAGAATAGTCAATGTAGGACTGGATATATGCATGATAGAAATGTTTGCAAGAGTTTATATCTAGGAATTTTTTTAATTGAGAAAGCTGAAAAATTTTTCTGAGAAACTCGAATTGCTTAAGTTGGAAACATGTGGCGACCAGGAAAGATTAGTATCAATAGTGACACCTAAAACTTTGAGTGCTAACTTCTTCTAGCTTGTTGCTATTAATAAATATAGGGGGCATTGGAGTACTTAAATTTGTCTTTTTTGACGAGAAGTAATAAGCATGTACTTTGTTTTCTGATCATTTAAGGACATGTGATTCAATTCTGTCCAGTTAATTAGTCGAGTTACATTTTCTTGCAGGTTATCTGATAAGTTTTTCAAATCAGTATGTTTTGAATTAATTGATGTGTCATCTGCAAAAAGTTGAGATGAGTCATTAATATGCAGAGGGAGATCGTTTATATAGACTAAAAAAAGAAGAGGACCGAGTACTGACCCTTGTGGTACACCAAAGTTTAGGGGTAAACAACTGGACTGAGTGTTGTTAATGAGAACTGATTGTTGTCGATTAGTGAGGAATGACTTAACGAGAGAAAGAACAGGGTCAGCGATTTTGTATAGAGCCAGTTTACGTAATAATAGATGATGATTTATGACATCAAAGGCTTTACAGAAATCAACAAAGAGGGACTCCAGTGAATTCTAAATTATTGATAGCCGCTAGCCATTGATCAACAAAGTTTTTTAATGCAGTATGACAAGAGTGATTCGATCGAAATCCAGATTGGCTGGGATGGATTAGATTATTATTTAAAGAAATGGGAAGACAAATGTTTATGGATGTGTTTTTCAAGAGGTTTAGATAGAAGAGAAATGATAGAAATTGGTCTGTAGTTTGAGGGGTCTATTTTATTTCCAGATTCAAAAGAGGTATGACTTTAGCTTTCTTAAGAATATTAGGAAAATAACATTTATTTAAACACAATATTGTATAAATACGTAAGTGAATTCGAAATAATTGAGGCACTTAGTTTTAAAATGATACCATCTAAGTTATCAAGACCTCTAGTTCCATTTTCCTTCATATGTATAAGAGAAAAATAAACATCATATAGAGATATTGGATGAATGATTAATTCCGTTTCTATTGATTTAGAGTTACAGAAGTCAGAAAGAAGTTTCAAATCATTATTGTCTGATTTGTAATTTTTTTTATTGTGATATCAGCTATATTCCAAAATTGTTTGTTTAGAATCTCGGCAAACATTTCCTTAGGAATAACAGTTGCCTTGTCAATACATTTATTGGTAAGAATATTTATGGCTTTCCAAATAGGTTTGGAATTATTCTGGGGACAGCTGAAGATTAAGTTTTTGAAATAATTCCTTTTTGAATATCGCAACATAGATGTAACCTTGTTTCCTTGTTTCTTATATTCTTCAAATTGTTTAGTTTTCAAGAGATTAATCCTTATATGTATGGCTTCTTCAATTTCTTTAGATAACCATGGGGGTTTGGGTGAATATCTTACCCTTTTGGTGACAAATGGGGCATGTTTATTGTATATTATCAATGAAAATTTTGTGCCAGAGTTCAAAGGCTTGGTCAGGGTCTGTGTACTGATAAACATGGGATAATTGTGATTCTGCTAAATCTCTAAGGAAAGCATTCTTATCAAAACTGCTAAAAGATCTATATGTAACAGTTTTATGTCCAGGTTTAGGAATTTTTATGTTTTTTTAAAAAAAAACCAAATTACGCATATGGGTAAATGATCACTACAACCAAAGTAGGGGGTACATATTTCAATAATATTTTGTACTTGGTTAACATAATTATGATCGATTAAAATTTCCGATGTAGAAGTAACGTGGGTAGGAGAATTAACTAATTGTGACAGCCCAAAATTTACGAAAAGTTGATTCCATTGGGAATCACTTTTACAAAGATCTATATTAAAATCTCCTAAGAGGGCGACTTCGTAATTTGTGAGTGAAACGTCTTCCATCATGTTGTTAAATTTATCATACCAATTGACATGTTCCGCTGGGTTCCTATACAGAAATCCAATAAGTAATAGTTTGTTGTTTTTAATCTTAATTTCAATCCAAATCAACCCAACGCCATGACTTTCGAAAGCTGTTACACGTTGATAAGTTAGAGAAAGACTAGACTAAGTATCAAGCCTGTTTGTAAAGGACCTACTGGGTCAAGGCGAATTTGATGGTACCCTGGTATTGAAAGCTCAAAATCAGATATATGATTTGTTAGTCTTGTTTCAGCACAGCAAAATATACGGAATTGCTTTCCAGAATTAAATAAGATGGAGGCAAGTTCATCGCGCTTGTTAAGTATATGATTAATATTCAAGTAGCCTATTCTAAGACCCTCTTTACTTGGCCAGTCATGTACAGTCGACATTTTAGACGAGAAACCAATTTGCCACAGATACTAGATCAGTGAAATTTGATTTACAATCCAAAAGAAAACAACAGTCAAAACAAACAAATTGGCAAAAGTCACACTAGAGGTCCAAGCATGCAAAGTACATTTATGGCAATGAAAAAGAATGCAAAAATAAATCTATTATAGTAACTCATCAAGTCATCAAAGAAAGTTATTTTAGACTGACCACCAAAATCCTCAATAACTAGAAAAAGGCAAGAATCCAATCATAATGTCCCGGTCCGGGGGAGACAGTTCAATGCCGACACGACTGTGATAACATGAACACAGCCTTAAAACAAAACACAAGCAGTTAATAACATACATGTAGTGTGATAAAAAGGGAAGAAAAGCATATATTGGTTTTCTTTCTTCACCCACCACATGAACATCAAAGACATATACGTTTAAACTAGTTTAGCAATATCCATAAAGAATAGTTTACAACTACCATGCTGATTTTGTTTTTTGGTAAGCCAGCTGTGATGCCATGTTCAGAATTTGTTGGGCATACTGACCAACAGGGTTGTAAGGTTGGGGCCAGTCCTTATGATTATAAGGGGACTGAGGCCACACAGGCGAGGAAATAGGATTAATAGAACTTCCTCCATGGGACTGTCTTGGATAGTGGTCCATATCTGGCAACCATTGCAAGTGGTGGAGATAGGGATCGGAAGAGTTGGGGTAGGGGGGTAAGAAGCCAATTGATTTTGTCTATCAAAGGAACGTGAAAAGGAAAGAGAAGAGGTTGGAGCTTCAAAAAGGATATTGGGATTTCCTCTTTCTGACAACTGGCTACCTTTGGGCAAACAAGCCGACATATCTGAGACCTCTCTCGTTCTCTCTGGAGGATTACTTTCATGAGGAGGACCTACAAGGTCAGGGGCCATCCTGTCAGGGCCTATCCTGTCCTGGGACATCCTGTTAGGTGCCAACCTGTCAGAGATTATCTGGCCATTAGGGTGGGAGGGTAACATGGGGAAATGGGAGGAGGAGTACAATGGAGGAACACGCGTATTCCTAGGGTGCCTGAATTGGGGCCAATGCAGAGCATCTGACACTGTTTTGCTGTAATTGGGAGTGGTTCTCACCATGTTGCCATTGTTAGCCACATGGTTTGCTTGTCGCTGATAAATCTCAGAGTAGCCATCGGAGAACTTTACACTCTGAGAAAAGTCTTGAACTCCCGAATGAATGGACTGTGGAAGGACTTTTCTGAAATGTATTGCCAGAGACGCTGTCCCTTTCTGATTGGGGTGAGTGGCATCACTGTATGCTGTGTTTCGTGGGGCACCACTTCTGGCCACAAAGGCATCGTGATTGTCGACCAGGTCGACTTTCATGCTTGTACAGGCCGAGTACATGTTTTTATTGGATGGCACTATGCTGTTACTCAGCTGGTGTCGGCCTTGGGCAGGAATGATTGAGCTCAGAGCAATATAAGCAGCAGGAAAACAGATCTGACACAGCTCAATGAGTTCACGCCATACCTGGATAGTAATAGGACCACTAGGACAATCATTTACTCCAACATGAAGAATGAGAGTCTTAATGTGTTCTTGTTTCTCTGTGTCTCTTGTTGGTCTGAAGCCTCTTTGGGTTTATGCATCTGATTGACTGAATCGCCTATCAGTAGGGATGAATTTCTGTTGGGAACTTTAATGCGAGCCAGAATCGGTTGCGGGGATTTCTTTGGTTCATCTGAACTTGCATTTTGTACAGAACCCTGTATCCCTGAAAAGCCTTCAACGTTATCCTCTATTTTTGCCAGAGACTGCTGGCTCTTTTCAGCATTAGCTAATGGGTCTTCACTGGCTAGGAGCTCAAAAGGATTATGGACTGGCAAGTTAGGCATCAAGACTGTCGATGGAAATGAAGGAATGGAGTTGGAATCGTTGACAATGTGATTTCGATTTAACACATTTTGGAGACTTCATTTTTGAAGCACTATCCATATCAGTGTTAGTAAAACCAGGAGAAAGGGCTGTACCACTGAGTATGTTGAGGGAGGAAACAGGGAGATAAGTCAGTGTCTACAGGAAAAGACACTGTGTTCTGTTGTACCTGTACACTGGGGTTGGGACATTGCACAATCTCAGAATCACAGTGTGTGGACATATTTTCTGACAGGACAGCGTTTGCTGGAGAGTCAACATCAGAGGGGTCATACTGGGTAAAAACACTTATCCCTGCAGTACCATTTGGATAGTTAACATCATTAAGATCACATTGGATACAAACTCTCAAGGACTTAGTTTTCTTAGCTAATTGCTTAATATCAGAATAAAGAGTGCCAACTTGAGTTTTTAACGAATGATTTTCATTTGATAGACTTTGAATGGTTGTGTCTAGTTTTGAAATGGAAGCTTCAAGAGCATGAATGTGTGAATCCAATGACTTTGTTTTGTTATCAAAATGGAGCTTAAGTTCATTTTTATATCAGTTTTGGAATCTTCAAGCTTTGATACAAACTGATCACAAGTTCTTTCTGTTGGATAAGTACATCATCAAGAGTGGTTTCAATGCTAGTCAGTTTGTCATGTACAGAACTGTCTGCGGGCTTAATGAAGCAGAGTGCTCGTCTACGGATTCTTTTCGAGTGTTTATGTTTTTTCTTGTCTTTGGAGTAGACTGACTGCTTTTTGTGTGTGTGTTTGAGTGTGCTATTGCACATGTTTGCTTGTCTTTTCCATGTACTGTTAACTGTGTGAGATTTTCATCTGAAGAAGGAGAATCAGACAAGAGGTCACTCGCACAATCGTCAGATGCATTTTCCTTTTCTGGGGGGGGGGGGGGGGGGGGGGGGGAGGGAGGGGGGCAGTAGAAGGGGGGGAGGGGGACTTTGACTGCGTCATCAATGCACACGGGTGATGCAAAATGAATATCATGGTCATCTGCCAAGAAAGTCAATGGAATTGATGTGAGGACTTTCCTTAACAAACTTGTGTCTTCGTCCACGCAATGTGTCGCGATGTCGTTTTTCAAAGCTTCACATTCTTCACTGTCCCATTTGATACAGTCGACTCCTTGACACAGCAAAGTTCCGTTTTTCTGCCTGGTGAAATAGAGTCACGGTAATGCGCTTGCTGTTCTGGTAATACAGACGTAGAACAGACTTTGCAAGGCATGATGGTGTGGTATCGCTTATCCAGCGTGGCAGACTGACAAGATTTCCATCACTGTCATAGTCACTGAATTTCTGTTACAATGGAGTCATTAATGATGGCTGAATAGCGATAACACAGGGCGTTTCTCCACACTAGAAGTTCATGTTGAAAACAGGAAAACTTTTTCTGAATGCAGTCAAGTGTGAGCCGTAGTTTATTACACGTGAGCTGTGGTGAGTCAGTCATGATAACTTAATTAGATATAATCATGACAACATAGCCCAGTCCCACTCGGACACAGGGCACAGGGCGAAAGAACTCCGCACTTCATGACCAGGT
This sequence comes from Conus ventricosus, assembly GCA_018398815.1. Taxonomy (NCBI): domain Eukaryota; kingdom Metazoa; phylum Mollusca; class Gastropoda; order Neogastropoda; family Conidae; genus Conus; species Conus ventricosus. The sequence continues at coordinate 16,377,456 of CM031609.1, read as the reverse complement.
TACGACGGCTCTCACTGGCGATCAACATTGCACGCACACAATTGTCTCCACACCATGTGCAATTCACATTACCTTCACGCCCGCTGTAGGACTTGTAAACACGGTTCACTTTTTTTTTTCAACTTGTTCTTTATCTCTTAGTAAATTATTAAATCGTTAATTAAGAAACAAATCTCGTTAATCACATCCAAATGTTTGCACCATTCCATTCAGATTACCTTCACACACCTTCATGAAAAATATCAGTACGGTGCACCGCCTACATACTGGTAAATTTGACCATTTTCGTGGACAACAAATGAAAGCGACCACT
>CM031609.1:16349643-16357143 GCA_018398815.1 Conus ventricosus | reverse complement strand
CGTCTGTCTCTCTCTCTCTCTCTCTCTCTCTCTCTCTCTCTTCTCTTGTCTCTTGTCCTCTGTCTCTGTCTCTGTCTGTCTGTCTGTCTCTTCTCTCTCTCTCTATCTCTTCTTTCTCTTCTGTATGCTTGTCGCCTACCCGTCTGTCTGTTTGTTGCCTGTCTGTTTGTCTGTTTGTTGTTGTCTCTCTTCTCACTCTCTTGTTTGTCTGTCTGGGGGTTGTATTCCTTATCGTCTGGTTTACTGTTGTCTGTTATTGGCTGTTCTCTGTTCTCTGTTCAGTCTCTGTCTGCCTCTCTGTGTTTCTCCGTTCTCTTGTCTTTGTCTATCTTTCTCTCTCTCTCTATGTTTGTCACCGTCAAGGTCTGGTCTGTATGTGTCTGTTCTATGTAGATTTGTTACTGTCTCGATGTGTGTTAACTGTTGTTGTTCTGTCTGTCTGGTTGGACTGTTGTATGTTTCTCATCGTTTGTCTGTCTGACTGTTGTCTGTCTGTCTGTTCTTTCGTCGTCGTCTGTCGCCTGCCTGTTGTCTGTTCTCTCTTTCATCTCTTCTCTACTTCCCTTTCTCTCTACTAATATATCTGTCGTCGTTTCTGGTGGCTGATCTTCTTTCACTTTTCTCTTTCTCTCTCTTCCTCTCTCTTCTCTCTCTTTCTCTCTCTCTTCTCTCTCTCTCTCGTTCTCTTCTATCTCTTTCTCTTCTTCTCTTTCTCTCTCTCTCTCTCTCTCTCTCTCTATCACTCTCTCTCTCTCTCCCTCTATCTCTCTCTCTCTCTCTCTCTACATTCCCCCCGCTCCTTCTCCCCCCCTCACTCCCCGTGTGAAACTCTGCTAGTTTCCACGAAGTAACATCGAGTCTCGCAGAGCATTCCATATGGGTGGTGAAGTCAACGATAGTGGAGGAATATTGACCATCATGTGGCCAAAGTCAACGTTTGTGGAGGAAATTGACGCCGTGTGGAAGCTTACGTTGATGGAGGACCACCCAAATGGGAATCCAATGTTAAGGATAGTTACAGACTACGGTTTTGAGTGTGTGTCGAAAAAATAAATGAATGTAAGTTGTGTAATAAAGAGGGTGTACTTTTTAATTGTCGATGTCAGACTTGTAATTTTACATTAACAACCTGTGACAGGTATTTAATTGTAGTAATTCTAAAACTTATTCATCTTAGAACTTGTTCTGATACTAGCAGTAATCAGATATCCCAACAAGGATTCTTTTTTTGCGAAAGAATTTCGGTTGGGTTATAAAAATAGAGTTCGTATGAGTATAAAAAAATTTTTTTAACGACATGAAAAATGCAGTGTGTCTGTTGCGCCAAGTCGGCTGTTGAGGATGAATTACATGTTATAGCGTGTTGTTTGCTTGAATGAATAAAGTTCAGGTGCACAGCCTGCCCCCCCCCCTTCTCCCCTTCTGCACAACCCTGTCCTCTCTCAACCGCCCCTTTTCTCTGCATTAGTTCTAGATGTTGCAATCAGTACAGCGATTTGAAATGGTTGTACTTCATGATGTGGGAGCGCTGTATAATGAGACACGGTTGATTCCTATTGACACGAGAGCGGACATCGAAGGAAAATTCCCTGTGATCAAGATTGAGAGAACGTGGGGTGAAACATATTACTCTTTTTTTTTTGTGAAAGCAATTAATTCTTATGAAAAGACCTGTAAAATGTGTTATGTTGGTTTGTTGTTTGTTTCTCTTTGTTGGTTTTTTTTTGTCTTTTTTTCTTTTTTTTTTTTTTATAGAAAAAGTAATGCTACACATTACTACGGATTTTTGCCTTTTAAGTTTCTCTGTAAATTCTAATCTTCTCTCTCTCTCTTTCTCTCTCTCTCTCTCTCTCTTTCTCTCTCTCTCTCTCTCTCTCTCTATGACATGGCAGAGTCTGGCCCTCATTTTAACATTTTGTCAATGTCTCTTGTCAGACACTCACAAATGATAACAAATTAAAAACACACACGCACGCACGTGCGCACGCACGCACGCACGATGCACGCAACGCAGCCGCACGCAGCCTGCACGCAGCCGACGCTCAACACACGCAACACACACCAACACAACACCAAACAACACAACACACACACACACACACACACTCACACGTCGCTCGCGGCGCGATGTTCTCTTCTTTTTCTTCGCTCTCTCCATTCTTCCTCCCTCCTCTTAGGTGCATTGGTTGATTATGAATTAAAATTGAATCTGAAATCCTTGTCTATCTCTCTGTCTCTCTCCTGTCTCCTCTGTTCTGTCAGTCTGTCTTGTCTGTCTATCTGTCTGTTGTCGGTCTGTCTGCTCTATCTCTCTATCTCTCTCTTCTCTCGCTCTCTCTCTCTTCTCCTCGCAGCACCACAACCACATTCAAACTCACCACACACACACACAACACACAACCACACACAACACCAACACACCACCACAAACAAACCAGAGATTGAGAGAGAGAGAGAAGAGAGAGAGAGAGGAGAGAGGAGAGAGAGATGGGAGTGAGATTGAGGGAAGAGATGAATATGTGTGTTTGTTTATAACAACGATAATGTGTGTTTGTATATAAAACGAGTATGTGGGACTGTATGTATAAAACGACGCTGTGTGTATGTTAAAACAGGAATCAGTCGGGTTTATACAAACGATATGTCGTCGGAAACTTGTTTTTTGCTCAGATCTTATAGTACAGGAGTAATTTACTATGGGACCGAAGATGTGCTGTTGGATGCTCTGTGTGTTGTGTGTTGTGTGTGGGGTGTGTGTGTCGTGTGTTGTGTGTGTGTGTGTGTGTGTGTCATCGTGGTCAAATGTGTTCACTCGTCAGACAAAACTACTGGGCCGATCTTTTGAAAATGTGTTGGTATGTTCATTATGGGTCAAGGATGATGCCCGATGTGTTGTTTTACCGTTATTAGCCGTTTATAAGGCTATAACGGCCCATGACGTTTTTCTTTTTATGGAAAATTCAGATAGTTACATGGCCGCCGATCTTTCTGCAAATTTGTAGTATGTCATTATGGGTCCAGATGATGGTGCTGATGTTTTCATATAGCCGTCCTAACGATAAAATGGGCAAAAGGTTTTCTCTTTATGGATATCTCATGCGTATTTCAAGGATAAACTGGGGAGTAGTTTATATGATTGCTTTTGTTTTTTTTATGCAGCTTTTGTGAAAGAGAGGATTTTTAAAACGTCAAGTTTACGTTTTATGCCTTGGTAACCACTTCAATAAAACCTGGGCTTGGTGCATTGATGCGGTGAACGGATATCTGAAGGCACTTGGATTATACTGTGATGAAATGGTCAGTTGAGGAAGATGGTCGACGGTCTCCGTCGGTTGGAGGTAGGTGCGGTGAGAGTGCATGGCTATAGTTTTTATTTTTCGTGTGTTATTTTTTTGAAGATACAGGTAAATGGGAAAATAAGATAAAGCCACGCATGGTATCAATCGGCCTTAAAACTGCAGGAACTTTTTACAAATAGACAGGGATCATCGTTTACTTCTTTCTTTTAAGTCTAGAGAGGGCACAGGTGTTGCAATTTAAATTATACAGCGAGTCGAGGTCACCGAGATTGTGAAGGATTATGGTTTGTGAGGCCACAACAGGGAATTGAGTCGGCGTTAGGTCTGTCGACGGACAAGGAGATCTGGTTTGTTTAAAAGAGATTTCTTTTTCAAGACGCGCTGGTTTGAGGCCAACCTTTTGAAAGAAAATAATTGTGAGTCAGCGAGGATGGTAATATTTGGTTTTTTTTGCGTTGAAAAAGGTACTATGTCAAACAATACTAAAGTGTTTTACGGTAAATGATGTATAATTTAAGAGTTGCTGAACAAACAAAACAAAAAACAAAAAAAGGAGGGGGGAGGAAGCTCTTTTCTTTATGTCTGAGGATGCGTGTCACGTTGCGTGAGCGGAACAGTCGAACTCAAGGGTTTTGTGTTCTGTTGTGTTTTAGGGGAAAATTTTCTGTCGCCTCTTACCGCTGTTGTAAGGATAGAAATCATCTGTTTTTACCCAAGTTTAAAGGACCAGGACTCTTGAACGAACAGTCAAATAAACCCAAGGTTTATGTGTTACGCTCACTGACACAAACAAACAGGATGCGTAAGTGCATGTTGATCTTTGACACACACAAAAACAGAAAAAAGTTGTATGGCATGTTGTCTCTGGCACAGAAACAGGATGTTGTATGTGCGTGTTTGTTGATCCTCCGACACAAAACAGGAGTGTTGTACGTGCTTGTTGTTCTCTGACACAGAAACAGGAAGTTTGTATGTGCATGTTGATCTTTGACACTAAAAACCAGGAAGTTGTATGTGCTTGTTGATCTCTGCCACAAAAAAAAACAGGGAAGTTGGTGGCAGTGTCGACTCTTGACACAGATACCAAGTATTCTCTGCGTCGTTGTGACCCGGGTCAAAAAATGCAGACGCTGTCTGCGCGTTTGGTGAAGGAAACAAAACTGGAGTTGTCTCCCCATTTCACTATTGGAACAACACATTTCAGGAAATTGTCTGCGCATGTTGATTTTTTTTTTTTCAAAATGTTGAATCCCCAAAACACTCACTGTCAACAGGTTGACACAGATTGAATCCTCGCGCCTCCCACTCTTCAAACGATGCTCCCGAAGCTTCAGTGGTTGTCGCCGTATTTTGGTTTTTCTTTCTCGGTTCTTGTGGCTCTCTTCTTTGCTGAGCAGGCGGGGTATTGTTGCGCTTCGAACCTTCTGAACGTGAAGCTTTTGACACGGAGAAGACAGATAAGAGGATTGAGGGTGTTCTGTGCGACTCTGGACGGACGGACATTAACTGCTTCTTTACGGAGATGGACAGAGAAAATAGCAGAGAGAGATCGGTGGCTGATGGCAATAACAAAAAAAAAAAAAAAAAAAAAAAAAACAGGGGGGGGGGGGGGGGACGTTTTTTTGTGTTTCATCATAATTTTAACTGAAATCTTGTGGAGTAGTGTTTGAGGAGAGGGCGGGTGGGGGAGGGGCGTATCGACTGAAACAAGCATCTGTTCTTGACGGGATTCTGTATAAGAGCTTAGAGTTGGGGGGGGGGGGGTGGTCGTTGAGAGAGAGAGAGAGAGTAGTGAAGAGCGAGAGAGAGAGAGGAGAGACGAGAGAAGAGTCGAGCGAGAGAGAAGAGGAGAGGAGTGACAGCAGACAGACTGATGAATGAAGATGATGACTGAACAGGTAGATGCACAGAGAGACGATAGAGACTTGTCACACACACACACACACACACCACACAAACACACACACACACCACCACACACAAAACACGCGCGCGCGCGCGCGCGCGCGCAACACACACACACACACACACGCAAGACGTACGCACGCAGCCGCACACACAACACACACACACACAATCACAACTCTCACACACATTCATACACACACATTCACACACAACACACACACACACCACACACACAACAAACACAACCACACACACAATTATACCACACACCCACAACCCACACCACACACCCAAAACACACACACAAACACTCACTCATCATCACTAACTCCTAAAACACACCAACACCACACCCAACACACAACTCATAGACACACACACCCACCCACACCCAACACTTCAACGAACACACAACACACACTCCATAGAGGAACACACACCCTTGCACACACCACAGACACCACAACACCACACAGAACATGACAAACACACACACACTCACACACACACACACCACACACACACACACACAACCACACAAGAGTGAGGGAGGAGGGAGAGCGCTGAGTGTTTAAAACACAATTTTTGACGTATTGCACTCTTGGCCCTAAAAACAAACAGAGCGGGGCAGGGGAGGTTAAGAGGAATTGAATGACTGCAGAAGCCAGTGATGAGAGAGGGACGAGAACGGGAGCGATAAGGGAGACCGGAGGGGGTTACAAGTTGCATTTGAAGGCTTTCGCTTTGCAGATATTGAAATGGGGCCGAGGACGAGAGGAAGGTGGGGGGGGGGGGGGGGGGCAGGAGGGGTGGGGGGGTGCGGGGGGGGGGGGGGGATCGAGTTAAGGGTGGGACGGGGTTGGGCTTTCTTTTCATTTGCATGGCTTTCGTGCACGAAAAGTTACAGAGAACGAGAGGGAGGGAGGGGATCGTCTGGGATTGGGGGGTGTACGGGTGGGGGGGGGGGGATGGGGAACAACACACAACCCACACCACACACACACACACACACAACACACAGACACACACACACCCACTCCACACATCTCTTCTCTCTCTCTTCTCTCTCTTAATCTCTCTCTCTTTCTTCTTTCTCTGTCTCTGCCTGTCTCTCTTCCTCTGTCTTTTGTGTCTTACTCACCATACAGTAAGGAAAAAAACACACAACACAACCACACACACACACACACACACACACACATCACACGGCGCACGCACGAACGCCCGCACGCACGCACGCACGCACACGCCACACGCAGCACAACCGCAGCAGCACCGCACGCACAGCGCCACACACACTCACCAACACACACACACAAAACACATCAGCCGCACACACGCACACACCACACGCAGCGCGGCGCACAACACAACCCCACACACACACACACAACACACACCACACACACACAACAAACACAACAAACACAACACAACAACACACACTACACACACAACACACCACACAACACACACACACTTTCTTGCTCTTCGCTGTCTTGTCTCTCTCTTGTTTCTCTCTCTCTGTCTCTTTTTGTCTGTCTCGCTCTTCTGTCTCTCTCTCTATCTGTGTCTTTTTGTTCTTTTCTCTCTTCACTCATCTCTCTACATCTCTACTCTCATCTCTGTCTCTGTCTCTGTCTCTCTTGGCTTTTTTCTCTTCTTCTCTTCTCTCTCTCTCTTCTCTCTCTCTTCTTCTCAAGAGACTAGAAACACTCAGGAAAAACAGTTCGATATCTGTATACAGCAGAACAGAAAGTTCAGAAATCAATATTCAGTGACTTTGAAAGGTAAGGAACAAGAACATGCCCTAAACACTTTCATTTCAACCTCTTTACTCGCCAATTCTCGCTCTCTCGTTTCTCTCAATTATCTGTAGACTTAATGTAAAAACAAACAAAGAACAAACAATGACAAAAGTTAAGGAAAAAACGGTGCGGCTCAGCAGTCCAAATCATGGAGTATTCAGAATGTTCAGAAGATAATGGTTTAAACAGTCAAAGTGCGTGGAACTATCTAGAAGGATACAGAACGATTCAGTGGTTATATATAGCAGCTATCAGAAAGCTTGGAACAGTCACAGTTTCTGAAGCTTCTTGTGCTAATCTCCGTTTCTACTGGTATTGTAAAGACATTCCCGAAGTCATATTTCACAGCTCTGAGCTCGAGTTGTTGATAAACCAACGGCAATGGAACTTTTACTACACAAAGTGAAACCCAAATAAATGTAGATTTGAATCGAGCAATGATGATACTAAGCAAAGTCGAACTATTGTAACAATCCACACACGCG
>CM031609.1:16333148-16349543 GCA_018398815.1 Conus ventricosus | reverse complement strand
ATATACTCTCCTTTGTCCCCTTTAATGCCCGTGATATGCTCTCCCTTTGTCTCCTTTAATGCCGTGATATGCTCTCCATTTTTCTCCTTCAATGCCCGTGATATGCTCTCCCTTTGTCTCCTTCAATGCCAGTGATTTTGCTCTCCCTTTGTCTCCTTCAATGCCCGTGATATTTCTATCCCTTTGTCTTCTTTAATGCCCGGGTATGCTTCCCTTTGTCTCCTTTTAAAGCCCGTGATATGCTCTCCCTTTTTCCCCCTTTTAATTTCCCCGGGTATCTCCCCTTTTTTTTAATCCCGTGATATGCTCCCTTTGTTTCCTTTTGCCTGTGATATGCTCCCCCCTTTGTCTCCTTTTAAAGCCCGTATATGCTTTTCCCCGTGCCTCCTTTAAAGCCCCCGATATGCTCTCCCTTTGTCTCCTTTAATGCCTGTGATGTGCTCTCCCTTTGTCTCCTTTAATGCCCGTGATATGCTCTCCCTTTGTCTCCTTCAATGCCTGTGATTATGCTCTCCCTTTGCCTCCTTCAATGCCCGTTGATATGCTCTCCCTTTGTCTCCTACAATACCCGTGATATGCTCTCCCTTTGTTTCCTTCAATGCCCGTGATATGCTCTCATTTTGTCTCCTTCAATGCACGTGATATGCTCTCCCTTTTTCTCCTTTACTGCCCGTGATATGCTCTCCCTTTGTATCCTTTAATGCCCGTTATACGCTCTCCCTTTGTCTCCTTTAATGCCCGTGATATGCTCTCCCTGTGTCTCCTTTAATGCCTGTGATATGCTCTCCCTTTGTCTACTTTAATGCCTGTGATATGCTCTCCCTTTGTCTCCTTTAATGCCCGTTATACGCTCTCCCTTTGTCTCCTTTAATGCCCGTGATATGCTCTCCCTGTGTCTCCTTTAATGCACGTGATATGCTCTCCCTTTGTCTCCTTTAATGCCCGTGATATGCTCTCCCTTTGTCTCCTTCAATGCCCGTGATATGCTCTCCCTTTGTCTCCTTTAATGCCCGTGATATACTCTCCTTTGTTTCTTTCAATGCCCGTGATATGCTCTCCCATTGTCTCCTTCAATGCCCGTGATATGCTCTCCTTTTGTCTCCTTCAATGCCAGTGATATGCTCTCCCTTTGTCTCCTTTAATGCCCGTGATATGGTCTCCCTGTGTCTCCTTTAATGCCTGTGATATGCTCTCGCTTTGTCTCCTTCAATGCCGTGATATGCTCTCCTTTGTCTCCTTTACTGCCCGTGATATGCTCTCCCTTGTCTCCTTTAATGTCCGTGATATGCTCTCACTTTGTCTCCTTTAAAGCCCGAGATATGCTCTCCCTTTGTCTCCTTTAATGCCCGTGATATGCTCACCCTTTGTCTTCCTCAATGCACGTGATATGCTCTCCCTTTGTCTCCTTTAATGCACGTGATATGCTCTCCCTCTGCCTCCTTCAATGCCCGTTGATATGCTCTCCCTTTCTCTCCTACAATACCGTGATATGCTCTCCCTTTGTTTCCTTCAATGCCCGTGATATGCTCTCATTTTGTTCCTTCAATGCACGTGATATGCTCTCCCTTTTTCTCCTTTACTGCTGTGATATGCTCTCCCTTTGTCTGCTTTAATGCCTGTGATATGCTCTCCCTTTGTCTCCTTTAATGCCTGTGATATGCTCTCCCTTTGTCTCCTTTAATGCCCGTTATATGCTCTCCCTTTGTCCCCTTAATGCCCGTGATATGCTCTCCCTGTGTCTCCTTTAATGCACGTGATATACTCTCCCTTTGTCTCTTTCAATGCCCGTGATATGCTCTCCCATTGTCTCCTTCATTGCCCGTGATATGCTCTCCCTTTGTCTCCTTCAATGCCAGTGATATGCTCTCCCTTTGTCTCCTTTAATGCCCGTGATATGGTCTCCTGTGTCTCCTTTAATGCCTGTGATTGCTCTCGCTTTGTCTCCTTCAATGCCCGTGATATGCTCTCCCTTTCTCTCCTTTACTGCCCGTGATATGCTCTCCCTTTGTCTCCTTTAATGCCCGTGATATGCTCTCACTTGTCTCCTTAAAGCCCGAGATATGCTCTCCTTTGTCTCCTTTAATGCCCGTGATATGCTCTCCCTTTGTCTCCTTTAATGCCTGTGATGTGCTCTCCCTTTGTCTCCTTTAATGCCCCGTGATATGCTCTCCCTTTGTCTCCTTTAATGCACGTGATATGCACTCCCTTTGTCTCCTTCAATGCACGTGATATGCTCTCCTTTGTCGCCTTCAATGCCCGTGATATGCTCCTCCCTTTGTCTTCTTTAATGCCCGTGATATGCTCTCCCTTTGCCTCCTTCAATGCCCGTGATATGCTCTCCCTTTGTTCTCCTTTAATGCCCGTGATATGCTCTCCCTTTGTCTCCCTCAATGCCCGTGATATGCTCTCCCATTGTCTCCTTCAATGCCCGTGATATGCTCTCCCTTTGTCTCCTTCAATGCCAGTGATATGCTCTCCTTTGTCTCCTTCAATGCCCGTGATATGGTCTCCTGTGTCTCCTTTAATGCCTGTGATATGCTCTCGCTTTTCTCCTTCAATGCCCGTGATATGCTCTACCTTTGGCTCCTTTACTGCCCGTGATATGCTCTCCCTTTGTCTCTTTTAATGCCCGTGATATGCTCTCCCTTTGTCTCCTTTAAAGCCCGAGATATATGCCTCCCTTTGTCTCTTTAATGCCCGTGATATGCTCTCCCTTTGTCTCCTTTAATGCCTGTGATGTGCTCTCCCTTTGTCTCCTTTAATTCCCGTGATATGCTCTCCCTTTGTCTCCTTTAATGCACGTGATATGCTCTCCCTTTGTCTCCTCTTTGTCTCCTTTAATGCCTGTGATGTGCACTCATTTTGTCTCCTTTAATGCCCGTGATATGCTCTCCCTTTGTCTCCTTTAATGCCTTGTGATGTGCTCTCCCTTTGTCTCCTTTAATTCCCGTGATATGCTCTCCCTTTGTCTCCTTTAATGCACGTGATATGCTCTCCTTTGTCTCCTCTTTGTCTCCTTTAATGCCTGTGATGTGCACTCATTTTGTCTCCTTTAACGCCCGTGATATGCTCTCCCTTTGTCTCCTTTTATGCACGTGATATGCTCTCCCTTTGTCTCCTTCAATGCACGTGATATGCTGTCCCTTTGTCTCCTTCAATGCCCGTGATATGCTCTCCTTTGTCTTCTTAATGCCCGTGATATGCTCTCCCTTTGTCTCCTTCAATGCCCGTGATATGCTCTCCCTTTGTCTCCTTTAATGCCCGTGATATGCTCTCCCTTTATCCCCCTCAATGCCCGTGATATGCTCTCCCTTTGGTCTCTTCAATGCACGCGATATGCTCTCCTTTGTCCCCTTCAATGTCTGTGATATGCTCTCCCTTTGTCTCCTTCAATGCCTGTGATATGCTCTCCCTTTGTCTGCTTCAATACCCGTGATATGCTCTCCCTTTGTCCCCCTCAATGCCTGTGATATGCTCTCCCTTTGTCTCCTTTAATGCCCGTGATATGCTCTCCCTTTGTCTCCCTCAATGCCTGTGATATGCTCTCCTTTGTCTCCTTCAATGCCCGTTATATGCTCTCCAATTGTCTCTTTAAGGCCCGTGATATGCTCTCCCCTTGTCTCCTTTAATGCCCGTGATATGCTCTCCCTTTGTCTCCCTCAATGCCTGTGATATGCTCTCCCTTCGTCTCCTTCAATGCCCGCGATATGCTCTCCCTTATGTCTCTTTAACGCCTGTGATATGCTCTCCCTTTGTCTCTTTTAAAGCCCGAGATATGCTCTCCCTTTGTCTCCTTTAATGCCCGTGATATGCTCTCCCTTTGTCTCCTTAATGCCTGTGATGTGCTCTCCCTTTGTCTCCTTTAATTCCCGGATATGCTCTCCCTTTGTCTCCTTTAATGCACGTGATATGCTCTCCCTTTGTCTCCTCTTTGTCTCCTTTAATGCCTGTGATGTGCACTCATTTTGTCTCCTTTAATGCCCGTGATATGCTCTCCCTTTGTCTCCTTTAATGCCTGTGATGTGCTCTCCCTTTGTCTCCTTTAATTCCCGTGATATGCTCTCCCTTTGTCTCCTTTAATGCACGTGATATGCTCTCCATTTGTCTCCTCTTTGTCTCCTTTAATGCCTGTGATGTGCACTCATTTTGTCTCCTTTAACGCCCGTGATATGCTCTCCCTTTGTCTCCTTTAATGCACGTGATATGCTCTCCCTTTGTCTCCTTCAATGCACGTGATATGCTCTCCTTTGTCTCCTTCAATGCCCGTGATATGCTCTCCCTTTGTCTTCTTTAATGCCCGTGATATGCTCTCCCTTTGTCTCCTTCAATCCCCGTGATATGCTCTCCCTTTGTCTCCTTTAATTGCCCGTGATATGCTCTCCCTTTATCCCCCTCAATGCCCGTGATATGCTCTCCCTTTGTCTCCTTCAATGCACGCGATATGCTCTCCCTTTGTCCCCTTCAATGTCTGTGATATGCTCTCCTGTGTCTCCTTCAATGCCTGTGATATGCTCTCCATTTGTCTGCTTCAATGCCCGTGATATGCTCTCCCTTTGTCCCCTCAATGCGTGATTGCTCTCCCTTTGTCTCCTTTAATGCCCGTGATACGCTCTCCCTTGTCTCCCTCAATGCCTGTGATATGCTCTCCCTTTGTCTCCTTCAATGCCCGTTATATGCTCTCCCTTTGTCTCCTTAAGCCCGTGATATGCTCTCCCTTTGTCTCCTTTAATGCCGTGATATGCTCTCCCTTTGTCTCCTTCAATGCCTGATATGCTCTCCCTTTGTCTCCTTCAATGCCGTGATTGCTCTCCTTTGTCTTCTTTAATGCCCGTGATATGCTCTCCTTTGTCTCCTTCAATCCCTGAATGCTCTCCCTTTGTCTCTTTAATCCGTGATATGCTCTCCCTTTATCCCCTCAATGCCCGTGATAGCTCTCCCTTTGTCTCCTTAATGCACGCGATTGCCTCCCTTTGTCCCCTTCAATGCTGTGATATGCTCTCCTTGTCTCCTTCAATGCCTGTGATATGCTCTCCATTTGTCTGCTTCAATGCCGTGATATGCTCTCCTTTGTCCCCCTCAATGCCTGTGATATGCTCTCCCTTTGTCTCCTTAATGCCCGTGATAGCTCTCCTTTGTCTCCCTCAATGCCTGGATATGCTCTCCCTTTGTCTCCTTCAATGCCCGTTATTGCTCTCCCCTTGTCTCCTTAGCCCGTGATATGCTCTCCCTTTTCCTTTAATGCCGTGATAGCTCTCCCTTTGTCTCCCTCAATGCTGTGATATGCTCCCCTTGTCTCTTCAATGCCCGGAATGCTCCCCTTGTCTCCTTTAATGCGTGATATGCACTCCCTTTGTCTCCCTCAATGCCGTGATATGCTCTCCTTTGTTCCTTTAATGCCCGTGATATGCTCTCCCTTTGTCTCCCTCAATGCCTGTGATATCTCTTCCCTTTTTCTCCTTTCCCGTGATATGCTCTCCCTTTGTTCTTCAATACCGTGATTGCTCTCCCTTTGTCTCCTTATGCCCGTGAATGCTCTCCCTTTGTCCCTCATGCCGTGATATGCTCTCCCTTTGTCTCCTTTAATGCAGTAATGCTCTCCTTTGTCTCCTTTATGCCGTATATGCTCTCCTTTGTCTCCTTCAATGCACTGATATCTCCTTTGTCTCTTTAATGCCTGTGATTGCTCTCCCTTTGTCTCTTAATCCCTGATATGCCTCCTTTGTCTCCTTTAATGCCCGTGATATCTCTCCCTTTGTCCTTCCTATGCCTCTTTGTCTCCTTAATGCCTGTGATGTGCACTCATTTTGTCTCCTTTATGCCCGTGATATGCTCTCCTTTGTCTCCTTTAATGCCTGTGATGTGCTCTCCCTTTGTCTCCTTTAATTCCCGTGATATGCTCTCCTTTGTCTCCTTTAATGCACGTGATATGCTCTCCTTTGTCTCCTCTTTGTCTCCTTTAATGCCTGTGATGTGCACTCATTTTGTCTCCTTTAACGCCCGTGATATGCTCTCCCTTTGTCTCCTTTAATGCCGTGATATGCTCTCCCTTTGTCTCCTTCAATGCACGTGATATGCTCTCCCTTTGTCTCCTTCAATGCCGTGATATCTCTCCCTTTGTCTTCTTTAATGCCCGTGATATGCTCTCCCTTTGTTCCTTCAATGCCCGTGATATGCTCTCCCTTTGTCTCCTTTAATGCCCGTGATATGCTCTCCCTTATCCCCCTCAATCCGTGATATGCTCTCCTTTGTCTCTTAATGCACGCGATATGCTCTCCCTTTGTCCTTCAATGTCGTGATATGCTCTCCCTTTGTCTCCTTAATGCCTGTGATATGCTCTCCCTTTGTCTGCTTCAATGCCGTGATATGCTCTCCCTTTGTCTCCTCAATGCCTGTATATGCTCTCCCTTTGTCTCTTTAATGCCCGTGATATGCTCTCCCTTTGTCTCCTAATGCCTGTGATATCTCTCCCTTTTTCTTCAATGCCCGTTATATGCTCTCCCTTTGTCTCCTTTAAGGCCCGTGATATGCTCTCCCTTGTCTCCTTTAATGCCGTGTATGCTCTCCTTTGTCTCCTCAATGCTTGAATGTTCCCTTCGTCTCCTTCAATGCCGCGATATGCTCTCCCTTTGTCTCCTTTAATGCCCGAGATAGCTCTCCCTTTGTCTCCTTTATGCCGTGATATGCTCTCCCTTGTCTTCTTTAATGCCTGTGATTGCTCTCCTTTGTCTCCTTTAATTCCCGTGATATGCTCTCCCTTTTCCCTTTAATGCCGTGATATGCTCCCCTTTGTCTCCTCTCTTAATGCCTGTGATGTGCCTCTTTTGTCTCCTTTAATGCCGTGATATGCTCTCCTTTGTCCCTTATGCCGTGATTGTCCTCCTTTGTCTCCTTTAATTCCGGATATGCTCCCTTTGTCTCTTTAATGCCGTGATATGCTCTCCCTTTGTCTCTTTCTTAATGCGTGATTGCCTCTTTGTCTCCTTTAAGCCCTGTGATATGCTCTCCCTTTGTCTCCTTCAAGCCCGTGATATGCTCTCCCTTTGTCTCCTTAATGCCCGTGATATCTCTCCCTTTGTCTCCTTTAATGCCTGATATGCTCTCCCTTTGTCTCCTTATGCCGTGATTGCTCTCCTTTGTCTCCTTTAATGCCCGTTATATGCTCTCCCTTTGTCTCCTTTAATGCCGTGATATGCTCTCCCTTGTTCCTTTAATCCCGTGATATGCTCTCCCTTTGTCTCCTTAATGCCGTGATATGCTCTCCTTTGTCTCCTTTTGTCTCCTTAATGCCTTGATTGCCTCTTTGTCTCCTTTAAGCCCGTGATATCTCTCCCTTGTCTCCTTTAATGCACGTGATATGCTCTCCCTTTGTCTCCTTAATGCCGTGATATGCTCTCCTTTGTCTCCTCAATGCCGTGATATGCTCTCCCTTTGTCTCTTAATGCCCGTGATATGCTCTCCCTTTGTCTCCTTCAATGCCCGTGATATGCTCTCCCTTTGTCTCCTTAATGCCCGGGTATGCCTTTTTCCCCCCTTTTTTTCCCCCTTTAATGCCCTGATATGCTCCATTTTTGTCCCTTCAATGCACGGATAGCCCCCCCCTTTTTCCCCCTTTACTGCCTTGATATGCTCTCCCTTTTCTGCTTTAATGCCTGTGATTGCTCTCCCTTTTTTCCCCTTTAATGCCTTGATATGCTCTCCCTTTGTCTCCTTTAATGCCCGTTATAAACTCTCCCTTTGTCCCCTTTAATACCCTGATAGCCCCCTTTCCCTTTAATGCACGGAAAAACCTCCCTTTTTTCTCTTTTAATGCCCCCTGATATGCCCCCATTTTCCCCTTCAATGCCCGTATATGCCCCCCTCCCTTTTTCTCCTTCAATGCCATGATATCTCCCCTTTTGGGTTTCCTTTAATGCCCTGATTGGTCTCCCCTGTGCTCCTTTAATGCCCGTATTTCTCTCGCTTTTTCTCCTTCAAGCCCTGATACCTCCCTTTCTCTCCTTTACTGCCCTGATTGCTCTCCCTTTGTCTCCTTTAATGCCCGTGATAGCTCCACTTTGTCTCCTTTAAACCCGAGTAAGCTCTCCCTTTTGTCTCCTTTAATGCCCTGATATGCCTCCCTTTGTCCCCCTTTAAAGCCTGTGATTCTCTCCCTTTTGTCTCCTTTAATGCCCTGAAAATCCCCCCTTTGTCTCCTTTTAAAGCACGGGGTTCACTCCTTTGTCTCCTTCAATGCACGGGAAAGCTCTCCCTTTTCCCTTCAAAGCCCGTGATATTTCTCTCCCTTTGTCTTCTTTTAAAGCCCTTATATGCTCTCCCTTTGCCTCCTTCAATCCCGGATATCTCTCCCTTTGCTCCTTTAAGCCCTGATATGCTCCCCTTTTTCCCCTCAATCCCCCGGGTATGCTCCCCTTGTCTCCTTCATGCCCTGAATCCCCCCTTGCCCCTTTAATGCCGTGAATCTCCCCCCTTGTCTCCTTCCAAAGCCCTGATTGGGCTCCCTGTGTCTCCCTTTTAAACCTGTGATATGCCTCGCTTTTCTCCTTTAATGCCCGTATATGCCAAACCTTTGGGTCCTTTACTGCCCGGATATCCTCCCCTTTTTCCTTTTAATGCCCCCTGATATCTCTCCCCTTTTCTCCTTTAAAAACCCCCAATACTCCCCTTTGCTCCTTTAATGCCCGTGATATCCTTCCCCCTTTGTCTCCTTTAAGCCCGGATTGCTCTCCCTTTGTCCCTTTAATTCCCGGTAGCCTTCCCCTTTTTCTCCTTTTTAAAGCACTGATATGCTCCCCTTTTCTCCTCTTTGTCTCCTTAATGCCTTGTGTGCACTCTTTTGCTCCTTAATGCCCGTGATAGCTCTCCCTTTGTCCCTTTAATGCCTTGGTGTCTCTCCCCCCGCTCCTTTTAAATTTCCCGTGAATCCTCCCTTTGTCTCCTTAATGCACGTGATAGCCTCCCTTTCCCCTCTTGCTCCTTTAATGCCTTTATTGCACCTCATTTTTTCTCCTTTAACGCCCCTGTACTTCCCCCCTTTTTCTCCTTTTATGCACTGAAATCCCCCTTTGTCCCCCTTCAATGCACGTATATCCCCCTTTGTCCCTTCAATGCCCTGATATCCCCCCCCCTTTTTTTCTTTAAGCCCGTGAACTCTCCCTTGCTCCTTCAAGCCCGAAATGCCTCCCCTTTTTTCCCCCTTTAATCCCTATATGCCTCCCCTTTTTCCCCCCAATGCCCGTATAGCCTCCCCTTTTTCTCCTTCAATGCACGCGATAGCTCTCCCTTTGCCCCTTCAATGTCTGTGATATCTCCCCTTTGCCCTTCAATGCCTGGATATGCCCCCTTTGTCTCTTCCAATAACCCTGATAGCCCTTTCCCTTGTCCCCCTCAAGCCGTGATATGCTCCCCCTTTGTCTCCTTAATCCCTATATGCTCTCCCCCTTTTTTTTCCCCAAGCCTTGATATGCTCTCCCTCCTTCTCCTTCAATGCCCGTTATAGCCTCCCATTGTCTCCTTTTAAGCCCGGATATGCTCCCCCTTGTCTCCTTTTTTGCCCTGATATGCCCCCCTTGTCTCCCCAAGCCTGGGTTCTCTCCCTTCGTCCCTTCAATCCCCGATATTCCTCCCTTTGTCTCCTTTAAAAACCCCTTTAAATGCTCTCCCTTTGTCTTTTTAAAGCCCGGATAGCTCTCCCTTGTCTCCTTTAAGCCCGTATTCTCTCCCTTTGTCTCCTTTAAAAAACCCGTGATGGCTCTCCCCCCTTTTTTCCTTTAATTCCCGTGAATGCTCTCCCTTTGTCTCCTTTTAAACACTGATATGCTCTCCCTTTGTCCCTCTTTGTCTCCTTTTAAAGCCTGTAGTGCACTCTTTTGTCTCCTTTAATTCCCGTATATCCTCCCCTTTTCTCCCTTTAATGCCGTGAGTCTCTCCCTTTGTCCCTTTTTTTTCCCGTAATCTCTCCCTTTGTCTCCTTTAATCACGTGAACTCTCCATTTTTCTCCTCTTTGTCCCTTTAATGCCTGTATTGCCCTCATTTTGTTTCCCCCTTTTAACGCCCGTAATTTCTCTCCCTTTTCCCTTTTAAACACGATACTCTCCCTTTGTCCCTTCAATGCACGGGATATCCTCCCTTTGCTCCCTTTTAATGCCCCTGATTGCTCTCTCCCTTTGTCTTCTTTAATGCCCGTGATTCTCTCCCCCTTTTTCCCTTTAATCCCCGGATATCTCTCCCCTTTTCTCCTTTATCCCGGGTAGCTCTCCCCCTTTTTATCCCCCTCAATGCCCGGATAGCCTCCCCTTTGTCCCCTTCAATGCACCGATATGCTCTCCCTTTTTCCCCTTTAATTTTGTGAATCTCTCCCCCTTTTCCCTTCAAAGCCCGTGATATGCTCCCATTTTTTCTGCCAATCCCGTGATTGCCTCCCTTTTCCCCCTCAAGCCTTGAATTTTCTCCCTTTGTCCCCCCTTTAATGCCCCGGATACCTCCCCTTTGTCCCCCAATGCCGTGATATGCCTCCCTTTGTCCCCCTTCAATCCCGTTTTATGCCTCCCTTTCTCCCTTTTAAGGCCGTGATACCCCTCCCCTTTGTCCCTTTAAAAGCCCGTGAAATCCTCCCCTTGCTCCCCAATGCCTTTGGGTATGCCTCCCCTTTGCCCTTCAATGCCCCGAATGCCTCCTTTTCTCCTTTTTTAAAGCCTGTGATATCACTCCCTTTTTCTCCCCCACACGTGATATGCCTCCCTTTGTCTCCTTTAATGCCCTGAATGCTCCCCTTTGTCTCCCTCAAGCCCGTGATTGCTCTTCCCCCTTTTCCCCCTTTCCTTTCCGTGATATGCTCCCCTTTGTCTCCTTTAATACCTGTGATGTCTCTCCCTTTGTCTCCTTCAATGCCCGGAATTCCCCCCTTTGTCCCTTTAATGCCCGTGAAAAATGCCCCCTTTGTCTCCTTTAATGCACGTGATATGCTCTCCCTTGTCTCCTTTATTCCCGTAAAATGCCTCCCCCTTTTGTCTCCTCAATCACTTTAAAAGCCTCTCCCTTGTCCCTTTAATGCCTTAAAATGCTCCCCCCCTTTGTTCCTTTAATGCCCTGATAGCTCCCCTTGTCTCCTTTTGCCCTGATATTCTCTCCCCTTTGTCTCCCTTAAATGCCCATGATATGCTCTCCCTTTGTCTCCTTTAATGCCTGTGATTGCACTCTTTTGTCCCTTTAATGCCCCTGTAGCTCCCCCTTTGTCTCCTTTAATGCCGTGATGTGCTTCCCCAGTCTCCTTTTAATTTCCCGGGTATGCCCCCTTTGCTCCTTTAAGCACGTGATATGCTTCCCTTTGTCTCCTCTTTGTCTCCTTTAATGCCTTTGGGTTCACTCATTTTGCTCCTTTAACGCCCGTTATATGCTCTCCCCCCTTTGTCCCTTTAAGCACGGATATCCTCCCTTTTTTTCCTTCAATGCACGTGAAAAGCTCTCCTTTGTCTCCTTCAATGCCGTGATATGCCCCCTCCCTTTGTCTTCTTTAAAAAGCCCGTGATAACTCCCCTTTGTCCCTTCAATGCCCGTGATATGCTCTCCCCCCTTGTCTCCTTTAAAGCCCGTGAACTCTCCCCTTACCCCCTCAATGCCCCTGATAACTCTCCCTTTTTCTCCTTCAATGCACGCGATATGCCCCCTTTGTCCCCTTCAATTCTGTATATGCTCTCCCTTTGTCTCCCTTTAAGCCTGTGATATGCTCCCCTTTTTCTCTTTTAATGCCCTATAGCTCTCCCCTTTGTCTCCCTCAATGCTTGGGAAAAAAACCCCCCTTTGTCTCCCCTTTTAAAGCCCGGAATTCCCCCCTTTTTTCCCCCTCAATGCCTGTGATATGCTCTCCCCTTTGCTCCTTTAATGCCCGTTTTAAATTTCCCTTTTTCTCCTTTAAGGGCCCCTATATGCCCCCCTTCCCCTTTCTCCTTTAATGCCCTGATATGCCCCCCCTTTGTCTCCCTCAATGCCTGTGAAAGTTTTCCCTTTGCTCCCCTTCAATGCCCGCATATGCCTCCCTTTCTCCTTAATGCCTGTGAAATGCTCTCCCTTTTTCTCCTTTAAAGCCCGAGGAATGCTCTCCCTTTTTCTCCTTTTTAAAGCCCGTGTATCCTCCCTTTGTCTTCTTTTAAAGCCTGTATTGCTCTCCCTTTTTTCCCTTTAATTCCCGGATATGCCTCCCTTTCTCCTTTAATGCACGGATATTCTCCCCTTTGTCTCCCTTTGTCTCCTTAATCCGTGATGTGCACTCATTTTTTCTCCTTTAATGCCCGGGTATCCCCCCCCCTTTGTCTCCTTTATTGCCTGTGATGTGCTCCCCTTTTCTCCCTTTTAATTCCCGGTATCCCCTCCCTTTGTCTCCTTTAAAAGCACGGATATGCCTCCCCCTTTGTCTCCTCTTTTTTCTCCTTAATCCTGTATGTGCACTCATTTTGTCTCCTTTAACGCCCTGATTGCCCCTCCCTTTGTCTCCTCTAAAAGCAAGGATATGCCCCTCCCCTTGTCTCCTTCAATGCTGGATAGCCTCCCTTGCTCCCTTCAAGCCCGTGATAGCTCTCCCCCCTTTTCTTCTTTAAAAGCCCGTGATAACCTCCCTTTTTCTCCTTCAATCCCGTATAGCCCTTTTTTCCCCCCTTTTTTTTCCTTTTAAAGCCCGGGTTGCTCTCCCTTTTATCCCCCCAAAACCCGGATATGCTCTCCCCTTGTCTCCTTCAATGCAGCGATATGCCCTCCCTTTGTCCCCTTCAATGTCTGGGATATGCTCTCCCTTTGCCCCCTTCAATGCCGGGGACCTCCCTTTGTCTGCTTCAATGCCCGTGATATTCCCCTCCCTTTTTTACCCCCAATGCCGTATTGCTCCCCTTTGTCTCCTTTAATGCCCGTGATATGCTCTCCCTTTGTCCCCTCAATCCTTGATATGCCCCCCCTTTGTCTCCTTTAAGCCCGTTATATGCCTCCCCCCTTTTTCTCCTTTAAGGGCCCTGATATCTCTCCCCCTTGTCTCCTTTAATGCCCGTGATAAAAGCTCCCCTTTGTCTCCCTCAATGCCTTTATATGCCCCCCGCTCCTTCAATCCCGCGATATGCTCTCCCTTTGTCTCCTTTAATCCGTGATATCTCTCCCTTTGTCTCCCCAAAACACGTGATAGCTCTCCCTTTGTCTCCTTTAATCCCTGATATGCTCCCCCCCTTTGTCTCCCCTCAATGCCTGTGAAAGCCCCACCCCCTTTCTCCTTTCCTGCCCTGGGTATGCCTCCCCTTTGCCCTTCAAGCCTGTGATGTCTCCCCCTTTTTCTCCTTCAATCCCGTATAGGGCCCCCCTTTTCTCCTTCAATCCCGTATATCTCCCCCTTTGTCTCCTTTTTGCACGGAACTCTCCCTTTGTCCCTTATTGCCCGAATGTGCTCTCCCTTTGTCCCTTCAAAGCCGTGAATGCTCTCCCTTTGTCTCCTTTAATGCCTGTGAAAACTTCCCCTTTGTCCCCCTTCAAAAGCCCGTGAACCTCCCCCTTTCTCCTTTAATGCCCTGAAACTCCCCCTTTGCTCCTTTTAAAAACCCATGAAGCCTCCCTTTTGCTCCTTCAATCCTTGTTTTCCCCTTTTACCCCTTCAATGCACTGATATGCTCTCCCTTGTCCCCCTTTAATGCCCCTGATACCCTCCCCCTTTCTCTCCTTCAAAAGCACGTGATATGCTCTCCCTTTGGCTCCTTCAATCCCGTGATATGCTCTCCATTTGTCTTCTTTAATGCCCGTGATATGCTCTCCCTTTGTCTCCTTCAATGCCGTGATATGCTCTCCCTTTGTCTCCTTTAATGCCCGTGATATGCTCTCCCTTTGTCTCCCTCAATGCCCGTGATATGCTCTCCCATTGTCTCCTTCAATGCCCGTGATTTGCTCTCCCTTTGTCTCCTTCAATCCAGTGATATGCCTCCCCTTTGTCTCCTTTAATTTCCCGTGATATGGTCTCCCTGTTCTCCTTTAATGCCTGTGATATGCTCTCGCTTTGTCTCGTTCAATGCCCGTGATATGCTCTCCCTTTGTCTCCTTTAATGCCCGTGATATGCCCCTCCCTTTGTCTCCTTTAATGCCCGTGATATGCTCCTTCCCTTTGTCTGCTTTAAAGCCCGAGATAATTCTCTCCCCTTTTGTCTCCTTTAATGCCCGTGATATGCCTCCCTTTGTCTTTCCCTTTTTAAAGCCTGTATGTGCTCCCTTTGTCTCCTTTAATGCCCTGATATGCTCTCCCTTTGTTCCTCTAATGCACGTGATATCATTTCCCTTGTCTGCTTCAATGCCCCTGATATGCATCCCTTTGTCCCCCCAATGCCTGTGATATGCTATCCCTTTGTCTCCTTTTAAAGCCCGTGATATGCTCTTCCCTTTGTCTCCCTCAATGCCTGTGATATGCTCCCCCCTTTATCTCCTCAATGCCCGTGATATGCTCTCCCTTTGTCTCCCTCAATGCACTGATATGCTCTCCCTTTGTTTCCTTTAATGCCCGTGATAAGCTCTCCCTTTGTCTCCCCAATGCATGTGATAAAGCCTCCCTTTTTCCTCCTTTCCTGCCCGTGATATGCTCTCCCTTTGTCTCCTTCAATGCCCGTGATATGCTCTCCCTTTTTCTCCTTTAATGCACGTCATATGCTCTCCCTTTGTCTCCTTTTAATTCCCGTGATAAAGCTCTCCCTTTGTTTCCCTTCAATGCACGTGATATGCCCCTCCCTTTTTCTCCTTTAATGCCTGTGATAAGCTCTCCCTTTGTCTCCCCTTTAATGCCCGTGATATGCTCTCCCTTTGTCTCCTTTAAAGCCCGTGATAAAGCTCTCCCTTTGTCTCCTTTAATGCCTGTGAAATGCTCTCCCTTTGTCTCCTTCAATGCCTGTGATATGCTCCTCCCTTTGTCTCCTTCAATGCACGTGATAAAGCCTCCCCTTTGTCTCCTTAAATGCACGTTTATGCTCTCTTTTGTCTCCTTCAAATGCACGTGATATGCTCTCCCTTTGGCTCCTTCAATGCCCGTGAATGCTCTCCCTTTGTCTCCTTCAATACACTGATATGCCTCCCCTTTGTCTCCTTCAATGCCCGTGATATGCCCTCCCTTTGTCTCCCTCAATGCACGTGATTTTGCTCTCCCTTTGTCTCCTTTAATGCCCGTGATATGCTCTCCCTGTGTCTCCTTTAATGCCCCGTGATATTCTCTCCCTTTGTCTTCCTTTTAAAGCCCGTGATATGCTCTCCCTTTGTCTCCTTTAATGCCCGTGATAAAGCTCTCCCTTTGTCTCCTTTAATGCCCGTGATATGCTCTCCCTTGTCTCCTTTAATGCCTGTGATATGCTCTCCCTTTGTCTCCTTCAATGCACGTGATATGCTCTCCCTTTGTCTCGTTTAATGCACGTGATATGCTCTCCCTTTGTCTCCTTTAATGCCTGTGAGGTGCTCTCCCTTTGTCTCCTTTAATGCCCGTGATATGCTCTCCCTTTGTCGCCTACAATGCAATGTGATATGCTCTCCTTTTGTCTCCTTTTATGCCCGTGATATGCTCTCCCTTTGTCTCTTTTAATGCCTGTGATATGCTCTCCCTTTGTCACTCCCGCAATGCACGAGATATGCTCTCCCTTTGTCTCCTTTAAATGCCTGTGATATCTCTCCCTTTGTCTCCTTTAATGCCCGTGATATGCTCTCCCTTTGTCTCCTTCAATGCCCGTGATATGCTCTCCCTTTGGCTCCTTCAATGCCCGTGATGTGCTCTCCCTTTGTCTCCTTAATGCCCGTGATAATGCTCTCCCTTTGTCTCCTTCAATGCCTGTGATGTGCTCTCCCTTTGTCTCCTTCAATGCCCGTGATAGCTCTCCATTTGTCTCCTTTAATGCCCGTGATATGCTCTCCCTTTGTCTCCTTCAATATACGTGATATGCTCTCCCTTTGTCTCCTTTAAATGCCTGTGATATGCTCTCACTTTGTCTCTTTAATGCCCGTGATATGCTCTCCCTTTGTCTCCTTTAATGGCCGTGATATGCTATCCCCTATTGTCCCCTTTAATGCCCGTTAATGCTCTCCCTTTGTCTCCTTTAATGCCCGTGATATGTGTCCCCTTTGTCCCCTTTAATTCCCGTGTTATGCTCTCCCTTTGTCCCCTTCAATGCCTCTGATGTGCTCTCCCTTTGTCTCCTTCAATGCCTGTGATATATCTCTCCCTTTGTCTCCTTTAATGCACGTGATATGCTCTCCCTTTGTCCTCTTCAATGCCCGTGATATGCTCCTTCCTTTGTCTCCTTTAATGCCTCTGATATGCTTCTCCCTTTGTCTCCTTCAATGCCCGTGATATGCTCTCCCTTTGTCCTCTTCATGCCCGTGATATGCTCTCCCTTTTTCTCCTTTAA
>CM031609.1:16287875-16300375 GCA_018398815.1 Conus ventricosus | reverse complement strand
TCTCTCGGACGCTATTTTTCTTTCATCATCTTCATCATCATCAGCATCATCTCTCTGTCTCTGTCTCTCTCTGTCTCTCTCTCTCTCTCTCTTCTCTCTCTCTCTCTCTCTCTCTCTCTCTCATCACCATCATCATCATCTCTCTCTCCCTCTCTCTCTCTCTCTCCATCATCATCATCATCATCATCATCATCATCATCATCATCATCATCATCATCATCATCATCTCTCTCTCTCTCTCTCTCTCCTCTCTCTCTCTCTCTCTCTCTCTCTCTCTCTCTCTCTCTCTGACGGCTTAGAGTTCTTGGTGCAGTGTGACGATTCAGACTGTCCGACAGCTCCTAGCCTGTGGTTTGTCCCTGGCCACCATGTCGTCGAAGGATTGTCCGACCCTACGTCATGATATCAGCCCATACTAATCCCAAGACATACCCCCCCCACCCCACCCCACCCCTCCCCACCCCTGCAACAGACTGTTCCAAGGCTACGGACATGCAACAGTATACCGGGAGTAGAGACGCGATACCTTAGGCCTGGGTACTACTAGGCAACGACATGGCTTCAACAATGACCAGCGGGACACGGGAGGGGGGGGGAGGGGCAGGGAAGAAAGAGGGCAGAGAGGATGGAAGTGAAGGAAAGGAGGGGGGAAGGGGGAGGGGGGCTGCGATGCATGCCTTTCTCAGTTGCTACAGTGCTTGACTCGCTGGAAACTTGAATCCTCTTCATTCTCCAATCTTCGTCCGATCTCTAATTCCTAACTAAACAATAGGCGCCCTTATATACGTATCTTCAATTCAAACGTGAAGTCGGTTCTGCTCTACGGCTGCGAGACTTGGAGAATGACCAAGGCAATACAGCAAAACATTCAGACCTTCATCAACATCGGTCTGAGGCACATCTTCAAAATCAGAAGGCCAGAGAAGATCAACAATGAAGATCTATCGAAGCAAGCAGGACAGGAACCAGTGGCCAAGCAGATTCTGCGGAGGAAGTGGGGCTGGATTGGACACACTCTCAGGAAGCCAACATCCAGCACCACACGCCAAGCTCTGACATGGAGCCCGCAGGGGAAAAGAAAGAGAGGCCGACCTCGCAGCAGCTGGAGGGGAGGACACTGAGGCAGAGATATAGAGGCAGGGGACCAACTGGACAGGCATTCAGCACCGAGTGCGATGGCGGAGTGTTGTCGATGGCCTATGCTCACCCTTGAGCTATGGGCTAGGTAAGTAAGTAAGTAAGTCCTTATATACCAATTTCCACAGAATAGGAGACAGAAAGGCAGACCTCAGCCACCATAATGTCACTAAGAGCGTCACTACATTGGCACCACCGTCATGACAAAGAAACGAGCCACCTTGCCGTGTTGAAAACCACATGCAAATGAGAAAGTGGTGGAAAGAAACTATGTTTCCGTTGTGAGGAAAAGGTGGAGTAAAAAAAAAAAAAAAACCAACTGTAAACAGTGTGTATCAATGGCACT
Source organism: Conus ventricosus (assembly GCA_018398815.1). Lineage (NCBI taxonomy): Eukaryota > Metazoa > Mollusca > Gastropoda > Neogastropoda > Conidae > Conus > Conus ventricosus. Next base: position 16,298,892 of record CM031609.1, on the reverse strand, counting down.
GGTGTAAAAAAGTGTAAGCAGTGTGTATCAATGGCACTGGTGTAAAAAGTGTAAGCAGTGTGTATCAATGGCACTGGTGTAAAAAGTGTAAGCAGTGTGTATCAATGGCACTGGTGTAAAAAGTGTAAGCAGTGTGTATCAATGGCACTGGTGTAAAAAGTGTAAGCAGTGTGTATCAATGGCACAGGTGTAAAAAATGTAAGCAGTGTGTATCAATGGCACTGGTGCGAGGAGAAGGGGGGGGGGGGGGGCATACAGCGTTTACGACTCTGTTCTCTGTATAGGGAATGCGAGCGGAAGCGGAGGGGTGGTGGTGGTGGAGGTAGGATAGCGGGGGGGGGGGGGGGGGGGGGCGAGGCTGGAGGGAGAGCATATGATGACGGTGTCGAAGTTAAGGGAGAAAGGAAAGGAATAAACAGTATATACATGGCAATGTTTCCAGCTGCCGGGGGGAAAAAAAGCCGTGATTCCAAGTTGAGAGGAAAGAGGGATACATACAGAGTAGGCGACGACGTTTCCGGCGTGACAGGAAAGGGGAGGAAATAAAGGACACATGGCGAAGTGTCCGGCGGTTGGAGGGGGGAAAGAGGGGGGATAAAGAGTGTACGGCAGTCAATCCGTGGTCAGGGACAGAGGGAAAATAAGCAGTGTACAGCAGTGTTCTCAACGGCGTGAGGACAGGAGCATGAATCACGATCACATGGCGAGGGTTTTACGGTTCTGATGGGAAGAGGAGTAGTAAATCATAAATCGCCATGTTTCTGGTATGAGGAAACATTGGGGGGGGGGGGGGGGGAGGCAGACTGTCTATGGCTTCGATTCCGGTATAAGGGGTGGAAGAGGGGGAATAAAGAGTATATGGCGACGTTTTTTTATTGTAATTACATTTTCATTTTATTTTCAAGTTTCTATACATATAATGTCAACATTTCACAAATGAACAAGTAAGGAAAATGTAACTAAACTCGGGTAAGAAGAAACAAGACAAATCAGAAAAAAGCAACATAAACAAATCAAAAACACATATACACACAAAAGAATAACATGAATAACTGCCATCCATTCCTTAAAAAAAAATGCATATCACTACATATTTGATGATATTTTAGAGCATTAAAAAAAAGTAATGTTAGTGAATATGCAGACGTTTGATTACATACTCTGAAATGGCTCGGAGGTTGTTTTTTTCGTTGTTGTTTTTTGCGAAGCGCACAACGATGTTTCCACTGTCTTAAGAACGGGAAACAACAAGCATGTGGTTCCCTCGTGTGAAGGGAAGCTGTAAATAAAGAGTGTATGCTTCTTCTGTATCAGGGAAACAGAGAAAGGAAGAAAGAGTATAGAACAACATGCTGTATGTGAAAGGAACCGGAGAAGGTGAAGGGGGGGGGGGGGGAGGGGAGAGAGGAGAGACATAATTGGCAAAACTAATCTAAACAGATTCGTTCGAAGTGCGGGGATTTTTTTTTTTTAGAAGATTCACAAATCAGGATCTACCTTAAAAAAAAAAAGCCGCAATGACAAAAGGTATTAATATTTCAGAAGATTCATGTGTAATAAAGTTTAAGTAATGCGATTTGAAAAGATTCAAACGATAGGGAGACTAAAGAGATGACGGACTGTCCAGACGACTAACGCCACAAGGATCATGACAGATAGTGGCGGGGAAAGTGTGTGTGTGTGGGGGGGGGGGGGGGGGATGACAGAAGGAAGGGAAACACAGGCACAGGGATCTCTGTCGCGGAGAAGGGAAGATGGTATAGGGGGTATCAAAGCTACATAACGAGGGGGAAAAAAAGGCTTAGGTGCATGGACCGTCAGTGTTCTCCCGCAGAAACTCTTGTAAAAGAGATTGTCAGAGTCAGGCTGGAAGAGAGTACAGAGAATAAGAAAGAGGAGGAATGGTGCAGGGAAAGAGAAAGTAAGTTAGGTGAATAGACACAACACACGCACACACACGTGCGGAGAGAGAGGGGAGAGAGAGAGAGGAGAGAGAGAGAGAGAGAGAGAGAGAGAGAGAGAGAGAGACAGACAGACAGACAGACAGACAGACAGACAGGCAGACAGACAGACAGACTGACAGAGACAGAGAGAGAGGGGGAGGACAGATAGACAGACAGACAAACAAAGACAGAGATACAGAGACAGACAAACAGGAAGAACATACAGGAAAGATATCTGAATGGGTCTTGAAGCTACAACAGAGACAAGAACAGAATAGCGAAGAAACAAAAACAAAAAAAGAAAGAAAAGACATCAGAATGAAACCGGTGCACACAGAGAAAAAGCAATTAAAAAAAGAATGGAACCTTTCATTTAACGACAGGTCACCACTGAAAAATTAACAGAACTGAACATGCGCGCACGCACGCACGTACGCACGCGCGCGCGCGCACACACACACACACCACACACACACAACACACACACACACACACACACACACACAACACACACGCTCGCGCGCACGCACGCACGCACGCACGAACACACACACACACACACACATACACACACACGCGCGCACACTCACGCACGCACGCACACACGCACGCACGCACGCATATACGCACGCACACACGCACACACGCACGATCGCACGCACGCACAACACAACACGCACGCACAGGAGAGAGAGAGAGAGAGAAGAGAGAGGAGAGAGAGAAAAGAGAAGAGAGAGAGAGAGAGAGAGAGAAGACAGAGAGAGAGAGAGAGAGAGAGAGAGTTGCACTCACTCGCCACATATCTCAAAAATATCCATCACGGGAGAGAGACAGACATGTAGCAAGCATGACAGGCAACATTAAAACCGTTGACATCAATCAAATCAAAGAGCAATCAAATCAAAGAGCAATCAAATCAAAGAGTCATGTTTCTTTCTGTGTACTGTGCGCCTCCTATCTCCATGTGCGACAGGTGAACTCGGTACCGTCAGCGACAGTAGTGCGGAGACACGAGCGCTTAGTAGTTTCCCCGATGGGAGCAAAGAGTTACGTTCCTTGTTTATTTGTTGAATGTCTACGTCTTCCAGCGTCACTTAAGACTTCCTGTCAAATCGAATTAGCAAGGCGACTTGCCGATCCACTCAGTACTACAGTCAGACAAATGGGGAGGGTGGAGAGAAAGAGGGAGGAGAAAGAGGGAGTACAGGGAGGGGGAGGGGGGGTGTGGAGGGAAGCACACTGAACTGTGGATGGAAATAAACACATTATGGTGACATTCAGCAATTCCACCCTCTGGCACCTTCCTCTCCCTCTTCATCACTTCCGTCCCCTGTTCCCCCAACCACCTAAACCAGACGTCCCGCACGTAAAACAGCAGGACGTGACAGACGTGAGGTAAACCTTCGTAAAAGCCTTTCGTTTTTGTTCCAGATCTGCGCTGGTTTCAAAGTGAGATGACCGCAGGCGGAAACTGAAACACATTTTCAAAGGAATCTGAAGTAACTCCGACGGTTAACATGGACAAATTACAAGACAACACAATTTTGTTTGTCCAAGTTAAGCAGCGGAGTTAGTTTAAGATTCCTTTGGAAATTCAGAACCGACAGACGCCGATTGTGGAATCACAGCGCTGCCAAGCTGGCTCCAGAAGTCACCTGGAAATCCACTGCTGGACTGTGGCACCTGCCGACTGGCAGCCTGGAGGACAGCACTCGTCCTGGACGCCAGAAAAACCACACATCTGTGACTCACCTCTCTGGCACACTGCAGGGCTTTTCTCTCCCTCTCCACCCCGTCTTACGTTGGTGCCAGAGTGCTGGTCTTTCGGATGTGACGTTGAGCCAAGACTCCCGACTACAATCCATCACAGTAAGGCTGAAATTCAGTAGTTAAACCCGCTTACATAGGCAAACAAAGGAAGTCACGTAAGAAGGGAATGAACATGTGTGATTACAATGGCACGCTGTTTCACGTAACAGGCTGGTTGATTTCAATTTTGAGATCAGGTTGATGCTCAGAACAGAAGAAATTAAAAATATTTTTAAGTCGGGTCTGAGTTCAATTTCAGCTCAAAATTGGTACTGCATCGCCGGTATGTTCAGAAAATAGCCAGGGTCAGTGACTGACTTCATCTGGCCCGAGATCTCTGAACTTCCTATGCGGACACACGTTTTCTTGTCAGAATGAGGAGCTAAAGTGTGTGTGGGGTGGGGGGGGGGGGGGGGCCAAAGTGGGGGCGAGAGGAACGAGCGGTAGACCTCATGTTCGTTTCCATGACTGGAGTAACAAGCAACCATCAGACCTGAATGCAAAACACGGCATTTGGGATCAGACGAGCTGAAAATACGGAAACAGGAGATAAGGAGAAGCGTTTGTGGACAGAGAACTGGTCACAGTAAACAATTCGTGTGGAATTGGAGTTGCTCTTTATTTGGACACCGCATTGCCATAATTTGAAGGGCTGTTGTTTATTTTCCTGTGTATGTATTTCATTACCTTCATCGCCGTACTGTTTCAGCCATGTCTGTCTGTTTCTTTTCATATCGACAAGATTACGCAAAAGCTACATGACTGGTTTTACAGAAACTGGGAGGGAAGATGGCATGTGACCTAAGGTCGTACGTATTACATTTTTGAACAGATCTGTGGTGCGAATCAGGATCAATAGACGCATACCGAATTCGTTCAGCAAATATATGCAAAAACGTCCACATTGCGTTCAGCCAAATGCAGTGGAAATATGGAATGTGGCCCAGGAAAGAATCCATTAAATTTTGGTACAGAGCTTGATCGAACGACAGATCCTGGATTCGTTTGATCTTTGCGGATCTGTAGAGTGAATGCGGATGAACATATAGATCCAGGATTCTTCAGAAAGATTATGCAAACTTTGAAATAAGTTCAGCCAAACAGGGTGGAAAGACGGAATGTGACTCAAAGAAAAATCCGTCCAATTTGACCAAAAGGTGTGGAAAACAGGAAATGTCAGGGACAACTGGCTGTCGCATTACATATTCCACTTCGTCTCAACAACATAACTAATCCTGCACTGGGGTGACAGTGGGGTGAAAAGTGTGTGCCTCTGGTCAGTCTTTGGTTCTATGACGTCAGTTCACTTTCTCTGCACCATTCAAACCACCTTCTCTCAGTTCAGACAGTGTATCTAACATAGGCTCTAAGCGCACGTGGCAAACTGGCTGGCTGGTGAAGAGCTAAGACCCCCCGCCATCATGGAATCTCCCCTGCTCCTCTGCAAGTCTTTCAGTCATCCGTTTGTCAGACTCTGCTGGGACTATACATTGCGATTCGCTGTCGTATCGTGAAAGGGAGAGGACAGACAGTTCCTCTGGGGAAACTGAATCGATGGTGTGGAACAAAACATCGTCTGTTGACTTGGTATGCTAAAATGAACAAACAAATAAACGTAAGTAAACGAACATTGAAAAATGAAAGAAGTCAGGAAGAAGGGCGGAGGTGGGGACGAGGATGGAGGCAGGGCTACGAAGAACTCATGAGACAAGACTCCACAGAGGTGTGGCCTACGAGTTCATCTGATAGTCCTGGTCAGGACCTGAACAGCCGACCGAACGTGATCTCCGCTGTGACACGACTGATAGTGGTGGGAGTCTGATGTCCCGCAGGAAGGTCTGTCTCTGCATACCATTGGCACCACAGGGGAGAAGGATGGACAGCGTGTGTCCATGAACTAACAATGCCACGCCTGTGAAAAAGAGACCCAGTCATTGTCTCGTGTTCTGCTGTGCTGTGGTCGGTTGTAGTTCACTATATGTTGTTGTTGTAATGTCTTGCTTTGCATTGTACTGAATTGCATTGCACTTTAATTAATGTCTTGTGTTGCGTTGCGTTAGATTGATTGCATTGCATCGCTTTCTGTTGCGGTGTGTTGCGTTGTGTTGCATGGTTAAAGTCTTGAAGTGTGCATTGCATTTGTTGTGGTGTGTTTCATTTGCAGTGCACTGTGCAGTATTGCAAATTTTGTGTTGTGTTCCCGTTGCATTGCGTTGCATTGCACTGGATGGAACAACGCTGTAATGTGTTGTTCATGTATGAAATTGCAATGTAGTGTATGGTATTGTTCTGTGTTGCATTACGTTGCGGTGTGTTGCGTCTTCCACAGCGTTGTACGGCATTGTATTGTATTGTGCTGCGTTGTATTACGTTGCGCTGTGATGCGCTGTGTTGACCAATGCCTAACATCGTCGTCACAAGAGCCCACAACAGAATAAAGAGACAAGGAGAGGGATAACTGAAGGAGCAGCAAGTCGTTCATGCCCAGGCCCGAAAACCCAGGAGAAAACGGTACCCTGTGGGGTGGGCTGCTCTGAGGTCAGCCAGGACGGAGTTATGGCATGAACTGCAGCAGCATTTACGACAAAGCACCTGACAAGCAAGCACGAACGGTGGCAGAATTGTTGGGTCTCGGGTAGCCGGTCATTTTCCACGTGATGTTATTTACCCCCCCCCCCCCCCCCCCCACACACACACACACACACACCCTTCCCTTTACTTCCACTTACCACTTCTCTTGTAGACATACGTATTCTCTTCTCTTCTTGTTGTTCTCTTTGTTCTTCTTTCATTGAAGGTGATTTTCACGTAGCAGAATGAAACTGCCATCAAAACGGTTTTCTGTTCGACAGAAATGAAGGGCACGTCAGAACCATGCCTCTGGAGCCGGTGCCGATGTCACGACTTCAAGTCAAAGAGACAAAGACACAGGAGGCCGCCAACCCTTTACCTTCGACAGTCCACCCCGACCCTACACACCACATCACCTCACCCTATGTACGCTTACACAGTTCTGGCCAATAAAACAGATGACAAAACAGACGGTATGTGTGTTGGGGGGGGGGGGGGGGGGAGGGGCGGGTGTCGTGTGCATCTAGCAGCACATACCTTAATGAACTTGCTGTATATGCATATTCAGAACGGTCGAAGACTCTGTGTGTGTGTATGTATGTATGTGTGTGTGTGTGTGTGTGTGTGTGTGTGTGTGTGTGTGTGTGTGTGTGTGTGTGTGTGTGTGTGTGTGTGAGATGTGTGTGTGCGTGCGTGCGTGCGTGCGTGCGTGCGCGTACGTGCGTGCGTGCGTGCGTGCGTGCGTGCGTGCGTGCGTGCATGCGTGCGTGCTCACGCGCAAATACTGCTTCGTTTCATCGACCGAACTGTACACTCGGGAGTCTGGAATTTATGCTTGATGTGAAGATCGCCTCCACATCACCTACACCACCACCACCACCACCACCACCACCACCCCACGCCTCTTTATCTTTCCACCTGAAACCCTGCGGGATCATAAACATAAGAGAGAGAAAAAGAAAACAAACAAACAAACAACAAACACGACAATGCGATGGGGAAGCTTTTTGTCCATTTGGGGTCTCTGGGGTACTCCGAAGTCTGGCTTCGCGTATCTTCTCGCAAGCTGGTGGTTCGTGACTGGCGTAGCAGACACCACGACGGGACACACACACCGAGAGAGGGGAATGACTAGGAAAGAGGCCGCTGGAAGAAACTAACGGAGGTGATGGTCTCTTAGCCGTGACAGTGCTTCTTCCGTGACGTCACCGTTCCTGACCTTTATCCGCAGCACGGGCACCTCAGGGCAGGGTACTTGTCTGGCTCAGCAGAGTGTCCAAGGTCACAGTCAGATGTTTCGGAATCACGCTGGCACCCAAGATTAACACATGCCTTTCTTTGAAGCCACCACTCATCTTGATGTGCTGTGGTTCTGGTCGTAAAGTGTAGTGTTAGACAGCCCACCACCCCTCCCCTCCCCGCCCCCCCCCCCCCCCCCCCCCCCCCCCCCCCCCCTCTCCCAGCCTCTTCCGGACTGTCTCTCTCCATCTGTTGTATCACCTTACGAGAATGTGGTGTGAAGTCTGAATGCGACTACCAACAGCCTGTACACAAAGGGGTACAGCATGACACAAAGCAGCATCAGGAACACAGAGTCAGACGATGGGCATGGGTTGATAAGATAGAGAGAGAGAGAGAGAGAGAGAGAGGGGGGGGGGGGTCGGGAAGACGACGGAAGGAAAGGCTGCAGGATTAGACACAGAAAACAGTGAAACGTGAAAGAGGTTCGGAAAACTGAACTGATGGAAAAGTGCACATGATGATTATAATTATGTGCCTTGCACTGTTGTGTCTGCATAGGATTCTTTTTTTTTTCCCGACCATAATACGGGCGGTGATCAAAATCTAGGAGCTTGATAAGCTCAATGGTGAATTATTGAGCTTGTAGTTTGGGAGTCAGAAAAAGCGTGCAATGAGAGTCAGAAAATGTGTGCAATGGGAGTCAGAAATTGTGTGCAATGGGAGTCAGAAATTGTGTGCAATGGGAGTCAGAAAATGTGTGCAATGGGAGTCAGAAATTGTGTGCAATGGGAGTCAGAAATTGTGTGCAATGGGAGTCAGAAATTGTGTGCGATTGGAGTCAGAAATTGTGTGCAATGGGAGTCAGAAAATACACGCGTGCAATGGGATTCAGAAAATGTGTGCAAGAGTATTATTTCAGAGTTGGCTGTTTTCAACATAAGCGTATGATCTGGCAACCTCACAATTAAACAAAACAAAATTTTGTTTGTAAACAACGTCAATCAGATCACCAGCAGAACAAACACAGAATACTTGTGGTGAGGTCTGTACCGTTCCTCTACGAAGGGAAGCACTGTCGATCACATGCAACATTTCACACGCCTGTACTGCCAGTGACAGATTCATGGTGTTTCAGGGTGTGTGTGTGTGTGTGTGTGTGTGTGTGTGTGTGTGTGTGTGTGTGTGTCTGTGTGTCTGTGTGTGTGTGTGGGGCAAAGAATAATGTTGATGGGGAAAAAAGCTCTTTTATATCCAGCGCAATTAGTAGCCTATTTTTGAACTCGAGCACTGCGCATTAGCTGCTCAGAGAAACTTGTTGCTATAATTGCCATACACTTTCGCTGTGGTCTCAGGCACTCTGTGTGTGTGTGTGCGTGTGTGTGTGTGTGTGTGTGTGTGTGTGTGTGTGTGTGTGTGTGTGTGTGTGTGTGTGTGTGTGTGTGCAGTGGTGGTGAGTGCCCTGAGGGCTGGTCGTGATGGATGCTCTAGTGTGTTTTGTTGGGCATAAGGACAGCGCCAGGCGATGTAGCTCATTTTGACTTTATGAGTACACTCCAACGTGTTTTGTTGGGCATAAGGGCAGCGCCAGACGATTAATTTTGACTTTATGAGTGTAACGCGTGCTTGTGCATTTAAGGCATGTGTCCGTCACGTAAATTACGAACACTGTACATTAGGGAGACTCTCTCTCTCCCTCTCTCTCTCTCTCTCTCTCTCTCTCTCTCTCTCTCTCTGTGTGTGTGTGTGTGTGTGTGTGTGTGTGTGTGTGTGTGTGTGTGTGTGTGTGTGTGTGTGTGTGTGTGTGTGTGTGTGCATGTGTGCGTGTTTAATATTAACCAAATGCCTGTGCGTGTGTGTGTATTGTGTGTGTGTGTGTGTGTGTGTGTGTGTGTGTGTGGTGTGTGTGTGTGTGTGTGTGTTGCATGTGTGTGTGTGTGTGTTGTGTGTGTGTGTGTGTGTGTGTGTGTGTGTGTGTGTGTGTGTGTGTGTGTGAAATATGCAGCAAAGACCCGCACTGAACATTGAAGTAAAATAGTTAAAACCATACTAAAATGAGTAACAATCATATGAAAAATCAATATATAGCAAAACAGTGAAAACAGAGAGACGGGCAGACTCAGAAAGACAAGAAAAAGGGACAAAAAAGGGAAGAAGAAACGAGTAAAACCTAAACAGACAGACAGACAGACAGACAGACAGACAGACAGACAGACAGGGTAAGTGAACAAGGCCGAGAGAAGGGGCAAAAAAAAACAACAGGAGATCAATTCCCAAAACAAAGCAGTCAGCACACACACACGCGCGCGCGCACGCGCGCACGTACGCACACACGCACACGCCGCTCGCGCAGACAACACAAAAAGGAATGACAGTGACAAGAGAAAAGACAAACACTGCCACTCCAACAACCGCAAAATAACAGCCGTTCACCCAATCAAATTACCAGGCGACTTGTCCCCACAGTGAGCTGTTTACAGAAGCAGATCCATGACAGAAATAGCCAGTGATATTACGCACTGGTGCCATCTCGTCATCACCCTGGCGTCTCTCCTGCCTAGAAATGGCCGGGGGAGAATAACCTTACATGGAATATTTTCGTTTCCGAGTCGGGTCAGTATTCAAGTAAGTATTCGATTATTTACTGTCGGGTTAAGAACGGCAGGGGAAACGTGAATATAAAAGTTAACAAATTAGACTGCTTCGTTCTCGAGTCCGATCAGCCTTCCAATAAATAAACACTTACTGTTGAATTGAAAGCGGCAATACTCGGAAGCAAACAAAAGAAATTCACTGGAAATATGAGAATGGGAGTGAACAAAGTGAAGATGTGAACAAGCGTACAGTATGGATCCAGCACCAATGTGTGTCATGTCAAAGACTTCATGACTCGAGTCGTGCAGTTGGGTTCAGGTAAGGGATGCGATCGGTTATCTTTTTTGTGTGTGAGTGTGAAGACTGGGATTAATTCGCGGTCAAACTCACATCCAAGCCACAACGACGTTGAAAGAAGTCATTTTGATTTAACGTGTGCTCATGTCAACATAGCATTACATAAATGAAAAACAAAAAGAAAGAATCGACAACAGAAACAAAGACGAACTAAAATCATGTGTCTGCCAATCCAAGTTAGCAATGTGAGTGGGGATAACGAATGGATAGATCACACACTCACACACACACACACACACACACACACACACACACACACACACACACACACACCACACACTCACACACACACACACACACACACACACACACAACACACACAAAGAGAGAGAGAGAGAGAGAGGAGAGAGAGGGAGGGGGCGGGGGGGGGAAAATAGATAGAGAGCTGGACAGACATTGAAACTTCCGAGATCCTAAGTATTGTTGATTGTTGTTAATAATTCATAGCTGCAATAGTAAAAGCGGGGTGGATAGTCGTTGTCCATTTCTGGTTCCTTCATTTT
>CM031609.1:16235375-16282875 GCA_018398815.1 Conus ventricosus | reverse complement strand
AGAGAGAGAGAGAGAGAGAGAATAGTACTGAGGATCAGCGTTGTTTTAAAATAGTGCTCAACCACAGTGGGAGCAACATTTGTTGTATTAAAAACAAGTTAAAACCAAGCTTAAAACACCTACAGGCCTGTTTCGCGCTGTGCGGTCGTCACTGACGACCGCACAGCGAGAAACAGGCTTGTAGGTGTAGGTCACTGACGACCGCACAGCGAGAAACAGGCTTGTAGGTGTTTTAAGCTTGGTTTTAACTTGTTTTTAATACAACACACACATATATATATATGTGTGTTGTATTAAAAACAGCAACCAGCTTTACATGAAGCAACAAGATGAAACAAGCCATGCCAGAGCTCCCCATAGTAGGAGAAAGAAATTCAAAATAGTCTACGAAACATCCTGATGCCTTCCATGCTTCCTCCACAAGAACCATCCACTGACAACCCTGGAAGCCACAGATGTATTCGAAAACGCTGTGTCATTTTGTAAGGAGCATGTAGTAGAGACACGTCAGTTCACCAGTGATGTTAGTGGCGAGACATTCACCATTCGCCATGAGATGTCCTGCAGCACAAGAAACATCGTGTACCTGCTCTACTGCACCAAATGCAAGGGAGCTCAATACGTAGGAGAAACACGCAACTCGCTCAAACAACGCTTTTACTTACATAGGTCACACATCCAGAACAATACAGACACCCACGTCATACATCATTTCAACATGCACAACCACTCACTTCAAGACATGCGTTGTATGCCAATTGAAAAACAGTACATAGACAGTGACATTCATAGAGACCTCAGGGAAAAATTCTGGATTCGTAAACTACAAACAAAGCACCCACAAGGCCTGAACACACATGACTAACTATTAGTGACACGCACCGAGTTCCCTTGCATTTGATAGTGACTCAGTTGTTCCCTCTGGTACAACTAACAAAGTGAAAACCTGAGAGAGAGAGGAGGAGAGAGGGAGAGAGATGAGGAGAGAGAGAGAGAGAGAGAGAGAGGAGAGAGAGGGAGAGAGAGAGAGAGAGAGAAGAGAAGAGGAGGGGGGCTGTTAGTATATTGGTGGGGGTGGGGAGTGACAAAATAATAACAACAGGATGGTGTGTTAGACTTTGCATCACTTGGTGATGACATTACTGTCATGACGCAAGTTTTCTTTTAGCATCGACCTGATGATGTCACTCCACTTTTGACGTGACTACATAGTCTGTCGTCCTTGAAAAAGAGCAGCCGCTCGAAATATTGGATTATATTTGTTTACATTGCTTGTTTGCCTTTTTACTTCAATTGTGACTCTATATATATATATATATATATATATATTATATATATATTATATATATATATATATTATATATATAATATATATTGAATTATAAACAAAGCTTGCTCTTATGTCTTAGATTGACGAAACAGGGGGAAATAAGCATTCATATCTGCAGTGGTAGATGATTCTGCCTAACTAACAGTATGTGCTTGAGTGGGTGAATGGAGAAAAATAAAATAAATGCTTCTAAAAATGAGCCTTCAGCAAGCTTATAGTCTCCAAGGGGGAGACATTTTTTAGAAGCATTTATTTTATTTTTCTCCATTCACCCACTCAAGCACATACTGTTAGTTAGGCAGAATCATCTACCACTGCAGATATGAATGCTTATTTCCCCCTATTTCGTCAATCTAAGACATAAGAGCAAGCTTTGTTTATATTCAATATTTCTTGCAGTCATTGCAACACCAAGCTGCTCTGTAAGTTGCTGGAACGGTGCGCGGTACCTATCCTTGGAATTTATTAGTTTGTTGTATATATATATATATATATATATATATATATATATATATATTATATATATATATATATATATATATATATATATATACAGAATCGCTCTATATCCAATGACTCTTAATTCATTCTATGTTTCTTCACCACCATCACCATCACCATCTCTCTCTCTCTCTCTGACCCCAATGGTGGGGAGCTGACCTTCAGGTTGTACCAAGAGCTTAATGCACGTGGTACTCCCTGGCCACCGTGTGGCTGATGGACTGGTCAGCACACATCTTGGTGCACATACTACTCCCAAGGCACACGGTGCATTAGACTATTCCGGGGTTGTGGTCATGCGGCAGTACAGTAGGGGTGATCTCTTATCTCCTGGGTATCACCCGGCAACCGTATGGCTCAGCTATGGGGACAGAGAGAGAGAGAGGGGGGGGATGAAGACAGAGAGAGTGAGAGAGAGAGAGAGGGAGGGAGGGAGAGGGAGAGAAGGCGGGGGGCAATAAAGAGTAATTTGACGGGTGTTTTCAGTAATGGAGGAAGGTGAGGAATAAATGGTGTATTGCGATGTTTCCCGTCGTGTGAGAAAGGCATGAACATGGAACATGCAGTGAGGTTTTACGCGGGGTATAATGTGAGGGGATGAAATACGTAAACAGTACACACTGCGGTGTTTCCAGTGTGAGGGGAACGGGGGGTGGCAGCGAGAAGGGGGAGAGGGGGTTGTCAAGAATATTATACATAGCAATGTTTCCGGGATGAGAGAAGTTGGGGGGTGGGGAATATGGAGTATTGGCCACACGTTCGGTGGGAAGGGTAGGGAAGGAATAAAGGGTACGTGACAATGTTTCCAATGTGAGAGGAAGTGGGAAGAAGAGAGTATGTTTCTAGTGGTTTGCCTAAAAGGAGGACTGAAAAGTACATTATGTTTCCGTGGTGTTAGCGGAACCCCGAGGAGAAAAACAACAACATAACGACAGTAACGTTGAGAGAGGAGAGGGCAAAACGGGTGGACAGAGAGTACGGAGACTAAACAAGAGCCGTTCATCAGATTCGTTTAAAGTACCAAGATTTTAGAAGATTCGTGAATCGGGATCTAACCGCTAACGCAACGAAAATATCAATGCTCGAGAGAAGATTCGTGCATATTAAAAGGTTAGTACTGCGATTTACTCGTGTCTCACTATGAAAAGGGACAAAATAGATGAAAGGCTGTCGAGACGACTAACCAACAACAAAGGGCTCGGGATCACCATGACAGATAGTGGAGGGGTAGGGGATCAGGAGAGAAAAAAGGGAAGCGCGAGCACAGCGATCTTTTAGCAGCGGAAAACCCAATCATGCTGCGAGAGACTGGAACATTGGAAAGAGAGAGAGAGAGAGAGAGAGAGAGAGAGGAGAGAGAGAGAGAGAGAAAAGGGGAGAGAGGAGAGAAGAGATTGAAGGAGAGGAAGAGTGGAGTAGGAAAGAGACAGAGACAGCGATGAAAAAAGAAACTGAAAATGACTCAAAGTGAGGCAATACATAACACGCGCACAGAGGTGGTGACAGGAAATGAAGAGAGAGAGAAGGAGGGGGGGGGGGGGGGGGGGGGCAGGGGGACGAAAGGGCAAACAGCAGAGAGGAGAGGACAGAGCAGAGCGAGGATAGAGTAGCGAAGGAAATCAGGCGGGCAGAACAGAAGTCAAAATGAAAAGGTCTCGGGAGAAAGCAAGAAGAATGGTGGAACGGACTGAAAGTTTTCATTGCAAATCTGTTTGTGGTGAGAAATTAGCAACACCACACCCCACACACACACCAGTCACTGTAGACAGACGGCATTGACAAACACCATGGACAGCCGTCACACAGACCACTGAGATTTCCCAAAAGGCGGCTTCCCTGCAGCCGCAAGGACGCCGACATCACCAAACGACAAAAGGATTCCTTCTTTGTTTCCATTTCCCCCTGCGCGCATGTGCATCTCTCTCTCTTTCTCTCCTCTCTCTCTCTCTCTCTCTCTCTCTCTCTCTCTCTCTCTTCTCTCTCTCTCTCTCGATGAATGGGCACCGCAATCACCATTATTCGCACATAACTGTTCTGCCCTGGGAGCAAGAGTTATCCCCCTTGTACATTATTTAAAGTTTTCAGTCTAGAGACCAAACTGAAGGTGTACAGTGCAGTTGTTTCTCCCACACTCCTCCCGTGTTTCCAACGGCATGCCTAGAAGCTGAATCACTTCCACACAACCTTCCTCAGAAGACTGTTTAACATAAAATGGCAGAACAAAATTCCCAGACACAGAGGTGCTAAACCAAACAGGTCTGCCGAGCATCCACATGTCCTAAAGCAGTCTCAGCTTCGATAGGCAGGTCCAGTAGGTCGCATGTCAGACCACTTGCTACCCAAAAGACTCTTCTACGGTGAGCTGCAACAAGAAAGGCGTTCTCATGGAGGTCAGATGAAGCACTTCAAAGACACTCTCAAACCATCCTTGAAAGCGTTTAACATCAACCCTGACATATGGGAACATACTGCTATGGATCGAGCTAAATGGCGCCACTCTATCCACAAAGGCGGCAAGTTGTGTAAAGAAAGATAGACAGCTGCAGCACAACAAAAGAGACGGCGAGGAAAGCCCGCACCCAGCAAGCAATAGCAGGTCTCCCACATTGCCTATCCAAGCTGTCACCATACATTCCGTGCACGCATCGGCTTGATCAGCCACCTGCGAATCCAAGTTAACACCACCCACCCTCGACTCCAAGACAACTGAAGTGGTTCTCGGCGATTCGACGGACGAACAACATTCTTCAAGGTTTTCGTCCTCCCGCGTCTAGCAACGGTTTCTTTCAGATCAAACTGGGAAGGTGATCTATAGCTGGACTGACTGGAGGAAGGGGCGAGGTAGAGGAGGAGGAGGGGAAACAATCAACTGCGGATGGAACAAACACTTTCAAATCATACTCCATGTTCTCGCTGATTGGAACCATTTTCTCCCTCGTCATCGCCTTTTCCTGCCCCCCACCCCCATCCCGATTCAATTCCATTCGTGTGTTGGTGGCCCAGTCGGCAATTGGGGGTATGTCCTGGCTGTCAGCCCGACAAAGCCAATCTCACTCCTTCCCTCCTCCCCATCCGTCACCACACACCCATCCATCCTCTCCTACTCCCCTTCCATCCTCAAACACAGCAGTAAATTAAAAGAGGCAACCCTTCATGAAAGCATTTCTTTTCAATGTCGGATCAACAGTTCAGATCGAGATCATTGATTGCCGCATCAAAAGGCTGCTGGACAGACAGAAGAGCTTAACAGCACGTTCACTGCTGGACAGACAGAAGAACTGAACAGCACGTTCACTGCTGGACAGACAGAAGAACTGAACAGCACGTTCACTGCTGGACAGACAGAAGAACTGAACAGCACGTTCACTGCTGGACATCGAGGCGATGTCTGCAGCAGCACTTCATCTAGGAAGCAGGAAAGGGTGGGTGCGTCTTTCTCCCCTCACGTTGGTCTGCAGGGCAGCACTGTCAGGAAGCAGAGAAAGGGGGTCCCTCTTTTCTCCCCCCAGTTCGTCCTGAGTTTGGGTCTGGGTGCTAGTCTTTCAGACAGGGCGTTAAACCACGACTTAGCGTGCCGCATGCATTTGGTCCATGTAAAACAATCCACAGCGACACAGGACACGTTCCCGACAAAAATTCTGTAGCAAATCCGCTTAGGCAGGCAGACAAAATATACTCAGACAGAAATGATATATACTGGCGCTGTTGCATAGCGACACACTCCTGCCAGGAACAACAGCTTCAACACCACACAGAGAAACCCATTTTCACGAAAGTTATACAATACAAAAGATAAACAAATGAAAGTAAACACAATGTGTACTATGATTAAAGCAACACGATGTTTTCACGATATTACTTAGATTTATGACAGAAGAAATTACAACATTTCCAAGTGAGCCTGAGTTCAAGCGGGGGTCAATTCAGTCCTACATCACCGGTATGTTCAGAAACTAGTCAGGGTCGTGACTGAATTAATTTGTCCGAGATCTCTCAACCCCTGATGCGGACACACGCTCTCCTGTCGGGATGAGGTGGGGAGGACAGGGATGGGGAGGACAGAGCGGGGCGAGAGGAACCAGCGGTAAATAGACCTCATGTTCCCTTTCGTGTTTGGAGTAACAAGCAGTCATCAGACGTGAATGTCATCTGCGGTATCTGGGATCAGACGAGCGGGGAATGCGGAACCAGGAGATGAGGAGAAGCGTGTGAGGACAGAGAGCCGTTTAACATTCTGCTCACAGTAGTAAATTTGTCGTGTTAAATTTGACTTGCTCTTTATTTGGAGACAGTGTCACTACAGTTTGACGGGCACTGTTTGTTTTCTCGTTTATGTATTCATTATCTTCTCCGCGGTTCGTTTTAGCTACGTCTGTCTGCTTATTTAGATGCCAACAAAATTACACAAGAACTGCAATTCTGATTTTAACATAAGTTAGTTGAATAGCAAAACGTGGTCTTGGATCAAACTTATTAAGCTTTGATGCGATCTTAATCAAAGAGTCAGATGCTGATTCACTTAGCAAGATGATACAAACCAGTTTTAGCGAAACTTGGTGAAAAATGGAGTGCAGCCTTGGATGAACCCATTAGATTGCGCTTTGGGTCCCAGAATGCGGATCTGGATCAGTGGGCGGATCCGGGATTCGTTGGACCTTGGTGGAGGTGTGTGCTCTCCCGAACGTCCTTCTAGGTTGAATTTGTTATTGGTGATGTTTTGGGCTTCGTAACTTCTTCGGCTGTTGAAGTGAGTTTTTTTCACAGAAATACAAAAATTCGCAGCTACTTTACATAGGTGAGATAGACAGATAAATAGAGAGAGACAGAGACAGACACAGACAGACACCAAGATAGATAGATAGACAGGTAGATAGGTAGATAGACAGATAGACAGAGAGTGGGGGGTACTGAGAGAGAGAAGAGAGAGAGAGAGAGGAGAGAGAGAGAGAGAGAGAGAGAGAGAGAGAGAGAGAGAGAGAGAGAAGAGAGGAGAGAGAGGAGAGAGAGAGTCTTATCGCGTGAGCCAGTACCAAACGGAGTTGAGAGTTTGGAGAAGGGTGCCCCCCCCCCCCCCCCCTTCTATCTTTTGTTCAATGACGTAATCTCGCTTTTTCTGTGCCGATCAAAGCGCGTTCTATCCGTACAAGGCGGGGGATCCGATAAGGGCATAACATTAATATTCTTGAGCATATTTTGCATATCGTCTGAATGGTAATGGGCTGGGATTCCCCCCATCCACCACCCCACCCCGGAATCCACGCTGCCCCTTGGGAAGCCTTTCAGTCAACCATTTGCTGGACTCTACTAAGACTATACATTAATGCATACCATTTACCACTCTTCGTTATTCACTTCTGTTTATGCAGCTTATTCCCTTACAGCAACTTTCTTCTGATTTTGCATTGCTGCTCTTCACTGGCAGCCTCCACATGACGTCAGAGTTTGTTCTTGAGGTCTGGAACTACGGTGAGTATTTCCTACCTTCACTGGCAGCCTCCACATGACGTCAGAGTTTGTTCTGAGGTCTGGAACTACGGTGACTATTTCCTACCTTCACTGGCAGCCTCCACTGACGTCAGAGTTTGTTCTTGAGGTCTTGGGAACTACAGGTGACGTATTTCCTACCCTTCACTGGCAGCCTCCACATGACGTCAGAGTTTGTTCTTGAGGTCTGGAACTACGGTGACGTATTTCCCACCCTTCACTGGCAGCCTCCACATGACGTCAGAGTTTGTTCTTGAGGTCTTGGAACTACAGGTGACATATTTCCTACCCTTCACTGGCAGCCTCCACATGACGTCAGAGTTTGTTCTTGCGGCCTTGGAACTACAGGTGACGTATTTCCTACCCTTCACTGGCAGCCTCCACATGACGTCAGAGTTTGTTCTTGAGGTCTTGGAACTACAGGTGACGTATTTCCTACCTTCACTGGCAGCCTCCAATGACGTCAGAGTTTGTTCTTGAGGTCTTGGAACTACAGGTGACGTATTTCCTACCCTTCACTGGCACCTCTACATGACGTCAGAGTTTGTTCTTGAGGTCTTGGAACACAGGTGACGTATTTCCTACCCTTCACTGGCAGCCTCCACATGACGTCAGAGTTTGTTCTTGAGGTCTTGGAACCACAGGTGACGTATTACCATTGAATGCCGAGGGAGAACCGACACAATCAGTCAGGTTCTACTGATGAGTTCGAATCAGCGGACCAAAGCCGACCCTAGGCTGGCGATAGATGTACAGCTTGGTCCTAAAAACTGACATTGATGGTCCCTTAGACTGCTTGAAAAAGACTGATGTTTGTATTCTAATGCTCTCGTTTTAATTCCCATTTTCTTTCTCTCATGTCTCCCAATCTCCCCCCCCCCTACACCTTCCCTTTCTCTTAAATAATCTTTGCAAAGTCGTGTTTTAATGACGGGGTGATTAAAATCTTGCTCTTGTCTCCCCTCTCAACTTGTTTGTATAGCACATTGTGGTCTGTGCTATGGAATGACCGACAGTTTTTCGGAGTTAAAATTTGCTATTGACAAGTTGCTCCGCGTATCATTGGTACCACAGGTGAAAAGGATGAAGAAAAGCGAACATGACAGCTTGAAAAGGTGATAACCGTTGTGTTGCATTGTAATTGTGTTCTATTGCACTGTATTGTGCTGTGCATTATGTTGCATAGTATTGCCCTGCATTGCATTAACCGTATTGTACCTCTTCGTCGTCACAACGCATTGCGCTATCTAAAAATGAAATAGGCTACTCCTCTTTTGGAGACCACACCGCCACAGTACAGAACCAACAAATGAATATCTTTTTTTCTTCGTCCACCTAAGATCCAATGCATTTTTTCTACATAATTTTGCCAAGACCAACTCCTTGTTGCTGTTGGCTGGTGGGTGGGTGGGTTATCGTTACGTTGCTGTTGCTGCTGCTGCTGCTTCTGCTGCTGCTGCTGTTGCTGCTGCTGCTGCTGCTTGTTGTTTACGTGCACAAAGTGTACGCGTATAACGAGTCTCCGGTTCGCTGTCTCAGCCCAAAGGCTAAGCACTCAGCTGTGATTGCTATCAAACGCTAATATGCATCCATAGGGTTCATTAGCAGCTGGGCAAAGAACAGACGGAAGGAGTGGACAGGATGGGAGGGCGGGGGATGATGTGGGTTATGAATATGTATGATGACTGTTGTGTACGCCACACGCGCGCGCGCTGGTGCGTGCGTGCGTGCGTGCGTGCGTGGTGCGTGTGTGTGTGTGTGTGTGTGTGTGTGGTTTGTGTGTGTGTGTGTGTGTGTGTGTGTGTGTGTGTGTGTGTGTGCTATGTTATGTGTGTGTGTGTGTGTGTGTGTGTGTGTGTGTGTGTGTGTGTGTGTGTGTGTGTGTGTGTGTGTGTGTGTGTGTGTGTTTAGTTGAGAGCTCAGAGGATGGGGAAAAAAGGGAGGGGGTGGGTAGGGACGGGTCGATGGATAGGTTGGTGGAGAGGGTGGATATTATGAGGGTGGTGACGGTAGTGTGTGTGTGAGTAGTTACGCATGGAATACTTGCTTTTCATATAAATGATTCCGATTCTTATCTGCCTTGTCTGAAGGGCTTAACTGCTAACTCTCTGTCTCTCTCTGTCTCTGTTCTCTTTCTCTCTCTCTTCTCTCTCTCTCTCTCTCTCTCTCTCTCTCTCTCTCTCTCTCTCTCTCTCTCTCTCTCTTCTCTCTTCTCTCTCTCTCTCTCTCTCTCTCTCTCACTGATCTGTCAACGTCATCGTTCTCTATAGTTCTGTTTTGCTGGACAATAACCCGACACACAACCTACATGGAGGTCAAAACAGAAGGAGGAGACAGGGAGACGGATGATTGAAGGAGCAACATGTCATTCCTCACCAGGCCCGGAAAACCAGGACAAAACAGTACTCTGCGGGGTTGGTTGCATTGACGTCAGCACGGACGGGGTGGGGTGGGGGTATCGCAATAACTGCAGCAGCATTTACAACCAGTCAGCGGAGGAGCCAGCACGAGCCGTGGAGGAATGATGGGAAATGTTACGTCACGGCTGATGGAGAGAGCCGGCAGGCAAGCAATCACATCACGTGACCTAATATCCTTCCTCCCCTTCCAAGCCTATGATGCTTTTTTTTGTGTGTGTGTTTTGTCTGTCCACTCCCAATACTCCTGATTCTTGTCTGTCATTCTTCATTTCAGAGCGGAAGATTGGATAGAAAGCAGCTCTCGCTCTCTCTCTCTCTCTCTCTCTCTCTCTCTCTCTCTCTCTCTCTCTCTCTCTCTCTCTCTCTCTCCTCATGCTTTCGAGAACCTTTGCATTGCCTGTTATAAGAGAATATCAAGCTGCTTTAGAAAAAAAGGCTTAACCGTCTGTTCACCATTCTTGCTGCTGTTCAAAGAAAATTTTGTTTTAAATTGTAAACTTTATGTGGCATTCTTTGACTTCGAAAAAAACAATCTTTTGACTCAGCTGATGCATTTTTTTTAATTTTTTGTGGGGGGGAGTGTATGTGGACAATGTTTGAAAAACAGTCTGAGTGGGAAACAACTCTGTAGTATTAACATATGTTCAAAGTTTAGTTGTTGTTTTTTTAAATGGGTCTGGATTGACACAATATATCAACTGTGTCTGTATGGGTGTCTGTGCATGTGCGCACGTGTGTGTGTTGTGTGTGTGTGTGTGTGTGTGTGTGTGTTGTGTGATGTGGAGTGTGTGTGTGTGGTGTGTGTCACGCAGGTGTGTTGTATTTGTGTGTGTGTGTGTGTGTGTGTGTGTGTGTGTGTGCACGTGTGTGTGTGTGTTGTTGTGTGTGTGTTGTGTGTGTGTGTGTGTGTGTGTGTGTGTGTGTGTGTGGTGTGTGTGTGTGTCGTGTAAGTGTTTTGTGTGGTGTGTGTTGCGTGCGTGTGTGTGGTGTGTGTCGTGCGTGCGTGCGTGCGTGCGTGTGTGTGTGGTGTGTGTGTGTGTGTGTGTGTGTGTGTGGTGGTGTGTGTGTGTGTGGTGTGTGTGTGTGTGTGTGTGTGTGTGTGTGTGTGTGTGTGTGTGTGTGCCCAAATAACTCAAGGTGATGCTTTAGTCCTTTTTTATTTTCTTTTGTCGTAAATGAACTCGTTTTTATGTTAGAATAGAAGAAAAATCAAAATGAACACATATACACGATCCTTTATGTTGTGCTTGTTCTTGTGGCTATTTCGGAAGCGGGAACAGCAGCAGCAGTCGTGGAATCCAAAGATGAGGCCAGTGGCTGTCCGCCGCCACCGCAAGGGGCTGGGGCCTGGACACTCGCCAAGAGCCTGAAACACAGGCTGCAGGTCCTCGTCAACACCAGTCTCCGCCACACCCTGTGCCTCCGACAGCAAGAGCACATTGCAAACCTTGGTTCTTCAGACAGAGAATCAGCCACAGGCCGTCACGAGTCCACCCAGAAGAAGACAGGGAGGTGAACTAGGAGCACCCAACAGCAGGGGTCAGGCCAGTATACAACAAAACACGCCTTGATGCGGAGCCTTCAGGGAAAGAAGACTGACGGGGAGGGTAACCCAGCGGACATGTCGCAAAACCTTGCAGGCTGAGCCGAGTCGATTGACATGCCCTCGGGAAAGAAAGGTGGTTGAGGGGGGGGGGGGGGGGGGGGGTTGGCGATTAAGGAGTGCGTGTGGGGGACGGGGGAAGGAGAGCGAAAGAAAGGGCTGGGATGGGCGAAGGGAGCGGGATCCCCAGGGGAATGTCACATGAGCGGTCCAAGAGACGAGGAAAGAGGGCTCGGTAAGTCAGACTGTAGCCGACTTTACCTGATAGCACAAATCTACTTACTGGAAAGGGAAGAAGTCCGCTCAAATCGTGACATTCGACACTACAAATCTAATAAATGGATCGTGATGAAATCAGCTGAAATCATCGTGTCCGACAACACCCATTCGATTAAATGAGAGATAAACAAATCAACTGACATTTTTATGCTTGACGAAACAAACTAACTGAAAGAAGAGGAAATCAACTTTAGTCGTGATGTTAGACAATACCAACCAACAAATGAATTTAACCAGCGCCATGGCGAACTGGCTAGGTGTGTGTGTGTGTGTGTGTGTGCGTGCGTGCGTGCGTGCGTGCGTGCGTGCGTGCGTGCGTGCGTGCGTCCGTGCGTGCGTGCGTGCGTGCGTGCGTGCGTGGTGTGTGGTGTGTGCGTGTGTGTGTGTGCGAGTGTGTGTGTGTGTGTGTGTGTGTGTGTGTGTGTGTGTGTGTGTGTGTGTGTGTGTGTGTGTGTGCGGTGTGTGTATGTGTGTGTGTGTGTGTGTGTGGTGTGTGTGTGTGTGTTGTGTGTGTGTGTGTGTGCGCGCGCGCGCAGTGTGTGTGTGTGTGTGTGTGTGTGTGTGTGTGTGTGTGTGGCGCGCGCGCGCGCAAGTGTGTGTGTGTGTGTGGTGTGTGTGTGTTGTGTGTTGTGTGTGTGTAACCAGGCATTTATCATGGCAACAAAAAAATAATTGTGCCCAGGAAAATCCTATGACTCTAGGGCAGACAACATTACCCGCAAACATATCAAAAGCCAGTTGGTTGTATCGTTCTTTGGTGAGCACTTTCCCGTCAGCAGCAGTTCGAATTGTCAATAAAACTCAGAACTATACAATACAGTTGTTGAATAATGATACACAAGTCATGCAACCCAGTGCTTTACGGTATAACGCAATACAATTGATGGCAACTGTTAGGTAATAAAATTCAAAGGTTAGACCAGGCAAGGCAACACTCTTGTCATAAAACAAAGCAAATTTCATATGTTCAATGCAGTACAGGGCAAAAAAAAACCCACGTTCTTATCTGAAGGTAGAAAAAAGAAAGAGCACATTAAACTGCAGCGTTCCGTCAGTTCATACCCAACGGACTCTCTTGGCATCCGTGCACGTTAACTTACCGAAGTCTTCCCTTGCCTATTTCATGATCTCGAGTTGGGGGTTATTCAAGCAGCGGTTCAAGCCTTCTTGAAACATTCCTGCACCCCACAGAATTCTGCAAATAACGGACCAGTCTGTCCAAGCTGATGCTGTCCTCCCATCTCTTCATCTGTCTGCCTCTTCTTCATCCACCCGTCACTGTACCTTCATCGCCCTGGGGATGGACAAAGCGTGACCGGTACAGATTTCGATAGGCCAGTGTTGTCCTTTTTACAATGGTCAGTTGCTCATAATGGCATCCGATGACTCATTTGTGGGTGTCATCATGTGTACTATCATCTTTGCACGAGATTGTCAAGTTCTTGAGATCTACCGGGACTAGGCAAAGGCGGAGGGAAGAGGGGGGGGGGGGGGGGGGGGTGTCTTTATTTTAGGAAAGGTGAACCAGCTACCGTACCAACACCTCGCTCTCATCTGAAGCCCTCCAGTCACATACCCGAAAGCCACTAGTCGGTTCAGTCTTTACTAATGTCTCAGAGCAGTCTCATCACAGTGTGTGGAAAATCTTCATCGGCTTCCCTCCTCAGACACAAGCTTCAAAACACATCGAGGATGAAGTGGAGAGACGAGGGCTGTAGAGACATCTAATACCCCACGATGAAGGGATCGGGACAATTCATCACAGAGCAAGGAGGGGGAACAAGAGAAGTAGGCAGAAGGAGAGGAAAGGAGCCGCAGACACTATGATATTTTTCAAAGGAGAAGAAAAAAAAGGAGAGTATTTTTGTACAAAGGGTGAGGAATCTGGGTCTCCGTTACAGACACTGCCAGAAAGGAGAGAGAGAGAGGGGGGAGAGAGAGGGGGGGAGAGAGAGACAGAGAGAGGAGAGAGAGAGAGAGAGAGAGGAGAGGGGGGGGGAAAGAGGGTGCAAAAAGGTCAGGAGCAGGAGGATGGTGGATTGGAGATCAGTACACGGGAGTGAAGGGGGATGGGTAGAGAAGTAAATAATTGAGTGAGAAAGTGAATAAGCATGGAAAAACGCTCAAAAAAAACAGTCAAAAAGACACGGGAAATTTAGTGAGAAAAGTAAAAGCATGGAAACGCTCAAAATATAACAGTCAAACGACACGGAATTGGTGAGAAAAGGAAAAAGCAGGAAAACCTCAATATAAAAATCAAACGACACGGAAAAGGGGGAAAGTGAATAAGCATGGAAAAACGTCAAAGTATAACAGTCAAACAGACCGGAAATTTAGTGGAAAGTGAATAAGCATGGAAAACGCTCAAATATAACAGTCAAAAAGACACGGAATTTTGGAAAGTAATAAGCAGAAAAACCCCAAAGTAACAGTCAAACGACAGGAATTGAGTGAGAAAGTGAATAAGCAGGAAAACGCTCAAAGTAAACAGTCAAACAACACGGGAAAGAGTGGAAAGTGAAAAGTGGAAAACGCTCAAAGTATAACGTCAAACAGAACGGAATTGAGGAGAAAGTGAATAAGCTGGAAAACGCTCAAATATAACAGTCAAACAGACACGGAATTTAGTGAAAAGTGAATAAGCATGGAAAAAGCCAAAAAATTTAAAATCAAACAGACACGGAAATTTAGTGGAAAGTGAATAAGCAGGAAAACGCCAAAGTAAACAGTCAAAAAAGACACGGAATTTATGAGAAAGGAATAAGCATGGAAAACGCCAAAGATAACATCAAACAGACCGGAATGAGTGGAAAGTGAATAAGCATGGAAAAAAAGCTCAAGTATAAAAAGTCAAACAGACCGGAATTGAGGAGAAAAGGGTAAGCATGGAAAAAAGCTCAAAGTATAAAAGTCAAAACAGAAAAGGAAATTAGGGAAAAAGGGTAAGCATGAAAAACCCCAAAGTATAACAGTCAAAAACACGGGAAATTTATGAGAAAAGGGAAAAGCATGGAAACGCTCAAAGTATAACAGTCAAACAGACACGGAATTGGTGGAAAATGAAAAGCTGGAAAACGCCAAAATTTTAAAAAAAAAAGTCAAACAGACACGGGAAATTTAGTGGGAAAGTGAATAAACAGGAAAACGCTCAAAAATAACAGCAAAAAGACACGGAATGAGTGAGAAAAATGAATAAGCATGGGGAAAAAGCTCAAAAAACAGTCCAAACAGACACGAAAATTGGGGAGAAAAATGAAAAAAGCATGGAAAACGCCAAAGTATAAAGCAAACAGACCGGAAAAATTGATGAGAAAGTGAATAAGCATGAAAACGCCAAAAAAACAGTCAAAAAAGACACGGAATTTTAGTGAAAAAGTGGAATAAGAGGGAAAAAGCTCAAAGTAAAAACAGTAAACAACACGGAAATTTAGGAGAAAGTGAATAACATGGAAAAAAAAGCTCAAAGTAAACAGTCAAACAGACACGGAATTTAGTGAGAAAGTGAAAAGCTGGAAAACGCCAAGTATACAGTCAAACAGACACGGGTTGATGAGAAAAGTGAATAAACATGGAAAACGCTCAAAGTAAACAGCAAACAGACACGGAATTGAGTGAGAAAGGAATAACAGGAAAAGCTCAAAATATAACAGTCAAAAAGACACGGAATTGAGTGAGAAAGTGAAAAGCATGGAAAACGCCAAAGATAACTCAAACGACACGAATTGATGAGAAAGTGAAAAAACATGGGAAAACGCTAAAGTATAATCAAAAAGACACGAATTGAGGGGAAAGTGAATAAGCTGGAAAACGCTCAAAGTAAACAGTCAAACAGACACGGAAAAGAGTGAGAAAGTGAAAAAAGCATGGAAAAAACCCCAAAGTATAACAGTCAAAAAGACACGGAATTGAGTGGGAAAAATGAATAACATGGAAAACGCCCCAAAGAAACATCAAACAGAACGGAATTTTGTGAAAAGTGAATAAGCAGGAAACGCTCAAAGTAAACAGTCAAACAACAGGAATTGGTGAGAAAGTGAAAAGCATGGGGAAAAAAAGCTCAAAGTAAACAGCAAACAGCACGGGAAATTTAGTGAGAAAATGAAAAAAGCATGGAAAACGCTCAAAGTATAACAGCAAAAAGACACGGGTTGAGGGGAAAAAAGGATAAAACTGGAAAACGCTCAAAGTAAACAGTCAAACAAACGGGTTGAGTGAGAAAGTGAATAAGCATGGAAAAAAGCTCAAATATAACAGTCAAACAGACACGGAATTTTTATGAGAAAATGAATAAGCATGGAAAACCTCAAAGTAAAAAACAGTCAAACAGAACCGGAATTGAGTGAGAAAGTGAAAAAGCATGGAAAACGCTCAAATAAACTCAAAAAGACACGGAAAAAGAGTGAGAAAAGGGAAAAGCAGGAAAACGCTCAAAAATAACAGTCAAAAAAGACCGGAATTGATGAGAAAAGGAAACATGGAAAACGCCAAAATTAACATCAAAAAGACCGGAATTGATGAGAAAGGAATAAACATGGAAAAAAAGCCAAAGTAAACAGTCAAACAGCACGGAATTGAGTGGAAAATGAAAAAAGCATAAAACGCTCAAAGTATAAAAGTCAAACAGACCCGGAATTTAGTGGGAAAGGAATAAGCAGGAAAACGCTCAAAATAAAAGTCAAACAGACACGGAATTTGGTGAGAAAGTGAATAAGCGGAAAACGCTCAAAATAAACGTAAACAGCACGGAATTGAGTGAGAAAGTGAATAACATGGAAAACGCCAAAATACAGTCAAACAGACACGGGAAAGAGTGGAAAAATGAATAAGCTGGAAAACGCTAAAGTATAACAGTCAAACAGACACGGGGGTTGAGGAGAAAGTGTAAGCTGGAAAAAAGCTAAAATTAAAAATCAAAACCCGACACGGGGAAATTTAGTGAGAAGTGAATAAACTGGGAAAAAGCTCAAAGATAACAGTCAAAAAAGACACGGAATTGAGGGGGGAAAATGAATAAAAAATGGAAAACGCTCAAAAAATAACAGTCAAAAAAAACAGGAATTGGTGAGAAAGTGAATAAGCAGGAAAACGCTCAAAGTAAAACAGTCAAACAGACACGGAATTTTTGAGAAAGGAAAAGCAGGAAAAAAAGCCAAAATATAACATCAAACCGACACGGAATGAGTGAGAAAGTGAAAACATGGAAAAAACCTCAAAATTAAAAACCAAAAAACACGGAATTGAGTGAGAAAATGAAAAGCATGGAAAAAAAGCTAAAGTATAACAGTCAAACAGAAAACGGGGAAATTGAGTGAGAAAGGAATAACAGGGAAAAAAGCTCAAAGAAAAACAGTCAAACAGAAACGGAATTTATGAGGGGTGAAAAGGGGAAAAGGGAAAGAAAAGTAAAAGGGGAAGGAAGGGAGAAAGGAATAAGCAGGAAAACGCTCAAAGTAAAACATCAAACAGACACGGAATTATGAGAAGGAATAAGCATGGAAACGCTCAAAATATAACAGCAAACAGACCGGAATTTAGTGAGAAAGTGAATAAGCATGGGGAAAAAACTCAAAATATAACAGTCAAACAACACGGATTGAGTGAGAAAAATGAATAAGCATGGGGGAAAAAGCCAAATATAACAGTCAAAACACGGGTTGGGAAAAGTGAAAAAAACATGGAAAACGCTCAAAGTAAACAGTCAAACAGACACGGAATTTAGTGAGAAAGGAAAAAAGCATGGAAAACGCCCAAAATTAAAAAAGTCAAACGAACGGAAAGAGTGAGAAAGTGAATGCATGGAAAAAGCTCCAAATAAACAGTCAAACAGACAAAGGGAAATTTAGTGAGAAAGTGATAAAAACATGGAAAACCTCAAATTAACAGTCAAACAACCGGAATTTATGAGAAAGTGAATAAGCATGGAAAAGCTCAAAGAAACATCAAACAACACGGAATTGGTGAAAATTTAATAAGCAGGAAAAACGCCAAAATATAACAGTCAAACAGACACAATTGAGTGGAAAAAATGAATAAGCATGGAAAACGCTCAAAGTAAAACACAAACAGAACGGAATTGATGAGAAAATGAATAAGCATGGAAAACGCTCAAAGTAAACAGTCAAAAAGACAGGAATTGGGGAGAAAAGGGAAAAAAAGGAAAACCCCCTCAAAGTATAAAAGCAAAAAGACACGGAAAATTTAGTGAGAAATGAATAACATGGGAAAAAGCTTTAAGTATAACAGTCAAACAGAACGGAATTGAGTGAGAAAGTGAATAAGCAGGAAAACGCTCAAAAGTATAACAGTCAAACAGACACGGATTGAGTAGAAAGTGAATAAGAGGAAAACGCCCCAAAAGTAAAACATCAAAAGACACGGGAAAGAGTGAGAAAGTGAAAAAGCAGGGGAAAACGCTCAAAGTATAAATCAAACAGACACGGAAATTGGGGTGAAAAGGAAAAAGCTGGAAAACGCTCAAATATAACAGTCAAACAGACACGGGTTGAGTGAGAAAATGAAAACAGGAAAACGCTCAAAATAAACGTCAAACAGACACGGAAATTTGGGGAGAAAGTGAAAAGCATGGAAAAAAAGCTCAAATAAACAGTCAAACAGACACGGGAATTTGGGGAGAAAATGAATAAGCATGGAAAACCTCAAAGTATAACAGTCAAAACAGACACGGAAAAAAGGGGGGAGAAAAATGAATAGCATGGAAAAAAGCTCAAAGTATAAATCAAAAAGACACGGAAATTTAGTGGAAAGGATAAGCATGGAAAACGCTCAAAATATAAATCAAAACAGACCGGGAAATTTGGGGAGAAATGAATAAGAGGAAAACGCTCAAAGTATAACATCAAAAAAGACCGGAAATTTAGTGAGAAAGTGAATAAGCATGGGAAAACTCAAAGTAAACAGTCCCAAAAAACACGGAATTGATAAAAAAGTGAAAAGCATGAAAACGCTCAAAGTTAACATCAAACGACACGGAATTTATGAGAAAGTGAATAAGCATGGAAAACCTCAAAGAAAACAGTCAAACAGCACGGGAAAAGAGTGAGAAAGTGAAAAAAAGATGGAAAACGCTCAAAGTTAACGTCAAACAACACGGAAAAAAAGAGTGAGAAAGTAATAAGCAGGGAAAACGCTCAAAGTATCAGTCCCAAAAAAGACACGGGAAATTTGGGGAGAAAGGAAAAAGCATGGAAAACGCTCAAAATATAACAGTCCAAAAAGACACGGAATTTAGTGAGAAAGTGAATAACATGGAAAAACCCAAAATTAAAAATTAAAAAAGACACGGAATTGAGTGAGAAAGGGAATAAGCTGGGAAAACGCTCAAAGATAACAGTTTAAACAGACACGGAATTGAGTGAAAAGTGAATAAGCATGGAAAAAAGCTCAAAAAACGCAAAAAAGACACGGAATTATGAGGAAAAGTGAATAAGCTGGAAAAAAGCCAAAATAAAAGTCAAACAACCGGAATTGAGGAGAAAGTGAAAAAAAGCAGGAAAACGCTCAAAATTTTAAAAACAAAACAGACACGGGGAAATTGGGGTGGAAAGTGAAAAAAAGCCCGGAAAACCTCAAAGTTAACAGTCAAACAGCCGGAATTGAGTGAGAAGTGAATAAGCATGGAAAAAAGCCAAAGTAAAACAGTAACAGACACGAATGATGAAAAGTGAAAAAGCATGGGAAAACGCTCAAATTTTAACATCAAACAGACACGGAATTTGATGAAAAGTGAAAAAAGCTGGAAAACCTCAAAGTATAAAAGTCAAAAAACCACGGAATTGAGTGGAAAGTGAATAAGCATGAAAACGCTCAAATATAACAGAAAACAGACACGGAATGAGTGGAAAGGAATAAGCATGGAAAAACGCCAAAGTTAACAGTCAAAAAACACGGAAATTTAGTGAGAAATAATAACATGGAAAACGTCAAGTATAAAAGTCCCAAAAAGACACGGGAATGAGTGAGAAAGTGAATAGCTGGAAACGCCAAAGTATAACACAAACGACACGGAATTGAGTGAGAAAGTGAATAAGCATGAAAAGCTCAAAATTAAAAAGCAAAACAACACGGAATTTGGGAGAAAGGAAAAAGCTGGAAAAAAGCTCAAAGTATAACAGTCAAAAACACGGATTGAGTGAGAAAGTGAATAAGCATGGAAACGCTCAAAATAAAAACGTCAAACGACACGGAAAAGAGTGAGAAAGTGAATAAGCATGGGGAAAAAGCTCAAAAAATAACAGCAAACAGACACGGAATTTTATTTAGAAATGAATAACAGGAAAACGCTCAAAGATAACATCAAACAGACACGGAATTAGGAAAAGGAATAACATGGGGAAAAAACTCAAAGTATAACGTCAAAACAGCACGGGAAATTGATGAGAAAGGGAATAAGCAGGAAAACCTCAAAGTAAAACAGTTTAAACGACACGGAATTGAGTGAGAAAGTGAATAAGCATGGGAAAAAGCCAAATATAAAACAGTCAAAACAGACACGGAATTGAGTGGAGAAAGTGAATAAGCATGGGAAAAAGCTCAAATATAACAGTCAAACAGACACGGAATTGAGTGAGAAAGGAAAAGCAGGAAAACGCTCAAAATAAACATCAAAAAGACACGGGAATTTAGTGAAAAGTGAAAAACATGGAAACCCCAAATTATAACGCAAAACAGAACCAATTTAGTGAAAAGTGAATAAGCATGGAAAACGCTCAAATATAACAGTCAAACAGAACGGAATTGAGTGAGAAAAAATTTAAACAGGAAAACGTCAAAGTAAACAGCAAACAGACACGGAAAAAGAGTGAAAAGTGAATAAGCATGGGAAAAAACTCAAAGATAAACAGTCAAAACAACACGGAATTGAGTGAGAAAGTGTAAGCAGGAAAACGCTCAAAGTATAACAGTCAAACAGACACGGAAAATTTAGTGAGAAAGTGAATAACATGGAAAACGCTCAAAAGTATAACGTCAAACAGACACGGAATTGAGTAGAAAAATGAATAAGCTGGAAAACGCTAAAGTAAAAAAGTCAAACAGCACAATTGATGAGAAAATGAATAAGCATGGAAAGCTCAAAATAACATCAAACAGACACGGAATTGAGTGAGAAGTGAATAACAGGAAAACCTCAAGTAAACAGTCAAACGCACGGAATTGAGTGAGAAAGGGGAAAAAAATGGAAAAGCCAAAAAATAACGTCAAAAGACACGGAATTGAGGGAAAGGAATAAGCAGGGGAAAAAGCTCAAAGTATAACTCAAACAGACACGGAATGAGTGAGAAATGAAAAGCATGGAAAACGTCAAATTTTAACTAACAGACACGGAATTGAGTGAGAAAGTGAATAAGCATGGAAAACGCTCAAAGTTAACAGTCAAACAGAACGGGAATTGGGGGAGAAAAGTAAAAAAAAAAGCAAAGGAAAACCCTCAAAAAATAAAAAAAGTCCCAAAAAGACACGGAATTTATGGAAAGGAATAAGCATGGAAAACGCTCAAAGTATAACAGTCAAACAGACACGGAATTATGAAAAGTGAAAAAGCATGGAAAAAGCTCAAATATAAAGTCAAAAAAGACACGGAAATTTTAGTGAGAAATGAATAACAGGAAAACGCTCAAAGTAAACAGCAAACAGACACGGAATTGAGGAAAAGTGAATAAGCATGAAAAAACCTCAAAGTTAACGCAAAAAAGACACGGAATTGAGTGAAAAGTGAAAAAGATGGGGAAAAAATCAAAGATAACAGTCAAACAACACGGAATTTAGGGAAAGTGAATAACATGGAAAACGCTCAAAGTATAACAGTCAAAAAGACACGGAATTGAGTGAGAAAGTGAATAAGCAGGAAAACGCTCAAAGTATAACAGTCAAACAGACACGGAATTGGTGGAAAATGAATAAGCATGGAAAACGCCAAATATAACAGTCAAACAGACACGGAATTGAGTGAGAAAGTGAATAAGCTGGAAAACCCCAAAGATAAAAAATCAAAAACCGCCCCGGGAAAGATGAAAAGTGAATAACAGGAAAACGCTCAAAGTATAACATCAAACAGCACGAATTTATGAGAAAGTGAATAAGCATGGGGGAAAAGCTCAAATATAACATCAACCCGACAGGATTGAAAAGGGGAAAAATGAATAAGCATGGAAAACGCTCAAAAAATAAAAAATCAAAAAGACACGGAATTGAGGGGGGAAAAGTGAATAAGCTGGAAACCCCAAATTTTTAACAGTCAAAAAAGACCGGAATTGAGTGAAAAAGTGAAAAAGCATGGAAACGCTCAAAATATAACAGTCAAAAAGAACGGAATTGATGAGAAAGTGAAAAAACAAGGAAAACGCTCAAAGTATAACAGTCAAACAAACCCGGGAAATTAGGGAAAAGTGAATAAACATGGAAAACGCTCAAAAATAACAGTCAAACGACACGGAAAATTGATGAGAAAGTGAAAAAGTGGAAAACGCTCAAAATAAACAGTCAAACAACACGGGAAATTGAGTGAGAAAGTGAAAAGCATGGAAAACGCTCAAAGATAACGTCAAACAACACGAATTGAGTGAGAAAGTGAATAAGCATGGAAAACGCTCAAAGAACAGTCAAACAACACGGAATTTTAGTGAGAAAAATGAATAAGCTGGAAAACCCCAAATAAACAGTAAACAGGGCACGGAATTGAGGGGAAAGTAAAAGCATGGGAAAAAAGCCAAATTAAAAACATCAAACAGACCCGGAATTTAGTGAGAAAGTGATAACATGGAAAACGCCAAAGTATAACATCAAACAGACACGGAAAGGTGAAGAAAAAGAGTAAAAAGAACCCACTTTATCTTTAACCAAATCCGAACAAATACAAAAAAAAAAGAAGGGAGACAGACAGACGGACAACGGCACATAACAGACGTTACTGGCACGATATTGGGAAGGGGGATAATACAGGGGACAAACGCGACACAGCCCCTCAGATTTGCGGGGCACGGGTTGACTCGGGGGGCATCTAACCACCGGGTGAGCCAAAAATAAACCGTTTTCCAAAAAAATTTCCCCAATTCCAATTTCGGGGGTCATCAATTTTTAAATTGAAGCTCTGCTCTTTTCTCTGCTCGTCCCGTCTCTCCTTTTTCTATTTTCTGTCTGTCGTCTGTCCTCTCTCCTCTCCTCTCCTCTCTTCTCTCCTCTCCCCTTCTCTCTCGCCCCTCTCCCCTCTTCTCCTGCCACTTTGTGGTGCACACGTGTGGTGGTGGTTGTGTGTTGGGGTTTTGTTGGGGGGGGGGGTGGGGTTGTGTTTGGGGGTGTGGTGCTGCGGCGGGGCGTGCGCGCCGGGGTGCGTGCGTGGTGCGTGCGTGCGTGGTATGTAGTATGTATGTTGTGTGGTGTATGTGTTTGTGTGTGTGCTGGCGAGGGGGTGTGTGTGGGTGTTGTGTGGGTGTGTTTTTGGTGTGTGGTGTTGTGTGTGTGTGGTGTGTGTGTGTGTGTTCAAAAAGATAACAAATAGGAGCATTGCTTTGTGTGGATTTTCAATTGATTTATTTATTCGTTTGTTGTTTCAGTGTTTAGTCGATTTTTCATTTAAATTAAGCTGTATGTTGATGTAAATGAATAAACAGCTCAACTACATTTTTTACAGTGCAAAAGACATGTATGTTTATTGAAACGTTTGTACCGTTTTAGTTCCTACTCACGCTTAGTCCAACACCAGGACAAGAGCCCCATGAAGAAAAATACATGTGTTTTTGCTTGTCTGTTACCTTTGAAAACAAAGATCATCATCATCATCATCATCATCATCATCATCATCCCATCATCTAATTATTCAATATAATCATCATCATCATCATCATCATCATCATCATCATCATCTAATTATCATTATCATCATCATCATCACTATCACCATCTCTCTCTCTCTCTCTCTCTCTCTCTCTCCCTTCTCTCTCTCTCTCTCTCTCTCTCTCTCTCTCTCTCTCTGTGTGTGTGTGTGTGTGTGTGTGTGTGTGTGTGTGTTTTGTGTGTGTGTGTGTGTGTGTGTTGTGTTGGTTGTTGTGTGTGTGTGTGTGTGTGTGTGTTGTGTGTGTGTGTGTGTGTGTGTGTGTGTGTGTGTGTGTTGTGTGTTCCTCACTGATCCTTAAGAAGTAAAAATATAATACAATGTTGTTCAGCCACTGTTTATCAAGTGCACACGATAATGACAGAAAGACAACAGCAACCAGCAAGTGAAATTCTACCACAGGTACACAAGGACTGCAGTCACACAGCTCGCTCAATTCTTCACCATGATTTCAGTTTTTAAGTCTTGTTCAGAACAAGGCTGGGAATAAAACAGGAGCAGTTTCCAAGTCAAGGTCGAAGCAACATCCATGGCATGTGCACTGATGGTGTGCGTCAGGGACTGAGTTAAGAGGTCCAGACCTTTCAGCCCCTGACGCGGCCACACGCTCTGCTGTGAGGAGGACACAATGGTAAACAGCGCATGAAGCCTTCCCGTGCCTCGGGTAACAAGCGTCATCAGACAATGTCATCTGCTGGAACTGGATTCGGAAAGGGAAGGAGATAGATAAGCAGGGCTAGTGGGGAGAGAAACGATTGGGAACAGGGAAGGTGGGAGTAGGGGTGGGTGGGTTGTAAACAGAAACGATGGGATGGGAGGAAGGTAAGATCAGGGACAGAGACGATTGGACAGAAGGAGGAGGGGAGGACGGGGAGTAAAATAGGGACCGAGTGGCCGACACAAATGGTGGGATGGGGGTGAGGGATGGATGACTGGTGAAAACAGGACTGGGTGGTGGGCACACACAATGAAAAAGCTAAAAAGCGATAGTAGGGACTCAGTTGTAAACAGAAACAGAGAAGGTGGGGGGGGGTAGAAGTAAGGGCTGGATGACAGAAGCAGTGAGATTGGGGGTGGGGGGAGTTAAAAGAAGGGACTGGGTGGGATAGAAGAGTGATGGGATGGGGGGGGGGGGCGGTGAGGTGTGTGTTGAGTGTAGGTGGAGGGAGAAAAGTTGAAGCAGCGACCAGCAGGTGAAGAGAAACGATGGGATGGGGGGAGGAGGGAGAGAAGAGGGGAAGGGGGACAGGAGGCGGAAGCAGGAACGAGTGTGTGTGTGGCAGCGCAGTCATTCTCCGTTTGCTCTTCTTTTTGTTTCTGTCTCCTGTCACCTCACTTGGAAACCAATCTGATGTCCTCCCATCTCTTCTTCGGTCCACCTCTTCGTTGTCCACCCGTCACTGTCCCCTGAAGTATAATTTTCTGCCTGTCCAGTCTTTGTCCTCTTTACAATGGTGAGTTGGTCACCATGGCATCCGATGACTCGTTTGTTAACCTTCATTTGTAATGTCATCTTCGCTCAAGATTGTCAAGATCTTGAGATTTACCGGGACTAGGCGAAGGCAGAGGGGAAGGGGATCTATTTCAGGAAAGATGAACCAGCCACCTTACCAATATCTCGTTTCATCTGAAGCCCTCCAGTCACATACCCGAAAGCCACTAAGTCGGTTCAGTCTTTACTAATGTCTCAGAGCAGTCTCATCACAGTGTGTGGAAATCTTCATCGGCTTCCCTCCTCAGACACAGGCTACAAAACACATCGAGGATGAAGTGGAGAGACGAGGGCTGTAGAGACGTCTGATACGACGATGAAGTGATTAGGAAAAGTAATCATAGACACAAGAAGGAGAACAGAAGAGAGGAGGTAGGAAAGCAGTCAGGAGGAGGAGGGAAGGAGCAAGACACCATGGATTTGTTCAAAGGATAAGGAAAAAAAAGGAAGCCATTTGTAGTTCAAAGACGGAATCTGGAATCCGTGTTTGAAAGATACCAAAGAGAGAGAAGAGGCATTGGTAGTACAACAGATAGACGACAGAGAGACGACCTAGTAAACGACAGACAGACGCAGACAGATAGACAGACAGCTTAGGAGAGGCGGATGGTGGATAAGAAATGAGTGGGTATGTGCAGAGGCAGAGGTAAGACAGCTTAGGAGAAGGCGGATGGTGATAAGAAAATGAGTGGGTATGTGCAGAGGCAGATGGTAAGAACAGCTTAGGAGAAGGCGGATGGTGGATAAGAAATGAGTGGGTATGTGCAGAGGCAGATGGGTAGAGACAGCTTAGGAGAAGGCGGATGGTGGATAAGAAATGAGTGGGTATGTGCAGAGGCAGATGGGTAGGTAAGGCGATAAGTGAGTAAGAAAGTGAGAAAAAAAAAACAGGAAAATATCCAAAGCATAAACGTCAAGCAGACATGGAATGGCGAAGAAAAAAGTGAACACAACCCACTTGATCCTCAGCAAGCAGGCACAGAGCGAGACAGCCAGAACAGCAAAGAAACACAATGGTCAAAGAATCCAAACAAACACATCGAAAAAACGGGCAGACAGACAGACGGATAGACAGGCACATAACAGACGTTACTGACACAGACTATTGGGAAGGGGGATGATATCAGGAGCAGAACGCTGACATCAGCCAATCAGATAGCAGGGTGGCTAGCGCTTGACTCAGGGTAATCTAACACCGAGGGCCAACTGAACGTTTTCACAAACTATCCACAATTCCATTACGGCGATCATCAATTATATTGAACTGTGCTCTGTGTGTGTGTGTGTGTGTGTTCGTTCGTACTTCAATTTAACGTCTATTCAATTAAAGTGATTTAGACAAGAGTTAGGAAATAGCGTGTGTGTGCATGTTGTGTGTGTGTGTGTGTGTGTGTGTGTGTGTGTGTGTGTGTGTGTGTGTGTTGTGAGTGGTGTGTTGTGTGTGTGTGTGTGTGTGTGTTGGTGCTGTGCGTGTGTGTGTGTGTTGTGTGTGTGTGTGTCTGTGTGTCTGTCTGTCTGTCTGTCTGTCTGTTGTGAGACTCTGTGTGTGTGTCTGTCTGTCTGTCTGTTGTGAGACTGTGTGTGTGCGTGTGTGTGCGTGTGTGTGTATGTGTGTGTGTGTGTGTGCGTGCGTGCGTGCGTGCGTGCGTGCGTGCGTGCGTGCGTGTGCGTGTGTGTGTGTGCGTTCCTTCGATAACTATTAGGAGGGTCATTCCGAGTCTTTTGTTTAATAAATTTTATTATTCATGTTTGATCTTTCCATGTTTTTTCTTCATTGTTCAAGTCCATCTATACGTTAATGTTGACGGAGTAACAACTCAACTGCGTTTGTTTTATATTTTTGATGGGAGTAACAACTCAACTGCGTTTGTTTTATATTTTTGATGATGCATATGTTTGTTACATTTTTTGTAAGTTTTAAGTTGTTAGTCATGCGTTGCTAGTTGCTGGTCACGCTTTGTCCATCACAAGGACAATGACTAGCTGAACAAAGTATGTATCTGGTTATCTGTCACCCTTCGATACAGAGATCATCTTCATAGTCGTCATCGTCTCATCATCTCATCATCATCATCATCTCTCTATCTCTCTCTCTCTCTCCTCTTCTCTCTCTCTCTCTCTCTCTCTTTTTCTCTCTCTCCCCTCTCTCTCTCTCTCTCTCTTCTCTTCTCCTTTACTATCTACTCTGCTCTGTCCCCTCACCCTTAAGCAGAGAACAATCCTTTAATGTTGTCTAGCGCATCGATCTGCTCAATGATTATTTATCAAGCCCAACCATAGGGACAGAAAGAAAAACTGCACACAGCAAACAAAATTCTAACACAGGTACAGAAAGACTGCGTAACAAATTTTGTTTTCTGGTTGTTGTTGTTGTTTTGTTTTACGTCTTTCCACATTACGTGATATTAGACGGAAAAAAATTTTTTTTATAAATCGGGGCTGGGAAAAAAGATACAAAGATCAAAAGAATTAACTATCTACAACATACCAAAAAGAATATCACTTAATCAAAGTTTATTTTTAAAATGAAAAAAAAAAAAAATTTAAAAAATCAGAAAAAAAAAAAGAAAATCAAAATATAACTCTTCTGTCTGTACACCCACTAGATGTTATCATATAACATATAACTCTTCTGTTCTGTCTCCCACTGAGTGTTATCGATTATAAGTATTTGCCAATTGGACTTTTAGCTAAGTGCAAAAAGAAAAGATATGTTTCACTTGCTAACAGGAAAACATTTTGAATAGGCTGTACAGACGTATTTGGAATGAATTTTTTCATTAAGTTACACACAAGAATGTGATCAATTGAAATGCTATGACCACATATACAATGTATATTTTTGACATACTTTGTTTTCAAACAATCCAATTTCCATCTACAGATCAAGGAACTTATCTGACGTCTACGGTAAATGCTTTGGTCGTACTTACTTAACATTTCATGCATATTTTTCATTTCATCGTTTATACCAAAACACCCACTTTCTCTTTCTATCAAATGAATATGAGAAAATTGTACTTTTTCTGCCAAAGTATAGCACTCTTGCACTGACATAGAGAAGTTTAAAAATGCGAATCTGATGATCGTTTTGCTCCTCTCTTTGCTAGAACATCAACCTTTTCATTATAATATAACCACAGTGGGAGGGCACCCAAAGAAATGTTATTTCGGTGTCTCTGACTGAGAGGAAATGTACTAAGTTGTTTATTTCAGTGATCATCTCAGGTCGAACATTTAATTTAAAATTCTTCATTGCAGTAAGAACTGACTTGGAATCTACACATAAAACAACTTTAATTAAATTTTGAGGGTAATCCACAACAAACTTTAAAGCCATAATTATAGCAAATAACTCGGCCGTGAATATAGATTTTTTTTTCCGAGATAATAAGACTTTTCTTTGTTAAGGCCTGGGATAATGTATGCTGCACCTGCATGTTCATCGATTAATGATCCATCAGTGTATATCTTCAAATGGTTGGAATAGTGATCATGCAAATGCATTTTGATATTGGATAACAATAAATTAGTATTTTCAGCCTTTGTTAAATCTGTATGCTCAATATCAAAATGTGCTCGTATTAGTTTCCAGGGAGGGACAGGAGACACAAAGATCTGTTTGCATAGATGTTAGTTTGATATCTGAGGATTCTAAAATCGAGGAAGTATATGTTCCAAGAGTCGTTTGAGATGATATATTTTTAGCCCTTTTGGGAAAATCAGTGTCCGATTTAATATTTATTTCAGGGCCTAAATTATTGTCTATAGAAGCACTTCTTATAACAAATTTGGTGCATGCAAGATTCCTATATTCTTCCAGTGGTAATATCCCAACAGCACTGTATGCTTTTGTACAAGAGGCATGGACTGGTAGTCCCATGGCTATCTTATATGCTTTGGAATCAATACTTTGAAGTTTTTTCAGTAAGTATTTGGGTGCACTGAAGAACACCTCTTGTGCATACGTTAATTTTGATCTAACCAGTGCGGTAGAAAGGTGCAAAAGAGTAATTGTGTCCTGAGCCCAAACATGCTTGCTAATAATCTTTAATAGATTTAAAGTTTTTCGTGCTTTTGTTAGAATATGCTCTATATGAAAATTCCATGACAACTTTGATGTTAAATTTACTCCAAGGAATTTCATCATTTTTGTATATTTAATGGGTATGCCGTTGACTTGAAATAAAGGCATATTAACTGGATCAGATCCAGTATTAAATAACATCATGTGTGTTTTTTCAGTTGATATTTGCAAACCATTTTCAGTCATGTAAGCAGAAAGGGTATTTAATTCTTTTTGATATAACTTTTTGATATAGTTTTGTGATCTGACAGGTGTACATTTTTTTAATGTCACTTTCATCCATATGCATATTGTCATCTGCATATTGGACTAGTTCTATGTTCTTAGTAATTTTTTAGGGTAAATCGTACATCAGAATATTAAAAAGTACAGGGGCAATAACAGACCCCTGAGGAATGCCAATGTGTAATTTTCTTCTTGTAGAGTAAGAGTTCCCTACCTTTGTTCTAATATATCTATTTTCTAAGAAGTCTTTAAGAAAATCATAAATGTTTCCTGATAATCCGATCTCTTTAAGTTTATATAGCAAACGAGAGTGCCATACTTGATCATAAGCTTTAGTGATATCAAAAAAGGTTGCTAGTAAGCATTTTCTCCTGGAAAACTGTGTTTAATTTGAGTGGTAAGTTTGACCAAATGTTCAATAGCACTTCTACCCTTTCGAAAACCTGCTTGGTTTGTTGGGATATCTTTGTTCTTTTCACAAAAGTAGTTCAGTCTATTTAAAACAATTGTTTCATAAAGTTTACAGACATGAGAAGTTAATGAAATAGGTCTGTAACTATCTATACTCTCTTTCAGTTTACCTTCCTTGTGAATCGGTACTACTACTGATTCTTTCCATATTTGTGGCAAATGACCTGAGCTCCAGCATTTTTCAAATATTCTAAGTAAAATACTTATCCATTTGTCTGGAAAATGTTTAATCATTTCATTTGAAATGGCGTCAATCCAACAGCTGTTTTTTTGTTTGGGAGAGAATCTATGGCATCTTTCACCTCTTGTAATATAATTGGGGCGTTGATGTCGCTTGTGTCATTATCAGACACATCATTAAAGACATGGGTAGATTCTTTATCCTCTCTAAATTTTCTTTTGTTTTCAGACAACCCCTCTAACCTGCTCACTTTAGCAAACTGGTCGACAAACGCTTCTGCTTTGTCTGTGGATGATGGTAAATTGTTATTGTCAAGAATGATAGGATATTCTGGGAGTTTGATTCCATTTTTTATCGTTTTTATCTCTTTCCATACCATTCTACTATCTTTGTGATCGAGTGTTTTCTGGTGACGTCCATGGCATGTCCACCTGATGGTGTGCGTCAGGGACTGAGTTAATGAGGTTCCAGACCTTTCAGCCCCTGACGCGGCCACACGCTCTGCTGTTGAGGAGGACACAATGGTAAACAGCGCTGATAGCCTCTCCCGTGCCTCGGGTAACAAGCAGTCATTCGACAATGTCATCAGCGGAAGCTGAATTCGGAAAGCGAAGGAGATAGATAAGCTGGACTGAGTGGTGGAGAGACGACTCGGGTGGGGGAAGGTGGAGGTGGAGTCTGGGTGATAAACAAAACGACACTGATCCCGGATCGTGATCTGGGGTTGGGATTCGAATCTCCGCTGGGCCCGTTTCGGTACAGGGGGATTTTCCTTTCGGAAGTTAACGTTGGTTCTGACTCCATTTCCATACAGTCCTTCGAAGGGAGACTATTAAACCGAGGTTCCGTGTGTAAACCAGAAACATCTTGCACACACGTAAATTATCACCAGCTTTGGGAAGAGAAGGCCATTTTGGCCGTTGGTATGGATGAACGTTACAACTAGCATGAACTTCCCGAACTGGAGTATGGTCGCCTTAAGGCGAAAAAAACGGTTTCAAACACACAAAACCCCACCCCCTTTGGGGGAGTAGAATGGGTTAACTTGCTGTCTACACGGGAGTGTCCGCAGGAGTATAAGCTGCGTGGCAGAAAGAAAGACAGTGGATGTGGGGAAGGGTGGAAAGCGGATTTTGGGGCGGTCAAACGACACGATGGGCCGAGTGAAGGGGACCAGGCACTAGATGACGACGAAAACGATGGATGGAGGAGGTAAGGGTAGGACTGGTGTTGGCCCAGAGATGATGGGACGGGGGGGAGGAGGGGGGGAAAAGGGACTAAGTGATAGAAGGCTGACGTGGGATGAAAGTGGGTGGGTGGGAAAAACAGGATGAACTGTGGACAAAACAAAGGTAGAGGGAGAGGGGGGGGGGGGGAAACAAAAGCAGGAACTGGATGTTTAGAAACGCGGGGAAGGGTGGGGATGGGGGGTAGATGTAGGGTTTGGGTGGCAGAAAGAAACCATGAGGGAGAAGTAGAGGTAAAAATCAGGGAAAAGAATGACATTACAAGACAGTGTGTGTGTGGTGTGGGGGGGGGGGGGGGGGGTTAAGAACTGGATGGTGGCGAGACATGGTGAGACAGGGAGGAAGGTGGAAAAAAGGGAAACCGGTGTCGAGACAATAAGGACCGGCTGTCGAGACAAAGGATGCCATAACGGGGACGTAGACATAAGGAATGGGGGCAGTGAAAATATGGGACTGGAGAAGAGGGGGAAAAGGAGGAAGGGTGGGTGAACAAAAACATTGGAAATGGAGTAAAGGGTGGAGGTAGGAACCGGGTAGTGGAAGAGACAACAAGAAGGAGGGGGGGGGGGAAAGATGAGGAGGAGTACGGACTGGGTGTTCAAAACAGAGGGGACGGGGGGGGGAGTTGACAGTTAGGATTTGAGTGTCAGAGAGAACGGGAGGGGACGGGGAGGGGGAGTTGACAGTAAGGACTGGGAGTCGGAGAGAGAACAGAGGGGGACGGGGGGGGGGAGTTGACAGTAAGGACTGGGAGTCGGAGAGAACAGAGGGGACGGGGAGGGGGAGTTGACAGTAAGGACTGGAGTCGGAGAGAACGAGGGAGGGGGGGGGAGTTGACAGTAAGGACTGGGGTCGGAGGAGAACAGAGGGGACAGGGAGGGAGTTGACATTAAGGACGGGGTTTGTCAGAGAGAACAGATGGGACAGGGAAGGACTTGACAGTAAGGACGGGGGAGTCGGAGAGAAAACATAGGGGACGGGGAGGGAGTTGACATTAGGACTGGGAGTCGGAGAGAAACAGAGGGGACGGGGAGGGAGTTGACATTAAGGACTGGGTGTCAGAGAGAACGATGGGACAGGGAAGGACTTGACAGTAAGGACCGGGTGTCAGAGAGAACAGAGGGGGACGGGGAGGGATTTGGGCAGTAAGGACTGGGTGTCAGAGAAAAACAGGGGGACGGGGAGGGAGCTGACAGTAGGACTGGGTGTCAGAGAGAACAGAGGGGACGGGGAGGGAGTGCCAGTAAGGCCGGTTGTCAGAGAGAACAGAGGGGACGGGGGAGGGACCTGACAGTAGGCCCGGGTGTCGAGAGAACAGAGGGGACGGGGAGGGGCTGACAGTAAGGACGGGGTGTCAGAGGAACAGAGGGGACGGGGAGGGGCTGACAGTAAGGACTGGGTGTCAGAGAGAACAGAGGGGACGGGGAGGGGCTGACAGTAAGGATGGGTGTCAGAGAGAAAGAGGGGACGGGGAGGGGCTGACAGTAAGGACTGGGTGTCAGAGAGAACAGAGGGGACGGGGAGGGAGTTGACAGAAAGGGAAACTGGGTGTCAGAGAGAACAGAGGGGACGGGGGGGGCTGACAGTAAGGACTGGGTGTCAGAGAGAACAGATGGGACGGGGGGGGGAGAGTTGACAGTAAGGACGGGGGTGTCAGAGAGAACACTATGTGACGGGAAAGGGGGGGGGGAGGAACTGGTGGTGTTAAGAAACGAAGGGGAGTGGGGTGGGGGTGGGGGAGGATAGAAATGGGGACTGGGTTGGGGAGAAGCGATCAGGCTGGTGAGAGGGGGGGGGGGGGGTTTGAAGGGGAGGAGAAAAGTGAAAGCAGAAGTGTACGGTGCAGAAAATGCACGTGGAAACGACGGAGGATGACACAGCACGGGTGATTATTTGTCGGTCATCAAAATGTCAAGTCTCTCCCAAAAATAACATGTGTCTGAAATCAGAACGGATTTTACGGCACTATAGTCATATATTTCTACATCAACATCGGGGCCCGCCACTCGCCAGGGAAAACCGTCTACGTCGTCGAACGTCAGGGTTTTTTTTTTTGTTGTTTGTTTGTTGGTTGGGTTTTTTGTGTTTTTTTGTCTTTTGTTTCAAATTCAAGGTGAACATTTTAACGTAAAATTCAGCCTTGTTGTGAAAATTACTTTTTAATTGACAGGACAATGTCTGCTCGAGTTGAAAATTGTCTCCCCTTGTTTATCATCCTTTTTATCAAGTAAGGTCCCAATATTCAGATCGAACAGTAACAGCATCGTAACAACTGTGGAGAGAAAGAAAAAGGTCCAACGTTGTCCAGCTCATCTCCATCATCCCCAGGTTATCATCCACTATCTCATCATCTAAACGTTCGGCCGGCTGACAGTTCCATCTTGTCTGCTGTCATGGGTTTCTTCCCTGCGCGAAAATGCTTGCTGCACCGAAGGAAGCACCCTGACCACGGCCCAAGAGGACAGTGGCAGAAAACTCCTGTTCTTTAAGTCATCCATTGGATGAAACCCCTTGAGGCTTGCTAGTGGTCAACACTATTTCGACGC
Source organism: Conus ventricosus (assembly GCA_018398815.1). Lineage (NCBI taxonomy): Eukaryota > Metazoa > Mollusca > Gastropoda > Neogastropoda > Conidae > Conus > Conus ventricosus. The sequence continues at coordinate 16,249,164 of CM031609.1, read as the reverse complement.
GCATCCCTACGCAAAACACACGCACGCACGCGCGCGATTCCCCCCCCCCCCCCACACATATATTTGCATTATATATATTATATTTATATATATATTTTATATATATTAATATATATATATATATTATATAGTTAAAACAAGTTAAAAGAGGGAATCTTAAACTATCTACAAATTTGTTTCAAACTTGTAAACAAATTTGTAGATAGTTTTAAGATTCCCCTTTTAACTTGTTTTAACTAATGTTGTCCCCAAGGGGTTGAGCACTTAAAAAATTGTTTTAGGCATTTTATAATATACTGATCTATATATATATTTGGGGTCGTCAAAGGGTGCCTGCTATCTCCGTACTGTTCAATCTTTTCCTGGAAAACTCATGCGTGAAACCTCCATGACTTCCACTCCACTGTCTCCATCGGGGGAAGAAACCCTCAATAATCTGAGGTTCGCAGATGACATCGACCTGATGGGAGGCAGCAACGAAGAAAATACAAGACTGACAAAGAGACTGGAAGAAAGGGCAGGTGCATATGGAATGGAATGTGAGCACAGAAAAAAGGGAAGTCTGGTCAAAAGCACAAACCCAAACCCATGCTGAAATCTACATGAACGGACAACAGCTTGAAAGTGGGCGCTTTCAAATACCTTGGGCCACTCTCACCCAAAAATGGTCGCTTACAACAGAAATCAGACCAGACTAGCGATCGCAACAGCAGCAATGGCAAAGCTAAACAAGATCTGGAAGAGCAGGGAGATAGCTTTCCTACAAAGATGAAGCTGTACAAGTCCCTGGTGCTGTCCATCCCGCTGTATGGCTGCGAAAGCTGGACCATGACAGCAGAGACCACAAGAGAATCCAGAGTTTGAAACTAAGCTTCAGGCGCTTTCTCGGGATTTCTTGGCAAGACGGAAGACAAACGACCTTGTGGGAGCAATAACATCACTTGCAGGCCCCAGAACCCTCTTGGGGAACAGTCAAGAAGAGGACGCTGTCGTGGTTCGGGCATGTCATCGCCCCCAATTCACTGCCCAAAACAGTCATCCCGGGCACGCTGGAAGGCGGCAGACGAAGGGGACGACAAGCCAATGCTGGATGGGGCACATCAAAGAATGGACCAGGATGGATGGCCCTACGCTGATGCGACAGGCAGAGGACGGGCCGGATGGCGGTGCCTTTGGGTCCGAGGGTGTCTCTCATCTTCCTCTACGCCATCATGGGCAAAAAGAATGATGATGATGATTGTCACGACCGGGCCCCCGGAGGTCTGCCCTGACAGGATCGGTCTAGGTGGGAGTGAAGGGAAGTGACTGACCTCACACGCTCCGCAAGAGGGCCACACAATAAAGATTACGATAAAGAGACCACACAATAAAGATTTTCGATACAACACCCCATTTATTTTACACCGCAAAATAAACATTTTCCCAAAACACGCACCATGCACGATCACAATAAAGCACTCCAACGCACACAACATGCACAATCCGATCAAGCCCCCCAACGCACACAACATGCACAATCACGATCAAGCACTCCAAAGCACACAAACATGCACAATCGCAATTTAAGCACTCCCACACCACAACATGCACGATTATAAATAATTTTCACCATACGCGTACACAATCACAATTACAGCTTTCCAGCACATATGGCATGTACACAATTATAAAGAAATATTTCCAGTATTGACCCTTTCTCACACCCGGAGTGGTCCACATCCTGCCCTGTCAAGTCCGCAGGACACCCTGTCGAAATTGGTGCTCGGGGGGGGTTGGTTCTCGCGGGTCGCCAAGCGACACCCCACCGGGCAATTCTGAGTTTGATTCCATTTTTTTATCGTTTTAATTCTCTTTCCCCATACCATTCTACATATCTTAGTGGGTATCGGAGGTTTTCTGGTGACGCGTCCCCCATGGCAAGTCCCACCGATGTGTGCGTCAGACCGGAGTTAATGAGTTCCAGACCTGTCAGCCCTGACGCGCCACACGCTCTGCTGTTTAGGAGGACACAAATGGTAAACATCGCGTGATAAGCCTCTCCCTGCCTCGTAACAACATCATTCGACATGTCATCAGCGGAAGCTGAAGTCGGAAAGCGAGAATAGATAAGTCTGACTGTGTGGGAGTAACGACTCTGTGTGGGAAGGTGAGGTGGATCTGGTGTGATCAACAAAACGACACTGATCGCCAGACTCGTGAGCCTGGGGTTTGGGTTCGAATCTTCTCCGCCGCCCGTTTTCGTACAGGGATTTTCCTACGATTAACGTTGGTTCCTGACTCCATTTCCATACAGTCCCTTCGAATAGACTATAAACCAGTTCCGTTGTAAACCAACCATAAACATCTTGCCACCATCTAAAAACTCATCACCAGCTTTGGAAAGAAGGCCATATCCGTTGGTAGATGACACGTTACAACAATACATGCACCTTCCCCGAAACTGAGTACGCTGCCTTAAGCGAGAAAAAAACGGTCAACACCACAAAACGCCCACTCCCTTTGGTGAGTAAATGGGATTATACTTCCTGTCACACAGGAGTGTCCGCAGGAGTATCACCTCGTAGGCAGAAAGAAAGACACTGGATGTGGGGAAGGTGAAGCGGAGTCTGGCGGTCAACCGACCACGATGGGCGTGTGAAAGTGGACCACACTAGATGACGATGAAACCGATGGATGGGAGAAAGGTGAGGTAGGGACTGGGAGTTGGACAAGATGATGGACGGGAGGAGGAGGGGGGGGTAAGGACTAAGTGATAGACAGAAAGGCAGACGTATGAAAAGGTGTGAAAAACAGACTGAACTGTGGGACAGAAACAAAAGTATAGGAAGGGGGGGGGGGCAAAAAGCAGGAACTGGATGATAGAACAGCGGGAAAGGGTGTGATGGGGTATATGTAGGGATTGGTTGGCAGAAAGAAACCATAGTGGAAGAAAGTACAGGTAAAATCAAGGTCGAATAGACATTACACGACAGTGTGTGTGTGGGGGGGGGGGTTAAGAACTGGATGTGCAGACATTGTGAGACAGGGAAAGGTTGAAATAAGACCGCTGTCAGAGACAAATGATGGCCATAACGGAACGTAACATAAGGAATGGGGCATGTGAAAATATGACTGGAGAAGAGGTAAAGAGAGAACTGTGAACAAAAACATTGGAAATGAGTGAAGTGGAGTAGAACCGGTAGTGGAATGAACAACAAGAAGGGGGGGGGGGGTAATGGAGAGTAAGCGGAACTGGGTTCTCAGACAAGGGACGGGAGGGAGTTGAACATTAACTAGTGTCAAAGAAAAGGACGGGAGGGATTCACGTAAAGGACTGGAGTCAGAACAGAAGGACGGGAGGGAGTTGACAGTAAAGGACTGAGTCGGAGAGAACAGAGGGACGGGGAGGGGATTAGACAGTAAGACAGGGAGTCGGAGAGAACAGAGGGGACGGGAGGAAGTGACAGAAAGGACTGAGTCGGAGAAACAGAGGGACGGAGGGATTGACAGTAAGGACTGGGAGTCGGAGAGAACAAGGACGGAGGAGTTGAACATTAAACTTGGTTTCAGAGAGAACAGATGACAGGGAAGGACTGGACGAAGGACTGAGTCGAGGGAAAACAAGGAAGGAAGGAGTTACATTAAGACCTGATCGGAAACACAGAGGACGGAGAGTTTGACATTAAGGACACTGGTGTCAGATAGAACAGATGGGACGAGAAGTACTTACAGTAAGACCGGTGTCAAGAGAAACAGAGGGGACGGGAGGGACTGATAGAAAGGACTGGGTGTCAGAGAGACAGAGGCGGGAGGGGCTGACAGTAGACTGTGTCAGAGAGAACAATACGGGAGAGAGTGACAGTAAGGACGGGTTCAGAGAAACCAGAGGGGACGGAAGACTGACAGTAAGAACCGGTGTCAGAGAGAACCAGGACGGGAGAGCTGACAGTAAAGACCGGTGTCCAGAGAACAGAGGACGGAACGACAGAAGACCGGTGTCAGAGAGAACAGAGGGACGGGAGGAGCTCACAGGAAGCCGAGTCCAAAGAACAAGGGAACGGGAGAGCGACAGTAAGGACCGGTTGTCAGAAGAACAAGGAACGGAAGGGATCTGACAGTAAGGACCGGTGTCAGAGAGAACAAGGGGACGGAGACACAGGAAGACCGTGTCAGAGAGAAGAGAGGGGAAGGGAGGGAGCTTGAAAGTAAGGACGGTGTCAGAGAGAACAAGGACGAGGGAGCTGACAGTAAGGACCGGTGTTCAGAAGAACAGATGAACGGGGAGGGGCTGACAGTAAGACGGTGGCGAGAAACAAGGGTCGGGGAGGCTGACATAAACTGGTGTCAAGAGAACAGAGGGGAGCGGGAGCTGACAGGTAGACTGGGTGTCATAGAGAACAAGAGGGAAGAAAACTCGGAGGCTACAGTAAGGACTGGGGTGTCAGAAGAACAGAGGGACGGGAAGGGAGTATTGAAGCCAGTAAGGACTGGTCAGGAGAACAAGGACGAGGCTGACAGTAAGACTGGTTCAGAGAGAACAATGGACTGGAGAGAAGTTGACAAGAAAAGACGGGTGTCAAGAGACACATGTGACAGAGGGTGAGACTGATGTTAAAAACGAAGGGAAGTGGTGGGGGTGGGGGAGGATAAAATAGGCCTGGGTTTGGAGAAAGCGATCAGCTGGTAGAGGGGGGGGGGGGGGGTTGAAGGGGAGGAAAAGTGAAAGCAAAAGTGTACGTCAGAAAAATGTGCACGTGGACACGACGATGCTGACACAGCACGGGTGAATTATTTGTACGGTCATCAAATGTCCAACGGCTCAGCCAAATAACATGTGTCTGAATCAAACGGATTTTACGCACATATCAGATATCTCACATCAACATCGAGCCACCACTCGCCAGGAAAGCCGTCTACGTCGTCGACGTCAGGGGTTTTATTTTTTGTTTGTTTGTTTTGTTGTTTTGGTTTTTTTTGTTTTTTATGTCCTTTTGTTTCAAATTCAATAACATTTTAACGTAAAATCAAGCCTTGTGAAAATTACTTTTTAAATTGATAGACAATGTCGCTCCATGTTGAAAAATTCTCCCGTTTTATCACTCCTTTCATCAATAATCCACCAATATTCAATCAACAGTAACAGCATCGTAACAACTGGAGAGAAAAAAAAAAGGTCCCACTTGTCCACTCATCGCCCATCATCCCCATTATCAACCCACTATCTCATCATCTAATCTGTTCGGCGACTGACAGTTTCCCATCTTCTCTGTCAGGGTCCTCTTCCATGGCCCCGAACTCTTCTGCACCGAAAGGCAAGCCACCCTGACCACGCCCAAGAGAAAGTGCAGAAACACTCCCCTGTTCTTTAAGCCATCCATTGATGAATCCTCTTGAGCTTTGCTAGTGTCACGACTAATCGAACGCGCATCCATACATCACACACACCACGCACGCGCGCGCATTCCCCCACCCCCCCCCCCCCCCCCACACACACATATATATATGCATTATAAATAAATATATATATATTAATAAAATTAAAACAATTAAAAGAGAATCGTAAACTCTACAAATTTGTTTCTACTGAAACTAAATTTGTAATAGTTCTAAGATTCCTCTTTTAACTTGTTTTTAACTATGTTGCATGCTCCCCAAGGGGTTGAGCCTTAAAAAATTGTTTTGGCATTTTAAATATACTGATCTATATATATATATGAGTCCTTCAAGGCTGCCTGCTATCTCCCGTACTGTCAATCTTTACCTTGAAAACATCATCGTGAAACCCTCCATTACTCCACTCCACTGTCTCCATCGAGAAGAACCATCAATAATCTGTGAGGTTCCGCAGATGACATGACCTGATGGGAGGCAGCAACGAAGAACTACAAGACCAGACAAAGAACTGAAAGAAAGGCAGTCATATGGAATGGAATAGCACAAAAAAAGCAAAGTCTGTCAACACACAACAACACCCAGCTGACCATCTACATGAACGGAACAACACTTGAAGAATTGGGCGCTTTCAAATACCTTGCCCACTCTCACCAAAGACGGTCCGCTCTACAACAGAAACAAACCAGAACTACATCCAACAGCAGCAATGGCAAAGCTAAACAAGATTCTTGAAGAGCAGGGAGACAGCTTCCTACAAAGATGAAGCTGTACAAGTTCCCTGCTGTCCAACCTGCTTATGCTGCGAAAGCTACCAAGACTAGCAGAGACCCCCCAAGAGAATCCACACGTTGAACTCAAAGCTTCAGACTGCTCGGATCTCTTGCAAGACCGAAGACAAACACCTTGTGAGGAGCCAAATAACATCACTTGCAGCCCCCAAGAACCCCTCTTGCAAAACAGTCAAGAAGAGAACGCTGTCGTGTCGGGCATTCCATACGCACAATCACTGCCCAAAACAGTCATCCAGCACGCTGAAGGCGCAGACGAAGGGACGACAAGCCAAATGCTGGATGGACCATCAAAGAATGACCAGATGGATGCCCTACGCTGATGCGAAACAGGCAAGACAGGCCGATGGCGGTGCCCGGCTTCGAGAGTTCTCTCATCTCTCCTCTACGACGCCCATTCATGGCAAAGACTGATAATATGAATATATATATAAATATATAAATATATATAAATATTTATATATAATATATATATATAAAATACACCAAAATAATAAATTCCAAGGCTAAGTAGCCGAGCCGCCAATTCCACAACTTACAGAGCAGTTTGTGTTTGCAAGACTGCTAGAAATATTCTAAATTATAAACAAACCTTCTCTTTATGTCTTAGATTGAAGAATTAATAAGGGATATAATCGCCCATACATAACTGCAGTGTAATGCTTCTTCGGCTAACTCACAGAAATGTGCTTGATAGGTGAATGGAATATTAAAATGTTTTAAATGAACTTCCGCAAGCTATATGCACACAAAGACATATACAAACAAGAGAGAGAGAGATAGAGAGAAGAGTGAGAGAGGAGAGAGAGAGAAGGAGAGAGAGAGAGAAAGAGAGAGAAGAAAGAAGAGAGAGGTGAGACGGAAGGAGAAAGCAGGGAGGAGGTAGAGACAAAGCGGACAACGTGACAGCAAAGCTGAAACCTCTCTCTCTCTCTCTCTTCTCTCCTCTCACTCCTCTCTCTCTCTCTCTCTCAAACTCTCTCTGCTCACATCTCTCCCTCCAAATCTCTCACTCGCTGTGTGTGTTGGGTGAGTAAGTAAGTGTGTATGTTGTTGTGTGAGAGAAAGAACAGAAGTAGAGAAAAGGAAGAGATGTTGTGTGTGTGTGTGGTGAGTGGTTGTTGTGGTGTGATTTGTGGGTGTTGTTTTGTTGTGTGTGTGTGGTGTGTGGAGTGTGTGGTGTGTGTGTGTGCGCGTGTGTATTTGTGCGCTGCCGCGCACGTGCACAAAAAATAGAAAAGGTTGAAGAGGGAAGCGGAGAGAAAACTGACCCCACGCACAAAACACACATGCAGAGTAGATAGAGTGAGGGTGAAGAGAGGAGAAAAAGACAGACAGACCAGACAGACAAACAGAGACAGACAGAGAAAATAGACAGACAAGAGACATGAGAGATCAGCGGAGACAACAGAGAGAGACAGAGAAATGAGAGAGAGAGAGAAGAAGACAGACAAGAACAGACAGAGACAGAGAGAACTGAGAGGACAAAAGCTAGGCAGCAGCAAGACAGACAGGACAAAGACAAAACGGAGACAGACAACAGACATAAGACAGAGAGCGGCCGCGCGCCGGCGCGCGCGGCGGGGCCCGACGGCTGGCTGTGGACCCACCACTTTAATGGCTGTCAATTCATAGTTTGGAGATGTCACCGCACTATTGCAATTCAATCTGATGCATCGAGGGGCCTCAACTGTGACTGGACCGCTGACATTTCCACTCCGCAACGTCCGCAGGCATTGGGGGGGGGGGGGGGAGAGATCTGGACGAGGGTGAGTAGACGTGTGTAGGTGATGAATGAGATGATGGAACCCTCATCGATCGATCAGACGGACAAAGAGGGGGTGGGGGGGAGAAAGTAAACAGGGAAAAGCGGAGTAAGAGGAAAAAAATAAACAAGAGAGAGATAGAGAAGAGAGAGAGAGAGAGAGAGAGAAGAGAGAAGAAGAGAGAGAGAAGAGGAGAGAGAGAGAGAAGAGAGACAAGAGAAAGTGTGAAAGACAAGAGGGGGATAAGTGGGAGGGAATGATGAAAGACAGAGAGAGAGAGACAGAGAGAGAAGAGAAGAAAAAGAGCGAAGAGAGAGAGAAGAGGAGAGAGAGAGAGAGAGAGAGAAAAGACTCAACTCAAGACTCAATAACTTTATACTCAAGATAGAGGATTTAGCATTGCCTATTCTCCATCTTCCTTGCTATGCTACAACATTCAACTAAACAACGCACATATTAATATGACAAAAACAAAAGATATATAGCAACATTATAATATTCAACAATAACAATAGTAATAAGAAACAGATTATTAAAAAGAAAAATAAAAAAAGATAAAATCCATCAACAAATTACACACATCAGACACTACGGCGCGCGCGCTCACATGCACACAGGCCCACACATATCACGCACCGCATCGCATACCCACCCCACACACACACACACACACACATACACACACACACACACACACACACACCCACACACACACACCACACACACATGTCATTTGCTAATATAGACAAGCATAAAATAGGCTTGAGACTATATCAAAAGTTAGATTTATTGTTCAAGAAATTTTTATACGCTGATTGAAGGACGGCACGCGATGAAATGTTTTGGCAGACGAGGAAGTGAGTTCCACACAGATGACCAAAAAATGCAAAATAATTTAAAAAATCAAAGCGGACACGTGGTAAAATGTAATTATTTGAATCATATCGGCTTGTGCCAGTTTGGATAAACTCCAAATAGTTGGCGCATGTTTGCATGACCTTTAAACATTAGTACTGCCTTATTATAGGTCAGTTGGCTCTGCAGTGGTAACATCATAGTTTATGCGAATTTCCCCTGTTTGATAGAGACTTGTCGGGAAGAATCAGCTTAATTCCTCGCTATGCATAAGTTGATCATTTTATGTGATTTTTCAAACCGCACCACTCCAGACCAGTGGACGCATAGTGATGTGAAAAGCCAATGGCCTTCAAAAAATAAGTTCCGATATGTGTTTTCAACATAACAACTGAGTTTATTGTGTAAAACAATTGCGAGCCAACTTATTGCCAACTATTTAACTGTATTGCCATTTTAAAGTTCTCATCAATGATCACGCCTAAGACATTACGTGTACGTAAACCCGCTCGAATCAAGTTTCACTCATTTTAGCTCAACATAAAGATTCTGTCGTTGATGTTCTGTCACGATTCTAGGACCATACATTATTGTTTTGGGGCGATTAAGGACCATTCGGTTTTGATTGCACCATTCTAAACATCAGTAATACTTTGTTGTAACGATATTTGTACAGACATGATGTTTGTATCACTACAAGTGAAGGAACTGTCGTCAGCAACAGATCACAGCTGACATCATTGTGAGATATGTGCATCGAGGTCATTTAGAAAATACAGAAGAGAAGAGGTCCTAAGACAAAGCCTGGGAACGCCACAGCTCACTATTCCTTCTGAGAATAATTACCGTTAATAAACTCGCTGGTCCTGCTTCAAGATATGACTTGAAAAAGTGACTACTGCCGGATTTTGAACATATCAATTCATTATTATTTAAATATGTTTGTGTCTACAAGATCAAACGCTTTCTTAAAATCGAGAAAACAGGTTCCAGTGAGTTTTTCTATCGTGATGCTGATCCATTTATCACAAGTGTCGTTAAGGCCCAGTTGCATATTGATGTCGACGAAAGCCTGACAGAAATGGTGGAACAGTATTGTGAGTTCCAAATGTTTTAGTTAGTGTTTGTGAACAGCCATCTCAGAAGTATCGATACAACAGAAAAAAGAGAATATTGGTCTAAAATTGTTTAATCAGTGAATCTCTTGATTTGGGTAGGGAACCACTTTTGCTGCCTTTAGAACACATGGGAAACATTCTGAATCATACACAAATTATAAACAACGTAAGGTATCAACATTATGTAGGTAGAGCAAGCTTGAGTAAAGAAGCATTTACGTTATCTGGACCCATTGCTTTTTTTATTTTTAAGTTTTGAAATAAGGATCCAACTTCATTAATAGCAATAAGGTAAGAAAAATGAATCTCTAATATTAAATCGTTTTTTGGACAAAACGATTGAAAACAAGCTGGATTTCATATCGATTAAAAAATGTGACACTGTGGGCACCGTTTGTACTGATTCAGTTACCTGAAGGAACTGAATGTTGAAATTGTTAGCAGACCACATAGTCGCAGTATTATCTGATTTCTTTCTCGACTTGTCAGTTATTTCATTAACAGCACGCCATAATGAGAGAGACAGAGAGAGACAGAGAGAGACAGAGAGACAGAAAGAGACATACAGAGAGAGAGAGAGAGAGAGAGAGAGAGAGACAGAGACAGAGACAGAGACAGAGAGAGGAAGAGCAGGAGAGGGGAGAGAGTTGAGAGGTACGGGGAGAAGGAGAAAAGGAGGAAGGGAGGAAGGGAAGGAGGAAGGGAGGAACACATACACACAGACGCGCTGACAAGAAACACAGACACAGACAGTAACATAGAAGTCGGCATCACTTGTCAACAGCCTGGTAAAACTTGAAAGCAGTGCCAGTGCTTAAGAAACTTTTCAGACTAGAAAAGTGAACAAGATGAATCATAAGGTTCAAAAAAAAATAAATAAATACACCACCGACTGATCAGCCACAAAACCTGCTTAATCGCGACCCACTGTCAACTCAAAAAAATAAATAAATAAAAGAAACCTGAAACGAGGCAGAAGACCGTAAATAGTAAATACCAAACAAGTAGGATAGCTCTGGCTGCCATGATGAAATAAAGACACGTCCCTCCGGTGTCGTAAGCGGCAGTCGTTTGGAGTCACGGGCGTGTATGTATTGATTTCACCATGGGAGCAAGACTTACCCTACTAGTTTATTGTTCACAACGATAAAAGAGGGATGTTCCTTTCTTGTAATTTTCAGTTCGAATTGGAATCTGTGAACTAGGTCTTCACGCAGTCTGCGATGAGATGCTCGTGTCTGCTGACTTATGCATCCCAGCACGTATGTTTGATGAGTCTGATGACTTACGCATCCCAGCACGTGTGTTTGATAATGAGGCTGATGACTTACGCATCCCAGCACGTATGTTTGATAATGAGGCTGATGGCTTATGCATCCCAGCACGTATGTTTGATGAGTCTGATGACTTATGCATCCCAGCACGTATGTTTGATGAGTCTGATGACTTATGCATCCCAGCACGTATGTTTGATAATGAGGCTGATGACTTACGCATCCCAGCACGTATGTTTGATAATGAGGCTGATGGCTTATGCATCCCAGCACGTACGTTTGATGAGTCTGATGACTTATGCATCCCAGCACGTATGTTTGATAATGAGTCTGATGACTTATGCATCCCAGCACGTATGTTTGATAATGAGGCTGATGACTTATGCATCCCAGCACGTATGTTTGATGAGGCTGATGACTTATGCATCGCAGCACGTATGTTTGATGAGGCTGATGACTTATGCATCCCAGCACGTATGTTTGATGAGTCTGATGACTTATGCATCCCAGCACGTGTGTTTCATAATGAGGCTGATGACTTATGCATCCCAGCACGTGTGTTTCATAATGAGGCTGATGACTTATGCATCCCAGCACGTGTGATTGATAATGAGTGGGTCATCACGCAGCATCATCGAACCCCATGTGGTTGGTTCCTCAAACACCGCCTGGTTTCTTCATCCCGTGAAATAGGTAGAAGCATGTGAGGAGGGGGTGACCACCATGTAACCAAGGCAACACGGCCAAACAATGGGACAAACAAATAACAACTACGGGAAGCAACGGTTTTCAATCTCTTGGCCTTCTATATAGGCAAGGTTAGTATCTCCCTTTTCCTATTTTTTTCTTTTTTTTTCGTTTTTTTTATTTTCTTTTTCTTTCCTTTCTTTCTGTGGTTGTTATTGTTGTTGTTGTAGCAGTTTAGATGCCTAATATAATTAATTACTTCATTTAATTACTCTCTCTCTCTCTTTCTCTCTCTCTCTCTCTCTCTCTCTCTCTCTCTCTCTCTCTCTCTCAGTTTTTGATCTCTTGGCCTTCTATAAGCAAGATAAGTTGTTTTTCAATTCAGATAGCTTGTATTATAAATTACTTTATTTAATTGTACACACACATACACTCTCTCTCACTCTTTCTCTCACCTTCTCTCTCTCTCTCTCTCTCTCTCTCTCTCTCTCTCTCACTCCCTCTCTCTCTCTCTCTCTCTCTCTCTCTCTCTCTCTCTCTCTCTCTCTCTCTCTCCCTCTCTCTCTCTCTCTCTTTTCTCTCTGCCTTCGATCTCTTGGCCTTCTATAGGCAAGTTAAGCATTTTTTTTTCAATTTAGATAGCTTATGTCGTTAATCACTTTATTTAATTACTCTCTCTCTCTCTCTCTCTCTCTCTCTCTCTCTCTCTCTCTCTCTCTCTCTCTCTCTCTCTTCAACGCTATTTTCTGTTCTTTCAAATTCATGATTGCCCCGTTTTCTAAGCCTCTTATTTCTTTTTCTTCTATTTTCATTCCCATCTCTTATATTTCATTCTTTCCTCTCCCTAGTCAGTTATTCCTCTCTAAACTCTCACCAATCGATTTCTTTTCGATGTTCCGTTCCCTCACTTTAGACGACTAACCCGTAAAAAACATAACTCAATACTTCTTATCTTATCAACTCTGTGTCTGTGTGTGTGTGTGTGTGTGTGTGTGTGTGTGTGTGTGTGTGTGTGTGTGTGTGTGTGTGTGTGTGTGTGTGTGTCTGTTGTGTGTGTGTTGTGTATGTGTGTGTGTGTGTGTGTGTGTGTGTGTGTGTGTGTGTGCATGTGTTTGTGTCTGTCTGTCTGTCTGTCTGTCTGTCTGTCTGTCTGTCTGTGTCCGTGTGTGTGCAAGCGCGCGCACGAGGTGTGTGTATGTTTTCTATAAAAGACCAAAATGTCGAAACGCGTCACTTCTCTTTCATGATTTTTGTTCCATTCGTGTGGTGGCCTGGCGACTCATCTTTTCTCTGTTCGCTCACTTTCCGCCTGTCGCCCCACTTTCACAACTCACCTTTCCGCTCTTCTCTCACTTTCCGCCTGTCGCCCCAATTTCACAACTCACCTTTCCGCTCTTCTCTCCCTTTCCGCCTGTCGCCCCAATTTCACAACTCACCTTTCCGCTCTTCTCTCCCTTTCCGCCTGTCGCCCCTTCACTCAATTTTTTTTTTTGCCCACAACTCACCTTTCCGCTCTTCTCTCACTTTCCGCCTGTCGCCCCAATTTCACAACTCACCTTTCCCCTCTTCTCTCACTTTCAACTGTCACCCACTTTCACAACCACCTTTCCGCTCTTCTTTCCTTTCCCCTGTCACCCCACTTTCACAACTCACCTTTCCGCTCTTCTCTCACTTTCTCGCCTGTCACCCCACTTCACAACTCACCTTTCCGCTCTTCTCTCACTTTCCAACTGTCACCCCCACTTTCACAACTCACCTTTCCGCTCTTCTCTCACTTTCCAACTGTCACCCCACTTTCACAACTCACCTTTCCGCTCTTCTCTCACTTTCCAACTGTCACCCCACTTTCACAACTCACCTTTCCCTCTTCTCTCACTTTCCAACTGTCACCCCACTTTCACAACTCACCTTTCCGCTCTTCTCTCACT
>CM031609.1:16217875-16225375 GCA_018398815.1 Conus ventricosus | reverse complement strand
TTCAAATTTTCTCGTTTCTGTTTTTTTTCCCGGGAGTTTAAAATACATTTTGTAATGCTGCTTAACCTGACAGTCGTAGATTAGGTATCAAATCTCGCAAATACGTGCGAGTGGATAATGCACATACGTCGTTTCTTTTCTTTTTTCTTTCTTTCTGCGTACGCAGGCTGATACTCCTGCGGACACTCCCTGTATAGCCAGGCAGTGGAGTTTTGTGTGTATGACCCTTTTCTATCCCGCCATTAAGGCAGCCATACTCCATCTTCGGGGAAGGTGCATGCTATGTGTCACATGTCATCCATACCAACGGCCAAACTGGCCTTCTCTTCCGAAAGTTGGTGATGGGATTTTACGTGTGTGCAAGATGTTGTGCGTGCGTTCACACACGGAACCTCGGTTTATAGTCTCATTTGAAGGACTGTGTGGGGAATGGAGTCAGAACCAATGTTAACTCCGAGGGAAAAATCCCCCTATACCCAAATTCGAACCCGCAACCCCAGGATCACGAGTCCGGCGCTCTACCAACTGAGCTATTCCGGCCCCCTATACGTCGTTTGAGGTTGGCCTTCTTTTCAGCCGTCCTTGACCAGTCTTCCAGTTTAGACAAAATATTCTTTACTTCTGTCTTGATTGACAAATCATTTGCAACTCGGAATTCCAGATTTTAGAATTGCCTCGGATCCTGTTCTGTTTGTATGTGTGTTTAAAGCTTTCGGTTGTATGTTTCGCTTCACAGTTGATCATGCGTTGTTTCTCTTCAGCTCAGTTTCAATTTTGAATAACCTGAATATGCTTTTATGTTTTAAAGACTTTTTTGGATTTTCTGGATCCTTCTTCAGTTAAGAGAGTGGAGATTCATCTTACACTCACAGTAATTTCTATCTCCATTTCTTCATCGTGTATTACCATAAAAACCTTCAAGGATTTCAACGCATGCAACAATAAACAAGGCAATATTCCACCCCCTGATCTTCCAATCCTATCCCCCCCCCCCCCCCCCCCCCCCCCCCCCCCCCCCCCCCCCCCCCCCCCCCCCCCCCCCCCCCCCTCTGTCCTCCCTTACACTGAAGGGTTGTTTCATTCCCACAAACTTCATCAAAATAATCACAATAAATACAACAGATCTGCATACAAGATAAATGATTCCCATTAGATATCCTGATGACTTTTCTTTCTGTACACAAAAACTCTACGACGTCCACAAGCGATGAAAAGGGGTGGGTATGTTCGTTTATAACCCTGAGACCCATTTCAGTGAAACACCACGCATCAATTGTACAGCCACAATGCTTCTCTTGCTAACACCACACACACACACACACACACACACACTCACACAATTCCAGACGTGGAATAATTCACTTCCTTTCCCATCGCGCCGTTCGCGTTCCCTCGGGGCTTCGTGCGACGCGTCAGTGACAGTTGGGTGAACGATCAACAACGGGACAGGGTGTTCGGTCTAGCACGTGCTAAACGGCAACAGTGAGAGGATTGTCTGCAAGGTGTGTTAACGTCCGCCCCCTGTGGCCCTTCATTGCCTTCGTTCACCCACCCCTCACAGCGTCCAACACTTCTCCCCCCTCACAACGTCCAACACTTCTCCCGCTCACAGCGTCCAACACTTCCCCCCTCACAACGTCCAACACTTCTCCCCCCCCCTCACAACGTCCAACATTTCTCCCCCTCACAACGTCCAATACTTCTCCCCCTCACAACGTCCAACACTTCTCCCAACACTTCTCCCCCTCACAACGTCCAACACTTCTCCCCCACTCACAACGTCCAACACTTCTCCCACTCACAACGTCCAACACTTCTCCCCCTCACAACGTCCAACACTTCTCCCCCTCACAACGTCCAACACTTCTCCGCCTCACAGCGTCCAACACTTCTCCCCTCACAGCGTCCAACACTTCTCCCCCTCACAACTTCTCCCCCTCACAGCGTCCAACACTTCTCCCCCTCACAGCGTCCAACACTTCTCCCCTCACAGCGTCCAACACTTCTCCCCCTCACAACGTCCAACACTTCTCCAAACACTTCTCCCCCTCACAACGTCCAACACTTCTCCCCTCACAGGGTCCAAGACTTCTCCCCCTCACAGCTTCCAACACTTCTCCCCCTCACAACGTCCAACACTTCTCCCCCTCACAGCGTCCAACACTTCTCCCAACACTTCTCCCCCTCACAACGTCCAACACTTCTCCCAACACTTCTCCCCCTCACAAACGTCCAACACTTCTCCCCCTCACAGCGTCCAACACTTCTCCCCCTGCCCTCACAGCGTCCAACACTTCTTCCCCTCACAACGTCCAAACACTTCTCCAAACACTTCTCCCCCTCACAACTTCCAACACTTCTCCCCCTCACATCGTCCAACACTTCTCCCCCTCACAGCGTCCAACACTTCTCCCCCTCACAACGTCCAACACTTCTCCCCTCACAACGTACAACACTTCTCCCCTCACAACGTCCAACACTTCTCCCCCTCACAGCGTCCAACATTTCTCCCCCCTTACGACGTCCACCACTTCTCCCCCTCATAGCGTCCAACACTTCTCCCCCTCACAACGTCCAACACCTCTCCCCCTCATAGTGTCCAACACTTCTCCCCCTCACAGCCTCCAACACTTCTCCCCCTCATAGCGTCCAACACTTCCTCTCCCCCTCACAACGTCCAACACTTCTCCCCCTCACAGCGTCCAACACTCTTCTCCCCCTCACAGCGTCCAACACTTCTTCCCCCTCACAACGTCCAACACTTCTCCAAACACTTCTCCCCCTCACAACGTCCAACACATCTCCCCTCACAACGTACAACACTTCTCCCCCTCACAACGTCCAACACTTCTCCAAACACTTCTCCCCCTCACGACGTCCAACACTTCTCCCCTCACAACGTACAACACTTCTCCCCTCACAAAGTCCAACACTTCTCCCCTCACAACGTACAACACTTCACCCAAAACTTTTTGTGCCAGCACACTGTTGCTGCCCTGGAGAACTTTGAGACCCCCACACCCATACCCTTCATCCCTCGCCCAGACTCCCCTCATCCCCTGCACGTTCTCTTTCTTCTGCCTGCCATGAAGTTAATCCTTCTGCCTCCCATGAATTCAATCCTTCTGCCTCCAATGAATTTAATCCTTCTGCCTCCCATGAATTTAATCCTTCTGCCTCCCATGAATTCAATCCTCCTGCCTCCCGTGAATTCAATCCTTCTGCCTCCCATGAATTCAATCCTTTCTGCCTCCCATGAATTCAATCCTTCTGCCTCCCATGAATTCAATCCTTCTGCCTCCCATGAATTCAATCCTTCTGCCTCCCATGAATTCAATCCTTCTGCCTCCCATGAATTTAATCCTTCTGCCCCCCATGAATTCAATCCTTCTGCCTCCCATGAATTCAATCCTTCTGCTTCCATTGATTTATTTCTTCTGCGCTCCATGAATTCAATCCTTCTGCCTCCCATGAATTCAATCCTTCTGCCTCCTATGAATTTAATCCTTCTGCCTCCCATGAATCTAATCCTTCTGCCTCCCATGAATGTAATCCTTCGCCTCCCATGAATTTAAATCCTTCTGCCTCCCATGAATTCAATCCTTCTGCCTCCCATGAATTTAATCCTTCTGCCTCCCATGAATTTAATCCTTCTGCCTCCCATGAATTTAATCCTTCTGCCTCCCATGAATTTAATCCTTCTGCCTCCCATGAATTCAATCCTTCTGCCTCCCATGAATTCAATCCTTCTGCCTCCTATGAATTCAATCCTTCTGCCCCCCCCCCCCCCACCCCACCCATGAATTCAATCCTTCTGCCTCCCATGAATTCAATCCTTCTGCCTCCCATGAATTCAATCCTTCTGCCTCCCATGAATTCAATCCTTCTGCCTCCCATGAATTCAATCCTTCTGCCCCCCCCCCCCCCCCCCCCCTCCCAATGAATTCAATCCTTCTGCCTCCCATGAACGTCACCTTTCAGGCCTGTTTTCTCACCTGTGTTCCGGTACACCGGGACAGCTCGGTACCGGGGAATCCTAAAAAGTGCTGTTCGGCATAAGAGGTAATGTCAACACTCAGGTAATTTCAAAATTAAGATGGCGTCAAAACATAGCAGAATGCCCGCCCCATGTTTGGTCATACACAGACTATTGTCTCCGTCCATTGATAAAGCGCACAGGTACGGAAACATGTTGTCGGCCTCAGCAAACTGTGTTGCATCAGGCGTTGATCATTATGTGCCAACCAATGCGGTCACTGTACACAATGTTCCAAAGATTGTCCTGGAAAGTATTAGGGCGTTTTTACTGTACCAGTTTAGTTTTCCTACGTGACATTTGTATTTCAATTAAGGTTCATAGATGATTCTACAACTTCTGACTAAAACAAGAATGACCCACAAGTGTTGTATCATCAGCGGCAACAATTTTCAAAATACCCAGAGTATAAACATTCGAACTGATTTCCTAAAAACGAGATTCATGTGTTAGAAAAAAAATCACCTTGGACGTTGATTTACTAACCCATTTTACAAAGTAAAACAAACTCATGGCAATGCATTTGCACACACACACACACACACACACACACACACACACACACACACACACACACACACACGAGAGAGAGAGAGAGAGAGGAGAGAGAGAGAGAGAGAGAGAGAGAGAGAAGAGAGAGAGAGAGAGAGAGAGAGAGAGAGAGAGAGAGAGAGAGAGAGAGAGAGAGAGTTGATGTAATAAAAGTTCAATGAGTCACCGCCGGGCATCACTCCCCCAGAGTAACCTTGTTAATAAAACAAAACAAAAGGTTCCAGTGTCATGGTATATCTTCACAGTGAATTTTTGCCTTCAAAAAAGCTTCGTCAGGCTGACAAAGGATTTTCAAAACACACCTCTTTCATAGCAACGGTAAGATGATCAATAGCACATGACACTAAAATATACAGGTAAAATCCACATTTAAACCTGTGTTCCTCGGTGCAGTGGCTTAAGCACCTTAAGATAATACATGATAATAATTATGATGATCTTGATGATGATGATGATGATGATGATGATGATGATGATGATGATGATGATGGTGATAGACTATTAATTAGCAAAGTCTTATGCATGCCATGACACACGCACAAACTAAATTTACTCACTTCTTTCACACACACACACACACACACACACACACACACACACACACACACACACACCGTCTCTCTCTCTCTCTCTCTCCTCTCTCCTCTCTCTCTCTCATCTCTCTCCTCTCTCTCTCTCTCTCTCTCTCTCTCTCGTCGTTCGTTTGATTCCTGTTAGCTCCAAGAGCTGACGTAGAAGAGATCTCCACTTGTGCCGCTAAACCACCACCAAGGCGCGCCACTATGACGCATCGGAAAAACCCCTTACGTCCCCTGATGGGGCTCCTGCGTGATGACTTCCACATCTTCCGCTACATTTCCACCCGTATTTTTTTTTCTCTGAGCAATAAAACAACAACAACAGCAAAAATAAGGATGTTGAAAAACAGAGAAACAAACTCTGAAATGCGAAATAATACAAGTGACGACCAGAAAGAAGGAGAAAAGAACAAGAACATGAGGTACAAAAACAAATGACAAAGGAGTGAAGCGAGCAATACAGGGAAATATAAAGGACGGGTCTGGAGGATAAAGAACTGGGAGTGTTAAAACAAACAAGCATGGGGGAGGAGGAGGGTGCGGGGGGTAGGGGGGGGATAGGGCAAAAGAAAGACCGGAAGGAGAATGAGGGAAAAGAAGATAAGAAATTACGGAAAAGGAGAAACAGCAGAAGGAGAAGAAGGAATGGAAAGGGGGAACAGCAGAAAGAAAAGAAGAAGGAGAAAAAAACCTGAAGAGTTAAATAGAAGGGAGAAGAGAAAGCGGAGAGAAAGAAAGGAAGGGGAAATATATCAAGAGGACAAGAGGAGACGGAGAAGGAGAGAGGGGGGGAGATAGAACTGAAGAGGGGAAACAACAGAGAAAGAGAAACAGTGGAAGGAGGAGAAAACAAAACAAAAGGAAAGATGAACCAGTAGGAGAAAGAGTATTCCAGAGGAAAAAAGAAACGGTTGAAGGGGAAGCAAAAAGCAAAAACGAAAAGGAAAAAAAGAAAAGCCAAGGCAGATAAACGAAAGAGAAAAGAAAAGGATGTGTGAAGATGAAAAAAAAAAAGGGGGGGGGGGGGGTATTACGGAAAGCAGGTTAAAAAAATATAGGGAACGAAAGAAAGGAAGGCAGGAAGAAAAAAATGTCAAAAACCAACACATCCCCCACTCCTCTCTCTCCCCCCCCCCTCTCTCTCTCTCTCCTCTCATACACACACACACACAACACACACACACACACACACACACACACACACACACACACACACACACACACACACACACACGACGTGTCATGATGACTGATGGTAGGATGACTCTCCTCAGTCCCAAACTGCTGGCAGCAGAGATATTTCCATTTCCGCTGGCCATGTTTGTCTGTTCAAGGGAAAATAACCCTGCCATCCGAATTCTACGGAATTTGTCTTGGAGGAACAGTGAGACAGAAACAGCGAAAATCAGACAAAAGAGGAGGACGCTGAGGAAAGAATGCAGAAATACAGGCAGACAGACAAAAACAGACAGAGTTTCTCTGCGCTTTTATTTCCCTTACCTTACCCTACCCTACCCCACCCCACCCCACCACGCTCTCTGTGTCTCTGTCTCTGTCTCCCTGTCTCTGTCTGTCTGTCTGTCTGTCTGTCTGTCTGTCTGTCTGTCTGTCTGTCTGTCTGTCTGTCTGTCTCTCTCTCTCTCTCTCTCTCTCTCTCTCTCTCTCTCTCTCTCTCTCTCTCTCTCTCTCTCTCTCTCCTCAGTAAACTACAAGAATGCCGCAACAACAAGCAAACAAACAAACAAAAAACACACACAAAAAACAGGATGACGGGCACAAGGTGGATTGGCGTCATGGATTAAAAATGAGGAGGAAGACGAAGGAGTGAAGACTGTGGTTTGCGTGGCAAACAATGCTTATAAACACGCTACAACGGGCCTAACGATCTCGACATAAATTTGGGGGATACGGCTTGGGGGTAAGGGGGGGGGGCGGAGGAGAAGTCGCCGTGTTAAGACAGTTTACACTCCAAGGAAGGGTTTAAGGACCTGATATAAAGCCAATTTAGAGTTGGACACGATGATTAGACAGCTGGAAGAGAGGACAACGTGGTTCTACCTGTGCAATCACTCTCATGCTGTGTCCATCTGATGACATCAAACGGGGAATTAACAAACGGTCTTCATTCTAAACCCTTTGAGTGTTAAAAAAGTCTTGGGAGACAAATGACCCCGTTCAATTGTCGAGTACCATGTTTTAGCGTTGTAAAGTGGACTGGATGTGGAAAGGCGAGGTGGTTGTAGTCAGGAGAAAAATGATCAGCCTTCTGTGGCAGGACTTTATACAGGAAGTCAGTCTGTATTCCGATGTCCCTTTGTATGAAAGAGGCTTAAA
>CM031609.1:16200375-16207875 GCA_018398815.1 Conus ventricosus | reverse complement strand
CCGCCATTTTCCTCGACACCTCTCTTCCTGACTGCCGTCATAAGTCAACAGCCAGTTCCGATGGTCTCCCGTGACGAATGAGCCGACAGGTCACGCATGACAAGTCAAGTCTGCGTGAGGTCTCTTTGTGACGCCCTTCATGATCGGACAAAAAAAAAAAAAAAACGAGGGCAAAGCTATCAAGGTGCGCGGCACAATCTCTGATCGCTCTTTCCACTTGGCTGGGGTGTGTTACTTAGGCAACACTTTCACGCAATGATTACCCCCTCTCTTCCTCGCCCCCCCCCCCCCCCCCCCCCCCCGCCCCCTCCAGCCACGAAAAACCCGCAATTACAAAAAACAACAACGATTAATAGTACTACTATATGACAATGACTGTAACAATGCTGTGTTGCTACTGCTTTTGATGATAGTGACCATGAGCATGATGATGAAGACATGACAACGGCGACGAACAATGCTGGTGCTTTTGGTGGCCAACGCGCAGCGGTTGGAAATTTTTTCTTTTTTTTTTTCTTTTTTTTCCTTTCTAAATTCAGCGAAATTAATGAATTAGCACAAAATTCCGCTCTGACCGTTTGAAGTGAAGCCGATCATAACGCTCATCATCAGTTCTGTTACGTTCCTACAATGGTATCGGCCAGAACAGTCTGCAAGCAATCATGTCATCGTGTCATCAAATAACAACACTGACGAACAGACAGGCGGTCGTCATTCATTGATCGGGACCCCAATTCACACATACTCTCTCTCCATCCCTATCCCAACCTCCCCCCCCCCCCCCCCCCCCCCACCCCCCATCAGAACTACGTCACGAAAGATGAAAGGCTGATCGTGATCATCCGTCACGAGAACAGAATGACGCACGGACACGTGATCTGAGATCAGAGTTTCCAAGCTACACCCAGCCTGAGCGGGCAGAAAGTCGTGGACCACGACAGTTACAGCGTCAGGAAGACTTAAGAAGCTTTCGTGGCCAGCCCCGCCCTGATCTACCACGCTGCTACAGAGAGAATCAATGACTTGGCCTCCAACGAACCATCGCCTTTCCGCCCGTGTACAGCCAGCGGGAACTGTCCGCTTCTGCAGCACAAATGATGGCACTAGAAGTGACAGCTCAGCAGCAGTGGAAGAAGCTGTAAGAACAGCAGGAGCAGTGATCTGATTCTTTGCCACGAAGTTAAAATTACTGTAGCATGTAAATCTTTAAAACAGAAAGACCTTTCCTGATTCGGGGATTCATGGTCTCAAAAGTACTCTTCTACGGGGTCTTTATCATGATCACGCGCTACTAGCTGCATTTTCAGGTTTATCTCTTCCTTTACATTTGAATTAAAGTAAATTAAAAATTCATATCGAAACACATTGTGGTGGTGTGGTGGTGGTGGTGGTGGTTGCTGCTGCTGCTGCTGTTGTTGTTGTTGTTTTAGTCATGTTGGATGCTATTAACTCTAAAATACACCTATTAATTTGTTTTTATCAAGGAATCAAACTACATTTATGAAAGAGGATGGAGGCAATGGGGAGAGCACAGTGAGAAGAAAAAACAGCCAGCATTAGTCAGATTCAGAAAATAGTAATGATGCCAATGTTATTTTTGATGATGATGATGATGATGATGATGATGATGATGATGAGATGGTGGTGGTGATGGTGATGATGATGATAATGATGACGATGATGATGACGATGACGATGATGATGATGAGACGATGACGATGAGATGACGATGATGATGATGATGACGATGACGATGACGATGACTGGATGGACGATGACTGATGATAGATGATGATGATGATGATGATGATGATGATGATGATGATGATATGATGGATGACGATGATGATTTGATCATGGTAAAATCATTAACAGGTAACCGTATAAATAGTAACAATGCTCGTGCAAGTGGGCATGGAGTATAGAGCTTTTGACTCAGTATTACAGTCGACAGATGATCAATGTCAATTGTGTATTAAAAGACATAGGTTTCTGAAAATTCCAATCTGTAGTCAGTGTGGACTATCATTAGAATATTGTTTGAATTTATGATTTACGATCACGAATGTGTTCTTCTGCACAGTTTACTATATAATTCTCACCTCATCAGCTTCATGATAACTTCATGTTGAAGTCTCATAAACCAGCTCAAACGAAAGAATGACATTTTAACAAATGAAAACAACTAATGTTGAGGTTTAAAAAAAAAAATAGAAGGGGGGGGGGGGGGGGAGGATGCTGCAAAATAAACGAACCTATGGCTAAAAGCTCTATGCGTTTGTTGTCATGAAATGAAGAGGTGGTCATGTGGTTCTCTTTGGGCTTGCTAATCATGATCGTCCTTTGCAGAAAGACACACCAACACAGGGAAAAGACGATTGTCCAAAACTGAGGAACAACCTGATATGTGTCGAAGAAATCCCACCCAAACATCTGCATGAGCAGCAAGTCAGGAGAGGAAAAGGTTTTCAATATTTATCACTATGGTAATTTTTGGTCATATATCTTCATTTTCTAATTCTCCCAAATAGTACAGTCAACTCTTTCAAAGCTGTACTTCAATAATGTTTATTTCATAAACTTTCTTCAAAAGGTGGCCTCCCCTGATCACTTAATACCCATGCCGAGTTTTGGGCGTGGACCCTTTATTGCATGCTGGAGAGTGCCGGAGTTTTGGACAGCCTGTTGCACGTGTCGAAGTGTCACTCTGCAGTGAACAACCAGGATTAGCCTCTCTCTGTGGAGGACAACCAGGGTCAACCTGTCTCTCTATAAAGGACAACCAGGGTTAACCCGTCTCTCTGTAGAGAACAAACAGGGTTAACCTGTCTCTAGTGGACAAACGGGGTTAACCTGTCTCTGTAGTGGACAAACAGGGTTAACCTGTCCCTGTAGTGGACAGAGTTAACCTGTTTGTAGAGGACAATCAGGGTTAACCTGTCTCTGTAGTGGACAACCAGGGTTAGCCTGTGTCTCTGCTGAGGACAACCAGGGTTAACCTGTCTCTTTGTAGAGGACAACTAGGGTTAAGCTTTATCTCTGTAGTGAACAACCAAGATTAACCTGTCTCTCTGTAGAGGACAACCAGAGTTAACCTGTGTCTCTGTGGAGGACAACCAGGGTTAGCCCGTCTCTGTAGAGGACAACCAGGGTTAGCCTGTCTCTCTGTCAAGGACAAACAGGGTTAACCTGTCTCTCTGTAGAGGACTACCAGGGTTAACCTGTCTCCGTAGAAGACAACAAGGGTAAGCCTGTCTCTGTAGAGGACAACCAGGGTAAACATGTAGAGGACAAACAGGGTTAATCTGTCTCTCTGTAGATGACAACTAGGGTTGGTCTGTCTCTGTAAAGGACAATCAGGGTTAACCTGTCTCTGTAGTGGACAACCAGGTTTAAAGTGTCTCTCTGTAGAGGACAACCAGGGTTAACCTGTCTCTGCGTGCAGGACAACCAGGGTTAACCTGTCTCTGCAGTGGACAACCACGGTTAGCCTGTCTCTCTGTAGAGGACAACCAGGGTTATCTTGTTTCTCTATACAGGACAATAAGGGTTAACCTGTCTCTGTAGTGAAAAACCAGGGTTAGCCTGTCTCTGTACAGGACAACCAGGGTTAGCTTGTATCTCTGTAGAGAACAACCAGGGTTAAACATGTCTCTGTAGAGGACAACCAGGGTAAACCTGTCTCTGTAGAGGACAACCAGGGTTAACCTGTCTCTTTGTAGAGGACAACCAGGTTAACCTGTCTCTTTGTAGAGGACAACCAGGGTTAACCTGTATATCTGTAGAGGACAACCAGGTTTACCTGTATCTGCAGAGGACAACCAGGTTGAGCCTGTATCTTTGTAGCGGACAACCAGGGTTAACCTGTCTCTGTAGACGACAACCAGGGCCAGCCTGTCTCTGTGTAGAGGACAATCAAGGTTAGACTGTCTTTCCCCAGTGGACAACCAAGCCTAGTACGTCTCCGCCCAGCACGTGTGCACACGTCAGGCTATGATATTTGGGCAAACTTGGAATTTCCACAGGTAGGAACGGGGGGGGGGGGGGGGGGGGGGGAAAAGTTTCCTTCTTTACTTTGTGTGCCTCTTGTCTATGTATGTGAAGGGTGATTGGGCATCGAAAGCAGAACACACTTTGCGTTAATATACCTTAACCGTTTCTCTGCAAGTGACTCTGCGATTTGTTTCCTCGCATCATATTCAATCGCGGCACTGCACACATGGACAGCGGGTTCAAACACATACACACACACACACACACACACACACACACACACCACACACACACACACACACACACACACACCACACACCGCACGCACATGCTCGCTCGCACGCACCACGCACGCACGCACGCACGTGCTCTCATTTACACAAACACGTGGGTTTTCAGTGGCTAGATCACAAAATATTATGTTTGGTGGAGAAAGGATGGGAGGAAGGGTGCGTAAGTGGAATGTAGAATCTATTTTTCAGAGAGCAGGGTTTACATTTGATAACACAATCCTTTCTTATGGTTCAGGAGAAGGACTGCAGGACGGGTGAGTGACCGGTGCCCATCTCATCCCATCCCATGGATTCTGCTGGATGATTCATTCCCACCCATGCTGGGGACCGTGTTTCACAGGAATGGTTTTTGACAGATGACATTGGTGGAGTTGGTCTTCGGCACAACGAACGACAGGTCAGGAGTACTCGCCTGTCTGATAGTCGAGGAAGCAGACCTTGAACATTTCTTTTCATCAAAAGCTAGCAGAACTGCGCCCGACTGCGGAGCTAATTCCGTGCGTCATCCGTTCTGGACGATTCCAAAACTGCATTCTTCTCTCTCTCTCTCTCTCCTCTCTCTCTCTCTCTCTCTCTCGTCTCCTCTCGTCTCTCTCTCTCTCTCGCTCGCTCGCTCGCTCTCTCATTTCGTGGTCCAGGGAGGTAACTGTCCCGTGCCATGAATCACCCCAAAGGGCACTGTACTGGGTACATTGGAAAGCCATTGGCATATGCGTGTGTTTGGAGCCTATGGGCGTGATCCAAAGGAGCTTTTAATCATCATTCATAGCCCAAGGCTCTGTCCAAGCAGAAAGACAAATGTGTAGAGAAGATAGAGGGATATATCAAGAATGAGGGATGAAGAAGAAGAAGAAGGACCAGGAGGATGAGAAGAAGAAAAGAAGAAAAGAAGAAGAAGAAGAAGAAGAAGAAAAAATAAGAAGGACCAGAAGAAGATGAAGAAGAAGAAGAAAGCGAGTGATAAAACATGACAGAGTGAGGGAGGAAAGAGATGGACTGGGGGGAGCGTGGGCAGCGGGAGAAGAGAAATCAACTCGAGCACCCCTGAAACACGATACAGACCAATTTACAGAACAATGAACCTTTCACTGTGACCCGAAATGCCCGCAGCAGCGTCCTCTTTTTACACGGACGTAGACAGACTGATGGGCGGGAGGGAGGAGTGGGGTGAGGGAAGGGGAGGAGGAGGGCAGGGAGGTGAGTCTCTTCTGTTCTCTTCAGACACATCAAAGAAAAGAAGACGAGAGAGGTTTGTTTTTAAATGTGACAGCCCACCAGCCGACCACACCGGGACTCTTCAAGGCTATCAAACTCGTACGGGTAAAACGGTCTTGACCAGGTCACATTATGGGAAACAAATCACAGCGAAAGAATGGGAAAAGCGAAAGAGATTAAAGGAGAAACAGACACGAGATTAAAGGAGAAACTGACAGACAGGTTTAGAGACAGACTGAGGGAAAACAGACAGATATGAAAGGAGAAATAGACAGACAGGGTTAGAGACAGACTAAGGGAAAAGATAAAGAGATTGAAGGAGAGACAGACAGACAGGGTTAGAGACAGACTTACGAACAGAGAAAGAGATTGAAGGAGAAACAGACAGACAGGGTTAGAGACAGACGGGGGGGAAAGAGAAAGAGATTGAAGTAGAAACAGACAGACAGGGTTAGAGACAGACTAGGGAACAGAGAAAGAGATTGAAGGAGAAACAGACAGACAGGGTTAGAGACAGACTAGGTGGGAACAGAGAAAGAAGATAAAGGAAGATAAAAGAACGACAGACAGGGTTAGAGACAGACTGGGGGAACAGAGAAAGAGATTAAAGGAAAAACTGACAGACAGGGTTAGAGACAGACTGAGGGACAGGACCAGCCACTGTGGCGCCGTGGCCAGTGCCAGGGCTGCGTCTGGGGGGGACGGAGAGTTCAAAGTTCATGACAGGCATCACGTTTGTGGTAGCTTTGCTTCACACCAGCCGCCGGATTCTATCCCCGAAGCTGTTGAATGTGTTGTGGCTTCAACGAGGCCAAGACAACAGCTGCTCTGCTTTCTCTGCTCGGCGTCACAGGTTGCAGTGTGGGAGTTGCGCGTTCGAGTCGATTAGAGATGCTGTTTTCAAAATGTTTAGGCTCCTTGTCAGGCTGAGTGTGTCCGGCAGCTCATGTGGGAAGTGTTGGGGGGTCACGCGGTCAACTAACCCTGGTCGTGAGGTACGTCTCTGAACTTCTTGCTGCAGTTTCCTCACACCACATTTGGGTGTCTACATTTCCCGAGCCTGGCTGAGGCTGGGATCTGTCCAGAGGGAACGTTGAGTAACAAGCCCTGGCATAGGGTATCAGACCAGACGGAGCTCTTAGTACACAGCCCTGGCTGGGTATCAGACCATGACGCAGCTCTGTAGTACAAGCCCTGGCATAGGGTACTCAACCATGACGCGCTTCTGTAGTACAAGCCCTGGCATAGGGTTATCAGACATGACGCAGCTCTGTAGTACAAGCCTGGCATCGAGCACGAAACTGGTCGTTTCTAACCATGCTATAAGCTGGATACATCTCTTTGGCGATTTGTTGTTATCATTGATGATGTTATTGTGGTGGTGGTGGTGGTGGTGGTGGTGGTGCTCTGGTGTGGGTGGTGTGGTGTGGTGTGGTGTGGTGTGGTGTGGTGTGGTGTGTGGTGTGTGGTGTGGTGTGGTGTGTGTGTGTGTTGTGTTGTGTTGTGCGTGCGTGCGTGCGTGCGTGCGTGCGTGCGTTGGGTTGGGTTGGGTTGGTGGGTTGGGTTGGGTTGGTGTTGGTGTGTGTGTGTGTGTGTGTGTGTGTGTGTGTGTGTGTGTGTTGTGTGTGTGTGTGGTGTGTGTGTGTGTGTGTGTGTGTGTGTGTGTGTGTGTGTGTTGTGTGTGTGTGTGTGTGTGTGCGTGCGTTCGTGCGCGCGTGCGTGTGCATGTAGTGTGTGTGTGCGTGTGTGTGTGTGCGTGTGTGTGCATATGTGTGTCTGTCTGTCTGTGTGTTGCAAGCGCGTGAGTGTGTGTTGCAAGAGCTGATTCTAAAAATTAAAAAATAATTCTTAACACTTAACGCCACAACCCCCCCCCCCCCCCCCCCCCCCCCCCCCCCCCCATCAATCCATAATGTCACAGACGTCCACACTTGATATCAGACTTCCCAGCCACTTGAAGCTAAGCACCGCGTGACCCCGTACATGTCATCAAGACACA
>CM031609.1:16192875-16195375 GCA_018398815.1 Conus ventricosus | reverse complement strand
TGATCTGACGAGGGCTTCACATGGTGTCTTTTGATCTGACGAGAGCTTCACATGGTGTCTTTTGATCAGACGAGGGCTTCACATGGTGTCTTTTGATCTGAATAGGGCTTCACATGGTGTCTTCTGATCTGACGAGGGCTTCACATGGTGTCTTCTGATCTGATGAGGGCTTCACTGGTGTCTATTGATCGACGAGGGCTTCACATGGTGTCTTCTGATCTGACGAGGGCTTCACATGGTGTCTTCTGATCTGATGAGGGCTTCACATGGTGTCTTTGATCTGACGACAGCTTCACCTGGTGTCTTCTGATCTGACGAGGGCTTCACATGGTGTCTTTTGATCTGACGAGGGCTTCACCTGGTGTCTTTTGATCTGATGAGAGCTTCACATGGTGTCTTTTGATCTGACGAGAGCTTCACCTCGTGTCTTCTGATCTGACGAGGGCTTCACATGGTGTCTTTTGATCTGACGAGAGCTTCACCTCGTGTCTTCTGATCTGACGAGAGCTTCACATGGTGTCTTTTGATGTGACGAGAGCTTCACATGGTGTCTTTTGATCTGACGACGGCTTCACATGGTGTCTTTTGATCTGACGAGGGCCTCACATGGTGTCTTTTGATCTGACGAGGGCTTCACATGGTGTCTTTTGATCTGACGAGGGCTTCACATGTTGTCTTTTGATCTGACGAGGGCTTCACATGGTGTCTTTTGATCTGATGAGGGCTTCACGTGGTGTCTTTGGATCTGACGAGAACTTCACATGGTGTCTTTTGAACTAACAAGGGCTTCACATGGTGTCTTTTGATCTGATGAGGGCTTCACATTGTGTCTTTTGATCTGACGAGAGTTTCACATGGTGTCTTTTGATCTGACGAGGGCTTCACATGGTGTCTTTTGATCTGACAAGAGCTTCACATGGTGTCTTTTGATCTAATGAGAATTTCACATGGAGTCTTTTGATCTGACGAGGGCTTCACTGGTGTCTTTTGATCTGACGAGAGCTTCACATGGTGTCTTTTGATCTGACGAGGGCTTCACCTGGTGTCTTTTGATCTGACGAGGGCTTCACCTGGTGTCTTTTGATCTGAGGAGGGCTTCACCTGGTGTCTTTTGATCTGACGAGGGCTTCACCTGGTTGTCTTTGATCTGACGAGGGCGTTTGATAGCTCTGACTATGAACGGCCTTTGGAAGATCCTCCCTCCATCTGGGTGAGCCGAGAAGCCCATCGCACTCCTCTCTTCCTGTCATGGCCATGCCGGCAGGCGTGCCAGATACTGGGGGAATATCATACCTATTTCACGGGTAAAGAAAGGATGTCTTGGCCTCACCCTTCTCTTCCTCTTCAAGCAAGACTGACGGAGGATGTAAGGGAAGGGGAGGTAGAAGGGGACAGGCGGCGGAGGTGGGGGGGGGAGGGGGGTTCACCAGTTTTGTTAAGACGGCAAGCTTTTCAACCTGGGACGTCTCCGGGTCGTGGGGAGAGTGTTTGAGGCCATCCTGAGCGAGTCCTTCTTCACGGGTGACGGTGAGTTGACCCCTTACTCCCGTGAGGACATCAGCAGAACAGTACGCTTTGCCACAGCGTGCAGACGTTCTGGTCTCACAGTCTGGGCCAGACCGTGGCCGTGTTCCAACCCTCACCGTCACAGGTCACAAGCGCTCCACCTCCATCACCCGCTGTCCTCAGTCACCACACCCACCCACCCACACACCACACACACACACACCACACACACACACAACACACACACATCAATAACAATATTGTTATTGTTATTGTTATTGTTACTGTTGTTACACACATCAACATCATGGACAAGTTCTGCTGTCCGGGCAGCACGGTGAACAGCGACAGATCTCGGGGTGAGATGGGACTCTGTGCCTCAATGACAGGGCGTCCGTCGAACCAACAGATCAGTCCATGATCATACTGTATCCCTCACTCCTATGGTGCCCTGTCAGTCCATGATCATACTGTATCCCTCACTCCTATGGTGCCCTGTCAGTCCATGATCACACTGTATCCCTCACTCCTATGGTGCCCTGTCAGTCCATGATCATACTGTATCCCTCACTCCTATGGTGCCCTGTCAGTCCGTGATCATACTGTATCCCTCACTCCTATGGTGCCCTGTCAGTCCATGATCATACTGTATCCCTCACTCCTATGGTGCCCTGTCAGTCCATGATCATACGTATCCCTCACTCCTATGGTGCCCTGTCAGTCCATGATCATACTGTATCCCTCACTCCTATGGTGCCCTGTCAGTCCATGATCATACTGTATCCCTCACTCCTATGGTGCCCTGTCAGTCCATGATCATACTGTATCCCTCACTCCTATGGTGCCCTCTCAGTCCATGATCATACTGTATCCCTCACTCCTATGATGCCCTGTCAGTCCATGATCATACTGTATCCCTCACTCCTATAATGCCCTGTCAGTCCATGATCATGCTGTATCCCTCACTCCTATAATGCCCTGTCAGTCCATGATC
>CM031609.1:16182875-16185375 GCA_018398815.1 Conus ventricosus | reverse complement strand
GGTATGGCCACTATGCCATCGTTCTATTTCTACCGGTATGGCCACTATGCCATCGTTCCATTTCTTCAGGTATGGCCACTATGTCATCGTTCTATTTCTACCGATATGGCCACTATCTGTGAGTATCCTCGTCTCTCTTGCTCCATCTTCCCCCAAGTCCATTCTCTCATCCATTTTCCCCATCCCCATTCCCCATTGCCTCCTCCTCCTCCTTCTCACTATCTTTCTTTCACTTCAGAAGATCGATTTTCTGGTCGCACTCACCATAGGATCCATCCGGTACATCATTCTACGGGAAAACCATCCCCTGAACTCCGTCAGCTGGAAGAAGAGAGAGGGGCTGGGGAACGGGAGGGGAGGGAATGAAACGGCTCCTTGTAAGAGCGCCGGCAACAAGCCACACGCCACAACGGACAACCAGAATGGTGTGAGCAAACAGAGGAGAAGGGCGGGAAGGGAGGATGGTGAGCGGGATGAGGAGAGGAAAGGGGTGTTTGGAAAGGAAGAAGGGGAAAAAAGGTCGGATGAAGATGAGGTCCAACATTGTGTCTTCACAGTCAGGTATGCTCTTCTGTGTACACACACACACAACCACACACACACAACACACACACCCCACACACGACAAAGGAGAAAGAGAGAGAGAGACGGAGACAGACAGACAGACAGACAGACTGACTGACAGACAGACAGTTACACAAACAGACAGACAGACCAACAGCAGACAGACCGAGACAGAGAAAGAGACGGAGAGACGGACAGAAGGAGAGTGGGGTACAGGTAGGGGGCAAGAAGGGGATCACGGCTCTACAAATCAAATCATGAAGAGTTTCTCCAAGAATGTTCGTGGTTTCTTTTTTTTTCAATCCTCGTGGAAACATCACGCATTGCGCGGGCGCGCGTTTCTGTGTGTGTGGTGTGGTGCGGTGCGATGTGGTATGGTGTGGTGTAGTGTGGGGTGGGGTGGGGTGGTGTGTGTGTGTGTGTGTGGTGGTGTGGTGTGGTGTGTGTGTGTGTGTGTGTCGGTTTGGTGTGCGCGGCGTGAGGTGCTGCATGTATGTCGGTATATATGTGTGTTGATCGGTGGTGGTGTGTGATTATGTGTATTGTATATGTGTGCGTACTTGGTGCGTGCGTGCGTGTGTACGTGGTGCATGCGTGCATGGCGCGCTGCGGCGTGCGTGGTGTGTGTGGTGTGTGTGTGTGGTGTGTGGTGTGTGTGTGTGTGTGTGGTGTGTGTGTGTGTGTGTGTGTGTGTGTGTGTGTGTGTTCCAGCGTTGTATCCACTCGATCTTCGTAGCCGTCTGCCTGAGACGCAGCTGCATCCAAGTCCCTGTTCAGAACGCAATGATACCGTTACGCAGGGGTGCAGGGGGACTGTGTCCAAGGAGAAGCCATACACATAATTCGATCACCGGACAAATCGTTACTCACAACCTTCTGAAACTGAGTACGTAGACTGTAAGCCACCACCTGCAAAGAGAAATGAATGATGGTGAGGGCTGTGGGGAAACTAGGCAGAGGGGTGAGGGTTGGAGGGGATGAGGGGGGGGGGGGGGTACGTTTACCTTCAACAGGAGCAACATGTCATTGACCTCTGAGAAAATCGTTTTCGCAGGCTTTGAAAGCTACTGGGAGTTTTATTATTTCTTCAGATTGTCGGATACGCTACTTGCAGCCAGGCGAGGAAGAGCAGGTGGAAGGAAAACGATAAGTTCGGGTGGTAGCAGGTGCACTTTGGAGACGGCCGGTGAAGGGATTTGTTGAAGATTTCATCGTTCAGATTGAAACGGACGCTACTTGTGGCCAGACAGAACAGCGTGAAATTGCTTTCTGTTAGCGAGGTGCAGTGGACTCCGAGATGGGTGGGTGGAGCGGGGCGCGGTGGGGTGGAGTGAACGATGACAGGTGGGAGTTGATGGGGTTGGGTGGGTGGAGTGGAATAGGGTGGAGTGAACGATGACAGGTGGGAGTTGATGGGGTTGGGTGGGGTGGAGTGGAATAGGGTGGAGTGAACGATGAACAGGTGGGAGTTGATGGGGTTGGGGTGGGTGGAGTGGAATAGGGTGGAGTGAACGATAACAGGTGGGAGTTGATGGGGTTGGGTGGGGTGGGGAGTGGAATAGGGTGGAGTGAACGATGACAGGAGGGAGTTGATGGGGGTGTTGGGTGGGGTGGGAGTGGAATCAAGGTGGGATGGACGTGTGAGGTGGGTGTTGGTGGGGTGGAGTGGAATAGGGTGGAGTGAACGATGAACAGGTGGGAGTTGATGGGGTGGGGTGGGGTGGAGTGGAATAGGGTGGAGTGAACGATAACAAGTGGGAGTTGATGGGGGATTGGGTGGGGGTGGGGGTGGATAACAAGGTGGGGATGGGTGTGGTGGGTGGTGGATGGGATGGAGTGAATAGGGGGAGTTGATGGGAGTGGTTTCAGTTTCGGTTTACATCAAAGATGAGGGGTCATTGAGTGAGTGAATGGTCGATGAACGCTACACACATCG
>CM031609.1:16162875-16177875 GCA_018398815.1 Conus ventricosus | reverse complement strand
GACACTCACACAGGCACCGCGCGCGCGCGCGCGCCCCACACACACCCACACACATACACACAAAAACCCCACCCACACACAAAACCCACCCCTGGTTTGGGTTTCTCTGTGTTGCGGTGGGCGTGGGGTTTGTGCTGCGTGGTGCTTTGCGTGCGTGTGTGGGGTGTGTGTGCCGCCGGGGCGCGTGAATGCGTGTTTTGAGTCTGTGTGCCGTCGCCCCGCGCGCGTGTTTTTGTTTTTGTGTGTTTTGGGGTTTGTTTTTGGGGGTATGTGTTTTTGTGGGGTGCGCCGTTCCCGCGTGCGCGCGTCCCGTGCTGTGTTATGTATGTAAATGTTTTGTGGGGTTGTGTGTGTGTTTTGGGTGTTTTTTTTGGTGTGTTGTGTCCCGTGCGTGCGTGGGGTGCGTGCGTGCGTGTGGTGTGGGTGTGTGTTGTGTGTTGTGTGTGTGTGTGTTTTTGTTGTGTGGGGTGCGTGTGTGCGCGCGCGCCCACATACAAAACCACAAAACCCGTGAGTTGATAAAAACCCGGGGAAATGCCAAGATAAACCATTGCTTTTGTTTTTTGTTTGTTTGTTTGCTTCTTCGTTGTTTTAATTTTTTTGTTTAACTTTTTTTTCTTTCCTTTTTTTTTTATTTTTTTCCGCGGGGTTTTCACTTTTCCCCTTTCTTGAGGTGGAGGGGTAGCAGAGGCTTAAATTTGTAATTTCCCCCATAATTTTATTTGTTGGATTCCCTACAGGCAGTGTGTGTTGAAAATTTGGCCCATTTGGGAAATCCCCCCGGCCCTAGTCAAAAGAGAAAATGTGTTGTGGTGTGTGTGTGGGTGTGTGTGTGTTTTGTGTGGGGTGTGTGTGTGTGTGTGTGTGTTGTGTGTTGTGCCGCGCGCGCGTGGGGCCCCGAGCGCGTCCCGAGCCATGTTGTGTTTTTCGTGTGTGTGTGTGTGTGTGTGTGTGTGTGTGTGGTGTGTGTGTTGTGGGGTGTTTTGTGTGGTGGTGTGTTTTCGTGCCACGAGTGAAAAATTGCCTTTTCTAACACTTCGGATCAAAAGTAATACATGGCAGGCGCCATAGAGCACATGCTTGGTCATGAAAGGCTTGGGGTTTCCCGCTGCGTCCCTTTTTCCGAAGGCGGGGGCCCAATTTAACACATTCCTCCGATGACATGTGTTTTTCTTCCTGCTTGTCAAAACAAAAATAAGCAATCGCCCTTCCCGAACACGATCGCGGGAATATTCTAGAACGACTCGTCTAAATTCACACAGCACCACCCCAGGGGCACCCGGGTTTAAATGGAGCACAAACCTTTCCCAAAAACCCTTGATTTCTGGCAGACTGGGAATCGCTCTGCACCTTTTCCCCTCGTAAAGTAACGGCATAACCCTTAACCATTCCCGTGTAAAAAACCACGAAAAATTTTGGTCTACATTTTTGCTCCAGACTTGTGTCCGGGGTCCGAGGGGTTTGGATTTCTGGCCCCCCCTTTAAAACCCCCAAACAATGGGAACGCAAACACCCAAAGCGTACCCTAAATATACACGGTCATCATCATCTCGAATCGGCTTGTTTTGTCCTCCTTTTTGTGTACTAATTTAAACCAATTCGGTGTTAGGTAGGGGGAAAAGTTCATTCGCGACACAAGTGGTACCGAGCCCCAAGCCCCAAACCCTTTGTTCATGTCGTCCGTTCTGGCTGCTTCGATCTCTCTTAAATCCCTTTCGCTCCGGCGGGAGGGGGGTGTGCAAAGAGGCAAGATTGAATAAAAAGGCAAAATTTTGGGGGCCCTGTGTGTGTGCGTGGGGGTGGGTTTTGGTGTTGTGGTTGTGGGGTGTGTGTGTGGTGTGTGGGGGTGTGTTGCCCCCGGTGTATGTGACCCTTTAAAGAGTGTGTTTGTGAAAAGAAAATGCATGTTTGTACGAGTCCCCGAGTATGAATGGGGTGTGGCGTGTTTTGTGTGGGGGGGGGGGGGGGGGGGGGGGGTGGGGGGGGGGGGGTGGGGTTGGGGGCGAAATGTGTGGTGGGCGTGTGTTTTTGGCGTGCGAAATGTCTGGGGTTGCGAGGTGCAAAGTTTGAAAATATGTGGGGGTATGGGTGTTTTGTTTGAGATTTTGGCATTTGTGTATTTTTTGTTTTTTGCGTGGGGTTTGTGCGTGTGTGGGGTTGTGTGTTTTTGGGGTTTTTATGAGTGTGCTTTTGGGGTGTGTACGTTTTATTGTGTGCGCAACGTATTTTTGTGTGTTAATTATGCTTCTTACTTTGAATGAAAAACTTTAAAATTTTCTGTCACAATTTTTTTTTTTAAAGGGGTCGGGTACAACCTTAAAAAATTAATCTGACAAAAAATTGGGGTTTCAGCATCGGGTTTTTCGGGGGGTTTGGGGTGTGTTTTTTCTTTGTTTGTGGTGTGGGGGTGTGTGTGGGGTGTGGGGTGTGTGTTTTGTGTGTGTGTGTGTGTGTGTTGTGTGGTGCGTTGCGTGCGTGTTGTGTGTGTTTTGGTGTGTGTGGGTGTGTGTGTGTGGTGTGGGGTTTTGGTTGTGTGTGGGGGGGTTTGTTTTCCCCGTGTGTGGTGTTTTGTGTTTTGGGTGTGGGGTGTGTGGGTGTGTGTGTGCGTTGCGGGGCGTGCGGCGTGCGTGCGTCCCGTGCGTACGTGTGTGTGTGTGTGGGGTGGGGGTTTTCGTGTTTTTCGGTGTGTTTTTTTGGTTGTGTGTGTTTGTGTGGTGTGGTGTTTTTGGTGTTCGTGGGGCATGTTGCATGCGTGCGGGGCCGTGGGGGTGCTTTCGTGCGTGCGGCGTGGGTGTGTGTGTGGTGTGTGTGTGGGGTGTGTGGTGGGGGTTTGTGGTGTGATTTTTTAAACCGGGGGACCAGTCGGGTTTTGGGGGGAAAATTTAAAGGGTAACATGCCACGATGAAAAATTGTCAAATTCTAACCCCTTCTGGACCCCAAGAGATAAAATAAATTTTTGCACAATAAAAGGGACATAACAGGAAAGAAAAGGGTTTTCCATTTTGAAGCCCACGATTTAAAAAATGGTCTTGTTCAAATCAATGCACGACTTTTTTTACATTGAAACTTTGGGGTATTTTGCACCATTTATAATCAGTATATAGATGTTTTATTCAGGGGAAAAAGTTACCCATTTCAAAAAAATTTTTTTTATTTTTTCCTTCCCACAGGGCCCCCCCCCAGCTCCAGCCCCAACTCAACAAGAAAAATAAATTTTTCCCTGTAAAAAAAGGCAAATGGCAGAGCCTTTTTCTGGCCCTTTTTAAAACCCACAAACAACCATAAAACGAAAAAACCTTTTTTTTATTTTTTTAAAAACGCACACACGCGCAAAAAAACACACAAAACCACGCGCGCGCCCCGGGGCACACACACACAAAACACAAAACCCACAACAAACAAGAAACGCCCGCCCCCCAAGGGCACGCATGCACCCCCCCAAAAATCACCGCGCGCGCGCGCTCCCCACCACGCACGAAACCACGCACAACCCCCCCCCCCCCCCCACCACCACACACTCCAAACCCCTACACACACACACACACCCACAAATATATAAATATAATATATCTAAATATATATATATATAATATATATATATATATAAATATATATATATATAAATTTTAATATATAAAACCCCAACACATATATATATAAAATATAAAACATATAAATATATAAAATACACAAAACACACACACACCACACAAAAAAAAATAAAAATAAAACACACACACACTACACACACACAGGGCCCGGGGCGCGCGCCCCGCGCGCGCGCGGCTTTTTTTTTGTCAAAATTCTCTCCCCCTTTTTAAAACTTTTCCCTGCCCGGGCTGGCAGCTGCTTTGGGAAGGGGTTCACCAGCCGGGGCCCTGTCCCATAAAAAAAGGCGGGTCATTTCCGCTGAGCGGCCCCAAAGCTCTCACGCAAAAGACGTCCCCCTCGCAAAATTTCCCAACATCTCCTGTTCAACGACTGGTCAAACAGAGTTTCAGAGGTAACTAAGCTGCTCCCCAAAAAAACCCCGGGATTTGTTCAAAACCCTTTCCCCCCACGTCCCGGCCCAAAAGAGAGAAAGAAGAAGGGGAAGGGGGAGAAGAGAGAGAGAGAGAGAGAGAGAGAAAGAGTAGAGTAAGACGGGCCCAGATAAACACAGAGGGAGAGTAGGGGACAGGCGTAGGGGAGAGAGAAGGGGGAAAAGGGAAGAGGAGGGGGGAGGAGAAGGGGAAAGAATAGTAGTTGTTGATATTGTTTTTGGGTTGTTGCTGTTTTTTGTTGTTTTTTTAAAGAAAAAAGAAGAAGAAGCCCCTTTTTCCGACACAGCAAATACGCATTTAGATCTCACACAAAATTAAACATCTTTCATAAATTTTAAATTTAATTTTAAGGGTTTAAAAAGCCAGAATCAACCCTTTTTGAAGGAGTCAGTTTTTCCCCCCCATTTAAAGGGCCCCACGTTAGGAAGACTTTTTTTTTTTTTTTTACAAATAACAAATTGCAAAAAAACCACAGGTCATAAAAATTTAAAAGACACTGCAGAATGGAAAGCCAGGGTCCGCTTCGAACGGCGTGGGAGTTTCCCGCAACCCCCCGTCGCCAAGCACAAAACCAGAAAGCGGGACCCTCACGGGGGGTGCAATGGGGCGAAGACAGGAGAAATGGACCCAAAGGCAAAGACAACAGCGGAAAGACGGGGGGAAAAAAACAACAACACCGAAAACCGGGCCCCGACAGTGAATAAACAGCCCCGAAAACCCCAACCCCCCCCCCCCCCCCCCCCCCCCCCAAGGCCCTTTTGGGGCAGAGCGCCAGAAGCCCGATCATTCCGTCCAGTAGAAAAGGGGCTCCAAAGGACGGGGGTCTGTGGGGGGGGGGCCCGGAAAAAAGGGCTGAGGGGGAGGAAAATCCGAAACTCTCTCTTTTCCCCTCTCTCCTCCTTTGGCCCCCTCTCTCTCTCTCTGGGCCCGCCCGTTTTCCCGTCCTGTCCCCTCTTCCCCCTTTTCTCCAACTCTCCCCCCTCTTCTCTCTTCCCCCTCCCCTCTGACTGTCCCCCTGCCTGCCCGTCTCTGATTTTTTCCCCCTCTCTCTTTTTTTCTTCCTCTCGTTTCTTTTCTCTCTCTTTTCCCCCCTCCCCCTCTCTTCTCTCCTCCTCTCGGGACTCTGTGAAACACTCCCCTTTTCTCTCTCCAAATCCTTTTTTCCCCTGGTTTCCACTCTCTCTTCAAATTTTTCTCCTCCCCCTTTTCTCCCCTCTCTCACCCCTCCCCCCTTGTGTGTGGGTGTGTGTGTGTGTGGTTGTTGTGCATTGTTGTAAATTTTCCCCCCCCCCCCCCTCCCACAACCGCCAACCCCCCCTTCCCCCTCTACAAAACCCCCCCTCACCCGTATCCCGGGGTGAAAGCAGGGGGGTTAAACCCATCCCCTCGAACACATTTTTCCCTTAAAGGGCTTTATATTCAAAAAATTTGGGGGAAACATCTGCAGGAGAACGATTTTAAAATTTTTTTTGTGTTTTTAAAAGTTTTAAAATTTCACGAAAGGCACTATGTTTGTGGGAAAAGGCCCCAAGTATTTTTAAACAGAAATTAAACAATTTTTTCACATTTTAATTTTTTTTCCACAAAAAAAAACCCTAATTAAACCCCTTTTTTTTAACCGGGGATAACCCCTCACAGGTATTTTTCCCGAAAATCGTTTAAAAAAGTCAAAGCCCTTGGGAAACTCGATTCTCCCGATTTGCCAGAGAAATTGCCCACGGGAAAATTTCTACAACCCCACCCACACACACACACCCCAAAACCCCACACACACACACACACACACCACACACAAAACACACGCACCCCCACACACACACCCTACCCCCACACACAACACACACACACAAAAACCACACAAAAACACACCAACCCCCCACAAAACCCAGTGAGAGAGAGAGAGGGGGAGAGAGAGAGAGAGAAAAGAGGAAAAGAGAGAAGAGAAGAACCCAGAGGTGAAAAAAACCCATTTTCACATTTTTCAAAACCCCCGCAAAGGGAAAAAAAAAAAAAAATTTAAAAAGGGAAAATCAAAAGCAATCAAAAGGGGAAAAAAAGAAAAGGGAGGGGTTTCACAAAATAAACCCAGTTTACATTCCCTATCAACCCAAAAACAAAAAAACCCAAAAGCACACGACCCAAATTCATCCACTAATTGAAAAAAAAGGAACCCTTTGTGCGTACTTGTTCAGACTAAAAGTAAGAATTCCTGAAAGCCAAAATTTTAAAAAGCCCAAAACTAGCTAATTATTCAAGTACTTTTGTTGAAAAAAAAAAACCCTCGGGCCTTTTCACGAAAACTTTTTAAAGTTTTTCTAAAAAACCAGGCAAACCCTTTAAATCCTAAGAATCATAATCAGATCCTTTAACTGGTCTGGGTGTCACCTTTTTTTCCAAAAAATCCCCGGAATAAGGATGGAAACACGGACAAAAAAGTTTTCCCGGGGGGGGAAAAACGGGGGAGGGGCAAGGGAAAACAATCGTCAGGGGAAGAAGGAAATCGTTTTTTCCAAATTACTCCCCCCCAAAAGGATTTTACTGGCAAGTCAACTTTTATATTTCCCTGAAAATTAAAGAGGCAGTAAGGAAAAAGACGGGTATAGAGAGGGCCATAAAAACGTGAGCGCGCCCCACGGGGCCCCCGGGGCCCCGCGTGCTTTCGTGTGTGTGGGACGTGTGGGGTGTGTGTGTGTGTGTGGGGTGTGTGGGTGTGTTTTTTTTGTGTGGTGTGTTGGGGGTGTGTGGGTGTGTTTTGTGGGGGGAGTGGTTTGTGAGGGAGAGAGAAAAAGGGGACAGTCCAAAAAGAGAGAGGCAGACAGACCCGTGGGGGGGGGTTTTTGGTGTGGAAATGGGGGGTGTGTTTGTGTGGTGTGGGGTGTGTGGTGTTTTTGGTGTGTTGGGGTGTTTGTCTTTTGTGAGGGCAGACAGACAAACAGACAGACAGACCGGCCCGGGGACAGAACCCAACCCACCCAAAAAGACAAGGGCCAAAACGGGAAATCCAGAACCACAACAGCCCGACAGACAGAGACAGAAAGAAGAGAGAGAAACCCAAACAACCCGGTTTTTAGGGGAAAAGAGAGAGGGGAGAAGAAAAAGGGGAGAGAGAGAGAGAAGAGGAAAAAAGAGGAGAGAGAGACCCGGGCAGAAATTTGGGAGGGGGAGAGGGGTGTAAGACCTCTTAATCTAAACGAGCAGATCAGACCGCCGGGGGCCGGGGGTCAAGGGTGGGTTTTTCTTCCTTTTTTTTAATTAAAAGTTTTGAAAAATTTTTAACCCAAAAGGGAAATGTAAAAGGGCACTGAAGATAACTTTTGGGGTTTATCAGGTTTAGCTTTGGGGAAAAGCCCAAAAGTGTCGGGGTCTCTTTCAAATTTTCATCCAGGGTTGAGTATACCCTTTATAATAAACACGGGAAAAAAAGATCCTCTGAAATTTCCCCACATAAGCTTTCTACAAAAAAAAAAAAAAATAAAATTTAGGGTTTGATTTTAGAAGACATATAAATCCGGGTTTTAAAACCACAACCCCCAACCAACCCTCCCCAAAATGAAAAAATCCCATCAGCATATAGTTTGCAAAAGCCCGCAGGAAATTAAATTCAGCTCGGTTTTTGTGGGGTCGGGCAGATTCCACTGTCCCCACAAATCAAAGTCCCCTAAAATTTGTTCCTGTCTCCCCGATTCTACACCCCAAAATTTTTAGAAAATGAACAGTGTCAAAGACAGAGACAAACACTACCCCGGGAAACCACCTTAAAAATTTTCTGCTGCTTCTTTCAAAAATCCAAAACGTTTAATTTAAAGGGGCCCCCTGTTATTTCCCCCCTGACGGGGGAGAAAAAAACAAAATAAAAAAAAAATATGAACCCACTAGAAATTTTAAATTGAAAAAATTTTAGAGCCGTTAATGTGAAATTTAAAAAATACAATTATCATGTTTTCAAGAATCAGGTCCCAAACAAAGATTAAAAGCCATGCTCCCAAAAAAATTTTTTCAAAAAGAGCGGTTTGATTTGAGAGAACCTTTTTAAATTGAATTTTCTTTTATTTTAAGGGCGGTCCTGCCCAAAAAAGCCTAAATTAAACAAAAAAAGGGGAACCACGTTAAATGAAAAAATTTGTGGGTATTTACCATAAAACCCCCAAATCCTCGGGATGGAAGAAAAGAAAAGATTGCCCCTCTTTTGCGCCATACCCGGTTTTTTTAAAAAGACAGCTTCAGTCTGCTCTGTCCAAAAACCCAAAAACATAATGGGCCCCAAAGTTTTTTGGGGGTGGCAATGTCATTTTAGACCCAGGTTTAATTTGCAAAAAAGGTAAACAGAACAAAGATGAACGTGTTCAAACCCCTTTTTTATACTTTTTCTCAAGAAACCCCCGAGATCTTCCCCCTTTCAGTTTTTGAACTGAAAAAAAGGAGGAAAAACCCTTTCCCACACGGGGAAAATTAAAAGACGCAGCTTAATGTGCGTTTTTTTTCAAAGTTGGGAAACCCCCGACCCTGGTTGGGCCAAAGCCCAAGGGGAAATCCCACTTCAGTTTTGAAGGGTATAGAAAAGTCAGTCAGTTAACTAAACCCAACTTTAGTCGTTTAAAAAAAAAACAAAAAAAGCCAAAAAAAACAAACAAACCAAAAAAAACCCAAAAAAAAGTTGGCAATGTGACAATTTTATCGAAATTTGGGACAAAAGCAACAATTTCCATGATTAAAAAATCCCCAGTTAAAAAGAGGGAAAGAA
Source organism: Conus ventricosus (assembly GCA_018398815.1). Lineage (NCBI taxonomy): Eukaryota > Metazoa > Mollusca > Gastropoda > Neogastropoda > Conidae > Conus > Conus ventricosus. The sequence goes on along the minus strand of CM031609.1, from coordinate 16,169,090 downwards.
AGAAAATAAAAAATATTTATAAACAAATTTTTTCCCCCTAGAACCCCGAAACAGAGAGAGGTGGGGGGAGGGAAAAGGTGTGTTATGTGCGAGTCGCGGGGCGCGCGCGGTGGGGTGTGTTTTTGGGGTGTGTGGTGTGTGTGTGTTTTTTTGTGTGTGTGGGGGTGTTGTGTGTGTTTTTGGTGTGGGGAGAGAGAGAAAGAAAGAGAAGAGATTTTTTGACGATAAAAGGAAAATTTTTTCCCTTAACACTCGTTACTTAAAAACCTACAAACACCCAAAAAAGGGTTAAAAATACAGAAATCAAAGCTTAACTTTCCTTTGCATAATTTAAAAAATGAAACAGACATGTTACGAAAAAACAGAAGAGGAGAGGGGAAAAATCCGGTTTTTGCCATTTCATCTGTCTAAAGCCGGCCATGTCCCCCATATGCGCTTTAAAATTTAAGTACCCACGAAGGGCAAACCCGAGGGAATGGGAAAAATTTCGGGGCCAGACAGAAAAAAAAACCGATTTAACGAACGAATGGAAGAGATTAAAAAAAATCACGCTGGATGGGAAAGGGTGGACAGCGATAAAGGAAAAGACCCGGAGGGGTTTGAAAAAGAGAGTGGGTGGGGTGGGAAAAGCGGGAAAACCCAAAAACAAGAGACAGACACCAGACAGGGGCAAAAGGGGAACAACGACCGACCAAAAAGCGGAAATGGGCGAAACAGAGATAGACGGAAAAGGGCCCAAAAAAAACAAAAGGGAAACAAAACAGCAAAAAACAAAACCCTATCCCGATTAATTTCCGGGTACGAAGAAGTCCAACTAAATGACCCCCCCTAAAACCCCCCCCCCCCCCCCCCCCCCCCCCCCCCCCCTCTATTTCCCCCCCCCCGGCCCCCCCCCAAAAAAGAATTTTTAGTTCCCCCAAAAATTTTGTTTAACTTCGAAAGCCCATTAACCACTTTTACGACTTTTTTAAAATGCTCCGGGATACAGACACATCAAAAAAACAAGGGGCCCGAGCATGTTGGGACCCCACACACACACAACACAAACACACCCACACCACACCCACCACCCACACACATACCCCCACAAAACCAAAAAACACACACACACCACCCCCCCCACACCCCACAACACACACCCCCCCCCCATACGCGGGAAAGCCTAAAACACACGCATGCACACACCCCCTGCGCGTGCACGCAAGCCCCAAAGCACGGGGCCCCCAAAACCACACCCACACACACACACACAAACGCGCGCGGCCCCCGCGCCCCTTAAAGCACTTAGGAACACACAAAAGGAAAACCCCACACACACACACACAACACAAAACCCCAACACACCCACACACACACACCCACAAAACAAGAATTTTTGTGTCCAAACTATATTGGGGTTTTTTTTCGTCAAAGGGCTCTTAAAAAATTTTAAAATTTTTTTTTTTCTTAACGGGGGTGTTTGATAATAATTTGGGGAAAACCCCTGAAAAAACGCTGGTAATGTCTTGAGAGGAGAGAGGAAGAGAGAGAAGAGAGAGAGAGAGAGAGAGGGAGGTGAGAATTGAGAAGGAGAGAGAGAGAGAGAGAGAGAGGAGGAGAGAGAATCTACACTTCAATATTTGACAAACTGCTCAACTGTTGAAAAAAACTGGAAGAAAACCCCCTCTCTCTCCCTCTCTCTCCCCTCTCTCCTCTCTCTCTCTCCACTTTACTCTCCCCTCTCTCTTGTGTGTGTGTGTGTGTGTTGGGGGGTGTGTTGGGGTTTTTGCTTGGTGCGTGCGTGCCGGTGAAAGCTTCGTGCGTGGGGTGCGGCGTGCGTTTCGTGCCTGCGTGCTTTCGTGCGTGGTGCTGTGGCGTGCGTGCGTGTGGGTGTGTGGTGTGTGTGTTTTGTGTGTGTGTGTGTGTTTTGGGGTGTGTTTTGTGTGTGTGTGGTGTGGGGTGAGGTCATTTACGAAAACCCGGGAAAAACCCAAAAAATATTTTTTTTATAAAATGGCGGGGCAAAGGGGGTTTGGGTTTCCCTTCCCATCTCAAAACTCCTATTCCCCCCCTTTTTTGTCCCGATTTGTCCACCCACCATCCATCCCACCCCACCTCCATCCCCCTCCCCCACAACCTTTTGGGAAACGGGGGGGCCGTTTGTACATCAACCAAAAACAACAACACAACAACCAATCGAAACCCCCCCCCACGGGGAGCGTTATAGGGAAAGAAGCAAAAAAAGAAAAAAAAGGGAAAAAACACAACAACAACAACAACAACAACCCAAAAACAACAACAACCCAAAAACGAAAAACAACGACAACAACAAAAAATTAAAGGGCATACCCTTTTCACCTTTACTTTTTTTTTCTTTGTCCCTTGAGGGTTCATTAACATAATTTTTCAAATCGCATCCAAACGGTTTTTTTTTAATTTTTCCCGACATTTTTGGCAAACCCGCTTCCCATTTCTTTTCAGCAATGTCGAACATAAGAAAAAAGTAAAATTTTTTGGGAAAAGAGACACATCTGAAAAAAAAAAAAAATACAACAAAGGGGTAAATAAAAAAAAAGCGTTTTCTGATTGGCAGCTAACTGTTTGCTATCCTTTTAAAGGTTTTATAAGGGCATGCAGTAAACCCGACGAAATTTTTTCTGCCAACAAATTTAAAAACACCAAAATTGTTTATCCCTTTTTGGACCTCTAAATTGGGGTACGTTTTCTTTTTCCCCCCTCATCTTCAACAATGTTAACCCCTGTTGGCCCAAGACCCCCCGTTTTCATCCCATTTACAAATTATTTAATCCCGTTTTATCAATAATCTTTGGGGGAAAAAAAATTTAAACCCAATTTTGGGGTATGGGAAAATAAAACCGGGTGGGGTTTTTTTTTGTTTTTTGTTTGTTTGTTTTTTGTTTTTTTAAAGTTAAAAAATCAAGAGGGGAAGGGCATTGTGTTCTCCCTTCCCTGTCCCCAGTGATTGCCCCCTTTTTAATGCCGCTTTTGCATTTAATTTCCCGAAAATCTTCCAACCTGTCTTTCATTTCGTTTTTTCCCACGTTTTCTTGGGGGTTTTTCCCATCAAATTTCAAAATTTAAAAAATTTTTTTCAAAAAAATTAAGTATATCTGAAGCAAAATCTATCCGTTTAAAAAAATGTCTTTTCCGTCCCGTAAGCGTTTTAAAAACCCCGGAAACCCCCGTCACTTTCTCCTTTTTGGGCCCAATTTTCCCGGGTTTAAAAAGCCGTTTTTTTTAAAAAATTTTTCGAAAGCAACTCTGTTTAAATTAAGGCCAAGGGGGGAGATGGCACAGCGCTACTCGGGGGAAATTTTACGTTAAAAGCCCCCAACCCTCTAAAACCCGAGGATTACAAACCACTCCAGGAAACCCCCTGACTATACTGATAACCCCTTCCGAAACGCGGATCCCCAAAACCGAATTTTAAATCAATTTTTTTTCCCGACAATGCACCGAAACAAAGGAAATTTTCCCTTGGGGTAATTTAATGCTAAACAGAGCCTAGTAACCAATTTTTAAAATAATTTTAAAAAAACGCATCATTGTTTCTTTTATTGTTGCCAAATTTCGCTTTTAATATTCCCCGCTTTACCTCGCCGCCCAATTTTAAATTTCCTCACCTCATCTATTTTTGCTGGGCTTTTTTTGCCAGGGCTGATCGTCGTTTCCCTTTTTATAGTTTAAAATACCCCGCCCGCTTTTAAAAGATTACTTTGACATGATAGCCATTTTCTGTTTGCGTGGTGTTCATTTCAGCCCACAATTTCTTAAACCTCATTAAAAAAGATAGACAACAAACCCGACAGGGCAGACCAAAGGGGAAGCCCGATCGACAACAGCCCGACTTAACAGATATAGACAACCAGGGGGAAAAAAAAAATAGACCGACGCGGGCGACAGGCAGACAACAGACAGACCGACAAAACAAACACCGAACAACAGACGGGCAGACAACGACAGACAACAACAACCGACAGACAACAGGACAATGGGTAATAGATAGATAGATGAAATTAGATAGGTAATAATAGATTGATAGATAGATAACAGAAAAAGGGATAAAAAAACCCTGGGCTCAGAACGCCCGTAGTTTTTCCCAAAAAGGGGGGGATTTTTAAAATTGAACCCCGCCCGGGGGAAACACATTTTTCTTTTCGCACACTTTCGCTTTAAAAGGAAGAATGCATCAAAGCAAACCCTCTCCCAGCCAACAGGAAGAATGCCCTCAGAAGCAGGGGGCCCCCCTCCAGCCCAACGGAAGGGAAAGCAAACAGAAGCAGGGGCCCGCTCCAAACTCAACAGAAGAATGCATCAAACACCCTCACGCAGCTCAAAAAGAAAATGCATCAGAAGGGGGGCCCCTCTCCAAACCAACAGGAAGAATGCCCTCCGAAATAGCCCCTCCCCAGGGTCAACAGGGAAAAATGCATCAGAACAAGCCCTCTCCAGTCCAAAAAAAAAGAAAAGCATCAGAAGCAGCCCCTCCAGCTCAACAGAAGAAAACCTCAAAGCAACCCCCTCCCGCTTCCCAAAAAGGGGAAAAAAATTTAAAAGCAGCCCTCCCCCGCTCAACAGGAAGAAGCAAAACCCGAAGCAGCCCTCTCCAGGGGACCCAAAAGGAAGAATCAAACAAAGAAAGCCCTCTCCCCGCTCAACAGGAAAAAATGGCATCAGAAGCAGGGGGCCCCTCCCCGCCACAGGAAGGGAATTTCCAATTTAAAACAGGCCCCTCCACCACCCAAAAAGGGGGAAAAATGCATCAAAGCAAGGGCCCTCTCCACTCAAAAAGGAAAATGCATCAGAAGCCGCCCCTCCCCTCCCGCTCAACAGAAAAATGGGATCAGAACAGCCCTCTCCCCGCCCCAACAGGAAGAATGGCACCAGAAAAAAAGGGCCCCCCAGCTCAACAGGAAGAATGCATCAAAGCAGAAAAAACCCCCCCCACTCAAAAACATAAAAAGCTTTAGAAGCACCCTCCCATCCAAAAGGGGGGAATGCCTTCAGAAGGGAGCCCCCCTCCAGCGAAACCCCTCTGTTGGTTTTTTAATTTTCTGTCCCAAAAAAGGGGGGGCCAAACGGGCGGGGGGGATCAGGACCGCAAAAAGACCTTTTTTTTTTATCACTGTGCGAAGAGCCATCAGGCGCGCTGCGAACCTGGGAGCGGGGTGATGGAAAAACCCGTCGAAAGAAGGGACACCAAAAAAAAAAAAAGAAAGACAACTCTCCAAAATCGAGAAGGGAAAACCCCCCTGCTTCCTGAAAATTTTCTTTTGGAAAAAAAAAAAAAACCAAAAACCCCCCAGTGAAGGGAAAGAAAGAAAGTTATATGGTTAAAATTTTTATATGAAAAAAAAATGGAATCTATTTTTGTTCTTCCTTCGGAAAAATTTATTTTAAAGAAATGCCCCCTTACTGAAAGATGAAAAAATGCAATATCTGTAAAGCCCCAACCCCGAAAACAATTTTATTGTCCTCTTTGTTCTGCAAAACCGTTTTTGAAAAACTTGGGTCCGGAAAGAAAACCGATAAAAATTTTGGGCAACATAACTTTCCAAATTTTTTTCCCCACATGATAAAGCAGGGGGGACTGGCCCTTCCTCAACGACAGTTGAGCAGGCCCCTGAAAACCTTTAGGGGGGGGGGGCCCTTTCCCCCTCCCGATCCCAACAGAGGGCCCAAAAACGTTGAAAAACCCAAAAATAAACCGACAATCAAGCACCTTTTCATCGGGGCCCGGCCCTTTTGGGTCCCTGTTTTTCCCTTTCCTTTAAGAATTCTTTTTTACAATGTGGGATTTCCTTGTAAATAAATCGCTTTTTCTGCCGTCCCGGGCTGTCCCGTCTGTCTGTCGGGCCTTTTTGGATCCCTGTCCCTCTGGGCTTCCTTTGTGCCCCTGGGAAAAAGGCGGCAATATTTAGTTTTCCCCGAAGTTCAGACGGTGAGACAACCTCACCCCAATTTAAAAAACAAAAACACACACACACCACACAAAACACCCCCCACCACACACACAAAACACACACACGCCCGCCCCCTTCCCCCCCCCCCCCCGGGTCCCCCCCTCCGTCCCCCCCAACCCCAACCCCCTCTCGCGCCCCCCTCCTTTTTTAAAATAAAAGGGGGGTAAGAAATGAATTTCGAAGGAAGGGGAATTCAAAAAAATTAGATTCGGGGGGACGGGGGGTGGGGGGGGGGGTTCAAATTGGGTGAAC
>CM031609.1:16142875-16155375 GCA_018398815.1 Conus ventricosus | reverse complement strand
AGACAGAAACAGAGACAGACAGGCATGCAGAGAGACACACACAGAGAGACAGAGACAGACAGACAGGCAGAGAGACAGACAGACAGTCGGAGAGAGGAGAGAGAGACAGAAAGAAAAGAGAGAGAGGAGAGACAGAGAGAGAGAGAGAGAGAGAGAGAGAAGAGAGAGAGAGAGAGAGAGAGAGGAATTCGGAGTTACCTCCCCTCAGACACTTTCGGCCACTTTCCGAGCTCCTTCTCCTTCTGTTTCTTAACGGCGAGTGTTTGATAATAATTGCGAATACCCCTGAAACAACGCTGGTAATGTCTTGAGAGAGAGAGAGAGAGAGAGAGAGAGAGAGAGAGAGAGAGAGAGAGAGAGAGAGAGAGAGAGAGAGAAAAAATCTACTCTTCAATATTTGACATACGTGCTCAACTGTTGAAAAAAATTAGGAAGAAAACACACTCTCTCTCTCTCTCTCTCTCTCTCTCTCTCTCTCTCTCTCTCTCTCTCTCTCTCTCTCTCTCTCTCTTTCTGTGTGTGTGTGTGTGTGTGTGTGTGTGTGTGTGTGTGTGTGTGTGTGTGCGTGCTTGCGTGCGTGCGTGCGTGCGTGAATGCGTGCGTGCGTGCGTGCGTGCGTGCGTGCGTGCGTGCGTGCATGCGTGCGTGCGTGCGTGCGTGCGTGCGTGCGTGCGTGCGTGTGTGTGTGTGTGTGTGTGTGTGTGTGTGTGTGAGGTCATGTTACGAAAAAAGGAAACGCAAAACATATTTTTTGATAACTGGCGGGTCAGGGGTTCGGTTCCCTTCCCATCTCTAATCTCCTATTCCCCACCTTTCGTCAGATTTGTCCACCCACCATCCATCCCACCCCATCTCCATTCCCGTCCACACAGACCTTCTGGAAGGCGGGGAGCCGTTTGTACATCAACAACAACAACGACAACAAATCGACACCCCCACGGGCACCGTTATGAGGGAAAGAAGCAAAGAAAGAAACAGAGGAAGAAACGACAACAACAAAATCACGGGCATTCTTCTCACCTTCACTTCATTGTTCTTTGTCCCTTGAGGCTTCATTATCATAATTATCAAATCGCATCCAAACGGGTTTTTTTTTTAAATTACCAGACATTTTGTGTCAAACTTGCTTCCGATTTCTTTTCAGCAATGTCTGAACAGTAAGAAATGTACATTTATTGAAATGAGACGACATCTGAAAAAAAAAAAGAAAGTACAACAAAGGATAAAACAAGCGATTACTGATATGGCAGCTAACTGTTGCTATCCTTTTAGGTGGATAAGATCATGCAGTACCAGCCGAAATTTTCTCTGCCAGACAAATTTACACACACTGTGTTTATCCAGTTTTAGGACCTCTAGTGGGATACGTTTACTTTGCATCATCTACAACAATGTCACCCTGTATGCCAAGATCCCCACTGTTTCATCCATTTATCAAATTATGAATCCCGTTTATCAATAATCTTTGGGAAAAAAAAATTAACCAATTTAGCTGTATGGGAAAATAACGTCGTTGGGTTTGTTTGTTTTTTGTTTGTTTGTTTGTTTTCATGTTATAAATCAAGAGGGAAGGTACATTGTGTTCTCCCTTCCCTATCCCCATGTGATTGCCCATTTTCAATGCCGCTTTGCATTAAGTCCAGAAAATCTTCCAACCTGTCTTGTCATTTCGTTTGTCTACGTTTTCTTGGCGGTTCGCTATCAATTACATTCAAAATTTCTTTCAAAAGAATTAAGTATATCTGAAGACAAAATCGTATCTGTTTTAAGATATGTCTTTGCCGTCAGTAAGCTGTTTTACTCTGAAACCAGCGTCACTTGCTGCCTTTGATGCCGGAATTTCGGTTAATAGCCGTTTCTAACATTTTTCGAAGCATCTGCTGTTTAAATTAGAGCCAAGGGAGAGATGGCACAGCGCTATCTCAGGTTACAGTTGACGTTAAAAGCCCAGACATCTAATCACGAGGATTACTACCACTCAGACCACTGACTGATACTGATAACCCGCTTCCGAATCGCGGAGCCAAATCCGAATATACTCAGATTATGTCAGACGAATGCACAAGATACAGAACGGAAATCCTTGGAGTAATCTAATGCTAACAGGTAGCCTAGTAACCAATTTAAAGTAATTTATAACGTCATCTATTGTTTCTATATTTGTTGCCAAGTTTCTGCTTTTAATATATCCAGCTTGATCCTCGCCGACTAATTTAATTGCCTCACCTCATCTATTCGCTGGACTTGTTTGCCAGGATCTGATCGTCGTTTCTTGTTATAGTTAGTACCCGCCGCTTGACGATTACTTAGTACATGATAGCCATTGTCTGTTTGCGTGGTGTTCAGTGCACGACAATGCTTAAACCTCATTAGAGAGATAGACAGACATAGACAGACAGACAGACACATAGCTAGACAGATCGACAGACAGACAGACTTAGACAGATATAGACAACCAGTGAGACATATAGACAGACGCGGACTGACAGACAGACAGACAGACAGACAGGACAGACAGATAGATAGATAGATAGATAGATAGATAGATAGATAGATAGATAGATAGATAGATAGATAGATATGATAGATAGATAGATGAACAGAAAGGTATAATAAACCTGGGCTCAGACGCCTGTAGTTTCCAGAAAGGGAACGGATTTAACATTGAACCCGTCCCGGGTGAAGCACATTACTTCTCGACACACTTGCGCTCAACAGGAAGAATGCATCAGAAGCAGCCCTCTCCAGCTCAACAGGAAGAATGCATCAGAAGCAGCCCTCTCCAGCTCAACAGGAAGAATGCATCAGCAGCAGCCCTCTCCAGCTCAACAGGAAGAATGCATCAGAAGCAGCCCTCTCCAGCTCAACAGGAAGAATGCATCAGAAGCAGCCCTCTCCAGCTCAACAGGAAGAATGCATCAGAAGCAGCCCTCTCCAGCTCAACAGGAAGAATGCATCAGAAGCAGCCCTCTCCAGCTCAACAGGAAGAATGCATCAGAAGCAGCCCTCTCCAGCTCAACAGGAAGAATGCATCAGAAGCAGCCCTCTCCAGCTCAACAGGAAGAATGCACCAGAAGCAGCCCTCTCCAGCTCAACAGGAAGAATGCATCAGAAGCAGCCCTCTCCAGCTCAACAGGAAGAATGCATCAGAAGCAGCCCTCTCCAGCTCAACAGGAAGAATGCATCAGAAGCAGCCCTCTCCAGCGAGCGCTCTGTTGGTTTCATTATCTGTCCAAAGTGGCGGGTCATCGGGCGGGCCATCAGGACCAGCAACAGACAGCTGTTTCACTGTGCGAAGAGCTCATCAGGCGCGCTGTCTGATCCTGGTTAGCTGCTGATGAGAAGCACGTCGAAAGAAGCACACACACAAAAAAAAGAAAGACAACTCTCCAAAATCGAGTAGATCCTCCTGCATGCCTGAAATTGTCTTTGGAAAAAAAAAAAAAAAAACAAGAACGCCCAGTGAAGGGAAAAGTAAGAATGTTATATGGTAATTCTTATATGAATAAAATGTGATCTATTTAGTTCTGTCATTCGTATATTCATGTACGTACTGCACTTACTGAAAGATCGTGAACTGTTCAGATATCTGTAATGCCGAACTCGAAAACAATTCATTGTCCTCTTTGTTCATGCATACCGTTTATCGGAGTCTGGATCCGGAAAGAAAACAGATAATTATGGTCAACATAGACTACCATTTGCCACAGCATGATAAAGCAGAGGGACTGGCAGCTTCCTCAACGACTGTTGAGCAGGCCGCTGAAAACCTGCACAGTCCCTCTCTGATCCCAACAGAGGCAAACTCGTTGAATCAAAGGATAAACCGACAGATACAAGCACTTTCATCGGCCGGCCGGTTAGGGTCCTGTTTTCGTTTCTCTTTAAGAATTCTTTCTACAATGTGCATGCATGTGTAAGAGTCGCTGTGTCTGACTGTCTGTCTGTCTGTCTGTCTGTCTGTCCGTGGATCCGTCTGTCCGTCTGTCTGTCTTTCAGTGTCCGTGGAATGAAAGGACGGCAATATTGTAGTCGCCAGAAGCTTCAGACGGTGAGACAACATCAGCCCTCAATTTAACACACACACACACACACACACACACACACACACACACTGCCGCCCCTTTCACCCCCCTCCCCCCCCCCCCCCCCCCCCCCCCCCCCCTCCGTCCCCCCCAACCCCAACTCTCCTCTCTGCCCCTCCTCCTTTTTAAAGTAAAAGGGGAGTAAGAAATGAATACGAAGGAGAGGAATTCAAAGGAGAATTAGATTCGGCGGGGACGGGGGGGGGGGGGGGGGGGTGTTCAAATGGATGAACAAAATGGAGGGTGGATGAAGAAATGGGAAGAACGTAGACTTGCACGCGAGTGTGGAAGAAAAGCGGGGAGGAGAGGACAGGGAGAATGACTGAGGAAACCGACTTCCCTGGGTACTCCTGAGGAACCAGATTCCCGAGGAACTGCCGTAGGTACCTCCCGAGGAAACCGACAACCCCGGTACTCCGAGGAAACCGACTAACCTAGGTACCTTCCGAGGAAACCGACTCCCAAGGTACCTCCGAGGAAACGATACCTCTAGGTACCTACCCAGGTACCTCGGAAACCGACTACCCTATCAGGTACCTCCCGAGGAACCGAACCAGTACTATACCTAGGTACTTCCGAGGAAACCGACTACCCTAGGTACCTTCCCGAGGAAACCGACTACCCAGGTACCTCCCGAGGAAACCGACTACCCTAGGTACCTCCCGAGGAAACCGACTACCCTAGGTACTTCCCGAGGAAACCGACTAACCTAGGTACTCCGAGGAAACCGACTACCCTAGGTACCTCCCGAGGAACCGACTACCCTAGGTACTCCGAGGAAACGACTACCTAGGTACCTCCCGAGGAAACCGACTACCTAGGTACTCCCGAGGAAACGATACCTAGGTACTCCGAGGAAACCGATACTAGGTACTCCCGAGGAAACCGAAACTAGTACTCCCGGGAACCGACTACCTAGGTACCTCCGAGGAAACGATACCAGGTACTTCCGAGGAACCGACAACCTAGGTACCTCCGAGGAACCCCCAAATTTTTTTTGGGGGTTTGGGGTTTTTTTTTTTTTGGGGTTTTTTTTTTTGGTTTTTTTTGGGCCGGGGTTTTGGGGGGTTTTTTTTTTTTTTTTTTTTTCCCCTTTTTTTCCCCCGGGGGAAAAAAACCCCCCCAAAAAACCCCAAAAAAACCCCCCAAAAAAACAAACCCCCAAAAACCCCCCCCACCCCCCCCCCCCCCCCCCCCCCCCCCCCCCCCCCCCCCCCCCCCCCCCCCTTCCCCCCCCCCCCCCCCCCTTTTTGGGGCCCCCCCCTTTTTAAAAAAAGGGGAGTAAGAAAAAAAAGGGGAAAAAGGAAATTTAAAAAAAAATTTTTGGGGGGGGGGGGGGGGGGGGGGGGGGGGGTTTTAAAAAAAAAATGGAGGGGAAAAAAAAAAGGGAAAGGAACCGGGGGAAAAAAGGGGGGGGGGGAAAAGGGGGGGAAAAAAAAAAAGGGCCCCCCTTTAAACCCCCATTCCCGGGGGGAGGTTTCCGGGGGGAAAAACCAAAAAGGTTTCCCCAAAAAAAAACCCCGGCCCCCGGGGGAAAAACCAAATAATTTTAAAAAACCCCTAATTTCCCCCCCCCAAAAAACCCCCCCCAAAAAAAAAATTTAAAACCCCCGGGGGGGGCCCAAACCCCGGGACCCCCCCCCCTTTAAAAAACCCCCTTCCCGGGGAAAAACCCCAAAAACCCTAACCCCCGGAAAAAACCCCCTTGGCCCCCTTTGGGGGGGGCCCCTTTTTCCGGCCCAAAAAAAAGGGGGGGGGGGGGGTGGAAAAAAAGGGGGGGGCCCCCCCCAAAAAGGGAAAAAAGGAAAATGGAAAAAAAAACCAAAAAAAAAAAAAACCCCCCCCGAAAAAGGGGGGCCGGGGGAAAAAAAATCCCTTTTTTGGGGGGGTTTTTTTTGGGGGGAAAAAAAAAAACCCCCCAAAAAACCCCCCAAACCCCCCCAAAACCCCCCAAAAAAAACCCCCCCCCGGGGGGGGGCCCCCGGGGGGAAAAATCCCAAAGGGAAAAAGGGGGAAAAAAAAAAAAAGGGGGTTTTAAAAAGGAAAACCCCCAAAAAAAAAATTTTTTTGGGGAAAAAAAAGGAAAAAAACCCCGGGGGGGGGCCCCCCCCCTTTTTTTTTGGGGTTTTTTGGGGGGGGGGTTGGGTTTTGGGGGGGGGCCCCCCCCCGGGGGGGGGGGGGGAAAAAGAAACCCCAAAAAACCCCAAAAAAGGGGGGCCCCCCAAAAATTTTTTGGGGGGGGTTTTTGGGGGGTTACCCCCCTTTTTTGGGGGGGTTTTTGGGGGGGGGTTTTTTTTTTTTCCCCCCCGGGGGGGGTTTTTTTTTTTTGGGGGGGGGGGTTTTCACGCTACTAGGTACCTCCGAGGAAACCGACTAACCTAGGTACCTCCCGAGGAAACACGACCCGACATAACCTAGGTCCCTTCGAGAAACGACTAACCTAGGTACCTCCCGAGGAAACCGACTACCCTGGGTACCTCCCGAGGAAACCGACTAACCTAGGTACCTTCCTCCCCACCGCAGATACAGACTCCAACCAAGCTTGCCGACCGACAAGTCTGCCAGAAAACCGACTCTACGTACCGCTGCCTACTGCAGCGAACAAGGTATCCGTCCCTAAAGCATTTGCTGCGAGGACGTCTAACTCAACCTACTAGGACTGAAAAACAAGGAGGACGGATGAAGGACAGAGCGTGTGGAAGAAGGACAGGGAGGATAAAAACAACAACAACAGCAGCGACCGCATCAGCGAAACAGAAAAACATACGTAGAGAGCGAAACCAAGAAGAAGTAAAATAACCAGCAAAAGGAAAAGACAGATGGAAACGGCAAGAAACGAAGACGCAGATGCTAATGTGTCTTGATGAGGCTATTATTCTGACAGGGATTCGTGACAGTAGTAGACACACACACACACACACACACACACACACACACACACACACACACACACACACACCGCGCGCGCGCGCGCGCGCGCGCGCGCGCGCGCGCGCGAACAGACAGACAGAGGCAAAGGCAGAGGAAGGAGAGAATCAGCAGAACGGCAGAATAATCATGGAGGAAAATCACCAATAAATATTTATCTTGGGCGAGATCAAACAAAATGATAGAAAACACGTGTGTGCGCGCACGTGTGTGTGTGTGTGTGTGTTGTGTGTGTGTGTGTGTGTGTGGGGTGTGTGTGTGTGTGTGTGTGTGTGTGATGGGTGTGTGTGTGTGAGAGAGGGAGAGAGAGAAAGACAGACAGACATACAAACAGAGAGAGGCAGACAGACAGTGTGTGTGTGTGTGTGTGTGTGTGTGTGTGTGTGTGTGTTTGTGTGTGTGTGTGTGTGGTGTGTGTGTGTGTGTGTGTGTGTGTGGTGTGTGTGTGTGTGTGTGTGGTGTGTGTGCGTGTGTGTGTCTGTGTGTGTGTGATTGCGTGTTTGCGTGAGTGCATGCGTATGTGCGTGTTTGTGCACACGCATACACACACACACACGCAAAAACTGCATCACACCCAGACATCTACCGCTGTTCTGGTTTCTGCTGAATTAAACTGACCCCCACCGTGACCCGAAACTTATGAATATGCAAAGCGTGACGAGTCATCCGCGCCCCCTGGAGAGCAAGGTGAGCAAGAGGTCAGGATCGTACCCCCCCCCCCCCCCTCACGCCTACATGGAGATCACGTGATGCCCACAGTGGCTAGCGTAATGGTTGACACTGTCGTCCCCAGTGACAAGAGACCCTGTTAGCCTTGGCCTGAATCGCCCTGTTGCCATTTCACGAGCGACTTGAAGGTCTTGGCAAGAACCAATGGCGAGGAAGGTTACAGAATTTAGCAAATCGCGTAGCCCGACACATAACACTATAACACAAGACACGAGGACCAAACATTAAAAAAAAAAGTTTAAACACAACCCATTTTCAGGTTCCACTTCTTTCCAGTTCAAATTTGATTTTCGATACAGACCAGACGAACGCTGTCTCTCCGGGCAGGAAATGTTCAGACATGGGATCGTAACTAATTGTGTACCACCATCGTTTTTTTCCCCACTCATCGTAAATGTGTGAATGAGGTTGGTTTTTTTTTTTTTTAGTAATGACATGTGAGTTGGGTTTAACGCAGTGACAGCCCTGATATGGCCCTTCGCAGTCGGCTGGGCTATGAGCAACATTGCCCTACCTATCTCTCGTAAATAGTGGCGTTCACTTATCAAAAAGCGTTATAATCTCAGTTTTCCCGCTCCCCTAACATATGGCGGTTGATGTCTAAGTATCATATTACGCGACGTTTACATTTTCAAAAAAAAAAAGTCTTTATTTCCGTGGAATACAAAAATTGTTAGATGCCCACAAAATAGTAATTCGCTGTTAATATTTGATGAAGAATAATCCTTCTTCTGGTACACATTGTATGCCCACCTTCTGGAAACACTGTGTCGGTAAATGTTTTAGTACTGGAAAGGTACCAGAAGACTGGAAGAAAGCAAACGTTACTTGTATCTTTAAAAAAAAAGGGGAGCGTAGCCAGCCGGGAAACTATAGACCCGTCAGCCTAACATGTGTACTTTGTAAAGTGCAGAAAGCTTTGTTAAGGAACATGTATACTCTTTCTAGGAAGAGAAGAATTACTTCAATGATTGCCAGCATGGCTTTAGAAAAAGGTAGATCGTGTGTAACACAATTACTACAAGTAACAGAAATCTTATCCAACAGAGAGGACATGGGAGAGAGTACAGATATTATATACCTTGACTTTCAAAAGGCTTTTGATAAGTTCCACATAAAAGGCTAATGGTGAAAATAAAAGCAGCTGGAATCAGTGGCCCACTTCTGGTTTTATAAAGGACTTCTTAGCAGATAGACCGCAAAGGGTAAGGGTTGAGGGGGCATACTTGGACTGGGCAAAGGTGAGGAGCGGCATACCTCAAGGTAGTTATCTTAGGTCCGTTGCTGTTTATCATTTTTATAAATGATCTGCAGGACAGCATTAAAAGTTACTGTAAAATTTTTGCCGATGACACAAAGATATTTGGTAAACCAGGCATTCAATTACAAGAGGATCTTGGGAAAGCTGTGGAATGGTCAAAAAAGTGGCAAATGAGTTTTAATGCACAAAAATGTAAGGTATTACATATGGGGAGTAAAATCCCAAAAGTGAAATATAATTTGAGAGATAATAAAGGTGACTTGGTTGATGTGGCAGAGACTGATGCTGAAAAGGACATTGGTGTGACATTCAATTCGGACCTAAAGTTTGATACCCATATACAAAACATTGTCCAAAAAGCAAACATGATGGTTGGACTAATAAGAAGATCTTTTTTATATATGGATGAGGGTATGTTTAGAGCATTATATGCAACAATGGTCAGACCAATATTGGAATATGCACAAATAATCTGGGCACCATGGTTAAGGAAACATATAACAACCCTAGAGGCAGTTCAGAGAAGAGCGACAAAGCTAGTGTCACACATAAAGGACTTAACATACGAAGACAGACTGAAACATTTGAACTTGTTTTCACTAAGCTACCGACGAAGAAGAGGGGACCTGATTCAGATGTACAGACTTATCAAAGGAAAGGACAATATTGACATAAATGAATTAGTGACCTTTAATAAAGGAAACAGAACACGTGGACACACCTTTAAGTTAAAAAAATTAAATGCAATAAAAGATTGCAGAAAGTATCATTTCTCTAGAAGAGTCTTTCAAGACTGGAATAGGCTTAGCGATGATATAGTCCTGAGTACCAGCTTGGATGATTTCAAAGACAAAATAGACAATTTTTTTTCAAGCACACATTGGTGCACAAAAAAACCACATTTGCCAACGACTGGAAGCAAGTGAGGGAGCCCATAATAAGCCGCGAGGCTTAGGGCCCATACCTGATACCTGATACCTGTAATTCCCCCTTTCTTTCGCGCTCTTGGACTCCGCCTTTTCTCTTCACGTCTTTCCTTTCGATCCCTTTTCTGCCTGTGTGACTCGGTCCAGCTGTCTTTGGTCTGGAAAGCCTCTTTCACCTTTGATTCTCCACTTCCAACTCGTAACGTGACACTTCGTCCCGGCTGTTCTGGTGACTATGTGATGAGACGGTAAACATTATTCGGAGTGACCTCCCTTCCTCCCGATTCCTCCACCTCCCTCCCTCTCCCCTCCCCGCCTTCCACGGTCCCCTGCCTGGCAAATGTAACATTTCACACATCGCTCTTTGCACTCTGTCTCCTTTCATGCACCTGTGTTTGGCAAAATTAGCATTTCACAAATTACCCCTTATACCCTCGCTGGGGAAGGACCCCTAGACTCCCCCCCCCCCCCCCCCCCCCCCCCCCCCCTCCCTCCCCCCCCTTAATTCTCTCTCATATGACTGATCCGGCACTGTATTTTGTAGCATTGAAATATCTGCATGTCACCATTATCATTATGATCTGATGCCTACAGACAGGGCAAGATTCACTATACTTTAGATATTCTGTGTACCTCAGACATGAGGATGATGTCACTCATATTTGCCCGGTCAAGGGAGATCACCTGCCCTCCGACGTGATCCAGTAGTGGCGCTTGCGTGGAAGACAACTTCATTATGATCTTTTTCCAGCACCTAGTTGTAGGACCATTTTTCATTCGTTTCTGACCCATGTCCAAACGTGGGGGTATGTATGATAGTATTGCCCAATCGAAATGCAGTTCTGTCTTAAACGTATATGAAATATTCAGCAGCGTATGATAGAAAAATAGAAATGCCTGTAAAACACAGTAATAGGAAGTAGCATACGCATGGAGGGAAAGCAAGAACAATACATTTGTAAAATAAAGTAGAACGTAACAGGGAGAAAAAAAAGGTACTTACAAAAGACTTAATGACGCATCGAATGTCCACCAATCAGATTACATTTCATATTCCATCCAGCCGGAAGTTGTTGTCTTTCTTACGCGTTCATTCAAAGTGAACCACGTGTGAATGAATATATCCCTTGAAACCAAAATCTATCTTGTTGACAAGGCAGTTTAAGGTGACGGATCCACGAAAGAAATCTCCAAGGCAGACAGGCCCTTTATCTTCCTTTGTCTCCTCTCTTTATATATATATATATATTATATATATATATATATATATATATATATATATATATATATATATATATATACATATTTACAAAACGTCTCTGGCTACATCAGTGGCAAAACTAGCGAAAACTGTCTGCATTGGACAACACTCTAAGTGCCATTCATATCTTGTTTACTACCCATACCGCTTTTATCTGTAACAAGACTGGATGGAGCGGTGCTCACGTACCAGTATCCAAAACCACTCTCTTGGCGTGTTTATTCTTTTCACGATGTTGTTTCTTGTTCCTTTAGTTCAGTCTGTCTGTTTATCTTTCTGTCTGTGTAACCATTACCGAATGTTAGGATTCCCAGCGGAAAACGATGAGATCCTAGCCACACAGCAGAAACGAAGTTGTGAAGGAAAAGTTGAGAATGGAGCTCCACAGTATCTTCGTGATCATCCTTCCCCTCTTTCTCTACCATTAAGAAGAAGAGAGAGAAGAAGAAGAAGAGAAGAGAAGAAGAAGAAGAAGAAAGAAGACGAAGAAGAAGAAGAATGCCACATAAGGTATCGTGTCACTCGCGTCTTCCTGGGGAAAGTCCTGTTGACTACGGGAAAAGACAAACTCGAATCCTCTTCAAAGGGCACGCAAGAGCTTGGTGTGTCTGGAATTGTACTGGGCTTAACAGTCAGCGAAACAGCATCGAACGGGGCTGTGGGATTCGCATGGGAATTTGATTGGTGGTGATACTTTTCGCCAGGGGCCTCTGCCATCATGAAATACATGCGGGTGCACCCGTGGGGACACTTCTGTTGAGTCTCATCCGTTGGTCATCGCACAATATCATCTGCGGTGGAGCAGTTGTGTCCCTTGACGTCTTAATGCCGTACCCTGCGCGTGCCTGCATCCTATGTCAGCAAAGCGCAGGCTTCCAAGGGTGACAGTGCTTCCCCCTTTTTTTTCCCTGTCCGTCTGATTTTCTGCGCCACTCTGGTGGCGCTCATCCCACGTCGCTCATTCCGCCTCCCCTCCCCACAGTCACACCTCGGCTTGTTGCTTTGAAGACCCGGCACCGGCAATCCACAGGGTTTTTTGTTGTTGTTGTTCGTTGCACACTCTCTCTGTCTCGGCCTGTGTGTGTGTATGCGTCTCTGTGCGTCTCTCTCTCTCTCTCTCTCTCTCTCTCTCTCTCTCTCTCTCTCTCTCTCTCTCTCTCTCTCTCTCTCTCTCTCTCTCCTTCTCTCTCTCTCCCCTCTCTCTTTCTATCGCTCTCTCTCTCTCTCTCTCTCTCTCTCTCTCTCTCTCACACACACACACACACACACACACACACACACACACACACACACCACACGCACGCACGCAC
>CM031609.1:16120375-16137875 GCA_018398815.1 Conus ventricosus | reverse complement strand
CCGGTTAAAAAAAATTGACAGCGAGAGAGAGAGAGGGGGGGGGGGGTGAGAGAGATATACGGGGGTGGGGGTGGACAGAGGCTGAGACATAACAAAAGAAGAAAAATGAAGGAGAGATAGAGACAGAAAGAAATAAGAGAGGAGGTAAAGTGAAAATTGATTTTACAACAACAAAAAGTCATAGAAATGAACCAAATAGAAGCAAAAAAAAGGATGAAACACACACACACACACACACACACACACACACACACACACACACACACACACACACACACACACACACCCTTGTCACCATGAATATTTCAACGTGCGTTTAAACATATTGCGTGCCTGACCTCGATGTGTCGTCTCTGTCAAAGGACTAGCACCCAGACCACTATTTAAAGTCCAATGAAATGGGCTGAGGGAGGGAAGGGGAGGGGAACGCTCTGTACCAAGATCCGAACCACACACCTGGAAGTCTCTCTCTCTCTCTCTCTCTCTCTCTCTCTCTCTCTCTCTCTCTCTCTCCTCTCTCTCTCTCTCTCTCTCTCTCTCTGAGCGAGTGTGAAACGTACTGGGCCACGTTTTCCTTTCATGTTCCTTCCCTAACGACTTCCTTAAACTGCAGGAATGTAACGCTGCTAAAAACTACACGAGGCGTTGCGAGTGGATGTAACGAACTAACAGACAGGCGGGCCGGGCCGAATTGGACCTGTGCAGATCTTGATTTAGGAGTGTGAAAGGTACGTTCCGAGCCGACCAGGAATGTGTTCAGCCGGCGCGGCCTTTGCCTATGTCCCCCCAGTTGGCTGCTTTTCCTCTACTTTTCTCAAACTTCTTTTGATTTTTTGCGACGCGTTCATACTTTTCTCTGTCTGTGTTCTTACGCTGGTCATTAAAAAAGTACCTTTTTTGTAAAGGATGCTTTGGACCCAAAGGATCTTTTTACAGATAAGGTACTTTTATAATGTTCTGTGTTTTACGTTCAAGATTCAGCAGTCGTACTTTATGTTTGGGTTGTTACATTTTCCCGCTGTTAATTATCTTCCTCTATTTTTTTTCTTCTTTTCTCCACTACTTCCTCTTGTCTGCTATTCTTCCTTCGGTTTCCTACTTTCGCTATCGTTTCCTGTTTTGCCTCATGTGTTCCGTTTCCCTGCTTTTTCCTCCGTTTCCTTATTTCTACTACTTGCTGCACTCTTCATTTACAATCTCCATTTTTCTCTACGCCCCTTCCCTCCCCCACCCATTGTGTCCCTACTGGACTTTAATTTTTCCCACTTTTTCACCATTTTCCTCAGTCCTTTTTCTTCTTTTCTTAACTATTTCTCCAATTTCATACTTTTCCTGTTTTCATCTCATACCATTTCCGGCTATCTAATACATCTTCCCCCATTTTTTTTTCTTTTGGTATAATCTTGCTTTTTTTTTTACTACTAATTTCATTTCAGCCATATTTCCTAATAGTTCACAATTTCCATTCCAATGCCCACTTTTCCTACTTTGCCTTGTTTCTTCCTGCTTTCCGCACTTCTGTCTTCTGTCTTACCTTCCCCCACTTGCCCAGCAGTCCACACCCTTCCCTACCGTTATCTACTTTTCGCTGCTTCTTCCTGCTTTCCCTACTGCTTCCTGTTTTCTCCACTGCTTCCTATTTTTCCGGTGGTCAGTTGCTTTCCTACCTGTCTCTCACCTTTCCCTGCCATTTTCTGGTTTTCGCTACTTCTTGTTTTCCCTGCTTATCCCCGCTTACTCTCCTGCTTTCCTACTTTCCCTACTTTCGTCTTTTTCCTCTTCTTTTCCCTATTTTCCCCCTTCCATATATCTTCCTTTCCATTTTTTTTTACTTTTCTAAGCTCCCTTCTACTCTTCTTACTCTTCCTATGTTCTGTACGTTTTTCCAATTCTTTCCTACACTCCCCACTTCTCTCTACTCTTCCTACTTCTCCATTCTCCACGCTTTTCCTGCTTCTTGCTTCCCCTTCTGTTTCCTGTTGTATTTTCTGTACCACTTTCTTCCTTTCCGTACTGTTGAGAGTTTCCCTGCCTCTAATTTTCCACGCTATTTCCGTTTTCCCCTAGGTCTATCTTTCCCTGCACGTGTCGCGAAACAGGAGAAATTCGTGCCGACTGAACGACATATACAGCGAAATGCCAGGCAAAGAAGTCTCGGCTAAAACCACACGTATATAAGTATGTAGCACAAAGTAGGGGTATATTATGAAACTAAGCGCACAGTACAGTGCTGTTGTTAAGTTTACGACCAGAATCGAAATCCGCTGCAGCTTCTTCATCATCCCTATTCTCACTGATCAGCATTAATACCTTTCATTCATGTTCTCTTAGTGACCTCGGTTTCGATTGCCTCTCCACGTCCATGACCGTGGTTTGGTTCTGTCGGGATCATTGGCATCGGCCAACTCGTGGGGACTGTCGTTGGACGGACGTGGTGGCGCCCTCCGGAGAGACAGGATTCTCACGCCGGCTCCGCGACTGAGCAATTATTGTCGTCAGTACGGGCTTAGTAGGTGGTGTCCTGCGTATGTTAGATCAGAACAGACATCACTGAACACCACCAAAGTGACTCGGCAGCAGTGCTGTGTCTCCTCCGTAGGTTGCCTCTTGTCGACTTGACACTGACTGCTCCCAGTGGATTGCCGTTGCCGGGCTGTGGCAGGACGGGCCACAATGTGATGCCGACGAGAGAAGTCGTAATGAGCGGCATGGGTGCAAGGCCACTGAGGTGGCACAGAAGATGTGACAGCAAAAAAAAAAGCGTAGTAAGAAGGAATTTTGAGTGAACGACTCATGCAGCGAAAAGGAGGAGAAACATTCGTTGGCTCCACGACACAATTAGCAAAGTATAGGGAGAAGTAACTGGCTGAACGGTTCATGTTATGAAATGTAGGAGAAAGTAGCCTGGTTGAACGACATAAAACAGCAAAATGCAGGAAGGAGTAAGACTGGCTGAACGTGCCACAGGATACCGCCTTCCCACAATCCACTCTGGGCCTGCACAAGCCATCAGCGCCCTCTAACGCTTCCTGTTCTAACCGCTGCCAACAGCTCAGGGGGGCTCTTGCAACGGGCAAATCCACGCCTCCCCCATCGCCCCTCCGACACTAAAACACAACTTAAGGGTTCCGTTCCCTTTACGAGCGGTGACGACTTATTTCCGGCATCGATCGGCCGATGGACATGCCCACATCCGCGGTGTCGACGTATGCAGCTGCTGCGTTGTGTGCGGAGAACAGAGGCAGGCATGGGCTGGAATCCACAGTTGTGGGCTATGGGTGTATAATTCTAGGGTTGGAATTGGGACGGGTCAGTGGGTGGCGTCGGCCATGAGTAAACGACATTGATTCCTTGCATCGAAGTATCTCGCCATCTATCCGCTTATCTGAACGATTTTTTTCCAGGGTTGAATTCTATCTGACTGATGTACAAACATATCACTTTTCTGTTTTCTTCTTCTAAACCATCTGGGTCTGCATTAAAGTTACTGAGGCTCCTGAGCACCTGTTCCTTTCTTTACATTATGCTACCACAATATCCAACTCGATTTTTGTTTGGACCAGCCCACGGTCTGCTAGCCACAACCGGCAGTAATCCCAGCGTCAGACTCTGCCATCGTGGAAGACGTTCCTCTAGAAATATTCTCTGTGAACCTGATGTCATGGACGGCGTTCCTTCAAAGACTCTCCCCGTCACACTGTTACAACGGAAAGCGTCCCCCTCAGCTACATTCTCCGTGAGTCTTCCATTATCAAAACGTTCCTTCAGACACTCTTTCCGTCACACTGTTACCACGGAAGGCGTCCCCTCAGCTACATTCTCCATGAGTCTTCCATCATCAAAACGCTCCTTCAACAACATTCCCTGGGATCCTGCTTTCATGGGAGACGTCCCTGCCCCGTGACTTTGCCATCGCAGAATATGTCCCTCGGAATCATTTTCCTACGAAACTGCCATTATTGAAGAGGTTTACTTCATCATTTCCCCATGACTCTACTATCACAGAAGACATCACTTCAGCAGCATTCCCCGTGGCCTTTCACTGCCCCTTCAGCATAACCCATAACTCGGCTGTCGCTGGACACATTAGCTCAGACACGGAGTTGAAGTGGAATCAGTACTGAAGTCATTGTAATGACGTGAATGTCCAAAGCGCGCCAGCTGCCGTGGTACAGTGGTTAGTGCCACGGTGTTGCGGGCAGGGCGGTCGGGGCTTCGAGCCTCACTATCATCATCGCCCGACGCCCTTTCCGGGCTGGAGCAGCCACAGATCGTCAGCAACAGTCTGCCAGAGCCCTCTGTCCTGAGCCTCCTCGTCAGTATCCCCAAGGTGTATCCCTTCTCTTTGATATCTGCTTCAAGGTTCTGAGGACAGGTGTTTTCTAGACGGCCTCGCTTCTGCCTCCGCTTCGACGGAGTCGAGTCTCAGTCCAGGCGTTGAGGTGTGGGATTGTTCGGCTCCGGTCGGCCCCTACAGCGAGTTGCAGGTGCTACAGTCTTACGTGGGAACGACGGAACCACACGTCGAGTTTCAGCCACCTAACGGATGCGTCTTTGAAAGTGTTGCTTAAACTTCCTGACCAACGCCACAGAACCTACTTGACGCTAGTTTATATTATGAAAGGAACCTCCGAGTATGGTCCTGCCATGAAACATTAGGTAAGGCTGTATTTCCATAACATTATCTTTGTCGTCTTCATTCTCAGTGATCAGTATCCACACAAAAAGGGAAAATTTCAAATTCTGTGGCGCTTCGTACCCTCCTCTCGAGGTAACCTCCGTTCCGATACTCTCTTTACGTTCTCTAACCATGGAGAATTTGTGTCAACCTCGACGGTATTGGCAAGTTCCTAGAGAATACCGTCGGCAGGAGGCTCCGCAAGTGGTATCCTCCGTATGTTGGATCAGAACAGGCACCACTGAACACTACCGAAGTAAGTCAGCGGCGCAGCCCTGCCTCCTCTGGTGGGTTGTCTCACGCCGACTAAGTAATGGTTGCTCCCTGTGGACTACGGTACTGGGACTGTGTCAAGAGGAACTGGTGTGTGACTTTGTGAGTAGCAGCCACAGTACATGGCGGGGTGGGGAGTGGGGTGGGGGGGGGGGGGGGGTAGAGAAGAGGAGCTGTTGATGTCACTGAGGAAGCGAGGCAGACGAGACAGAGAAAAGTCCAAATCAAATTGGGTCTCCCCGTCTTTACTTCCTTTCCATTTGCTACATTAATGCGGGGCTTAATCTTTCGTCTCCAGTTCTAGACATATGTGAATAAGCGGTTAAACACACACACACACACACACACACACACACACACGCACACGCACACACACACACACACACAACACACACACGCACGCACGCACGCACACAAGCGCGCGCAAGAGAGAGGAGAGGAGAGAGAGAGAGAGAGAGAGAGAGGAGAGAGAGAGAGAGAGAAGAGAGAGAGAGAGAGAGAGACCTATGGGCTCCAATGGACAGACTGAAACCACACAGTCGACTTTCATCTGCTTAATGGATGCGTCTGTGAGAACGGAGCTCAGATTTCCTTACCAACGCCGCACGTCCCTGTATTTCTGGGACCTGGTTGACGCCGGGATTTTATTATAAAAAGGGGGCGTAGAGGACATCCCTCACAAGTCAGTTCAGACCGAAATGGAACTCTATAGACTCCTTTTCATCATCCTCCACCTTCGTCAATCATCAAACGAAGAGTCACAGAGTCTGTAGCCCTTCGTGTCCCGCTGTTGTAGTGACCTCTCCACTCTGTGCCCGTGCTGCGTTCGTGGCGAAGCTCCTCGGTACAGGCAAGTTCAAGGACTGTTCTTGGATGGACGTGGTGGCGCCCTCCGGAGGGGGGGAAGGGGCTTTTACTCTTTCTGCCTCCGCAACTGGGAAACTAACGTCGTTAGCGAGGGCTTTGCGCGAGTGGATACTCCAGTGGTTCTGTTGGCCAACCAGACAATGATACTATTTTTAGACATGGGGACAGAAAATCATGGTTGAACAGACTTCCTCTTTGACCTTGGCTCTTAAGACCGACATTTTACTTGTTTGTATTGAAGAGTCAGTCGAAAAGACTGAGTAAAGTTACACGAAAAGAAGTTGAATCAGAACTAGATTGTTTAGATTTCCTCTGTGTGTGTGTGTGTGTGTGTGTGTGTGTGTGTGGTGTGTGTGTGTGTGTGTGTGTGTGTGTGTGTGTGTGTGTGTGTGTGTCTGTCTGTCTGTCTGTCTGTGTGTGCGTGCGTGCGTGCGATCGTGCGTGCGTGTGATCGTGCGTGCGTGCGTGCGCGCGTGCACGCGCGCGCGCGCGTGTGTGTGTGTGTGTGTTGTTTTTTGTTTGTTTTATTTGTTTGTTCTTGAAGGGGGGCATGGAGGGTGGCTAGTTCTTTTGAATAATGACATTTTTGTCGAGCTGCGTGATTCGTCCAATGCTGTCAATTTCCAAGCGATGTCAGCAGGTCGTGCCCTGAGTAAGCTGGCTCAGAACAGGCTCCATTGAGCACAACTAGAGGTCACTGAGCAGCAGTGACGTCAGCAGGTCGTCTCCTCAGTCAGCTGGCTCAGAACAGGCTCCATTGAGCACAACTAGAGGTCACTGGGCAGCAGTGACGTCAGCAGGTCGTCTCCTCAGTCAGCTGGCTCAGAACAGGCTCCATTGAGCACATCTAGAGGTCACTGGCAGCAGTGCATCCTTTTCTTTGAGTGGAATGTCGCATGACGACGTAATATTCACTGCTCCTGTAAACCTCGGTGCTGGGTCTGTGACAATGACCTGGGTGTGGTTGTGTCGGAGGCGGGCTGACTGAGCAGGGTGGGAAAAATCCATTGGAGTGTGTGTGTGTGTGTGTGTGTGTGGGAAGGGGGGGGGGGGGGCACACTGAAATAAAATCATCTGCGTCTTCCACAGTATCCATGTCATAACTACGTAAACAAGATTTCGCGTCTCAGATCAGTTTCAAGTTTACGGTAGATACATCGAAAATAAATTACCAACTGCACAATGCCCTGTTCTTTCCCCTAACTTTCCTTAAAATTCGTTGCAGGTGACGTTAGTTTCCTTGCAACTGTGTTTGCCGGCCACATTTATGAATGCCCCGAAGAACGAGAAATGAAATCATGACAAGCACGTGCCTGTGCACTTATCCTATGGGGTCATCGCGGGGCCCACATCGGCCCCTAAAAGCCTTTCAGTGTAAGCTAAAACTTCATCGTGTCGGCTCACAGACACACGATCACAGCTGTCGGTATTGACACTGTCTGGGACTGTCCGGGTTTCTATTCCGACTCAGTTGCTTTCCAGAGATTCCCGACCTTCACACGCCTCCCACGGCTGGCCTGGTTGTAACACCGAACACCCCTTCCACGCCTGGCCTGGTAGTAGCACCGGACGCTGTCTGACCGTAAGCGGTACAAACGGTATGGTTATGACCGGAATGGTTGTCATACCAAACATGATTGATCGGACACACCATTAATGACATCGCTATCACAGCTAGCCTTCTTGTGATGCTGAACGTCAATGATTGAACACGTTACTAACGGCATGGCTATCATGGCTGGCCGGGTAATACTGCCGTATATCATCACTTGATCGGCTATCAATGCCGGTATGGTGGCTGACCTGCTTGCAATACTGAACGCTATCTGATTGGATAAGCTGTAAATGGCATGTCCATCATAACTGGCCACTTCGTCATCCTGAAAATCATCTATTTGAATACGGTGCCCGTGAAAAGGCTGTCATGACCGGCCGGAATTAAACGGAACATTATCCGGCTGGATACGGTATTAGAAACACGGCTTCATCATATCAGAGCAGCGTGAGCTCAGTTACAGCACGTTTACCAGTCTTCTGGCTGACGGGCAAAAACCGGTGACTGCCTCCGCTTACTGTTCTGTCACTGCGCGAGGCCATCTGGACCCTGGGCCTGTTGCAAGTGGACGCAGTGCTCTATTGCCTCCATGGTGCAGTGATTATACTCACGGGTACCAGGCTGAGTGGTCATAGCTTCGAGTCCAATGCCTGATCAAGCAACTGTCATCAGTAGAAAGCTTAGTGGGCCGTGCCCAGCCTGTGCTGGGTCAGAAGAAGCACCACCGAACACAACCGCCGTGACTGGCAGTGTCTCTTTTGTGGGTTACCCTATGATGATCTGACTTGAATTGCTTCCCGTAGATTGCTGGTGTGAAGCTGCGACAGGACAAGCCATGCTGGGGCTGTGCGCCGGGGAAACAGAATGAACGACCTGCAGTAATATCACTGCGAGGGCATGGAACAGGGAACAGAGAAAAAGGAAGCAGGCGTTTCCGTCAGACCGAGCAGGTCTCGGTATAAGAACAATCACATTTCTCCTGAACAGTGATGAATCTCCAGAGGACGGTGGGTGCGACAGTTAAGAGAAACAAACAAGCAAGCAAACAAAGAGAGAGAGTTGTGAAATCTCTCGCCTCTCGCCCCCAAAACTGTGCTCATCACTTGAATTTTGCCGGAGAATATTCCACCACATCAGATTACTTACCATCTGTTGTTCATTGCTCTGCGCGTGTGATGGTAATGAGGAGTTAAGAGAAGAATGCTAGCCGTGTGGGCAAATACATTAGGCTCATGTGTGGTGTATGTTAACGGCAGTGAACAAAACATAAACAAAATGTATGACCCCACGTTCTACCATACTACTCTTGTCCTGAGTGTAGTGTCTCTGACGTCGGTGACACGTGAAATCACTAGGGAGCAGTAAAACAAGTCATGTTAGCATCCCAGTGGCAGGTAATAGTCTGTGGGAGAGCAAGACGAGAGAATAGCGCTGTCTGCAAAATAACAAAAACGTAGGTTTGTTGGCTGGTTGGTTGGTTGGTAAGCTGAGCGGTTGCTTGGTTTATTACCGACTGGTTGTTTAGTTGGGTTGTTGATTGTTTATGTAATTGGTTCTTTCCTTTGCTGATAAGCTGGTCAATCGACTGGTTGGTTGTTTAGCTGCTTGGTTCCTTCGTTTGTTGGCTGGCTCGTTGATTACCTGAGTTTGGGCTGACTGAAGGGTTGGATGATTGGTTGGCTGCTGTCCGTTTCTGTTCCTTGCTTTGTTTTCAAGCAATACACTTGGGAAACGTAAGTGGGAAACACTAAGTTTGTTTTTCCCTATATTTCGCTAAACACAGACATGAGTTATGTGATCAATTCTAACGAGCGCATTGAAACTTCGACATACATTCGCAAGCTTTCCAGGTGTAGCAGGTCGGAACACATCCATGATGGCCTGGAAGATAAAGACAGAACCCTTCATAGCTGATCTATCTGGCGTTGCCGGGTGTCGAACCCGATATTTGCGGCATTAAAAATTGCTGCCGTAACCACTTGGACGTTCTTACTCTGAGACATCATGTCCAGTTTGCTATTTCTCCTTGAAAGCGCGCGCGCGCGCGTGCGTGCGTGCGTGCGTGCGTGCGTGCGTGCGTGCGTGCGTGCGTGCGTGCGTGCGTGTGTGTGTGTGTGTGTGTGTGTGTGTGTGTTTTGTGTGTGTGTGTGTGTGTGTGTGTGTGTGTGTGTGTTGGGAACGAGGAGGAGTGAAAAGGAGAGACAGAAATCTCTTTTTGTAATGAGTGTTTGTCATTGCTTTTTTTTTTTTTTTTTTAGCTCTGGCTCACACGTTTTGTGAGCAAGCTTTTGCTTGTTGGTATCATTTTTTTTTTGGGCTCCTCACTTCTTCTTCCTCGTCGTTCTTCTCTTGTCCACCCCTTCATCTTCGTTATCTTTTTCCTCAACTTTGTCATCCTCCTCTTCACTTTCCTATTATCCTTCCTCCTTTTCGACTTCATCTTTTTCTTCCCCCTTCACACATTCGTTCTTCTCGAGCTTGCGGCATCCCCCTGTCTCCTCCATCTTCTCTCCATTGTTTTTCAATTATTATTACCATAACAATCATCATTATCAACAAATATTATCATCGTTGCCATTAAAAGTATTGCCGTTGTCATTATCACGCCACCTCCTGGCAGTTTTTATCAACAAAGGCTTCACACGCCATCGGTTTGAACCAGTCTCCATATCGGTGTTACTGGGCAAAGCCGAAGTGACGCCACTATCAACACGAGTAGCTCAACGGGATGTATTTCTCCATGGCCTGGTCTCAGCAGATCAGTGGGCAGTGAACGGGACCTTTTATTTCCTGTAAGGCTGAGTTCTCGCATTCAGACGAGTGCTCTGTGTGGACTAATCGCTGTCTGATACGTGTCTGATACGCCGTCTCTCGGCGCCGCATTTACAGCTTTTATGGTTAGTCGCCAGGAACACGTGGTGTGTGTGTGTGTGTGTGTGTGTGTGTGTGTGTGTGTGTGTGTGTGTGTGTGTGTGTGTGTGTGTGTGTGTGTGTGTGTGTGTGTGTGTGCGTGTGTGTGTGTGTGTTTGTGTGTGTGTGTGTGCGCGCGTTTATGCGCGCGCGCGCGCGTGTGTGTGTGTGTGTGTGTGTGTGTGTGTGTGTGTGTGTGTGTGTGTGTGTGTGGTGTGTGTGTGTGTGTGTGTGTGTGTGTGTGTGTGCGTGTGCGCGCGCGCATTGTGAGCGTGCGTCCATGAATGCATATGTGCAAGTGTATGTGTGTATGAGTGTGTTTGTGTGCGATATATATTCAGTGCTCCTTTCCTTCCCTCCCCACCATCTACTGCCAGTTTCACTTCTATTTCATGAAGAAGAAAAATAAAATGCTTGGAGATTGATCATGATATTCCCCTTCTCTAAAATCATACCAGCTAGGCACTGATGTGTAGTCTTCATGCATCAGCGGACAAGGAAACCGAGTACACATGTAACGCTAATCAGAGAGTTAAGGGAACACGATGTGTGGACAAATATCTTGGGCTCATGTTTACCATAGTAAAGGTCTCAGGAAAAAAAATGCTTCTCCTTTTGACCCCCATGTTCTGCCATACTACTCTCTCTCTCTCTCTTCTCTCTCTCTCTCTCTCTCTCTCTCTCTCTCTCTCTCTCTCTCTGTGTGTGTGCGTGTGTGTGTGTGTGTGTGTGTGTGTGTGTGTGTGTGTGTGTGTGTGTGTGTGTGTGTGTGTGTGTGTGTGTGTGTGTGTGTGTGTGTGTGTGCCTGAAAACAAACTCAGACGTTGATGACTCGTGAAGTTACTGGCGAACAGTAACACAGGTAACATTAGTCTGGAAGTGACAGGTAATAGTCTGCATGAGAGCGAGGCGAGGGAATAGTGTTGTCTGCAAAATCATAGACAGTTGGCTGGTTGGCTGGTTGACTGGTCTGTTGGTTCCTTGGTAACCTGGATGATCGTTTAACAGGTTGAATGGTTGGGCTGATTGGTTGTTCAGCTGATTGGTTGCTCTTCACTGGTTGGATGCTTAACTGACCAGTTGGTTACCTTTTTGGTTGTTTGGTGGATTCTTTTCTTTCTGAATGGCTGGTTACTGGTTTTTCCCTCTGCTTTTTAAAACACACACCTGGGAAAGATCACCGAAAAACACCAGGCATCTCCCTTCCATACTCCACTGTACACAGACATAGACTGCGTAATATTTTGAACGAACTCATTTAAACTTCTTCCTAAATAGCAGGTCTGAACACACTTTGATGGCATGGAAGTACGGGACATATCTCTTCACACTCTACCTAACAGACATTATCAGGTGTTGAACCCCAATATCTGTGGCATAGGGGACTGACTGGCACAGTGACCATTTGCCTGCCCATACTATGGGAGACCATGTATGGTTTGGTACTTGTCCTTGACAGCTTTTTAAAATTTTTATTTTACAAGGGCAGGAGGCAGGGGAGGAGCTGGGGGGGAGGCATATATCTATTTATACAGGAAATGTTTGACGAGTGTGTGAGTGCGTTTTTTTTAAACTCCAGCTCTTATGTTATGTAAGCAAGCATTCTGTTTCTTGTTAATTGTTTTTCATCGTCTTACCTTTTCTTCATCTGTCTTCTCTTCCATTTCTTTGCTTTCATTTCCTTCTTCCTCCTTATTGTTGCCCTCCTCTTAACACGCCCTTCATTCATATATTCATCATCCATTTCCTCTTCACCATTTTCTTCTCCTTCTCCTCTTAAAGCTTTCTTTTCCTTCTTCCTCCTTATTGTTGCCCTCCTCTTAAAACGCCCTTTATTCATATATTCATCATCCATTTCCTCTTCACCATTTTCTTCCTCCTCCTCCTCCTCCTCCTCTTAAAGCTTTCTTTTCCTTCTCCAACGTGCAACAAGCTAGTCTCCTCCATCTTCTATCCTTTGTTTTCTGTATAATCATTATCACAATCATTACCATCAACAACATCTTTACTGTTGTCATCATTATCATAATTATCGCCATCGTCATTATGATGCCACCTCTTGGCAGTGTGTTTTTTCTTACATAGGCTACAAGCTCTATCGGTTTGAACAAGTCTTCATGTCGTGGTTACGGGGAAAAAGCGAAGTGATGCGAGTGTTAACACCATAAGCTCAATGGGGTGTATTCGTCACAGTGGGGCCTTTTAGTTCATGTAAGGCTGAGTTCTCGCATTCAGACGAGTGGTCTGCGTGGGCTAATCGCTGTCTGATACTTGTCTGCCTCCCGTTTCTCGGCGCCGCATTTACAGCTTTTATGGTTAGTCGCCAGGAACACGTGTGTGTGTGTGTGTGTGTGTGTGTGTGTGCGTGCGTGCGTGCGTGCGTGCGTGCGTGCGTGCGTGCGTGCGTGTGTGTGTGTATTGTGTGTGCGTGTGCGCGTGTGTATGTGTGCGCGCGCGCGCGTGTGTACGTGTGTGTGTATGATCTGTTCTATGCCCCATCCCTTACCTTCCCATCATCTATTGCCAGTTGTAATTCTATTTCATTAAAAAAGAAACTGAAAATAATACATGTAGAGTAAAATTTTGAATGACAACTGAGAATTAATTACGACATTTGTCCTTCTTTAAACTAAAATAGCCAGACACAGGATTCGTATTCTTTGTACATATACATACAATAGTGAACATGGAAACAGAAACACACGTGATGCTCGTCAGGGACTTAAGGGTACACAAGGTATGTGGAGAAATACATTGGGCTCGTATGCGGAGTATGTTTACCACGGTGGAGATGTTAGGAAGAAAATACTTCTTTCTTGACCCCCACATTCTCCCATACTATTCTTGCCCTGTTTGCAGACCCTCAGACGTCAACGTCACGTGAAATCACTGGCGAACAGTAAAACACGTGACATCAGTCTGCAAGTGGCGGGTAGTAGTCTACGACAGAGCAAGGCGAGAGAACAGTGCCATCTGCAAAATGATGAATGGTTGACTGGTTGGCAGGTTAACTGGTTTGCTGGTTGATTGGTAGGCTGGGTGGTTATTCAGTAGGCTGGTTGGCTGGTTGGTTGGCGGTTGGCTGGTTGGTTGGTTGGATGTTGGACTGCTTCACCGGTTGATTGGTTGGTTGGTTGGTTAGCTGACTGGTTGGTTGGTTTGCTGGTTGAATGCTTAACCGACTGACTGGTTGGTCAACCGGCACGTTGGTTGGTCGGCAAGTTGTTTCATAAAATGGCTGGTTGGTTGCGTTCGTCTCTTCGATTTTCAACCCGATACCAGGGAAAGATAACTGGAAAATGGCAGGCCTTTTTTTTCCATATTCCACTGTACACAGAAAGATTACATGATACTTTGCACGAGCGTTTTCAAATGTCTAGCAACGTACACATGCCAGAAGGGCTACGTGTTAGCAGGTGTGACAAACTCTTTGATGGCCTGTAAGAGCGGGACGTGTCTCTTTGCACCTTACCCAACTGGCATTGTCGGCAGTCAGCTTGACATCTGAGGCATTAACGACTGACTGGGTGACCATTTGGCTGGCTACACTCTGCAAGACCATGTCTGGTTTGCTTTCTGTCATGACCTCTTTGTTTCTGAGCTTTTTGTTCAGCTCCAGCTCCTTTTTCTGTGTTTTCTGATACCCCAGCATTTTGTAAGCAAGCATTTTATTCATTAGTTTGTCTATATTCTTACCTTTTTCTTCATCCATTCGTCTTTACTGTCTTCAACCTCCACGTTTGACACCTCCACTTCACATTCCTCCTCTTCATCATCCACTTCCGCTTCACGATTTTCTTCCTGTTCCACTTCCGAAACGTTTTACTCTTTCTCCGACTTGCAACAGCCCTGTCTTCTCCATTTCCATCCTTTTTTTAATCTCAGTATCATTACTGTTATAATCACTGCCATTGTCATTTTCAGCCCTGTCTCCTAGCAGCGTTCATCTGCTGAGGCTACACGCGCCGTGGTTTTGAACAAGTCTCTATTTTGTGGTTGTTGGGAAGACCAATGGTACGATTATCCACACTGTACGCACAATCAGATTTGTCCGTTATAGCTTTGTCTTGGTAGACCAGTGGGCAATAAACGAGGCCTACTGTTTCATGCAAGGTATAGCTGCCACCCTAAGATCAAGGGTCAGTGTGGTCTAATTGCTGCCTGACAAATGTCCGCCTCCGTCTCCCGGCACCTTTACAGCTGTTATGGCAGTAGGTAGGAATACGTATGTACATGCGTAAATGAATGAATGAATAAATAAATGTGTGTGTGTATGTGTGTATGTGCTCGCGCACGCGCATGTGTGTGTGCTGTGTGTGTGCATGTGCGCACACATGTCTGCGTGTATGTGCATGTACGTGGGAGAGTGGGTATTTGCATGGTTGTGTTTGTGTCTGCATATGTGTATGTGGATGTGTGTGCGAATGAATTGGTAGACGCATAGAAATGTGTTTGTGTGTATGCATGTGCTTGCGCTTGTGTGTGTGTGTGTATGTGTGTGTTTGTCTCTCTCTCTCTCTCTCTCTCTCTCTCTCTCTCTCTCTCTCTCTCTCTCTCCTCTCTCTCTCTCTCTCTCTCTCTCTGTGTGTGTGTGTGTGTGTGTGTGCGTGTGCGTGTGCGTGTGCGTGTGTGTGTGTGTGTTGTGCGCGTGCGTGCATTAGCGAGCATGCGTGCATGTGTGTGAATGACGCGTGCGTGTCTGTGCGCGCGTGCATTCCTTCAGGCATGTTAATCTTTGAGATCCCATGTTGGAGTCCTTGTTATCTCCAGCAGGGCAAGGATTCTCCGTCTTGCCACATCCCCAGATCAACCTTTGTGCAGACTGGCCGAAGCTTGCATCACCCTTCTTGTGAAAACGCAGCAAGAAGCTGGGACACACCACACACATTCCCTGTGAAAACGCAGCAAGAAGCCGGGACCACCACCACACATTCCCTCTCCCTGGTGCCCTCACATGAGGGAAGGTTCACGCACGCTGGCGCTTTGACTTTATCAAAGACAATGGAACAAAGAAATTACAGCTTCGTAATTATCCCCTGTAGTCACATCATCTTAGTGGTTATTATCATTATCATTACTATCATTATTATCATTGTCGTCGTTGTCATCATTATCATCATCTTCTTCTCATCATCATCATCATCATCATCATCATCATCATACATCATCATCATCATCATCATCATCATCATCATCATCATCATCCCATCATCATCATCATCATCATTTCAACTGTATTGTAGTTCATATAGATGTAAATCTTACATAAATGTTAGCGAACCGCCAGAGAAACATGGACAACGCCTTCCTTGCGCTGAACTCTGAAGCGATCAAAGCTTTGTGAATTTTCGTTGTCCTATTTGTATCTTGCCTGAAGAAGACCTAAGAGGTTGAAACGCGTCGTGTTTTGTCTTGTGACTCGTTTGTCCACGTTTCTCTGGGCGGTTCGCTAACATTTATTTAAGATTTGTTTAGATTTCCGCCTGCAGTCGTCTCACTTTGCAACTAGATCATATAGAAGTAGTTGGGGATCTCCACTCCAGAGCTCTCTGTCCTCAGGCAGACACAACAGGCCAGTAGATTTATGACCGGCCCACTCTTGCAGGACTTTCATTCCCTACCACTGGGACTCCCATCCTCTACTATGCTCTGTGAGATGGTCGTTGACAGCGAGAGTCGTGGCATTTCCGTCCACAGTATGCCCTCAAAGACGGTCTTGGACCGACAATCATGGCGAGATATATCTCCGTCGTCTTCTGTGTTCGTAAGATGGTACTGGACAGAGAGTCATGGCCAGGGACATGTCCACATCTCCACAGTGCCTCGTAAGATGGTCTTGGACGGGCAGTCATGGTGAGGTACATGTCCACTTCTTTGCTGTCTCCTGTACGAGGAGGGTCTTGGGCAAGGTGAGATACATGTCAGCCCTCCACTGTACCCTGTGAGATCGTCCTAGACAGGTGGTCATGGCCATATACCTGTCCAGGCTTTATTATGCCCTGTCAGAGAGGTCTCGGACAGAGAGGCAGCTCAGGGCAAGAAAACACGTCATATCTCTCTCGGTCGCAGCCTGCAAGACGGTTTCACATGGCAAGACTCTCCTTTTAGCTGTAAAGAAGTCTAAGACAGGGAGTCGAGGCGAATTTCATGTACACACTCCGTTGCTCCCTGTAAAATGGTCTTGGACTGGATGTCATAAAGAGATGTATGTCAGCCTGATAGTCGTAGGCAGCAGTTACGTTCAGACATATGTCCCCTCTCCTTGTCAGGCAAACTGGCAGCACTTTCCATCCGCATAGACAGTCATTTGCTGCTTGTTTTGTTTTGTTCCCTGTAGGAGGTGTAAAGAATCCTCCTCCGGTGTTTGTTCTGTTACGCCTGGGAATACTCCCTCCACACATGCTGCAAGTGTCCACCCTCTACACAAGGTAAGAAACTGCCAGAGACTTGTGAGGCTTTGTCTTCAATGGCGGGCCAAAAGCGTTTTGGTCTGAGTGACGTTGAATTTTGTCAAGATAGCCGTATATCAGCGAAGAGAGAAGGAAAAGTAGTAGAATGGTAAGTAGCCGAGAGAGGTAGCCATGTCGACGCTAATTCTGAATTCACTACCAGTTAAGAGATAGAGAAAGGTGCAGATACCGCCTACATCGGTATGGTCACACACACACACACACACACACACACACACACACACACACACACACACACACACACACACACACACACACACACACACCTGTCCCTCCACTGAAAGGTTGCGATACTCTCCCACAAAAAAGCAAACACCCAAGGATTCAGTTTATACTTTGGCTAACAAATAAACAGCAATGGTTGGTGTTGTTGTTCTTTGTTTGTTTGCTGTTGTGGGGTGCTTCTGTTTTGTAGGTGTGTGTGTTAAGTGTTGTATTGTCGCTTGATTTACTTCTGCTTGTTGTTGTTTGTTGTGGTGGCCTTTTCACTCCTGAGTGTGGAGAGGAGCGACTGGGTGGGGGAGGGGGGGGGGTCAGTTTTTGTTTTTGTAGTCTTTTGGAAGTGGTGTCCTTGGGATTTGTTTCATTTGTTGTTGTCTGTTTGTGGCGGTGTTTTTTTTTTTCGCTTTTCAGTGGGGATTCCAATCTTTGACCGTTTTATTTCATTTCAACTACTTTCATGTCTTTTGTTTTCTTCACTTAGTCGTTTATGTTCTCCAAAGGCAACGAATCAAGAACAGCGACAGT
>CM031609.1:16094126-16119375 GCA_018398815.1 Conus ventricosus | reverse complement strand
GGCCATCATACAGGCGTGGTGTGGGTTGACAGTACCTTGCCAGGACTGCCTACCCAAAGGGCCATCATACAGGTCGTAGTGTTGTTGACATGTCCTTGCCAGGACTGCCTATCCAAGGTCATCTTACAGGTCGTCGTGTGGTTGACATGTACCTTGCCAGGACTGCCTATCCAAGGTCATCTTACAGGTCGTAGTGTTGTTGACATGTACCTTGCCAGGACTGCCTATCCAAGGTCATCTTACAGGTCGTAGTGTTGTTGACATACACCTTGCCAGGACTGCCTATCCAAGGCCATCTTACAGGTCGTAGTGTGGGTTGACATGTACCTGCCAGGACTGCCTATCCAAGGCCATCATACAGGTCGTAGTGTGGGTTGACATGTACCTTGCCAGGACTGCCTATCCAAGGTCATCTCACGGGTGTAGTGAGGGTGGACATACACCTTGCCAGGACTGCCTATCCAAGGTCATCTCACGGGTGTAGTGAGGGTGGACATACACCTTGCCAGAACTGCCTATCCAAGGCCATCATACAGGTCGTAGTGTGGGTTGACATGCACGTATGTTGATCTCAGGGTATGGGAAGGCTCTCCATCCTTGCCTTCCTGGAGATAAGGATTCCAGCGAAGGGTCTTTGGGAATAGATGCCTTAGGTGAATGCACGCATGGACACACACCCACGCATGCATGGCCGTGTATACACACACACACACACACACACACACACACACACACACACACACACACCACACACACACACACACACACACACACATACACGCGTGCGCGCGCACACACATACATGCACACACACACACGCATGCACGCACGCACGCACACACACACACACACACCACACACACACACACACACACACCACACACACACACACAACACACACACACACACACACACACACACACACACACACACACACACACACACACACACATAAATTACCACAGAAAACTTTATCAGGCAGAGCTTGATAACCTTAGCAAATACTTGTTTATAAATGGTCTAAAGCTTTCCCATGAAAAAACTCATATGGTTTTATTCAACAATGGGGATGATCCCTCTGATTTACCATCTTTTAAGCTGGATGGGATAACACTTACATACGTACACTTAATTAAATTCTTAGGTGTCCATTTCACATCGAAACTCACATGGAATATCCATATGATTACCTTTTAAACAGGGCAAGAAAAACTTTAAATTTTCTGAAAATTTTGAGCAAGCAAAGCTGGTGCCAAGATGGAAAAACATTAAAGCTCTTGGCTTTGGCATTAATTCGTTCTAAATTATCATACGCCCAAGAGGCTTTCTTTAGCGCACCTAAATATTTGTTACAAAAACTACAAAGTGTGGATAGCAAAGCCTTCAAATTATGCCTAGGAGTTCCAGTATATGCCTCCACTTTGAGGACATACAGAGAAATAGACGTTTGACCTTTAAATGAATATAGGAATCTATCACTTGCAAGATATTTTCATGAAAATGTTCAACCAGGAAGGTGTAAATGAAAACGGAAATATCTATAAACCCAGAGAGTGATTATCCAAAAAGAGCAAAAAATATTGCCTCCTCTGTGCACTATCAGTTCATACACTGTGATTGTTTTAAGAAATGTAATATAGATGTTAAGTCTTGTCAAAAACGTCCCTTATTAGATCCCATTCCAAACGTGGAAAGAAAGAGGGCGAAGTTGATCTTGATTACATGATACAAAGAAAGCAATCAGCCTTACATCTTGTCATATTTACGAGTGCAAATACAAGACAGATATTCCAACCATCTTAAGGTGTACACTGATGGATCGTTGAGAGTAACAAGAGCCGGATCGCATTTGTTATTCCATCCGCTGAAAGTACCAAAAAGCATATTTCATTGGAAAATATCGCTCCATATTCGTAGCGAATTGATTTAAGCGATTTTATGGCGTTGACATTTGTAATTGATTTACCGCAGTCAATTTTTCAAGTATTGTTTTGTGTAGATTCGGGTCTGTGTTTACAATCGATCATGTTTTTAATTCAAATTCAGATAACTTTATTTTGAAGGAAATTTCAACATTTAATTCCAGTCTTGATATGTAAAGGAACGGATATAACTTTCGTCTGGGTTCCTTCACACTGTGGAATTTGGGCATTGAACTTGCTGACTGTATGTTCGAAAAAAAGGCGCTGAAATGGAACGAGGGTACCAATATTTCCATACGTTCACTTTTGAAATAGAGTTCAAACAAATTTGAAAAACATCAGCTTGGGAAGTTTTCAGAAATGGGCAGAACAACGCTGCCCCCCCACCACTGTTATTCATGTTCAGACACAAACTTATCCTCTTTTTAGTATTGATCATTTAAAAATGCATCCAAAAATCTGGCCACATTGATGATAGCATTCAATAAGAAACTTGTTTAATATTCATCGATTGAATATGGTGTTTAAGAACTAAATATAGCTCTGCAACAACATGCATATGAGGGGAAACAAATTGTCAGTGATCATGGTTTGTTCGATGTGTGCCTCATCTAGGCTTTTCTGCCATATTTACAGGCATGTCTGTGACAGAATATTTTTTCTTGGATATTGATTTTGTTTGAAAGTTACTTTCTGCTTGATTTGTAGTCCAGTCAGGTGTTTGCTTTAATCTGATCTTGTTAGTGTGTGTAGGTTTGTTTGTTTTTTCGTTTGTGTGTCTGTTGATTGTTTTCTGTTTTTATGTACTCCACTCCGCTCACGACCATCTCCCCCCCTCCCTACACACACACAACACACCACACACACACACACACAACACACACACACACACCACACCACACACACAACACACACACTTGTTGCAACATGAAAAACACTATTATTTCCCTCTATTGTGTCTATCTCCCTTTCTTGTCTATTATCACATAGTTTGTGAAAAAGACGTTAAATTAAAGTACTATACATATATACTACACACACCACACACACAACACCACACACACACACACACTCACAACAACACACACACACACTTTGTCCTAAAAGTGTGTGTGTGTGTGTGTGTGTGTTGTGTGTGTGTGCGTGTGCGTGCGCGCGAGAGTGTGTGTTGTGTGGTGTGTTTGTGTGTGTGTGTGTGTGTGCGTGGTGTGTGTTTGGGTGTTGTTTGGGTAGTGTGTGTGTGTGTGTGTGTGTGTGAGTGTGTGTGTGTGTGTGTGCATGCGTTGTGTATCAGATTTATCATGTGTGTAAAATTGCGTATCATTACATCAAAGTCTTTTTTTTGTTCTGTAAACTGGAAACGATGTTGAGTGTTTTTGATCAGTAGTTCTTTGTTAGCTCATAGTTGTTATTTTATTTTGCTGTTGCTGTTTTTCTTCCAAGCTTTGAACTATTTTACCTATTACTTACCTCCCCCCCCCCCTTTTCCCTCTAACATTGTTTATATCACTTAACGTGGTAGAAGTTTTAAATTGAAGGAAGAACACACTCACACACACACAAACTCCACACACACACACACACACACACACACACACACACACACACACACACACACACAACCCATGCATGCCACAAGGCAATCGCACGTACACAAACAGTTAGCATGCATCTCCACCCATCACTCACCGGGACTCCAACAACGAGGGGACGAATCCTCGGGATTCGTTCTCACCTGCGCGCAGCAGTGCCAGCGGAGAAATATTACTGCGCATTGGCGTGGACTGTCGGGTCTGTGACAGGAACCGATCGCTGTCCCTGTCATCAGGAAAATGAACGAGACGATTTATTCATCAGTTTATTGAGAGAGGAGGGAGAGAGAGATGGAGAGAGAGAGAGAGAGAGGAGAGAGAGAGAAGAGAGGAGAGGAGGCGAGAGGGGAGAGAGAGAGAGAGAGAGAGAGGAGAGGAGAGATGAGAGAGAAGTGAGAGAGAGAGAGAGAGAGAGAGAGAGAGACTCTTGGACTCTTGACTCTTGACTCTCTTGGACGCGCACTAATGTCCGCGCCTTTTAAGGTGAGGTACGGCCCGTTCACATGAGTCAACGCACGTGTTCAGAAATCGACAAAACCAAACAAACAAAAATCAAATCTGAATTAAAACATGGTCCACATCATCAAATGGATCAGATCCAAAACTAAGTTGAATCGAAATTTATCAACAAAAGCAGTTTCTTGACTAGTCCATTATCTATGTACTTATTTGTTTCTAAGGAGAAAAAATACATTGAGTTCCCAATAGGTCAATCAAAATTAAATTCAAATCAGAATTTAATCCACAGTCAACAAATTAGTTCAAATCAATATTAGAATCAACAATTATCATTAAGAAGTGCATAAGCCACAAATCAAAAGGCCTGAGATAGAATTCAAAATGTATCAAGTTAACTCGCTGTAAGTTTACTATCAATTATCTCATAGTTAATCATCATATTTCATACACACCTCAAAATGTATAAGTTGATGGGGGGGACTATTCAAGTCGAAAACGGAAAATTCACATCAGTGACATGTCGCATCAATTTAAAATCTATATTCAAATTACGAAAATCTGTAGTATATCATATTATATACCCGTTACTCCAGTTTAACCGAATTTTGACTGACGCCCCATTATGTCACGCAATGTGAATTTATAGGTAGACTGGTAGGTTAAATTACATACATGGTTCATGATAACATTTTCCCAATTTACAACTCATCTGGGGACACATTCTGAAAATCAAATGACCAATCATTGTTATTGCACTAATAGTCAGGGCTAGTAGGGGGTCGGTCGACCAACATATTTATATATTGCTGACAACAATCGACCCTACATTTAAACCATTTTATGGCATACGTGCATTTTTTTTCCCTTTTTGCTGGAACATATCACGTACCAAACCAACTTGCAAAATTTTCCCAAAATCAACCAGAACTGTTAACTAACATTTTATTGCAGTCAATAACATTGTCTCTATTTTGCCTAACAATCAAGTTCCCACATTTACAAGGCTGGCTTAAGACTAATTATCATGTAAAATTTTTGATGACCAGCCTCAATATGAAGGCAATTTTCTCAGTATGAAATGCACCAATCATAATACAAACATGTTCCATTTGCCATTCTTCGCTCAGTATTAGGTTAGAATACAAACACATTCCGATGGGACTTATAAAATTTATGTGGACAGCCGGAATAGTGCGACTACCAAAAGGTTAATAATGTGTTGTTTTGATATCATTAGCCTATTATTATGATAATGTTACTACAGCTGAGATTTCTCTGTTTTAACGCATTAGAACAACATAATAGCAAAGTCCGTGTAACTTCAGCATTTATATTTTCTACCAGCTTTGTAATGAGATTGTTTTGATATTTCTAAAATTGTTTGTAAATGTATTTATCTCTAAGTTTCCTTTATACAAGGACATGCTGTTAAAAAGTGTAATTCAGTTTCACTATGGGCAAAGGGGCTTGTTGGAATCGCTAAAATTGTCTATATATTCTTGTTTACATGCAAATCATTTGTCCCCAGACGTAGTCTAGTTAGCGCTTTTCTAAATTGGCTTTGGTAATTACCTTAGGTATTCTCGGTTTGATGTTAGAGTTTTTAAAAGGAAAGATACGTTGAACAGCGTTCGCTATTCTGAACCTTATCGTGCCAGTTCTGTTTTGTAGCAGTCTATTATTCTTGTTTTAGTAATAAAAATGAAAACTTATATTCATTCACTACTCATCATTGTCCAAACTTCAGATATAGCATACTTTAGACATCGTTTTACTCTCTAAAGCCAGTTCTGAGGTTGTTTATTTCTGTTCTTCTCTCTTTCTATGCCTTGTTTGGTTATTCATGTCAGGTGGACCATTTTAATATGTCTGAACCAAATATACGATTTGCTCTATTGTGTTATCAATATTATTGGTGTATCTCCAACTCCCATAAATAAATTAATTGTTGTTTTCTTTCCTATCTAAAATATTTATTACATGCAAATAAATGAATATTTTCTTATGGCTGTGTAGCTGATAAATCCCATGCTTTCTGCTGAATACAAGGAGTACGGGTTAACTTGTTGTCAAACAATTTAAATATATAAGCTAAATCCAAGTGTCCTAAACTGTAATTGTTTTCATTATTTCTATTAATCTTGCCTATGCTTTCTGCATATTCCGAAAGTGAAATGTTCTTCAGAAAGTTTAGTTGTCAGGGTGAAGCCTAACTATTTGTACTATTCACTACTTCAATTTCTTGACCATTGTATACATTTTCTGTTTTTGCTAAGTAACCACCTTTTTCTGAAGGACCATTATTTTAGTTTTGTGTAGGTTAAACCGATTATACCTAAGAATTCTGAAGCCTTTTGTAAATTTTTATCTGATTTTGTGACCGGCTGGAGTTAAGGGAAATTAGGGCTATGTATTGCAAATAATAAGGTAAAGATTTCTCTGTTCCAGGTAGAAATTGCATCCCTGTCTTCTTTCGTTGTACCATTATCGTATTCCGTTATTTAGTAAAGAGAAAATCATGGTGACAGTAGCAACCTTGTTTCACTCCATCCGGGCCTAAAGAATTTGTAAGATCGCACCGTGTCTTACGCACCATGTTGCCACGTTCCTATAAATACCTTTCTGCATGTGTTAAGCATTTTTTGTTGATATTTTATGTTTACTTAGGAATTGTCCACAGTTGTCTCTTTTGTCAGTACGAAAGCTTTTTTTGGTAATCTGATGAAGATATGTTAGTTTACTCCTGCGTTCTACATATAAGCAGTTATTTATCATAGTTATTATTGTAAAAATGTGATCTATGTAGTGAAATCCTTTCATAAATCTGCTTGTTCTCTGTTATTTTGTTTTCTCTTCGGCCCAATTGTCGGTCTGTTTTTTAATATTGCTGTTTTGAAAATTTTGCTTAAATATGAATAGTGATATTCCTCTGTAATTTTCGGGGGTTCTGCTTGTTGCCTTTCTTGAGTAATGGAACTATGACTGCCGGGACCATTTAAAGGGGAAGTAACCGACTTGGAAACAACTTATTGAAAATGTTGCTAAAAATAGGAATTATCTTATGTCCTATTGTTTTCAAGAATTCTGGCGGAAATTTTTTTCGTCTAATCCTGATGCTTTACCCGATTTCAATTTTCTTATAGCTGAACCTTATTTCATTATCGATATCTCTACATCTAAATCTTGAACAAAATTTCTTCTTCAATAACTTGCCGAGGTACTTCATGGTCAATATTTGTACTCATTTATTTGTGGATTTTAATTTACCTTCAAGTGTTCTTTCCATTTCAATGTTGTGATAAGTGGGTGCTTATTTTTATTCTCCTAATGCTGCTTATTGTGCTCCAAAATTTCTGACTATCGAGAAAGAAGAGAGGAGAGAGAGAGGAGAGAGAGAGAGAGAGGGGAGAGAGGAGGGAGAGCGAGGAGAGAGAGAGGAGTGGAGAGGGAGAGAGAGAGAGAAAGAGAGGGGAGAGAGAGAGAGGGGAGGAAAGAGAGAGAGAGAGAATTAGAGAGGAGAGAGAGAGAGAGAGAGAGGGAAGAGAGAGAGTGAGAGAGAGAAGAGAGATTTTGACACTTTGATACTTTGATAGTTTATTGTGTACCAAAAGAATCTTACGACAAGGGGGGGGGAGGGGGGCGTCCGTAACTTCTCCCCTAAAACAAGAAAGAAAGAAAGAAAGAAAGAAAGAAATATAGGGGGACAAATGTGGTCAAAGG
The DNA here is from genome assembly GCA_018398815.1 of Conus ventricosus. Taxonomy (NCBI): domain Eukaryota; kingdom Metazoa; phylum Mollusca; class Gastropoda; order Neogastropoda; family Conidae; genus Conus; species Conus ventricosus. Next base: position 16,111,682 of record CM031609.1, on the reverse strand, counting down.
TTTACACACCATTGAATGACTTCATTGAGGACATATAGTCGGGTGTCTAGCGAGGTTTGGGCGGCCATCTTTGACAGCAAAACCATCACCAAACATTCGAGTTAGTAATCTATTGCATGTGAATTAAAACAGGAAAACCCGGGGGCAATAGATTGAGAAGGGTAAGGTGATGTAGTAGTAGAGAAGTGGGTGGGGTAGGAGATTGTGAGGGGTGAGGGTAGTGTTTGGAAGGGGGGGGTGGGGGGGGAGTGATGCCTTACGATGTGCGAGAGGGAGGAAGGTTGCAGAGTTGTTTCGTGTAGTTAAGGAAAACAAGCGAATGGTCGGGAGGGACAGGGATCCTATTTGGAACATATAATTGGCAGAATTGGATTTAAAAACAGGAGTGATACCTTTGAAGACAGATATAATCCAGCATGGTGATATTATCACCAGGTGATAACATCTATCTGACCTGTTGGAACCAGTGTTACAGAGGTTTGTATAGAGACAGTTTACTGGAACAGATGGTGCTTGATGTGATGATCTGTGTTCATAACATATGACGGAGACAATCCCATGCAAGATTCTTAGTGTACAGAAATCAGCGTTAACCGCATCTTTTAGTGACAGCTGCCCTCAGGGAATGAGTACAGCTTGTCCATTGAAAACAGTGCTAAACTAACAATGGAAAGGACCTCGTCCCGGTTTGCGTATTCTCGATTCACTGGATTTCAGGTTATTCTATAGACGAACTGTGGTCTTATTAGCCTAGTGCCAGTTTTCAGTCGTTGTTTCTACACACTCACACGCACGAACGCACGCACGCACGACGCACGCACACACACACACACCACCACACACACAGCGCGCGCGCGCGCGCGCGCGCGCGGCGCGCGACGCACGGATGCACGACGCACACACGTACGCACACATTCATATTATAGGGATATAATAACCTACATATTACATCTCCTTGCAGGCAAGCACGAACCACCGTGCATGCGCGCATGCAGATACGTTCTGTTCGGTTTATCTTTATTTGGGACTCTCGGGTCTAAAAGTTTAAGAATGTTTCAAGTAAGTCGTGATATAAGATAGTATAAAAACACTCCACAAAGGCACTTTGGGTCAGAGACAGACAGGAAGACTGGCAGAAGATTGACAGACGAGGGACAGATAGACACATTTGCTTTTCTTGAGTTTATGTTATGTGGCGGCAATTTATGATTTTTTCAGAAATATTGATCGTGGGTTTCAGTTAGAGTAATATCTGACTCAAGACTGCTGGAATTTACAAAGTGTTCATTGAATACTTACATTGTTGTCTGTGCATGCGCGCTGCGCGGTGCTTGTGTATGTGTGTGTGTTGTATGTATGTGTGTGTGTGTGTGTGTAGTGTGTGTGTGTGTTGTGTGTGTGGTGTGTGTGTGTGTGTGTGCGCGCGTTCTTGTTGTAGTGTGTATATGTAATGTGTGTGTGCATGCATGATGGTGTGAGTGCGTGCGTAGCGTGTTGTGTATGTGTATGCGTGTGTGTGTGTCGTACGTGTTTTAAAAAAAGAAGAAAGAGAGGTGATACCAGACACACACAACACACACCACACAACTGAGAGAGAGGAGCGAAGGAGAGATGAGAGAGAGAGAGAGTGATAGAGAGATGAGAGAGAGGGAGAGAGGGAGAGAGAGAGAGAGAGAGATGAAGAGAGAGAGATGAACTGTACTGCAACTGAAGTACATTTGTTGGAGAATCACTTAGTAGCTGCAGCTGCAAATATTTACCCCTGTCCTAGACCAGTCATCGACCTCACGGATACGATAACTAAGGCAAAACAGTAATGGCTGGTAGGAACATGGAAAAACAAGATCCAAAACTATTAAGACTAGGTGGAAGGGAAAAGGCCAATCAACCACTACATGGAAAAAGATGCAGCTGTTCCCCTCTCTTTGTTTCTCTCCACCAACCACCTCTGAAAGCTACCACCCCTTACCAAGACCTGGGACGATTCGCAGCGTTTGCAGGGGAAGGGCCTCTCCGTGCTGCTCGTGAAGTGTAAGCCCTGCAAAGCCCGAGGGCGGTGGGGCCTTCCAACCGCTCTTTGCGCGCAAAGCACTGTCGATGGCAGGGACGGGAGTGTTATAGATAGGGCTCACGCATGCTCTAATGCCGTGTCACTGGCATGGAAGCACTGACGGCCGCGCTTTATGGATACATCAGAGGTATTTAGCCAGCGGAATGGTCTGCTTCGAGCAGGCTCTTCACTGTGATAGGTTGTAACGGGAAATGAATTCGGTGTGACTTTTGGTATAAAGGAGTGAGATGAGTTATCTCTAGTGTTGGAGAATGGTAGAAACGCAGAAATCCTTTGTCAGTTTACGGGTAACCGCTTTAAGGCTTGTGATTATGGTTTGGAAGAACAGCTACTCAAGTGATCATGCAGATCAGTGTAACTACGTAGTTTAGGGGGTTTTGTTTTTGTGTGTGTTTGCTTTTTGTTTTTGAATTTGGACATTGCCATGATATTGTCATATTGTATTCTCTCTTCTACGTCCACATAACAACTGCACACATTCATTTGGTGTGTGTGTGTGCGTGCGCGCGCTCCACACACACACAAACACAACACACAACACACCACAACACACACACCCACAAACACAACACACACACACACAAATCACACACGCATACACACACTTCACTCAAAGCACACGAAATGTCAACAAAATGCATTGCATTTACAATGTACATGTATTACTACACAGGCAGTGGCATGTACATATGCGAATCACACACAAAAATAGGAAGAAAATATCATAGGCTTCAATTACACATGCAATAGACATGCCAACATGATGGACACAACATAACATTAAATGATCAATACACACGTTCGTTTGGTTTTTTTTGTCTTTTTTCTTTTCTTTAGCCTTTTTATTGTGGCTAGGGGCTTAGGTTGTAGTGAACGTATATGGATAAACCGCAAGCATTGAATCTAGCTTGTGAAATTGGAGCCAAAACTTTTTTTCCAGAATATAATTTGAACTCAGTTAAAGGAGATTAAGATAAAGCCCCGTTTACAATAAAACCTCGATTCGGAAATTAGAAAATTCTTAGAAATGAGAGGACTTTGTGACAGTTCGTAGCTCTTTGCAAGAAAAGTCAAAGGCAAGCGAGACCAAAGATTAAAAAAAAAATGAAAGAAGATTAAGTTGACTTCTGGATGAACGAGCGCATTCCCACTAATTCAGTCTGCTATTGATTGCATCCGTTTGTACGCTACTGTTATTGGTGTGCATTGAGACTTTCGATAAAAAAAAAAAAAAGATCAAGCAAAGTTCGTGAGCTGGATGCCTGGAGGACAAAGAACTGAGTGGACACACGTAGTACACCACCTCTGCTTTCCTGACTGTTGACAAGTCGTCCTACACAGGCGGAAAGGGGGCCAGCCAAACAACGCAGTCACCAGTGAATCAGCAGAATGCAGGGCTAGCTGTTCGCGTCTCGCGACTCAGTGGTGGTCTGAGGGATCGTTGTTGTGGCACGAGGCGCGAGAACGGAGGGCCGTTCATAGTATTGAAAGAATCCATGGCAACAAAGCAGTTCACCCCGTAAAAGATTAAAAAAAGGCGGCGCTGGACTGATGTACGTGCTTTCCCTATCAGTCTCCGTGTTTGTCACGTGTTTGTTACGAGGCTACGTCGTTCGACCCACCCTATGCGGTGGCGGAATTATTATTTGTTTATTGTCGTTGCGTTGTCGTGTATCCGTTCTTAGGGTTGGCTTGTGGTTGCAGTTGCCACCTTGGTGTGGATCAGATTCTACTTCGGTTTGTTCTCTCTCTTCTCTCTAATTCCACCGCCGTGTATTCAATCCTGGAAGTTCAGGGTTGGCCGGTACCTTTCTCTCGAACTTTCTGTCTATCGGGCCTCTCGCCTGTCTTTTTACCTGCGCACGTGCTTAGTTGTCTTATAGTTTGAAGTTATGCTCACTCTGTGACGCAGATGGGCTCGTTGGCCGCCATTGCTGAGGGAGGTTAAAGCTTTTCACTCGAGCGGAAGATGTTCAGGGGGCGCCTGCTCCAGTCTGGTTCTTTACCTTATCGTCGAGAGTACAGTCTGACTTTCAATTCCTGGCAGTCGGCCTTGTAGGAGAGGGGACATAGTTCTTCTGTTTCCGAATCTTCGCCTCTGTCTCTCGATGGGACAGAGGGTTAGAGAGAGTCTTTGGACCGCCTTTCGGGGGACACCACGGGTAGCTGGTAAGGCATCAGTTTCGAGGTTGTTGGTTTTGATTTGTTGTTGTTAAGCCGGCTTGTCTTCGCTTTTGCGCATTTTCTTTTGGTTTCGAAATTGTAAGAGAAATATTGTGTGAAGACTTTTCTCTGGTTTATTCCATCTTTAACTGGCCATTCTATTATGTTCCAAAATTCTTTCACCTGTTTATGTTTTGGATGATGCGGTAGTCGGTGGGTGAAGGGAGAGAACTGGTGATCAGGGTTGGAAATTGCTTGGTCTCGCTTCACTCGGTCGCCAGTCACCATTTGCCGGAACTTATTATCCTTCGGCACCGTCTGTTGTGTGTGCAAGGAGAAACGAGTTTTATGTTCCGAGGTGCGTTACGCATGATTTGTTCGTTCGGATGAGTGGTTGGAAATTTAGTGTATTTGAATATGTGTTTATAAATGTGACAGTTGTGCCATTGAATTATTATTTGCAAATGTGGTGGCAGTTATTAAGCGATGGTCGCTGTATGATTGATTTTATTTCTAAGGAGGAAAACGTTAAGCGTGAGTGAGAGAAAGGGGTTGAAGATAATCATATTTGTTTTTAACCTGTTGATTTAATGCGTCTTTTTCCTGCAATCGTGTGAGAAAAGACTTGATTAATGGATTTATGGGTGCGTTTGAATTCAACTTCCCTCGCCATCATGCGTGTAGTGGCTAAAGACTTGTCAGCAATGGTCTGTCGGTACTGACGTCAGGGTTCCAGTTACCCTTCTCCATCCTCATTCTTCTTCTTTTCCTCCTCGCCTACTTCCTCCCTGCTAGTCCTCCCCTCCCTGGGCGGCTTTCACCTGGAGCACGAATGGATGGTGCACGTGCTGGCGAGGCCTCGTTCTGGCTTGGACCAGGAAGGGATGGTGCCACGCGCTGGTCGTGGTCACGCCTTGGTCGGGACGTGACTGCTAGAAGAGCCGCCGTCTTGAACTGGCCGGCCTGGGACCCCCGTCCAGGACCTCCAGTAGTAACAGTTACGTCCCCCCCCCCCCCCCCCCCCCCCCCCCCCAGGGACACTCTTTCACTGCCGCTTCGGGAGTCGAGGGTGTCGGCTTTGGGGGACTCCCTGCGAGACCAAGCCCGGCTCGGAGCACCTAGTGCGACAGGGGTGCTCCTGCGGACTTGACAGGGGCAGGATGTGGACGCGTCCATGGTGTGAGAAAGGATTGTTACTGGGAATATTCCTTTAGAATTATGTATATGTCATATGTGCTGGGAGTGCTGTAATTGTGATCGTGTACGTTCGTTATGGCGAAATATTTATTTATATCGTTAATGTGTGAGGTGTGGAGTGCTTGATTGTGATTGTGATGTTGTGTGCGTTGGAGTGCTTGATCGTGATTGTGCATGTAGTGTGGTGCGTTGCGTGTGCTTGATCGTGATTGTGCATGTTGTGTGCGTTGGAAGTTGGTGTGCTTTATTGTGATCGTGCATGGTGCGTGAGTTGGAATGTTTATTTTGCTGGGTGTTGAATAAATGGGGGTTGTGATCGATTTTTATTGTGTGGCTCTTGCGTGAGCGTGTGAGGGGCAGGCCACTCCCTTCACTCCACTAGGAAACGATCTGTTCAGGGCAGACCTCCGGGGTCGGTTCGTGACAATGGTGGGGGCTCGTCCGGGATGTGAAGGCTCTGGCTGGTTTCTTCGTTTGCAGAGAAGTACCTGTTTTTGTTGTAGTCTGTTTTGTATTTGTTTTGTCAGTTCGTCGTGTTTGTTCTGGTGGTTGGGCTGGGTGACTCTAGAGTGGAAAGGAGTCTTTTTGGTGGCTGAGGGAACATCCGGCGTGATGGGAATCGGGGGTCGAGGTGAGACCAGGAGGAGTTCGACCGATTCGGACCTCTTCCGCGGGTACCTTCTCGCAGGGTACGGGCGTAGTCTTGCCCGTCTGTTGCCGCTCTAGTCTTCACATTCCTGTTTTGTATTTAGCAATTCTTGTTTTTTTTTTCTCTACCGGCGGTTGTTGAGTACAGGGGGGTGTATGGACGCTAGTGGTTTTTTTTTCCTCTCTAGGATCCCGTTCTCTGCTAGGTTTTTGTTTTTTTTTTTTTCCTGGCAGCCCACCGCACTGTTGTGTGCTGTTAGGAGGGCGCGGTTTGTAGCCAGAGTGGGGGGCAGGCCGGGACTTAGTTTTTTGTTTTCGTTTTTTTTTCGGTGTGCCCACGCACCTGTTTGCTCGTGCTGTAGACCGCCGGTGTTGCCAGAGTGGGAGCAGCCGGAATTGTCCGCACACACGCACACACAAACATACACAAATATACACATGCCCTATAATATTTGTTTTATTTTCTTAGTGAATTGTTTTTCCCCCTGTATTTGGTAAATCTGTTGGATTTTGTTGTCATGGCGACGTCGGCGCTGGTGGTGTGGCGACGCGTGCGTCTCGAGAGAAGGTATTCTAAATGTTACTTGAGTCCCATATTAGTACCAGTACTTCGACTACGGTAACTTCTACCTATTCCAGTGGTGCTGTTGCAGGTAGTCCAGTGAGCAAGTATTTTACTAACTTTCGCTGGGGGTCTTCCCTGTTGAGACCCCCCCGACTGGCATTCCGTCGGAAAGCGTCCTCAGAGTTTATAGCGGGAGCAATGTGGGCTTCTGTTGAGTCGCAGAGACCGAAACTTCTCCTCTCCAGGCGTCCCTCGTAAGGGGGCATGATGCCCCAGAAGATTCCTTATGGGGAAAGTCGAGACCAGTGGAGGGTCAGACGGATCTCCTCCCGTGTCGGGAGGTGGTGAACCGCCAGGGACACACTTCCGTCTGATGTTTCTCGAGCGAAGCGACGGTGGATGAGGCCCAACGTAGGGATGAGGTTGCTAGGCAGCGAAGCCTACGTGGGAAGTGGCCGCTAGCAGGAAGGCTTGCGGGAAGAGCGTAGGGAGGGGAAGGTGCTCAGCGTAGGAGGAGGCTGCTCTGCGTAGGGAAAGAGGCTGGACAGGCAGGAAGCCTCGGAGGGAAGGAATTGACAGGATGGCGGCTCTGCGTAGGGAGGAGTTGGAACAACTTATTTCGCGGCCTCCGCTTTGTAAACCAGGGGGTTAATCAGGCAGGTGAGAGGAGTTAGAGGCCCAAAGTAAGCTTCCAGAGTTTTCAGAATAGTGAGGACATTGACATGTTTTAGTGCATTTGACAAGGTTTGCTTGTTCATACCAATTGTCTGAGGAACAAAGGCTTTGCACCTTTTTCTGGATTATCTGTGCTGCAAGGGAGTGTGTGCTCACTATAAATGAAGGTGGTCTTATGCAGACATGCTGTGGCTTGCGTAAGCGTTTCCACTTACCCCAGAGACTACAGGAGGTAGTTTAGGTCTGAAGAAGAATAATGATTGAGACCTTCGTGCAGTTTGGGATAGGCTGCGCCAATACGATAGGGTACTGGCGTTTCAATTGGCAAGTGGAGCTGGAGGATCTGATCCTCATTGAAAGCTCACCAACCTGTGCCCAAAGTTGAGGATCCGGATAGGCGAGACAGCACTCAGGATTTCGCGGCTGCGATTCACACGTCTGTGGTGTTTGCTGAAGTCGCAACCGGGCTTATGGGGCATCGCCAGATACGGAGAGGAAGCCGTCCACAGGATTTGGTGGCAATAAGGCGCCGACAACTGATAGCGGGTTAGTGAACAAGGAGGCATTGTCCATCGGGGACTCAGCACCTCGATTTTGTTTTCTTTGGTGGTCGTTCCTGGCCACATTAGGAAAGATTGTCCTAAAGCCGCTGGTAGTCGTGGGGATGGTCCTTTCAACGTCTCGTGCCTCGGCTAAGTGGGTTCCATACCAGCTCGGGTGATTTCAGAGTGCCCAGTGTTTCTCTCTGTTGTGGTTCCTCATTGATTGACACATCTTGGATGCGGAGCATCAGATCTTTTTGGTATAAGAATTTGGTTTCCCCTGAGGCCCCGGCGGGGCGCTAGTTATGTGGTGTGCGGGTTGGCGGCTGATTTTACGCCACCGTCCTTCTGTACTTATTCCTATCCCACCCCTCCTTCTGTTGGCGATGTATGGGCTCTATTTGGCGTGGTGCGACCTATGTATTCCCTTTTCATAGGTAAATAATACATCACCTTCGCAGCGGACGGCAGTCAGTCCGTGTATACGGATCTGCCGTAACAGGCGTGTGTGGAGGAGTCACACACGCGCTTCAAATGCTAGGATAGCCAGGCACAGGAATTGCGTCCGTTCTTCAAGCCGATCTCTGACGAGGTTCTGGCCAGGGGATCCTGCTACCATTATCGTCCTTCAGGCCAGGGACTAGGATGTCCATCGCTACGACACTTGGGATCGTCCCGCTCAGGTCTGCCGGACCACGCCAAGGTGAGCTTCAAAGTCCACAAGGGGATCCTCTTTAGGGGTTTCCACTCAGGAGATCGTTGTGGCCAGCAGCTTGTGTTCCCCAAAGCCTTGAGAGGAAACAAATTTTGTTCTCCGGCAGCCCCGATTCCCCCTTGGCAGGTCATATGGGCTCAAAGCGGACTCTGAGCGGGTAAGACCAAGACTTTTTGGCCAGGGATGAAACTTCACAGGTTAGGCAGTATGCCGCAGTTGCGATGTCTGCCTGCGGACAACGCTAAGGGGTCGCTTGTAAGCGTGTTCCCTAGGGTCAGTTGCCACTGGTTGGGGAGGCATTAAGCAAGGTTGGGGTGACTGGTGGGACCATTATCCCATCCGATCGCGTCACCGTCTACACTTCGGTAGTGGTAGACATCTGCGAGTCGATACAGAGGGCTGATCCCGTTAGACTATCGATGCCCTACTGTTGCTGAATCCTCAGGCAGATTTGGACGCGCACTGGCGTGCCCAAGAAGAAGTACGGTTGGAAGTTTGTTCTGGAGAAGCGTTCATCATCTATCCAGTGCGTGGATCGGATCGGCCCAGTCAGTTCATCGAATCATGAGTTAGGCAGTGGAGCTGCAGAGTCATGAGTTCCCCTTTCGTCATATCAAGGGTTCCTGAAATACGGATGCGCTATCTTTAGCCGAGCTCGTCGTAGTTAGCATTATTGGAAATCAGTTCGGGGAGCACTTCCCCCTCAATCCAGGGTTATATCCCTTTTTGGTCTCTCTATCCGGTTGTAGTGACAGTTGTCACTACAGTGAGGGTTAAACGGTAGTGAATCACCAATGGTTCGGATTATAACTTTCTTGGGTTGGAAGGTTTGCTTAGACTTGTTTGATAAATGTAGTTTTATGTATTTCCCCGCGTGAGTCTATCGTGGACTGTTTTGTATTGGATTCATCTTCGTATCTGTCGATCACAGGGAGATTTGGTTCGGTCCCATTGTTGTGGAAGTTGTCACATGCGACGAGGTTCAAAGGAGCCACTGTATCTCAGAGAATCAAGATGCTTTAGAAAGGGGGGGTTTGTCACGATGTTTGTCACGAGGCCTTACGACGTTTCGACCCATAGGGTGGCGGACATTACCCTTATTTGTTTATTTCGTTGCTGTTGTGTGTATCGTCACTTAGGGTGGCTTGGGTGCAGTTGTCTGGGTGTGGTTCAGCTCAACTTCGGTCTGCTTTCTCTCTGAACTCTCCTCTTTTCCACCGCCATTGCCTATTCATTCCTGCAGTTCACGGGTTGGCCGGTACTTTCTCTGAAGTTTTCTGTTATCGGCTCTCGACCTGTCGTTTTACCTGTCGCACGTGCTTTCGTTTCTTTTTAGGTTTGAAGTATGCTCAATTGTGTGAGCAGATGGCACGTAGGCCGCCATTGCTGAGGGAGGTTATCTCTTCACTCGAGGGAAGATGTCTCTATGTGGGCGCCTGCTCCAGTCCTGTTTCTTTACCTTATCGTCGAGAGTACAGTCAGTATTTCAATTCCTGCAGTCGGCTGTAGGAGAGGGGGACATCATTTCTTCTGTTCCGCATCTTCGCCTCTGGTCTCTCGACTGAGGCAGAGGGTAGAGAGAGTCCTTTGGACCGCCTCTTCGGGGTCACCACGGGTAGTGGTAAGCATCAGTTATGTGGTCTGTTTTGTTTTGATTTGTTGTTGTTAGCGGCTTAGTCTTCGCTTTCGCAATTTCTTTGTTTTTCGAAATTGTAAAAGAGAAATATTGTGTGAGACCTTTTTTCTGGTTAATTCCATTTTACACTGGCCATTCTAAATTATTTCCAAATTCTTTCTCCTGTTTTTTATCTGGTGATGCGGTAGTCGGTGGGAAAGGGAGAGAACTGGTGATTCAGGGTTGGAACATGCTTGTCTCGCTCGTCCGCCCCTGTCACATTCGCCGGACTTTATCCTTCGGCCACCGTCTGTTTGTGTGGGCAAGGAGACGGAGTAGTTTTATGTTCACGAGCGTGCGTACGCATGATTGTGTTCGGGATGGCGTGGTTGGAAATTTGTGTTTTTTGTATGTGTTTTATAAATGTGACAGGTTGTGCCAATTGAATTGTCATTTCAATTGTGGCTGGCAGTTATTTAAGCGTTGTCGTGTGTTGGATTTATTTTCCTAAGGGGGAATAAAGGAAAACGTTTTAAGCGTGATGTGAGAGAAGGGTGAAGATAATTCATATGTGTTTTATAAACCTGTTGATTAAAGCAGTCTTTTACCTGCATCGTGTGAGAAGAACTTGATTCAAATGGATTTACTGTGTGCGTTGATTACATTCCCTCGCCCATTCATTTGCGAGTGGCTAAGGACTTTGACAGCAATGGTCGCGGTACTGACGGCAGGGTTCAGTACCCTTCTTTTCCTCCTTCCTTCTTCTTTCCTCCTTCCGGACTCTCCTTCCCAGCTACGTCCTTACCCCCTCCCGGGGGCTTTGGGCTTCCCCAGGAGCACGAACTGGATGTTGACACGTGCTGGTCGAGGGCCACGTTTGGCTGAGACACGGACGGGATGGTGCCACGCGCTGGTCGAGGTCAGCGTGGTAGGAGGACCGTGGACTGCTAGAAGAGCCCGCCGTCTTGACTGGCCCGGCTGAGACCCCAGTCATGGACCTCAGTAAACAAGTACGTTTCCCCCCCCCCCCCCCCCCCCGGGCACTCTCTTCACTGCCCGCTTGGGAGTTCGAGGGTGTCGGCTTTGGCGACTTCCCTGCGAGAAGAAAGAAGAGAACGAGAACCAGCCTGGCTCTCGGCTCGGAGCCTAGAAATCCTTAGTGGACATAAGAGGAGCACCCCCCTAGTGCGTTTAGCTTGCGTTGTGAGTGCGACAGTGAGGTGCTGCCTTAGCGGACTTACAGGGGGCAGAGGGATTAGTGGACGCGACTCTTGGTGTTTGGTTAGTTTATTGGTTGTTGTTGTTTGTGTAAATGGAAAGGATTTGATACTGGGAATATTCCTTTATAATTGTGTCTTGGATATGTATATGGTGCTGTTGGGGTGCTGTAATTGTGATCGTTGTAAACGTGTATGGCGAAATAATTTTTTATAATCGTACATGTTGTGGGGTGGGTGGGGAGATGCTTGATTGTGATTGGCATGTTGTGTGCGTTGGATGTGCTTGATTCGTGATTGTGATGTTGTTTGCGTTGGAGTGCTTGATCGTGATTGTGAATGTTGTGTGCGTTGGAGTGCTTTATTGTGTCGTGCATGGTGCGTGTGTTGGAATGTTTATTTTGTGGTGTGAATAAATGGGGTGTGGTATCGTAATCTTTTTTGTGTGAGGTCTCTTGCGGAGCGTGTGAAGGTCACCACTCCCTTCACTCCACCTAGACCGATCCTGTCAGGCCAGACCTCCCAGGGGTCTTTAGCATGTCATTTGTCATAATGACGGTAAGACCTGTTACTCAATTGCTTCACTCCAGCCGTGTTTATTTCGAATTAATTAAGTGTAATCAGGATCAATGCAGCATGCACACAGTCTGTTCACGAGGAGCAGAGCTCTTTCTGCATCCTCAACTGTACCTTCCCCTTCCCCGCATTTCTCCATCTCTTTCATCGCCCTCTCTCCCCCCTTCCTTCTCTCGTCTTTTTCATCCTTCGCCCTTCCAATCGAAGGAACTTAAGCAGAGGACGCAAGCGAAAACATCAGCAGTATTAAACAGTTCTAAACGTACGGCGTTTGCAGTTACTGCTCATGTTTGTTTAGTTATGCAGGGCTTGTATAATCTTTGGAATCCTATCAGATTAATCAGATTGGCCCGCTGGTACACCAAAAACGTCTACCTTGTCAGCATGCATTGCAGCGTAAATAACATGCAACACGCTACTCAAACACGCACACATGTGGTTCAAGATGCAGACTCAGACAAAGACTCAGAATAATACATGCAGACGTAACGTGCCATCGACGTTAAAACGTTGTCTTTGGAAAGGCGTTGCTTAAAGTTCTTGACGACGCTGCAGCGTGTAGTATGTTCGGGACGGTTGACGCCTTGTGATATTATGAAGGAAGCGTAAAATACAGGCCCTGTCGCGGGACTTCCTAACTACAGCGGAACGCTTAGCTTGTCTTCTTCTCACCCTTTCAGTCAGTTCTAAAGTATCAAATTTCATGGCCTTCAGGCTCCGCTGTCTTGGGACTCAGTTCTTTTTATTACATTTCCACCTTCTGTGTCCTTTTGAGTTTGTGACGAGGTCGCGATTAGCGGCGTGTCATGGTGACTGTCACTGCAGTGACATTTAGTGGTGCGCTACAGACAGGGAACTTACTGACAGTGGTCGCGACTGGGTGACATTGTTGTATCTGTGGGCTGGAGAGCAGGTGCTCTCTTGCATTGTTGGTCACAGCAGGCATCGTGAACTGACAAATGACCGTGGTATGTTGCTCGTGTTGACTTGACATGACTGGCTGTCTGTTGACTGCCTGCGCTGAGGGCTGCGAGGGACAAGCGGGGGTGTAGGCGTGAACTGGCAGTCGGATGGGCACGTAGGCTATTCCTAGGATGTGGTACACAGAAATGAGAGAAAAAAAACCACAAAGACTTTAAAAACAAGTCACATGACATTACACTAATAATCGCGACACACTGTTAGTGTCCAAAATGTATGGATAGCAACCGTAGGTTGCCTTCTACATAACCATTCATATGACATGTTTTAATATGGGCTACATTGTAAATGCCAATAAAACAACTGAAGGCAGACAGAGTTATTATGACAACTCAGAGACAAGACAACAGACAGACACACAGACACAGACACACAGACAGACAGAGAGAGAGAGAGGAGAGAGAGAGAGAGAGAAGAGAGAGATGAGAAGTTTTTGTTAAGTAGCATCTGTTGTTGTTACGTTCAGCGGAGTGTGACGCGTGGCCCATCGATGACATCATACGTCTTGTTTTCAGATTTCGGCTTTATTCTCTATCCGTGTCAAGAGCTCTCCATCTGTCTCTGTTCGACCCTCCCACCCTCACCCCTTCTTCTGTCTCTCTCTCGTTTCTTCAACCCCTCCAACTCTCTTCCTTTCCTCCCTCTCTCTCTCTCTCTCTTCTCTCTTCTCTCTCTCTTCTTTCGTCTTCTCAAAAGGACGCTGATAGAGGTTGAAATGGATTTCTTCTGTGTGGTCGCGGTGTGTTTGATCACAATTTACAGAGCGACAGACATTACGGCGAATCTGTGACTTTTAACCACCAGGACGTGACGTGAGATCGTCAGAGAGACGACGGATTATAAACAGCATGTCTCTTCATAGATTGGAATAAGTAGTTAATGATCATGTTGCTCTCTGTCTGTCTTTCTGTGTGTGTGTGTGTGGCCCTTTCTCTGTGTCTCTGTCTCTCTGTCTGTCTCTCTCTCTCTCCCTGTAGATCTCCTCACGGATTTATTGATTCCATGTTCAACGCTGAAAAAGAGTTTGCCGTTAACTGATTTATGAAGTGGATTTCCACCCTGTTGTTCTTTGCCTGTCCCTTTTTTGTGTTGTATGTCTCTACCTTTTCTTTCATCCTGCTGATAAATTCAGTCCAAAGCTTGAAAACATCTCCCGTGGTCTTGGATTCCAGTCCCTCCGTTGTGCGTGCGCTTCATTTAGAAAATGGGGCTAAAAACAGCCGGAGAGCCAGGGTGGTGATTTGTGTTTGTTAGCTGCACGAACATGAGCTCTTGGGGAGGTCGGGTTTTACTCCTGCGTCCTTTTCTTGTCCTTCTGTTTTCCTTTCATCCTTCCTTCTGCCCTTTTTCTTTCTTTTCTTTATCTTCTTTCTTTCCATTTTTTTCTTCTTGATTTATTCATTGAAACTACCATTTCTTTTCCTTCCTTCCTACCTTCCTTCTTTCCTTTGTTATTTCAGATTTTTTTTTTTTTTTTTTTTTTTTTTGCTGTCCCACTCTCTGCGCCACCTCAGAGGCAGTGCACCCACGCCGCCCATTCCGACACCCCGTCCACAGCCACAGCCCGGTCGGCCCGCCGCAGCCCCGGCACCGGCAATCCACAGGAAGCGTCAATGTCAAGTCGTCAAGAGGCAACCCACCGGAGGAGACACTGCACTGCTGCCGAGTCACTTCGGTGGTGTTCAGTGGCGCCTGTTCTGATCTAACATACGCAGGACACCACCTACTAAGCCCCCTACTGACGACAATAATTGCTTAGTCGCGGAGCCGGCGTGAGTGAGCTCTCCCTCGGAGGGCGCTACCACGTCCGTCCAACGACAGCCCCCATGGACTCGCCGATACCGGTGACCTCGACGGAACCAAACCAAGGTCACAGACGTGGAGAGGACATCGAAATTGAGGTCACCATGAGAGCAGGGCATGAAGGGCCACAGAATTTGAGACATTTTTTTTTTACGCTGATCGATGAGAATGAGGATGATTAAGATGATGCTACGGATTTCGTTTCGGTCTGAGACTACATGACAGGGCTGTACTCTACGCTTCCTTTCATAAATATCCCGGCGTCAACCAGGCCCGAGAGATACAGGCACCTGCAGTGTTGGTCATGAAATTTGAGCAACACTCTCAGAAACGCATCCATTAAGTGGATGAAACTCGACTGTGTGGTCCCAGTCTTCCCAACTGAGTCCGCAGCAAACTTAACTCAACTCTGGGTAGGAGCCGGTCGGGGCAGAAAAAACCCACATGACTTCTGATGGGATTCGAACCCACGACCTCCCAGCCGGGAGTCCGCGACGTTAATCACTTCGCCACGGCGGCTGGTGTTATTTCAGATATTTGTATTTGTTTTCCTTTCCTTCCTTTCTGGACACTGAGTACAGCTACACCACTCCCTCCTCGTCATTTTCCGGGGTGTGGGTCTGGAGCGCGTGCGCAGTGATCCGTTGGAAAAGGAACGTTAAAGAAGCAAGGATGAAATCTTCTGTGATGGGTTGAACGACCACTCGGCTTCTGAGGGTGGGCTTTGCGTCCATTTTGTCTCTCCTCCCCGCCACTCCTCATTTCATCATGCCAACCTACCTGTTTCTTGTTTTATGTTAGTGTATGAGACCGGGGGAATTTGGGGGCGTTTCTTTATGTTTGTTTGTGTCCACGTTTGGACGAACCGTTAGGTTCTTCTTTATCTTTTCCCTCTGTCCTCCTCTTTTTCTTCTTTCCCTCCTCCTCTCCTCGTCGACCTGTCCCCCTGGTTATCCTCTCCTTCTTTATCCTCCTCCTTATTCCTTATGTAATCATCATCATCATCATCATCATCATCATCATCATCATCATCATCATCTATCTTTCCATCATCTCCATCATCATTGTTATAATCATTCTTTGCACTTATACAGAGCGTTTAATCCCCCAACACACAGGACTGTGTAGTGAGCTTTAAAAAAAAAATGAGTATGCCGCTGAACAAAGGAAACAAAAAATTACCAAGAAAAACCCCTGTGGTCTTTTTCAGGCAAGTCAAGCAACATTCAAGACAATGAAAATGAAGAACAAACAGACAGTAACTTATCTCCACAAACTGGGCACACAGACACACACACATACACACAAACACACGCGCGCGAACGCACGCACGCACATATGCATGCATACTCGGACATACCCATGCACGCCGCACGCACATACAAAAGCTTGTAAACGCAGGTATGCGCGTGCATGCACCCCACACACACACACACACACACACACCACACGCACGCACGCACGCACGCACGCACGCACGCACGCACGCACGCACACACGCACGCACGCACGCACGCACACACACACCACACACACACACACACACACACACACACACACACACACACACACACACACACACACACACAAAAACAAAGACATACGCGAGATTACATTACAGGAAATACAGGATGCGGATTTTGAAGATGATTTGAACGAGGTGCAGAAATGAGACCAGTTTTTAAAAAAGAAGATAATTCTGTTCGATTTTTTGCTTTTATACCAGTTTGGAAGAATCGGGTAATGCTGTTTGATTTTTGCTCATCTTTGTCCTAATGGGGACTTGTTTAGAAATATCGATATCCTAAAAATGCAGCCGGCACGAAGTTAAATTTAGCCGATGCTGAATTTATTTCCTTTGGAAAACAAGAACGTTCACTGGCGAAGGGGAAAATACTCGTAGTAATGAACAGACTGGCATAGAAGTTGAGGTGAAATGACTCAGGTTTAAAAAGGGTTGGGAAGGCAGAGTTTAGCAACCTGCTAAGAACACCCACTCCTCTTCTCTCTCCACGACTGAAGAGCAAATAAGACCCACCCTCTCGCCCTCCACCCACACACACACACACAAAGAAAACAAAAACCGTCTAACACTACAAATAAGCAACAACAAACGAAATAAATCCCAAAGGGCATCACTCCACATAACATACACGTGCACACACACAGAGACAGACACAGACACACACTCACATACACACACACACACATACACACACACACACACACAAACTCAAACACACAACACACACACACACACACACGCGCGCGCACACACACACACAAAACACACACACACACACACACACACACACACACACACACACACCCCACACACACCACACACACACACACACACACACACACGTGCACACACACACACACACACGTGCACACAGAGACACAGACACACACACACACAGACATACACACACTCAAACACACACATACACACACACACACACACACACACACACCACACACACACACCCCACACACACCACACACACAAACACACACACACACACACACACACACACCACACACACACACACCACACACACACACACACACACACACACACACACACACAACCTCCCCATTTAAGAGCGATAAAGCCACTGCCCAGATACAAAAAAACCAAAACAAAACAAAAAAGACAAAACAACAACAAAAAACAACTCACCGACGAACAGAAGCAACCCTCCATAACAAACAAACAAAGGAGCAAACATCAAGGTTGTTATTCTCTTAGCCGAAACCAAGACTTGTCGCGTATTCATTGTCA
>CM031609.1:16076324-16093126 GCA_018398815.1 Conus ventricosus | reverse complement strand
TTTATACAACACAGTCTGTCGTAAACCTTTTATGCCATGGGTTTCTTTTCGTCTCTTCTTATGGATCAAATCGCAGCCTATGAGTTCATTTTTTTATCAAACCAAAATTATATATATATTAATATATAAATATAGATATAAGAGAGAGAGAGAGAGAGAGAGAGAGAGAGAGAGGAGACAGAGAGAGAGAGAAGAGAGAGAGAGAAGGAGAGAGAGAGAGAGAAGAGAGAGAGAGAGAAGAAAAGAAGAGAATTTACGGAGAGCACGTAACAATCTTAAAAACAGTGCTCAACCACAGTGGAGCGACATTTGTCATATAAAAGCAAGTAAAATCAAGCTGCGAAAACATCTACAAATTTTGTTTTCACGCGGTCGGTTCGCAATTGATGAACGTGTATGCCAGTGCCACTATATATGTTACGCCTAAATCGTGAATTGCCGATTTCAGTAATAGGCAAAGTTTCCGATTTCTGAACACAAGCGAAATGCTATAGCTAGCTCTTGCTGTTGTTTTTTTTCCCGACTACATGTTTTCATCATGTTGGTTTTATTCACTGAGGAAACTTCCCATCTGTGCTGCAATTGTTAACCATTTCTGATCTAACATTTAATTTCCAAAACTTGTTACATATATAATTATTCTCTGAAGCATAGATTACATTTTTTTAAATGTCTTGTATTGTGCTGCTCTTTTAAGATTTTCCAAGATATTTATCTATGTTTTTATCTTTAAGTTCCAAATTATTACTCAATTCTGTTTGGTTTTTATATCTTTAATTTGTTGAATGATTGTTTTATGATTTGCATATCTAGTTTTGTATTTTTTCAGTGATACCTATATATGTTGCGGTCGGGCTCTGATGTTACAGTGGCCTCGTACACAATGTTTTTAAAGGCATTTGTTGCTTAGACAACTGTTTCTTTTTGGGACAGTTAACAGATTTCCTTTCGTTACCCTCCTTTTTCTGTGCTGCTTTTCATTTTTCATATATATATATATATATATATAATATATATATATATAAATAATATATATATATATATGGATGAAGATTTTACTGATTGAACTATTGAAGAAAGATGAAAAGAAAGAAACCAAGTCCTACATTAAAAAAGAACTTAAGAGCACACAGTTCTTACGCACCTAGACAACGTGCAAAAATATGCAAGTAAAATTCATCTTTCTATAAAACATAGACGAGAGCTACCAGATGTGGTTGATCCTACGATGTTGAGAAAGTAAATCATTTGTATATACGGACTAGTGCAGGAGACCGTGTAAGAGTTACACACACCAACCCCAACAATTTTTAAACTAAGCACAATTATACGAACCTCCCTTTGCTAGCAAACATTAAATATTTCATATCTAAGCCTGATGTTTTAGACTTTGACAAAACATGGAGCAAAAATTGCCAACAGAACCTAAATGCAAAACATCTCTCTTCAAGAATGAAGTCAAACAAGCAAAACTAGAGCGAAATTAAACGAGTTTTAATGAGGAGACACAGTTAAAAACAATATAGTGATTCTCCATTGCCTATGCGTGAAATCATGGTTCTTAATGCTGCGTCTACGGACAAATAAGGGCCAACTAGCAACAATGTTCAAAACGTGTGAGCTAGATAGCCAAACAAAGAAGAAAAAATATACTGCCTGATGCAATGATAACAATTTAGGCACATAAAACAGAATACAGCAAAATACAGGATTTAATGCTAAAAGGTCACCAGTTTAGAAGTGCTTGTCTACTAAACAGAGCACAGCTAGCATCACAAACAAACAGAATAAGAAAACATAAACAGAATACTTTATGAAAATACAAAATTAGCAGACAGAAATAAGGCTCTGTTCAAGAACAGGGATTACAATAGTTAGAAATAATAACAGCCATTGGGTTGCTGTCTCAACACTCGTGTTAATGCTTTAACTGGTGTGCCCCAACAGGGCCATTAGCCCTCCGAGTGCCTTCAGCCTTGTAAAAGTTTGATTAGAACACAATTACATCACCTACAAACTATTAAAAAGTACTCTAAAGTCTTGATCCTGCCTGGCATAATAGGCATGCTGTTAGTTTGTTTGTCTACGATAGGCAAAGTGCAGGTTATATGGCTGACCAACTGTGGAGATGGGTGCTAGCTGCTGGTTTAATTTTAGTGAAATCAAGTATAGGCACTCCATAACGGTGCAAAACAAAACAAGGCTGTCTTTTCACTAGTGTTCTGCGGGCGAGGTATTATTAACAGGCGGTGTTTGGTTGCTGCTTTCTGCTTGGTTCTTATAACAGGGGTGGGGTCGCTTTCTGCAGGTGTTATTGTTCAGGCTAGATTTTTTTAATGGATGTGCAGAGGCCGTGTGTTTAAACTTTTGAATATGCCCTAAGTTTTGGTCGGCCCCACTAGGAATTTCATAATTAATAAATCTGTATCATGCCAATTTGTAGTCAAGTTAAGGGTAGCATGTATAGTCCATGGCCTACAACAAAAGTCAACATTTGACCCGAGCATGGGAAAGAACGTTTTGGTACCCTTTGTATGCTGAAAGCAAATCAACACAGATTAATGGAGCTTCTAATTAGCTAAAAATAGTTTTCTTGGCGTCAAAGCCTGTAATTCAATCCACAACGCATTTCTGGGCGGCTGCGCCTAATAAACACCAAACGTAAAGTCTGTCACACCGTACCCCTGAGAGCTGCCCTGACAGATCGTCTAGGTGGAGGTGAAGAGTGACTGACCTCACACGCTACCGCAAGAACCACACATTAAAGATTACGATTCAACACCCCATTTTATTCACACCAGCAAAATAAACTTTCCAAACACACGCCCATGCACGATCACAATAAACACTCCCAACGCACCACACATCACAATCACGATCAAGCACTCTACCCACACCATCATGCTACAATATGCTAGATCAAGCACTCCAACCACACAACAATCACAATCACGATCAAGTCACTAGCCCACATCCCACACCCACAACATCCACGATTAAATAAATATTTCGCCATACACGTACCACGATCACAATACGCAATTCCAGCACATATACTATACACAATTATAAAGAATATTTCCACCAGTATCGATCCCCTTTTCGCACACCATGGAGTGCGTCCTCTCCCTGCCCCTGTCAAGTCTCTGGAGAGCACCCTGGCCGCCTAGTCTCCGAGCCGGGTTGTTTTCTCGCAGGAGGTCGCCCAAAGCCGACCACCCTCGACTCCCAAGCGCATAGAAGACGTCCCTGGGGGGGGGGACGTAGCTTGTTACAGGAGGTCCTACGGGCAGCCCAGTCAAGACGGCGGCTCCTCTAAGGCATCCACTCCCAGAACAAGGCGTGCCTCGACCAGCCGTGGCACCATCCCGTCCGTGGTCTCACCAGAACGTGGCCTCGACCCGCACGTGGCAACCATCCAGTTCGTGCCCAGTAAGCCCGAAGGGGAGACGTAGCTGGGAGAGAGTCGAAGAGAGGAAAGAAAAAAGGAAAGGAAGAAGGGTACTGGAACCCTGCCGTCAGTACCGTCTGACCATTGCTGTCAAGTCTTAACAGCCACTCGCATGATGGGCGAGGGGAAGTGTATTAAACGCACACAGTAAACCCATTGAATCAAGTCTTCTCACACGATGCAGGTAAAAGACTGCATTAAATCAACAGGTTATAAAACAAATATGAATTATCTTCACCCTCTCTCACTCACGCTTAACTTTCCTTCCTTAGAAATAAATCAACACAGCGACCATCGCTTAATAACTGCCACCACATTTGCAAATAATAATTCAATGCAAACTGTCACATTTTATAAACACATTTCAAAATAACACAAATCTCCAACCACGCATCCGAACGACAAATCATGCGTACGCACGCTCGTGAACATAAAACTCGTTCTCCTTGCACACACAAACAGACGTGCCGAAGGATAAAAGTCCGGCGAATGTGACAGGGGCGACGAGCGAGACCAAGCAAGTTCCAACCCTGAATCACCAGGTTCTCTCCCTTCCCCACCGACACCGCATCACCAGATACATAAACAGAGAAAGAATTTTGGAAATAATTTAGAATGGCCAGGTTAAAGATGAATTAACCAGAGAAAAGGTCTCACACAATATTTCTCTTACAATTTCGAAAACAAAAGAAAATGCGCAAAAGGAAGACTAAGCCGCTAACAACAACAAATCAAAACAAACAGACCACGAAACTGATGCTTACCAGCTACCCTGGTGACCCCGAAGAGGCGGTCAAAGGACTCTCTCTACCCTCTGTCCATTCGAGAGACAGAGGCGAAGATGCGGAAACAGAAGAAATGATGTCCCTCTCCTACAGGCCGACTGCAGGAATTGAAAGTACTGACTGTACTCTCGACGATAAGGTAAAGAACCAGACTGGAGCAGGCGCCCCCAGAGACATCTTCCGCTCGAGTGAGAAGCTAACCTCCCTCAGCAATGGCGCCAACATGCCATGCTGCGTCACAGAGTGAGCATACTTCAAACTAAAAGAAACGAAGCACGTGCGACAGGTATAAAGACAGGCGAGAGGCCGATAGACAGAAATTTCAGAGAAAGTACCGGCCACCCTTGAACTTGCAGGATGAATAGCAGGGCGGTGGAATTAGAGAGAGAGAGAGAGAAAGCAACCGAAGTTGAGCCTTGAACCACACCAAGAAGGTGCACCTGCACCACAAGCCACCCTAAGGACGGAATATACGACAACAGCAACGACAATAAACACAAAAAAGTTAAATTAATTCCGCCACCCTAGGTGGGTCGAACGTCGTAGGCCTCGTGACAAACTCGTGACAAACCCCCCCTTTCTAAAAGCAATCTGTTTTTCTCTGAGATACAGTGCTCCTTTGAACCTCGTCGCATGTGCAACTTCACAACAATTGTAGACCGAACCCACCTCTCTGTGATCGACAGAGGACGATGAATCCAATACAAACATTCACGATAGAATCACGCGGGGAATTACCTAATACTACATATATCAAACAACTAAGGCAAACCTCCCCCCATGAAAGAAACAATCCGAACCATTGGTGATTCACTAAACCGTTAACCTCACTGTAGTGAACAACTGTCACTACAACCTGAAAGAGAGACCAAAAAGGGATAAACCCTTGGTTGAGGGGTGGACTGTGTCCCTCTGACGTGATTTCCCAATATGCTAACTACGGAGCTGCAAAGAGTGCAGCATCCGTATTACAGGTACCCTTGATATACGGAAAGTGAACGCATGACTCTGCAGCTCCACTGCCTAACACTTGAGTCGATGAACGGGACTGGCCGATCCGATCCAGCACTGGAGAGGATATGATCGCTCTCCAGTACAAACTTCCCAGCCGTACTTCTTCTTGGGCACGCCAGTGCGCGTCCAAATCTGCCTGAGAGATCAGCAACAGTAGGGCAATCGATAGTCCTAAGCGGACAGCCTCTGGTATCGACTCGCAGATTCTAAACCCACTACCGAAGTTGTAGCGGTGACCGCGATCGGATGAGGATTAATGGGTCCCAGCATCGCATCCCCCACCAGGTCAACCCCCACCTTGCTGAATGGGCCCCCCAACCAGTGGCACTGACCCTAGGGGAACACGCTTCAAGCGACCCTTAGGCGTTGTCCGCTGGCAGACATCGCAACTGCGGCAGTACTGCTTAACCTGTGAGTCAATCCCTGGACCAAAAGAAGTCTTTGTCTTACCCCTCGAGAGTCCCCTTTGAGCCCATAATGACCTGCCATGGGAATCGTGGCTCGCCGTGAGAACAGATCCTCTCAAGCTTTGGGGAACGACAAGCTGCTTGGCCACACGATCTCCTGAGTGGAATCCTAAAGAGGATCCCCGTTGTGGAGCTTGAAGCTCACCTTGGCGTGTCGGGCAGACGAGCGGAGATCCACAAGTTGTCCCCCCCGAGGCGTTGGACATCCAAGTCCCTGGCCTGAAGACGGATAATGGTAGCAGGATCGCCCTGGCCAGAACCCTCTCAGAGATCGCTGAAGAACGACGCAATTCCTGTCCTGCCTCCTACTTTGCGCGTGTGGTGACTCCCACACACGCCGTACGGCAGATCCCGTAGACACTGACTGACTGCGTCCGTCTGCCGGAAGGTGATAGTATTCCCTAGGAATTAAGGGAATCCATAGGTCGCTCCACCGCAAATAGCCCATTCTCGCCACAGAATAGGGGGTGGAGATAGGAATAAGTACAGAAGACGGTGGAGGTAACACCACCCTCCAACCCGCACACATCATAACTAGCAGCCGGCCCGCCTGGCCTCAGGGGAAACCAGAATTCTTACCACAAAGATCGGTGATGCCGTCCCGATCTCCCTGATGGTGTCAATCAAGGAGGAACCAACAACAGGAGAGAAACACCGTGGGCCACTCTGAATCACCCGAAGCTTGGATGAACCCACGTTAGCAGAGGCACGAGGACGTCGAAGGACCAGCCCCCACGACTACCAGCGGCTTTAGACAACTTCGTAATGTTGGCCCAGGACGACCACAAAGGAAAACAAAAACGAAGGTGCTGAGGACCCCCGATGGATGCCTGCCTTGTTCACCCGCGCTAGCAGTGTCGGCGCTTATTGCCACTAAATCCTGTGGACGGCCTTCCCCTCTCCGTATCTGGGCGATGCCCATAGAGGCCCTGCGAGCTTGCAGCAAACACCCAGCGGTGTGAATCGCAGCCGCGAAATCCTGAGTGCTCTCTCGGCCTATCCGGATCGCTCAACATTTGGGGACACAGTGTTGTGAGCTGTTCACTAGATCAGATCCTCCACTCCAACTTGCCTATTGGACGCCAGTACCCGAGCGTTTTGCGCAGCCTATCACCAAACGCATGCAGCGAAGGTCTCATCATTATTCTTCTTCCATGGACCTAAACTTCCCTCCTGTAAGGTCTCTGGGGTAAGGTGGAAACGGCTCTACGCAGAGCCAACTGCAAGTCTGGCATAAGACGCACCTTCATTAGAGTGAGCACACACTCCCGTGCAGCACCAGATAATCCGAAAAAGGTGCATAGCCTGTTTGTCCTCAGACATTGGTGAACAAGCAACCTTGTCAAAAGGCTCTAAGAACATGACAATGTCCTCACTATGACGAACTCTGGAAGCTTAACTTTGGGGCCACTGAACTCTATCACCTGTGGTGATTAACCCCCTGGTTTACAGAAGCGGGAGGCCGCGAAAGAAAGGTTGTTCCATCTGCCTCCCTAGCGCAGTAGCCCTCCCAACCCGGTCCTAGTTCTTCCCTAAAGGAGGGCTTCCTGCCTGTCAGCCTTCTTCCCTTACGCTGACAGCCATCCTCCTACCTGAGCAGTCCCCTCCTCCCTACGCTCTTTTCCCTACGCATAGCTTCTGCCTAGCGGCCCTCTTCCCTACGTAGGGCTTCCTGCCCTAGCAACCTCTTCCCTACGTCGGCCTCATCCTCCCGGCGCTGTCCGCTCTAAAAGACACATCAGGACGGAAGGTGATGTTCCTGGCGGGGTTTCACCACTCCCGACACGGAGGGATGATCCGTCTGACCCTCGCTTGTCTCGTGACTTTTCCGGCATAAGAAAGGTCTTCTGGGGCATGCCCCTTACTAGTGAAGCCTGGGAGAGGAGAAGTTTCGGTCTCTGCGACTCAAACAGAAGCCCACAGTTGCTTCGCTATAGCTCTGACCTTCCGAGCGGATGTGCGCATTTCGGGTCTCTACAGGGAGACCCCCCAGCGAAGAAGGTAGTATAAGTACTCACTGGACTACCTGCTACAGCACTGGAATAGGTAGAAGTGACCGTAGTCGAAGTACTGGTACGAATAAAGGGGGACTACAGTAACATTTGAAATACGCCTTTCTTCTTTCACGCACGCGTCGCCACACCTACCGCTCCGGACGTCGCCAGTGACAACAATACCTAACAGTGTTTCCCAAATACAGGGGGAAAAACAATTCCCCTAGAGAAAAAAAAACAAAATATTTAGGGGCATGTGTATATGGTGTAGTGTTGTGTGTGCGTGTGTGCGACATGTTCCGTCTGCTTCCCACTCTGGCAACACCGCGCTACTACAGCACGAGCAACATGCGGTGGGGCCACCGACAAAAAAACGAAACCAAAAACTAATGTCCGGCTGCCCCCACTCAGGCAACACGCGCGCTCTATACAGCACGAGCAACAGAGCGGTGGTGGGGCAGCCGAAAAAAAAAACCACCAAAAACCTAGCATACGGGATCCGAGAGAGGAAAAAAAAAAACACTAAGCGTCCGCAACACACCCCCTGTACTCAACAACCCGTAGAGAAAAAAAAAAACACGAATATGGCTAAATACAAAACCGTGAATGGACGCCAGATCTGCACACAGCAGGGCAAGACTTACGGCCGTACCTCGTGGAGGTACCCGCGGAAATGAGGTGCCGGGAGCCGGTCGCTCCTCCTGGTCTCACCTCGACCCCCGAGTACACGCCGGATGTTCCGCTCAGGCCACCCAAAAAGACTCCCTTCACACCTAGAGTCACCCAGCCAACCACCCACGAACAAGACACGAAAACCCGGGGAAAAAACCCCCCCTGACTAAACATATACAAAACAGAACAACACTAACAGTACTCCTGTCGAAACGGAGAGAGACCGCCAAGGCCCTTCACATCCGGATCGAGCCCCCACAATTGTCACGACCGGGGGGGACCCCTGGAAGGTCCGCCCTGACCAGGATCGGTCTGGTGGGAGTGAAGGGAGTGGCAGACCTCACACGTGCTCCGCAAGAGACCACACAATAAAGATTACGATACAACACCCCCATTTATTCACACCATCAAAATAAACATTCCACCACGCACCATGCACGATCCCAATAAGGCACTCCAACGCACACGACATGCACAATCAGACGATCAAGCACTCCAACGCACACAAGCATTCACAATCACGATCAAGCAATCCAGCGCAACACAACATGCACAATCACAATCAAGGCACTCCCACACCCACAACAAGTACATTATAAATAAATATTTTCGCCATACGACGTACACGATCACAATTACAGCACTCCAGCACATATGAACAAATACAAATCTAAAGAATATTCCCAGTATCAATCCTTCTCACACCATGGAGCGCGTCCACAGCCCTGCCCCTGGCAAGTCGCAGGGAGCACCCCTGTCGCACTAGTGCGTCCGACCGGGCTGGTTCTCGCAGGAGTCGCCCAAGCCGACACCCTCACCTCCCAAGCGGGCATTGAAGAGAGTGTCCCGGGGGGGGGGGGGGGGACGTAGCTAGTTACTGAGGTCCTGGACGGGGGGTCAGGCGCGGCCATAAAGACGGCGGGCTCTTCTAGCAGTCCACGGTCCCCCGACCAAGGCGGTGACCTCGACCAGCGCTAGCACCGATGCCCGTCCGTGGTCTCAGCCAGAACGTGGCCTCGGACCAGGCACGTGGCAACCAATCCAGTTCGTGCCCAGTGAAGCCCCCGGAGGGGGGAGGACGTAAGCTGGGAGGAGAGTGCGGAGAGGAGGAAAAGAAGAAGGAAGGAGGAAGAAAGAATAGGTACTGAAACCCTGCCGTCAGTATAACCGACTGACCATTGCTGTCAAGCTGAGCCACGTCGCATGATGGTCGGAGGGGAATGTATTCAAACGCACACAGTAAAGTCATTGAATCAAGTCCTCTCAACACGATGCAGGTAAAAGGACTGCATTAAGAACAACAGGTTATAAAACAAATATGAATATATCTCACCCTTTCTCTCACTCAAATTCACGCTTAACGTTATCCTTCCTTAGAAATAAATCAACAACAGCGACCATCGCTTAATAACTGCCCCCGCCTTTTGCAAATAATAATTCCATAAGGCACAACTGTCACATTTTATAAACCCACATTTCAAATAACAACAAATTTTCCAACCACCTCATCCGAACGACAAATCATGCGAAACGGCACGCTCGTGAACATAAAACTCGTTCTCCTTGCACAAGACATACAGACGTGGGCCGAAGGGATAAAAGTCCGGCGAATGTGGACAGTGCGGACGAGTCGAGACCAACAAGTTCCCAACCCAGAATCACCAGTTCTCTCCTTACCCACCGACATAATAACCGCATCACCAAGATACATAAACAGTGAAAGAATTTTTGGGAAATAATTTTAGAAAGGCCAGGTAAAGATTGGAATTAAAACCAGAGAAAAGGTCTCACACAATATTTCTCTTACAATTTCGAAAACAAAAGAAAATTGCGCAAAAGCGAAGACTAAGCGCCTAACAACAACAAATCAAAACAAACTGAAAAACCAGCGAAAACTGATGCTACCAGCTACCCGTGGGTGACTCCCGAAGAGGCGGGTCAAAGGGTCTCTCTCTACCCTTCAGTCCAGTCGAGAGGACAGAGGCGAAGATGCGGAAACAGAAGAAATGAATCCCGCTCACCTACAGGCCGACTGCAGAATGAAAGTACTGACTGTATCTCTCGACGATTAAGGTAAAGAACCAGGACTGGAAGCAGGCGCCCCCTCAGAGACATCATCCGCTCGAGTGAAGAGCCTAACCTCCCTCAGCAATGCGGTCCAACGTGCCATGCTGCGTCACAAGTGAGCATAGCGATCAACAAAGAAACGAAGCACGTGCGGACAGGTAAAAAGACAGGCGAGAGCCGATAGACAGAAAGTTCGAGAAAAGGTACCCCGCCACCCGTGAACTTGCAGGATGAATAGCCGGCCGGTGGAATTAGAGAGAGAAGAGAAGAGAAAAGCAGACCGATGTTTGAGCTGAACCACACCACGTGCAACTGCACCACAAGCCACCCTAAGGGACGGATACCCGACAACGCAACGACAAATACACAAATAAGTAATTTCCGCCACCCTAGGTGGTCGAACGACGGTATGGCGCACGTGACAAACTTTCGAGACAGAACAAGGAGACTGAGAGGGGAAGGCACGTAACAGGTCAAGTACAGCGCCGCCTTTTTTTAATCTGTTTAACGGGGTGAACTGCTTGTTTGCCCCATGGATACGTCTCATTACATGAACGGGCTCCTCCGTTTCTTTCTCGCCTCGTGCCACAACAACATCCTCAGACCACCACTGAGTCGCGAGTCGCGAACAGCTAGCCCTGCATTCTGCTGATTCTCTGGTGACTGCGTTGTTGGCTGGGCCCCCTTTCCGCCTGTGTAGGACGACTTGTCACAGTCAGGAAAGCAGAGGTGGTGTACTACGTGTGTCCACCAAGTTCTTTGTCTCCAGGCATCCAGCTCACGGAACTTTGCTTGATCTTTTTTTTTTTTTATCGAAAGTCTCAATGCACACCATTAACAGTATCGTCAACGGATGCAATCAATAGCAGACGTGATGTAGTGGGGAATGCGCTCGTTCAGTCAGAAGTCACGTTAATCTTTCTTTCTTTTTTTTTTATCTTTGTCTCTCTGTGCCTTTGAATTTCTTGGCAACAGAGCTACGAACTGTTCACAAAGTCCTCTGCATTCTAGAATTTCTAATTTCCGAATCGAGGTTATTGTAACGTGGGCTTTATCTAATCTTCCTTTAACTGAGTGTCAAATGATATCTGGAAAAAAAGTTTTGCTCCAATTTCAACAAGCTAGATTCAATGCGTGCGGTTTATTCCATATACGTTGCACTACATTTCCTAAGCCACTAGCCACAATATAAAGCTAAGAAAAGAAAAAAGACAAAAACCAAACGAACGGTGGTATTGATCATTTAATGTTGATGTGTGTCCATGCATGTGCATGTCTATTTGCATGTGTAATTGAAGCCTATGATAGTTTCTTCCTATTTTGTGTGTGATTCTGCATATGTACATGCGCACGTGCCTGTGTATGTAAACATGTACATGTACATGCATGCATTTGAGTGTACATTCGTGTGCTTGAGTGAATGTGTGTGTATGCGTGTGTGATTTGTGTGTGTGTGTGTGTGTGTGTGTGTGTGTGTGTGTGTGTGTGTGTGTGTGTGTGTGTGTGTGTGTGTGTGTGTGCGCGCGCACGCACACACACACACAAATGAATGTGTGCAGGTGTTGATGTGGACGTAGAAGAGAGAATACATGTATGAAAATATCTTGGGCAATGTCAAATTCAAAAACAAAAAGCAAACACACACAAAAACAAAACCCCTAACTACGTAGGTTACACTGATCTGCATGATCACTTGAGTACGCTGTTCTTCCAAACCAGTAATCTACAAGCTCTAATAGCGGTTACCTCGTAAACTGACAAAGGATTTCCGTTGCGTTTCTACCATTCTCCAACACTAGAGATACTCACTCACTCCTTTTACCACAAGTCACACCGATTTCATTCCCGTTACAACCTAGTCCCAGTGAAGAGCCTGCTCGAAGCAGACCATTCCGCTGAGCCTAAATACCTCTGATGGTTCCATAAAGCGCGGCGTCTGTGATTCCATGCCAGTGGACACGGCATTAGAGCTTGGCGTGAGCCCTTTCTATAACACTCCCGTCCCTGCCATCGACAGTGCTTGCGCGGCAAAGAGCTGGTTGGAAGGCCACACCGCCCTCGGGCTTTGCAGGGCTTACACTTCACGAGCAGCACGGAGAGGCCCTTCCTGCAAACGCTGCGATCGTCCAGGTCTTGGTAAGGTGGTAGCTTTCAGGGAGGGTGGTTGGGTGGAGAGAACAAGAGGAGGGGGGACAGCTGCAGCTTTCCATGTAGTGGGTTGATTGGCCTATTCCCATTCCACCTAGTCTTAAGAGTTTGGATCTTGTTTCCATGTTGCCTACCAGCCATTACTGTTTTGCCTATTTATCGTATACGTGGAGGTCGATGACTGGTCTAGGGACAGGGTTAAATATTTGCAGCTGCAGCTACTGAAGTGATTCTCCAACAAATGTACTTCAGTTCAGTTCAGTTCATCTCTCTCTCTTTCTCTCTCTCTCTCTCTCTCTCTCTCTCTCCTCTCTCTCTCTCTTCTCTCTCTCTCTCTCGCTCTCTCTCTCTCTGGTGTGTGTGTGTGTGTGTGTGTGTGTGTCTGTATCTCTCTCTTTCTTTTTTAAAACACGTACGGACACACACACACGCATACACATACACACACGCGCACGCACGCACGCACACGCGCATGCATGCACACACACATACGTATACACACTTACACAAGCGCGCGCGCACCCACACACACACACACACACACACACACACACACACACACACACACACACACACACACATACATACATACACACACACATACACATGCACGCGCGCGCGCATGCACAGACACATGTAAGTTTCAATGAACACTTGTAAATTCCAGGCAGTCTTGAGTCAGAGTATGTACTCTACTGAAACCACGTTCAATATTTTCTGAAAAAATCAGACAATTGCCGCCACATAGACATAAACTCAACAGAATGTGTCTATCTGTCCCTCTGTCTGTCTATCTGTCTGCCAGTCTGTCTGTCTGTCTCTGAGCCCAATGTGCTTTGTGGAGTGGTTTTTATTACTATCTATAATCACGACTTACTTGATACATTTCTTAAACTTTTAGACACGTGTCGCCATATAAAGATAAACCGAACAGAACGTATCTGCATGCGCGCATGCACGGTGGGTTCGTGCTTGCCTGCAAGGAGATTTAATATGTGGTTTTTATCCCTATTAATATGAAGTGTGTGCGTACGTGTGTGCGTGCGTGCATCCGTGCGTGCGCGCGCGCGCGCGCGCGCGCGCGCGCGCGCGTGTGTGTGTGTGTGTGTTGTGTGTGTGTGGTCGTGCGTGCGTGCGTGCGTGCGTGCGTGCGTGTGTGTGTGTAGAACAGATCGACTGAAAACTGGCACTAGGCGAATAAGACCACGAGTTCGTCTATAGATGAACCTGAAATCAGTGAATCGAGAATACGCAAACCGGACGAGGTCCTTTCCATTGTTAGTGTGAGCACTGTTTTCAATGGATCAAGCTGTACTCATTCCCTGAGGGCAGCTGTCACTATATAGGATGCTGTTAACGCTGATTTCTGTACACTAAGAATCTTTGCAGTGGGGATGTTGTCTCCGTGCAGAGTGTTATGAACACTGATCTTCACAAGTCAAGCACCATCTTTGTCCAGTAACTGTCTCTATACAAACCTCTGTGAACACTGGTTCCAACAGGTCAGATAGGATGTTTCACCTGGGGATAATATCTCCATGCTGGATTATATCTGTCTTCAAAGGTATCACTCCTGTTTTTAAATCCGAATTCTGCCAATTATATGTTTCAAATAGGATCCCTGTCCCCCCGTCCATTCGCTTGTTTTCTAAACTACACGAAACAACTCTGCACGCTTCCTCCCTCTCGCACATGCGTAAGCATCCCCCCCCCCCTTCCAAACACTACCCTCACCCCTCACAATCTCCTACCCCTCCCACTTCTCTACTACTACATCACCTTACCTTCTCATCTATTGCCACCGGGTTTTCCTGTTTAATTCCACATGCAATAGATTACAAGACCCTATTGTTTGTGGATGGTTTGCTGTCAAAGAGGCCGCTCCAACCTCGCTAGACACCCGGACTATTTGTCCTCAATGAAGTCATTCAATGGTGTGTAAACCTTTGACACATTTGTCCCCCTATATTTCTTTCTTTCTTTCTTTCTTTCTTTCTTTGTTTAGGGGATGAAGTTACGCCCCCTCCCCCCCCCCCCCTTGTCGTAAGATCTTTTGGTATACAATAAACTATCAAAGTATCAAAGTGTCAAAAGTCTCTCTCTCTCTCTCTCTCTCTCTCTCTCTCTCTCTCTCTCTCTCTCTCTCTCTCTCATTTCTCTCTCTCTCTCTTTCTCCCCTTCTCTCTCTCTCTCTCTCTCTTTCTCTCTCTCTCCTCTCTCTCTCTTCTCTCTCTCTCTCTCTCTCTCTCTCTCTCTCTCTCCTCTCTCTCTCTCTCTCTCTCTCTCTCTCTCTTTCTCGATAGTCAGAAATTTTGGAGCACAATAAGAAGCATTAGGAGAAAAAAAATAAGCAACCACTTATCACAACTTTGCAATGGAAAGAACACTTTGAAGGTATATTAAATCCACAAATAAATGAGACAAATAATGACCATGAAGTACCTCGGCAAGTTATTGAAGAAGAAATTTTTGTTCAAGATTTAGATGTAGAGATATCTGATAATGAAATAAGTTCAGCTATAAGAAAATTGAAATCGGGTAAAGCATCAGGATTAGACGAAATTCCGCCAGAATTCTTGAAAACAATAGGACATAAGATAATTCCATTTTTAGCAAAATTATTCAATAAGTTGTTACAAGTCGGTTACTCCCTTTAGAATTGGTCCCGAGCAGTCATAGTTCCATTACACAAGAAAGGCAACAAGCAGAACCCAGAAAATTACAGAGGAATATCACTATTGTGCATATTAAGCAAATTTTCACAGCAATATTAAATAACAGACTCTACAATTGGGCTGAAGAGGAAAACAAAATAAGCAGAGAACAAGCAGGATTTAGGAAGGTTTCTCTACGATAGATCATATTTTTACATTAATAACTATGATAAGTAACTGCTTATATGGTAGACGCAGGAGTAAACTATACATAGCATTCATCGATTACCAAAAAGCTTTCGATACTGTCAAAAGAGACAAACTGTGGACAATTCTAAGTAAACATAAAATATCAACAAAAATGCTTAACATGCTGAAAGGTATTTATAGGAACGTGCAAGCATGCGTAAGACACGGTGCGATCTTAACAGAATTCTTTGAGTGCCCGGTTGGAGTGAAACAAGGTTGCTTACTGTCACCTCTGATTTCTCTTTACTAATAACGGAAGTAGCGAATAATGTTACAACGAAAGGAAGACAGGGATACCAATTTCTACCTGGAACAGAGGAAATCTTTACCTTATTATTTGCAGATGACATAGCCCTAATTTCCTTAACTCCAGCCGGTCTACAAAATCAGATAAGAAATTTACAAGAAGCTTCAGATTCTTTAGGTTTAAACGGTTAACCTACACAAAAACTAAAATAATGGTCTTCAGAAAAGGTGGTTACTTAGGCAAAACAGAAAAATGGTATTACAAAGGTCAAGAAATTGAAGTAGTGAATAGTTACAAATATTAGGCTTCACCCTGACAACTAAACTTTCTGTAGACATTTCACTTTCGGAATATGCAGGAAGAGCGAAAGGCAAGATTATAGAAATAATGAAAACAATGTACAGTTTAGGACACTTGGATTTAGCTATATATTTTAAATTGTTTGACACACAAGTTAAGCCCTTACTCTTGTATTCAGCAGAAGCATGGGGATTAATCAGCTACAAAGCCATAGAAAATATTCATTTATTTGCATGTAAGAAATATTTAGGAGTAGGAAAGAAAACACCAAATAATTTAGTTTATGGGGAGTTGGGAAGATACCCAATAAGTATTGATAGCACAATAAGAGCAATTCGATATTGGTTCAGACTTATTAAAATGTCACCTGACAGAATACCAAAACAAGCATATGAAAGAGAGAAGACAGAATAAACAAACCTCAGAATGGGCTTTAGAGATAAAACGTTGTCTAGATATGTATGCTTTTCTGAAGTTTGGACGATGAAGGAGTAGGTGATGAATATAGGTTCATTTTATTACTAAACAAAGAATAATAGACTGCTACAAACAGAACTGGCACGATAAGTAGAGAATAGCGAACGCTTTTCAACGTATCTTTCCTTTAAAACTCTACATCAAACCGAGAATACCTAAGTGTAATTACTATAGCCAAGTTTAGAAAAGCGCTAACTGACTACGTCTGGGGACAAATGATTTGCATGTAAACAAGAAATATATAGACATTTTAGCGATTACAACATGCCCCTTGTGC
>CM031609.1:16054806-16059806 GCA_018398815.1 Conus ventricosus | reverse complement strand
AGTGTGTATGTATGTAATCATTCTTCAGTTTAACGTTTACTTATTTATAGTCGTATCACAGAGAGAGAGAGAGAGAGAGAGAGAGAGAGAGAAAAGAGAGAGAGAGAGAGACAGAGAGAGACGACAGAGACAGACAGACAGACAGAGACAGACAGACAAACAGACAGACAGACACAGAAAGACAGACAAGAGAGAGACAGCGAGAGAAAAAAAGAATACATTTTCGAATAAGAACGATCGATCCTACATTGACTGACTTTTCGCTCCAAAACGAGCCATACTATTTGGAAACGTTCCTTGGGAACTGGCAGCAACAGTATGACACACAAGCCACCTTCAAGATAACAATAAGCGGATGAGGAAGAAACAATAAGCTGCAAACAAGAACAACGAGGAAACAGAGAAAAGACAACAAAGGTTTTCAAAATATGAAACATTGCTTTGGGAAACTGGCGTGACGTGACATGCGTGTGTGTATTACCAGGCAGTTAGAAAACCCTGGCTGAAATCACCGTCCGGAGTAAGTTGTCATGACATCGCTGCCCGGCTGAAGACAGCCGCAACAGCCAAGGGCAGTCGTAAAATCGCCGTCGTTGTCACGCCTCCGGGGCTGAACGAACTCTGGGGTTTGGGGAAGTGCTGTCGGCATCCCACACAGTAAGTTGAACGAGACGCATCTTCCGATTAATCCCCCCCCCCCCCCACCTCCCCCCCCCCCCCCCCCCCCCCCCAAAAAAAAAAAAAAGAAAAGAAAGAAAGGAAAAAGAGAAAAGAAAAGAAAGGGGAAAACAGACTTATCGCTTGTGCAGAGTTGTCCACAAATCGCTCTCTCCATGTGCCCGGGCAATCTATTTCATGTTTGGACAAGCATTTTTTTCTGTTTTCTTTTTTAGCTTTGTTGTTGTTGTTGTTGTTGTTTGGGCTTCTTTTTTAATTAATTAATTTTTTTTTTTTTTTTTGTATTTCGTTTTTCTTCTTTGACTTTGAAAATTACCGGTATAATTATCTTGTTTTGACGTTGAATAATGTCGGTATAATTACCTTGTTTCGACGTTGAAAATGATTGATATTGTTATCTTGTTATTGACGTTGAAGATTATCGGTGTTCATTTTTCTTTTTCAACGCACACTAACTAACCATGGGTTGTATACGAGGCAATTCAGTTCCAAAAGTTGACACCAGACTGAAACTTCTAACTTGAAAAGTTCGCACGGGACCACGTGACCTTTGCTGGATCCATCCACCTTTGATTCGGTTCCGCACCAAAAGTTCATGGATTCGTCCTTAGGTCACGTTCCATTTTTCTACCAACTTCTCTTCAAACTGGTTTGGCACTTTTCACGTGATTCTGCTGGGCGGATCCCGGATCTGCCCTTGGACTCAGATCCGCATCACAGATCCGCATGGAAGTGAAAGGTGTTCGTCTTCAGCCCAAAGTCCATTTTTCTACCACGTTTTTACTAAAACTGGCATGGTATTGTTTTTCAATTTTGCTGAACCGTTAAGGATCCGCTCTCAGATCCGGTTGCACATGGATCCGCCCCTGAATTTTTTCGCTGGGTCACATCTGTTTCACGCAAATTTCCGTTAAAAACCAGTTCGAACTTTCTTATTTCTTTTTTTTTTAAGTAATCTGGGGTAAAAATACATCCTAAACACAAGAAAATTTTAGCAGCAAGCACGTAGCTTAGCCAACGTTTAATGATCGATATTTGAACAACCTTTAGATCTCGAAAAAATGAATAGCGAGAAGCGTCCAGCCTTTAAATGAATCAGAAAATAATCCAATTGCCACCAAATAATTAGGGCTGAAACTGCATCACCCTTTCTCAAAACAAAGGGGGGGGCGATAACCGAAACCAAAACCGATCAGCCGCGGAAACACTTCGGAGATCTAAAACGTGCCCTCTGCTATGACCTATGGGGTCTTGTACAAATGATCAGACGTACGACCAAACCCCTTTACAACAGCAAAGGCAAATGAAGTTTTTCCCATCAGTTGTTGTTGGGTTTTTCAACCCGTATTCTATGCAAAGTTACCCTTAACCAATCATCACAACCCGTTCTCCACCTTTTCCAATTCTCAGTGTTGCGATTTAAAACAAATTTACACTGAAAACTAATCACACCGTTTTTTAAAATCACAAAATGGGGTAAGATTAAAAGGGAAGACTAGATGGACGCATCGCAAAACGCTTCATGGCTCTTTCCGGGAAATTTTGTAGGGAAAAAAAAATTGTACTGGCCCAAGCCTGACCTGGGCGCTTTCATACTGAAATACGGACGGTCAAATCCAAAATGATTGGTACCTGCCGACCGTCAACTCAAACAACAAGGTTAAAACATTGTGTAGACAAAATCGTAAACGAAGCCAATCACTAAACTGAAATCAATAAATCAAAAAAAAAACAATAGAAAAAAAAACTGACTAAAACAAAGTGTCCTGTATTGCCGAGCCGTTTTAAATCGGAGCAACTGAAAATACACATTTCGTTTAAAAAAACCACAACACACAACCACGCAAAGAACAAAAAATAGGGAAAGGACAGAGGGGGGGGGGGGGGGATGGGGGGAGTAGGGAGGGGAGGGGGCGGGTGGGATGAAAACGCACTATCGAGGGCAAAGGGAAGGGAGGGGGGGGGGGGGGGGGGGGGGGGGGGGGGGGGGGGGGGCAAACGGGCACGTGTGGAGGGCCCGTATACGTTTTGCGGGGCGTTTTCGTAGTTGCTAAAATGCGCGCGTTGTCAATTTTGCCGCTATAATGCGCCGCACTTTATTAGCCGGATGCGCGTATCTCTATAACCGAAATGCGCGCACATTCTCGCACACACACACACACACACACACACACACACACACACACGTATGCCTTTTACCCTGGAATCTGCGCACTCTCGCACACACACAAAACACCGGCCACACACACACACGTATGCCTTTTATCTGGAATCTGGATACAACTTTATTAATTTTTTTTAAAAAGCACAGGAGTTTTGGTTATTATTATAATCAAGAAAGGAAAAACTAATATATTTCTGAAATCAGACAGCACACGCACGCATACAGGTATGGTTGGCACCAGCCGTTGGCATACATATTGTATTACATATCCTAAAATCACACAATCATACATTACAACGAGCATACGAATTCCAATAATATTAATATATCTCTCTCTGTGTCTCTCTCTCTTCCCGTCTCTCCCTCTCTCTGTCTTTCTCTCTCTGTCTCTGTCTCACCTAGCAACACACACAAAGTTTTTTCAGCCCAACCTCCGTTGCCTTCGCCAGCGCAAAATAGCAACTAACAACTCTTAAAAAAACAACATACCATCTGAACGTCAGTTTGCCCATCCATTCACAGACATTGGGGTGCGCATGATAAAATTCGGTGTGGTCAGACCCAACGTATGTCTACATCATCTAATCATATGGCAGCGGGAAGGTTTTTCCATGCCATTTGTTTGGACGAACTGCTTTCGAGTGAGGTTCCACGTTTCTCGACTTCTTTTTATGGTTCAAACTGTTGTCGCTTCAAACGTGCCTGTCGACTTGGTGGCCTCAATGGCATCACTCCGATCACCCAGCACGGGCACTTATCGTGTTCATTTTGGGAGGAGCCCTTCGACGTCTTTCACTTTGTCCAACCATTCGCAGATATTGGGGTGAAAATGGTAGAATAGATCTGCGAAAAGGCTGTGAAATGACTCACATCGGTTTGTTTGTGCGTGGAGCGTCCAAGTTTTGGGGCTGCCCATAACTCAATGGAAAGATTGCTTCGGAGTCGTCAGATCCAATGTATGTCCTCAGCATGTAACGGCGAAAGCATACATCTCGCATCAAACCGGTGTTCGTCCAGCATGTCAAAATCAAGCATTCTTCCACTTCGCCCGGCTCAATGATGCTCAGGCCAAAGAATCTCTTCAGCCAGACCCCAATCTCCGAATCAGGTTTCTGTACTCGTCAGCCAAACCGAGTGATGCATCTTTCTGTACCAGGCTTGCTGAGATGAAAGTGACAACCTTTCACAGAAATGTTCGGCTACACCCCTCTCACTGCTTGGTGGGAGCTTTTCAAAGTCCA
Organism: Conus ventricosus; assembly: GCA_018398815.1. NCBI lineage: Eukaryota > Metazoa > Mollusca > Gastropoda > Neogastropoda > Conidae > Conus > Conus ventricosus. The sequence continues at coordinate 16,055,723 of CM031609.1, read as the reverse complement.
GAAAGGATTTGTTCGAGTTCAAGCTCCAGATCATAGTCCAGTGCGATGGGTTTCACATGTCGAAACATTTCAATGTAAACTTGTTCTGTCTTTGACGACCAAAAGAGCGTACACACAGGTACGAGGTATCAGCCTTGAGCGCATGCAGAGTGTACATTTTTGGGGAAAGTGCCGGGGACAAGTTTTAAATGTACCATCTCCTAAAACCCGTGAGTCTCTATCACACAGCAGCCCCCATGTTGGACTTTGTTGTGATGATTATGATCCCCTTCTCTGCGTCCCTTCACATGAATCATGTTTTCGTTTCTGCACGATCTCATGTCTTGCTCATCCACAATGCTATGTGTCTCTGCGCGATCCGGTTGTTTAAGTGCGCGCATAACGGCTGTGCAATTGACGGTGAAACACGCGCATTCCGGTTTGTGGAAAACGCGCGCAAAACGGGGGCGCGCATTACAGCGGTGCGCGCAAAACGGGAAACTCCGCGTGTGGGTTGCTTTTCGCCTGTTCGTGTCGAGGAAAGGGCTGGGGGAAAGCTCACATAAATGGCATGTGCGTTATTATCCATGCGGTGTCGCTAACTGGGATCGTTGTCACAATCGGGAAAAAAAAAAAACATTTTAAATGCAGAAATCTGACATTAAATTAATCATAAAACTGCTTCGCATGTTTGTTTTTTGTTTGGGGTTTTCTTTTTTATCTTTTTTTAAAATTCATTTATTTATTTTTTGCTCCAAAATTAATTTGAAGGCGACGAAACCGAACAAAACACACAAAACTGAAATGAACGAGACTGAAAAGTTGAGTGATGCCATCGATTTATTAGTCGTTCTGTTTTGTGGCGTTTATACGGGATTTGACAGGGAAAAGGGCGTTGCCGAATTTCCTGATCAGCTTGACGTCTGGGGCAGTGGAGT
>CM031609.1:16024806-16027306 GCA_018398815.1 Conus ventricosus | reverse complement strand
ATCTTTTAAGGTTTACCCTTCACCTCTCATTTCTTAAGCCCACTTAGAGCATGAAATATCTTTTAAGGTTTACCCTTCACCTCTCATTTCTTAAGCCCACTTAGAGCATGAAATATCTTTTAAGGTTTACCCTTCACCTCTCATTTCTTAAGCCCACTTAGAGCATGAAATATCTTTTAAGGTTTACCCTTCACCTCTCATTTCTTAAGCCCACTTAGAGCATGAAATATCTTTTAAGGTTTACCCTTCACCTCTCATTTCTTAAGCCCACTTAGAGCATGAAATATCTTTTAAGGTTTACCCTTCACCTCTCATTTCTTAAGCCCACTTTGAGCATGAAATATCTTTTAAGGTTTACCATTCACCTCTCATTTCTTAAGCCCACTTAGAGCATGAAATATCTTAAGGTTTACCATTCACCTCTCATTTCTTAAGCCCACTTAGAGCATGAAATATCTTAAGGTTTACCATTCACCTCTCATTTCTTAAGCCCACTTAGAGCATGAAATATCTTTTAAGGTTTACCATTCACCTCTTGTTTTAATCGTAAAATACGAATGACTGTGGATGGTCTTTGTTAAAGACGCTCTCTCTCTTGCAGTGATGTTGTTTTCTGTAGGGTGAGCGACACTAATTTCTTATCAATTAAAGTCAGTGTGATGCGGGTATGAGAGCGGCGTACTTTTGAAGGTTTTCTTTATTTATTTATTTATTTCTGTCTTTCTTTCTTTTCTTTTTTTTTTAAAGTTCAGAATGGGGAACGTTTGTGCTTGGGAGGATCGGGCCAGGAGACAAATGTTTCACATGACTGCCTTCTTCCAGTACACAAACAATGGCGAATCTATCGAACGAAACAACGTCAAACTTACCTTCTTTTTTTTCTTTTTTTTTTTCTTTTCTTTTCTTTTCTTCTTCTTGTTTCTTGCTTTCTCCGAGGTCCGCGTTACTGGCCTCCCTGTTTATGATGTTTTCATAACTACGGGTCTTTGTAAACTGCTCCTGATTTAGTTCGACAAGACACCTTTATAGGACATTTTGGGAAATCTTTGAGACGGCCAAGAAAGAATGGAAAACCAAGACGATTAAAGTATGAGAGGAGAGCGGGGGCGGGGGGAAGAGGGGGGGCGGGAGCACTTACAAATATCAACACAATCATTAAAATGTCACACGCAGTCTTCTCAGCTGGCGTCACTTTTCATTCTCAGACGACGGAGCTGCTGAACGATTCTGAGACAAATGTTCCCACTGTTGGAAAAAACAAATGAAGTTTTTCTTTGTCTTTCTTCACCCTTCGTGACGTTGCTCCCACGTCCTCCTTCAGGTCACTCTGCACATTGCCACAGCCGGCATCGTCCTGTTGACGCCAGAAAAAAAACACACACCAGTGTGTAGGCATCATCAACAGCAGGCCCTCATGTAGCAACCAGTCACAGGAGACACTGCACTGATACCGAGTCACTTCCAAGGTGCTCGGTGGTGCCCGTTCTGATCAAACATCAGTGGAACACCAAGGAAATCAAAACTGAAGTCACCAAAGGAATATGGAACTGAAGTCACCAAAGGAATATGGAACTGAAGTCACCAAAAGAAACTGAACTTGTGAGGTCACCACAGGAAATCAAAACTGAAGTCACCAAAGGAATATGGAACTGAAGTCACCAAAAGAAACTGAACTTGTGAGCTCACCACAGGAAATCAAAACTGAAATCACCAAAGGAATCTGAAACTGAAGTCACCAAAGGAATCGAAAAACTAAAGTCACCATAGGAATCTGAAACTGAAGTCACCAAAGGAATCTGAAACTGAAGTCACCAAAGGAATCTGAAACTGAAGTCACCAAAGGAATCTGGAACTGAAGTCACCAAAGGAATGTGAAACTGAAGTCACCAAAGGAATCGAAAACTAAAGTCATCATAGGAATCTGAAACTGAAGTCAACAAAGGAATCTGAAACTGTAGTCACCAAAGTCATCTGGAACTGAAGTCAACAAAGGAATCTGAAACTGAAATCACCAAAGAATCTGAAACTGAAATCACCAAAGAATCTGAAACTGAAGTCACCAAAGGAATCTGAAACTGAAGTCACCAAAGGAATCTGGAACTGAAGTCACCAAAGGAATCTGAAACTGAAGTCACCAAAGGAATCTGAAACTGTAGTCACCAAAGGAATCTGAAACTGAAGTCACCAAAGGAATCTGAAACTGAAGTCAACAAAGGAATCTGAAACTGTAGTCACCAAAGTCATCTGGAACTGAAGTCAACAAAGGAATCTCAAACTCAAATCACCAAAGAATCTGAAACTGAAATCACCAAAGAATCTGAAACTGAAGTCACCAAAGGAATCTGAAACTGAAGTCACCAAAGGAATCTGGAACTGAAGTCAACAAAGGAATCTGAAACTGAAATCACCAAAGAATCTGAAACTGAAGTCACCAAAGGAATCTGGAACTGAAGTCAACAAAGGAATCCTGAAACTGAACGAATGTTTCGTGGTTAAGCCT
>CM031609.1:16017306-16019806 GCA_018398815.1 Conus ventricosus | reverse complement strand
GCATTAAAATACCGTTCTTATTGTCAGCCTGAGTAGCTCAGTTGGGAAAACCTAAACGTTAAGTTCCATGCCGAGTCCCAACACTCTTCTTCTTCTTCTTCCTTCTTTAATGGAATTAGAAGAAGGTTTAAAGCAAAGGTGGTGAGGGGATGGGGGGGGGGGGGGGGGGGAGAGGGGGAGCATAAACAGGGGGAGGGGGGGGGAGGTTGAGGGGTCAAGAGAGAAGGAGCAACTGGGGAATGGGAGGAAGGGGGACAGGCGAAGGAGAGAAGAAGGTGGGGAAAAGGGGGAGGGAATGAGGTGGGAAGGGGCGGAAAGGGACAAGGGGTCGGAGGTGGGGGTGGGTGGGGGGGAGGTGGGGCTAAGGGAAGAGGGAGGAGGAGGCGGGGGGAAAGAAGCGGCTGGGGAGAGGAGCTGGTGGGGCGGGAGAAGGGGAGGAGGCCTCACAGTGGGGCAAGGTGGGGGGTGGGGGGGAGGGGGAGGGACAGAGGAAAGGGAGACAGGGAGGAGAACGAGGGGAGGCAACTAGTTATAATTCTGCACATCGCTTCTGCGCTTGTTTGTTTTCTTTATGTACAACAAGCGCTTCTCTTTGTTTTATCTGTGTACAGCTGCTTCTCTTTGTTTTGTTTGTGAACAACAACTGCTTCCATTTGTTTAATTTGTGTACAGCAACTGCTTCCATTTGTTTTGTTTGTGTACAGCAACTGCTTCCATTTATTTTATTTGCGAACAACAGCTGCCTCTCTTTGTTTTATTTGTGTACAACAACTGCTTCCATTTGTTTTATTTGTGTACAACAACTGCTTCCATTTGTTTTATTTGTGTACAACAACTGCTTCCATTTGTTTTGTTTGTGTACAACAACTGCTTCTCTTTGTTTTGTTTGTGTACAACAACTGCTTCGCTTTGTTTTGTTTGTCTCATTGTTGGTGCCATCTCAGCAGCATTATCCCAGGCTGATCTGACCTGCTCGCCCGACCACAACTACACAGGTGGGAGTGGGGGAATGGGTGCGGATGGGGAGGGGGGAGGGGGGAGGGTGTTGACAGGTAGGCATAAGTCGCCTAGTATGCTTTGCTTTAAAACTGTATCCTACTGTCCACCAAAAAAAAAAAAAAAAAAAAAAAAAAAAAAAAAAAAAACGAGCGCAGTGACCGATCTCTCTGTCTTTTATAGATTATTACATTATTGACATACATTTGCACATTTTCTCGTGAAGCTGCGAAAAAAAAATACTTAGCGCATTTTCTGGGGTATACATTCTGTAGTGGAATCCTTTGTGCATGCCGATCTAGGTATTAAAAAAATAAAATGGGGAAGGGGCTAAAAAAAAAAACCCACCTCAAAATGCATCCTGTTCTTCAGCATTCCATCATGCGCAGGATACAAACGCAGCCAACAGCAGCACAGAAATGTGTGTGGCGACAGTGACCAGTGGGAACAAGCAGGGACTCTGCAGAAGCCTTTCATCACAGTTCTCTACGCCACTGTGCCAGACTTCAAAGGGAGGGGGGTGGGGGTGGAGGGGTGGACAGAAACTTGACAAACATTACTCCTGTCTGTTTGCGTGCACACACAGACACAGACACACAGACACACACGTACACACATGCGCAAACGCACGCGCACGCGCGCGCGCACACACACACACACACACACACACACACACACACACACACACACACACACACACACATGTACGTACGCACGCACACGCGACCATACACAACTAATTCTCTCTCTCTCTCTCTCTCTCTCTCTCTCTCTCTTCCTCTCTCTCTCTCTCTCTCTCTCTCTCTCTCTCTCTCTCTCAATCCTGTGCGAGCATTTTGAGCCTGGCAACAAAAGCTACATCTCTCTTTATTCAGTCACGCACGGCAGAACTGATATTCAAATCCAACAGACGATTCCAAACGCTCATTTCCCATGGATCCACGTCCCCAGCAAACAGTGTTCCAAGTCAGGAAGGAGAGAGCTGCAACTGACGCTCTTACATCTCTCTTCCAAAACCCCTCCCCCACACCTCTCTCTCTTCGTCAGGAGCGTGAAGTAGACAACGGGATGTTACAAACTGCATCAGTCTTCTGTTAAGGATCGCAACCCAATCCCCCCCCCCCCCCCCCCCCCCCCCCCCCCCCTGTGTTCGTGACCACATGAATGATGGATGAACTCTGTCCATGATTCTGGAATGGCAAGACAGATCAGTGGCTGATTCGGCGGCACGCGTGCTGAGTGAAGCGTGTGTGTGTGTGTGTGTGTGTGTGTGTGTGTGTGTGTGTGTGTGTGTGTGTGTGTGTGTGTGTGTGTGTGTGAGTGGTGTGTGTGTGTGTGTGTGTGTGGTGTGTGTGTGTGTGTGTGTGTGTGTGTGTGTGTGTGTGTGTGTGGTGTGATGAGAGTGTGTGTGTGTGTGTGTGTTGTGTGTGTGTGTGTGTGTGTGTGTGTGTGTGTGAGTGTGTGTGTTGTGTGAGTGTGTGTGTGTGTGGGTGTGTGTGTGTGT
>CM031609.1:16002306-16012306 GCA_018398815.1 Conus ventricosus | reverse complement strand
TACAATATAACCCAGATAATAACATGAACAGCAATAAGAAAAACAGGAAAAGAAAAATTATATGGTATAACCCTCCATATGATGGAAGAACAAAAACCAACGTAGGAAAAGAATTCCTCAGAATCCTTAAAACATCATTCCCAAAAGAACATGTACTATCTAAAATATTCATAAGAACACCATCAAGCTATCGTACTCGTGTATGCCCAACCTTAAAAACATAATTGATTCTTCCAATAAAACCCAAAACAATACAACCAAAGAGGGTGACGAAAGGATATCTTGTAACTGCACAAAAAAGACCAGTGCCCTCTGAATAACAAATGTCTCTACAGCAACATTGTGTACCAAGCTACGGTAACAACAGACAGTGATAAAGAAACATACACAGGGATCCCGGCAAACCATTTTAAAACCAGATATGCAAACCATAAACAGTCCTTCAAAAATGAAAAATATAAAAACCAAACAGAACTATGTAAATATATTTGGAAGTTTAAAGATAAGAAAATAGATTACAACATATCATGGAAAATTATAAAAAGAGCAGCACCATACAACAACATTTCTAAAAATAATGCAACTTATGTACTACAGAAAAGTGGCTGATATTATGTAAACCCCATCTAGCATCCCTGAACTCTAAAGTAGAAATGATAATAACTGCAGGCACAAATGGAAATCTTGTCAATGCACCATTACTTGGCACGTCCCCCTAAACGCGCCCCAAAAAAGAAAAAATCTACAGGCCACGTGCCACACGCGCAGAGCTCACACGCCCACACACTAAACTATATAACACTGGTAGCGTGCCCAGATTATACATACCCTGAGGAGAGCACTGCTCGAAACAAATTTATAGGGTGGTTTTTACACTTCCATTTTAAAATCCTATTTTAAACTGTTATATATATAACAGAGACTCAACAATATAAGGTAGAGCGAGTTTGAGAAGAAATGCGGGTATGTTATCAGGACCCATGGATTTTTTTATTCTTTAATTGCGCTATGTGCATTCCTACTTCATGTACAGCAAGAAGGGGAATTTTGATTGAGTTACTGGATCCAAGGTTTTGTTTGCAAAATGATACTAGGGAAGTCGGGCATGTATATTCATTTGGTGCTCCTATAGTCTGTGAAGCTTGAGTAAGGGTGATCATGACAGAAAGTTGGTATTAAATTCGTCCGGGGTGATGTCTGTGCTTGAGTTTTGTGAATCTGTACGCTTGTTGCGTACAATAGTGTTTACTGCCCTCCACATTGGCGCTGTGGTTTTTGCATCCGTTATCATTTGACTGAAGTAGTCTCGTTTGGCTTTTTCAACTTCGTTTGAAACAAAGTTTCTCTGCTCTTTGTATTCGTCAAAGAAATTTGCTGCCTTGAGTTGGTCACGTAGAATCATTTCTTGCAGCAATTCTGGTGTTAACCACGGGTTCATCTGCGGATCCCTAACTCTTTTTTTGATGTAACGGCGCGTGTTTATTTATGATGTGGGAATGTTTGGTACCAGAAGGACAATGCATCATTGATATCTGAGTAATTAAAAGTTAAGTGAAATGGGAAATGTTTAAGTCAGAGAGGTATGCTGTTTCATTAAACTTTTTGAAAGAGCGGTATTGGATGGTCGTGTGACCTTTGGTGGTGGTTTTGGGAGCCTTAAGGACCACGTGCAGAAGACTGGATAGTGATCACAAATACCAGAATGTACCACTGAGACATCTAGTATTGCAGATTTGTTGTTTGTGTATACAGATCAATAAGAGTCGCATTTGTTTTAATTATTCTCGTTGGGGTTTGTACTAACTGATGGAGTGCATGAAGTGACAGTGTACTTGTCCAAGCTGGTCGTCGTTTTAAACATATCAAATTAAATTCCCCTAACAGTAGTATAATTGAGTTTTTGGTGACAGATCCGATCCATCATTTGTACAAAGTTGTCATACCATTCGTATGTGGAAGATGGGTGTCTAAATAAATGTCCGATTATTAATGGCGGTGATTTGGAGTTTTTTTTTAATTCAATCCAGATACACTCGACAGTATTAGTTTCAAGATCAGTTCTGCGTCGGGTAATGTTGGCAATTGATTGATGAATGTATACATCAAGGCCAGTATGCTGGGTTGAATCACTGTCGCGTCGTTCTATGTTGTAGTCAGGAATGCTAATAAGATTGATTATCTGTGATGCGAAAGTCTAACCTTGTTTCACTTACACCAAATACTTGTACTTGATGTGGTGACTGTTTTAAGAGTGATGAGATTTCATGGACCTTATTAAATAAATGATAGACATTGAAATGTCCAACTTTAAGTCCTGGGATAGCAGGATTATGGGAATGCATGGGTAGTAAGGGAACAGTGACACATATCGACGAGGAAGACAGTTTTCACATAAAAACGACACAGAGAATTATAGATCAATAAAAAGAACACAGGTGAGAAAAGTAACGTTTGTGGATAACGCACAATGATGACAAACACACAGAAAGGATTTAAAAGTTAACTACCTAAAAACCAGATAACAGAATGCATCTTTATAAAAATTCAATAAGCCAGTAAGACAACAAACAATGAAAAAAAAAGAGTAATGGTTGAAGCACGATGTCGAACAAATTGAAAGAAAGATAAACAAAGCTTAAAGCGATGAATGACGATAACACACACACACACACACACACACACACACACACACACACACACACACACACACACACACATGTTTATAGCGGTGCAAATAAAGAGGATGCTATGTGTTATGAGCACAATCCACTTTAGAGCAGTGAGAGAGAGAGAGAGAGAGAGAGAGAGAGAGAGAGAGAGAGAGACAGACAGACAGACAGACAGACAGAGAGGGATGGACGGACAAGACGGATGACGGACAGAATGACAGAGACAGACAGACAGACAGACAGAGATGCACGGAAGAGACGGATGGACGGACAGACAGAGAGAGAGAGAGGGAGAAAGAGAGAGAGAGAGAGAGAGAGAGAGAGAGACAGACAGACAGACAGAGACAGAGAGAGAGAAATGGACGGACGAGACGGATGGACGGACAGACAGACACAGAGAGAGCACACAGAAGAGACACAGAGAGAGAGAAAAGAAGAGAGAGAGAGAGAGAGAGAGAGAGAGAGAGAGAGAGAGAGAGAGGCGTGCATATGTGACTATGTGTATGCGTTCGTGCATGCGTCCGTGCACGCATGCGTGTGAGTGCATGTGTGCATTTGTGCATGTGTGTGTGAGAGAGAGAAAAACAGAAAGAGAGAGACAGACAGACAGACAGAGACAGAGACCGACCGACAGACAGACAGAGATAGCAGAGAGAGAGAGGAGAGAGAGGGAGAGAGGAGAGAGAGAGAGAGAGAGAGAGAGAGAGAGAGAGAGAGACAGACAGACAGACAGACAGAAGAGACGGAGAGACCGAAGAGAGAGAGAGAGAGAGAGAGAGAGAGAGAGAGAGAGAGAGAGAGAGAGAGAGAGAGAGAGAGAGAGAGAGAGAGAGAGAGAGAGAGAGAGAGAGAGAACTGAGATTTTCGCTGACATACAATACTTCAGAGGAAAAATAAAGCAACCAACAAAACCGTGTTCTCTGTCAGTGTTGATTCAAGTATCATCGTCCTTTCATGCAGAATCAAACCACTTCTGGGTTGCCTCGACCTTCTATTTTCGAGGTTTTTTTTTTCGTTTTAAAGTTGACTTTTAAGAAAGTTGTCTTCCTAACAAAACACCTGAGCCTGTTTTTACTTCCACACGTATTTGATCGTCTAGAAACAAATTACAGTTGTATAAAAACGACTGCTGGACTTCAATAAAGACGATATGAAAAATGAGTTCTTTGAAGTCTTTTTTTACAATTGTTTCACGAATTCACTTTTTTTTTTCTCCTGTGACAATACGTTGACTCGACTTCTTCCTCCAGCTGTCAGCGACATTTTTGGAGGATGTTTTTCCATCTCGTTATCTTCGTGAAACGCTAGAGCGGAGTCCTGTCATAAGGCTTTATATGTCGACATCAGTTGCTTTTGTCCCCATCATTTAAATGGAAATATGACTATTTTTTTGTGTGTGTTGTCTTTTTTTCTCTCTCTCTTTCTTTTTTTCTTTTTTTTTTTTTTTTTGTATTTCCTCTCTTTCTTCCTTCCTTTCTTATTCTCACTCTTTTAACCATGACTTGTCTCCTCCTCCTCCTTCTCCTCCTCCCCCTTCTCCTCCTCCTCCTCCTTCTTCTTCTTCTTTTAACCATGAACTGAAATTTATCCTAAAACATCTTTTAGAAAGTTGAAAATGCAGTCTTAGATATTTTTTTAAATGACGTTCTACAAAAAAGAAGGAAAACTTCAGTAAAACATTTATTTGTTAAAACGATAAAAACAAACAAACAAACAAAAAACAACAAAAAGCAGCAGCGAAATCACACTAATAGTATGAAGCAGGAATGAAAAAATTTACGAAGCATGACAGAATTATAGCCGGTATAAAAGTAAAGGAAGGTTTGGTTTGATGACGGGGAGAAAAGAGACATTTATAAAACAGCACGTGTGGATTCTTTTGCTTGTTATTTCGAACAGGAAAAAGATATGACGTGAATTCTAATAGTTCTGCATGTCTGTCTTATCTGTAATTGTGTGTGCGTGCGTGCGTGCGTGCGTGCGTGCGTGCGGTGCGTGCGTGTGTGTGTGTGTGTGTGTGTGTGTGTGTGTGTGGTGTGTGGTGTGTTGTGTGTGTGTGTGTTGTCTGCTCTCTCTCTCTTCTCTCTCCTCTCTCTCTCTCTCTCTCTCTCTCTCTCTCTCTCTCTCTCTCTCTCTCTCTCTCTCCTCTCGTAGGAAAGTTTCCTCTAAACATCCGAATCAGTTTCAAATATCGAACGTCTATTCCTTGGTTGATTATTACAAAATGACAAGATGTGAGCACCTGTTGTTCCATCTAAACGATTTTTTTTGGTGTGCGTGTGTGTTTGCTGGATGGATGGGTGTTTGTCCGTGAGAGTGTACGCATGTGATAATCAGTGCAGTGCCTTTTATTTGCTTGCGTTTTGGTGATTTCAAGTGTTATGTTCATATGTTTTAGGGTCATTGAGACAGAGCGCCATACATGACTTTTTCTAATATATACAGCACGTTTTGTCCGTCGGTCTGTCAGTGTGTCATTGTCTAATGCAGTCTGTCGTTGATTACACAGATCCAGTTTTCTTTAGTGCCAGAAAGTCGCATTTGTCGCATTTCAGTACGACCATATGACTAAACGAAGTGATGTCGGCATCAGCAAGCGAGACGAAACACACATCCCAGATGAAGATCATACAGACTAGATTTAAACACCGTACTTATTGTCAGCCGGAACAGCTCAGGTGGGAGAGCGTCAGACTGAAGATCTAAAAGTCCCTAGTTCTATTCCGGGTTGCAACACACTTTTTGTTTCATGGAATTGGAACGGGTCGGAGGCAAAGGACGCGGGGGATGAGGGGAGGGACAGAGAGAGAGGCGAAGGGGGAAAGGGGAGGAGGGTACAGGGAAAGGGGAAGATGAGAACAGGGGGGAAAGGGGATGGGGGTGAGTGAAGAGGGAGGGTGAGATGGGTGAAGAATTGGGGAAAAGGGGAGGGGTACAGAAGAAGGGGAGGAGGAGGTTATGGGAGATAAGGTGGATTTAGGGGTATATGGCGAGGGTTGAGACGGGAGAAGGGGGGGGGGGGGTGAGGGAAGGCTGCTAATTATCATTCCTTATTCTTGCTCTCCCGAACACAACCACACTGCTGTGATGCACAGACATCATCCCAGAAGACCGAATGCGACTACCTTAATGGACGGATTAAATGGTCCCTTACCCACTCAAACAATACTGCCATTGATCAACCTCAGAGTTCAGCAAGAGGGACCAGAACGAGGCAGACGTTGAACACCGTTAACAGTTTACTAACCGTTCAAATATGAAAGTAATCACCATTATCATGATGATGATGACGTTGATGATGATGATGATGATGATGTTGATGATGATGATGATGATGATGATGATGATGATGATGATGATGATAGTACTGACAATAACAATAATAATATTAACGATAATACTGACGATGATGATGATGATGATGATGATGATGATGATGATAATAATAATAACAATAATAATAACAACAGTAATGATAACAATACCAATGAAGGCCAGGGGGAACCCTCAAAATGTACCCTGCTCTCCAGCATTCCATCATGCGCAGGATACAAACGCAACGAACAGCAGCAAAGAAATGTGTGTGGCGACAGTGACCAGTGGGAACAAGCATGGACTCTGCTGAAGCCTTTTATCACACTGTGCTACGCTTCAGAGGGGAGTGGGGGTGGGGATGGAGGGGGGAGACAGACACTTGACAGACATTGCTCTTGCCTGCATGCGCGCACATGCAGACTCAAACACACATGCATAATATGCGAGCGTGCACAACTCTCTCTCTCTCTCCCCCTCTCTCTCTTCTTTCTCTCTTCTCTCTCTCTCTCTCTCTCTCTCTCTCTCTCTCTCTCTCTCTCCTCTCTCTCTCTCTCTCTCTCTGCTCTCGCTCTATCAGTCCTACACGAGTCTTTTGGGCCTGACAACAAAAGTTACACCTCTTTTATCCAAGTCACGCCCAGACAGAACTCATCAGCGAATCCAATTCGCCATCTTCAGTGCTCATTTTCCCAGGGATCCTTAACCTAAACAAGCCGCATATGAGGGGAAGATAGAAAGAAGAGCTGCAACCTACCCCGGACTCTCCCATCTCCGCCCCCCCCCCCCCCCCCACCCCACACCCACCCCCACCCCCATCCTCCCACTCCTCTCCTCCTGTCAGGAGCGTGAAGCAGACAACGGGATGTTACAAACTGCATCGGTCTCCTGAAAAGGATTGCAACCCAATCCCCTCCCCCCCCCCCCCCCCCCCCCCCCTGTGTTCGTGACCACATGAATGATGGATGAACTCTGTCCATGATTCTGGAATGGCAAGACAGGATCAGTGGCTGATTCGGCGGCACGCGTGCCGAGTGAAGCGGGGTGTTTGGGTGTGTGTGTGTGTGTGTGTGTGTGTGTGTGTGTGTGTGTGTGTGTGTGTTGTGTGTGGTGCGTGCGTGCGTGCGTGCTGTGCGTGCGTGCGTGCGTGCGTGCGTGCGTGCGTGTGGTGTGTGTGTGTGTGTGTGTGTGTGTGTGTGTGCGTGAGTGTATGTATATGTGTTTGTGTTGTGTGTGTGTGTGTGTGTGTGTGTGTGTGTGGTGTGTGTGTGTGTGTGTGTGTGTGTGTGTGTGTGTTTCAGAGTGTGTGCGTGTACCTTGAGAGAGAGAGAGAGAGAGAGAGAGAGAGAGAAGAGAGAGAGAAGGAGAGAGAGAGGGATAGAGAGAGAGACAGACAGACAGACAGACAGACAGCAGACAGTCAGACAGACAGACAGACAGATAGATAGGCAGAGACAAAGTGATACTCAAATGTTTTATTTACAAAACATTTGAGTCTTGAAAGAGAGAGACAGTATGTGAGTGTGTGTGTGTGTATGTGTGTGTGAGAGAGAGAGAGCTAGAAGGAGAGAGAGGGTAGGAGAGACAGACATACAGAAAGACCGACTGACAGACAGACAGACAGAGACAGAGGCAAACAGAAAGAGAGAGACTTAAAGCTTTATTCATAAAACATTGAGTCTTGAGAGAGAAGAGAGAGAGAGAAAGAGATAGAGAGAGAGGAAGAGAAGGAGAGAGAGAGAGAGAGAGAGAGAGAGAAGGAGACAGAGAGAAAGAATCTTTGTGAGTGAGAGACAAGAGAGAGGGACAAAGACACAGAGAGAGAGAGAGAGAGAGAGAGAGAGAGAGAGAGAGAGAGAGAGAGAGAGGAGGAGAGAGAGAGAAAGAAATCTTTGTGAGTGAGAGACAAGGAGAGAGGGACAAAGACACAGAGAGAGAGAGAGAGAGAAGAGAGAGAGAGAGAGAGAGAGAGAAGAGAGAGAGAGAGAGGAGGAGAGAGAGAGGAGAGAGAGAGGAGAGAGGGGAGAGAGGAGAGAGGGCTGAACTAGGGACTCAAAACTGAAATGTTTTATTCATAATGCATTTGATCTGAGTCTTGAGAGAGAGAGAAAGACAGACAGACAGACAGACGCACAGACAGACAGACAGAGACAGGAAGAGAGAGAGTCTTTGTGAGAGCAGTTTGTAAGAGAGAAGAGAGAGAGAGAGGAGAGAGAGAGAGAGAGAGAGACAGAGAGAGACAGAGAGAGGGAGAGAGAGAGAGAGAGAGAGAGAGAGAGAGAGAGAGAGAGAGAGAGAGATTGATTGATTGATTGATTGATTGATCTTTAATACCCAAGGATGAAGATTTTAGGCCAAAGCCTAGTCTTACAATCTGTCCTTGTCATGCATACATTATTTCAGCACATATCATTCATACAGACAATTCACATAGCAAAATGATAATCTAATTCTACAATGATAAGCAAACTGCTCATAAAAGCACTAATGAGATGGGGGATGGTAAAACAAAAGGAAACTTACAAGCAAACAAACAAACAAAAACTACAGAGAGAGAGAGGTCAGAGGAGGGTGGGGAAGAGAGAATGGTAGGTAGGGGGAGGAGAAAAGGGATGGTAGACAGAGTGGGAGTGGGGATGAGCGATTTTAACGGAGTAGGTTTTATGTTTAGACGATTTATTCAAAGTATGGTTCACAGAAGACTTAGCGAATGGACGCTAATCATTGTAATCGAATAACTTAACTACTGAGACATAAAATGTTTATGCAAATGTTCCTTGAAAGGTTTTAAAGTATTCATGTTTGTAGATTCGGTGGAAGTGAGTTCCAGACATATGGTCCAGAGTAAGCTAGGCTTGTTTTGTATAGATCAATGCGTGGGTAGGGAAGAAGGAATTTCGTCGAGCAAGAAAAGCTGTTCGATCTTGTAAATAGGGCATTGATATAACATGGCATAGTATCTGTCAAGATTGTAAACATAAATGATGCCTTGTTGAATTCCAATTGCCTATTCAGAGGAAGTATGTTCAGCGCTTTTAGTTTTTCGTCTGTTGTTAGAGATACAGCTGGATGGAGTAGCTTTGCTGCACGTCTATGGAGAGAATTCAGCCTTTTTTTGTGGACGTCACTACTGCCGTCCCACACTGTTGAGGCGTAATTTATACGTGACATTATGTGTGCATTGAAGAAAAGTTTAAGCACATTACTGTTGACGTAGCGCTTTAATTGAGATAACAGGAAAAGGTGTTTTGAGACTACCTTGCATAAGTTATTTAGATGAGATTGCCATTTCAATTCTTTATCTATCGTTAACCCTAAAACACGATGCTCATCTACCTGCTCGATAGACGTGCCATTCAACTGAAGTTTTAGGCAAAGAGGAGTCAACTGGTGTTTTTGGCGGGTAGCTATAATCATAGATTTGGTTTTGGCTGGGTGTATGACCATTGAGTTTGAATGACACCAGTCTGACACGTCGTTTAGACTTTCCTGGAGAGAAGTTTCTATTGTCTGTAGATCACTACCATTCGTTTGGAGCGACGAGTCATCAGCAAATAAATCTGTCGTGACCTTTTCATCTGATACGGACAATGGTAAATCATTGATGAAGATGCAGAATAGTGGGGGGCCTAGTACAGAGCCCTGTGGGACTCCATGTCTGACAAAGTCTGAAGTGGAGGTTTTCCCATTAAGCGCCACGGAGAGAGAGAGAGAGAGAGAGAGAGAGAGAGAGGGGAGAGAGAGAGAGAGAGAGAGAGAGAGAGAGAGAAGGAGAGAGAGAGAGAGAGAGAGAGAGAGAGAGAGAGAGAGAGAGAGAGAGAGAGAGGGCGAGGAACGATCATATTAAAGTAGCAGCCAAATCATTTATACAGACCGAAATAAAATGTCGAAATTAATGAAATGAAATGAAAGAAAACTTTTTAAAAAAAAGAACAAAAAAGAAAGTACTCACATCTTCATATTTTGTTGTGAGAAAGTTCCAGTTATCTGGCCAGGTTTTCGTAGCAGTCATTTCCTGT
>CM031609.1:15992306-15994806 GCA_018398815.1 Conus ventricosus | reverse complement strand
GGAAAATTCGCGCCCCGACGACTTTTAACCGCTTGGAGTGTGCATCGTTATCAGTGACGTAATACCACCCTTCCTCTGTACCGTCTTCTCCTTCCCCCCTTTTCCCCTTCCTCTTTTCTCTTTCTCTTCCTCCCTCTCTCTCTCTCTCTTTCTCTGTCTCCCTCCTCTCGCTCATCTCTCTTTCTCTCTCTCTGCGCTCTCACCCTCTCTCTTTCTCTCTCTACCTTCCTCTCTCTTCGCTCCTCTTTCTTCCCTCCCTCTCTCTCTCTCTACTTTTCTCTCACTCTCTCCTCTTCTCTCTCTCTCTCATTTTCTCTTTTCCTCCCTCTCTCTTCTTTTCTCTCTCCCTTTCTCTCTCTCTCGCGCTCTTTCTCTCCCTCCTCTCTCTCTCTCTTTCTCTCTCTCCCCTCTTTTCTCTCTACTCTCTCTCTCTCTCCCTCCCCTCTCTCTCTCCTCCCCCTCTCTTTCTCTCTCTCCCCTCTTCTCTCCTCACTCCCTCCCTTCTCCTTCACTCCCTCCCTCTCTCTCTCTCTCTCTCTCTCTCTCTTCTCTCTTTCTCTCTCTCTCTTGCCCCTCCTCCATTTCCCTCCTCTCACTCTCTCTTTATTTTGTAGATTGTGAACGTTTTAGTCAACAGTTTACATAGCGTTTGCTTTGAGGGCACAGTTACTAGTGCACCTCAATCTACTCTTTCTACAAATGATTGTACTGGTTTTCTGTCACTCCCGTCATAAAGTACTCAGGTGATTCTGCTTCAAAGATATGTCAAATTCAGATACCATTTATTTTCAAGAAGTGGAACGTTTTGGTACATTGTGCAAAGAGAACTGTCTAGATTTGAATGTTAGTAAGACGAAGGAAATGATAACTGATTTTCGAAGAAACCCAGCTCCTGTCCCACACTTGTATATCGAAAACACCAAAGTGGAACTTGTAAGTGAATATAAGTGTCTGGGTACAGTTTAGATGAATAGCTGGATTTTAATGCAAATACTCAATTTATCTACACAAAAAAATACCAGTGTCTGGGTACTATTTTAGATGAATAGCTGGATTTTAATGCAAATACTCAATTTATCTACACAAAAAAATACCAGTGTCTGGGTACTATTTTAGATGAATAGCTGGATTTTAATGCAAATACTCAATTTATCTACACAAAAAATGCCAGTCTAGATTATACTGTTTTAGAAACTTAGGTCTCTTGCTGTTAAAAAGCACATCTTGAATATGTTTTATCGTTGTTTTGTAGAATCAGTGCTGTCCTTTGGCTTTTTATACTGGTTTGGAAATTTTAGTGTGAAAAAAAAACATTTTATACAGAGTGGTGAATACTTGTGGAAATATTATTGGTTAAAAACAAGGACAGTTAGATAAATCATAGGAAAGTAGTGTCACACAAAAAGTTGTGAACATTGCTAGGGGGTTGGATGGGGACAGAGCATCATATGTGTGTATGAACATTAGGTTAGTGTGTGCGACTCGATGAGGGTTGCAAGCATATTCTCGATTATTACAGAGAAAACTGAACGTAGAGAGACACAGAGAGAGAGAGAGAGAGAGAGAGAGAGAGAGAGAGAGAGAGAGAGAGAGAGAGAGACAGACAGACAGACAGACACAGAGAGGACAGAGAGAGAGAGACAGACAGACAGACAGACAGACACAGAGAGAGACAAAGAAAAGAGAGACAGAGAGACAGAGAGACAGAGAGAGACAGACAGAGAGAGAGAGAGAGAGAGAGAGAGAGAGAGGAGAGAGAGAGAGAGAGAGAGAGAGAGAGAGAAGAGCGCTGTTAATATGCAATAGGCCATTCTTAGATCGCGTGCATGTAAATACAATTTTTGCGAACATAGCCTAGTTGCAAAGTGAGACGACTGCAGGCGGAATTCTAAACAAATCTTAAATAAATGTTAGCGAACCACCAAAAGAAAAACCGTGGACAAACGACTCACAAGACAAAACACGACGCGTTTCGACCTCTTAGATCTTCTTCAGGCAAGATACAAAACAATTAGGACAACGAAAAGGAACGAGCAATCACTTAACTTCAATCACTTCAGCGCAAGGGAGAAGGGTCAGAAGGGAGATAATGTGTGAGTCGAGGTAGTAATGATGATAATTATATTACTGATAGGAATACGAATAATGGTAATGATGATGATCAAAATATTGAAAAAATAAATAAGGACAGGATTACTACCACCATTGCCATCGCCACTATGACTGTTGCCACGGCAACCATGCTGTTTAAGAATCCTCTAACCCACTCTCCTTTCTCCCATACTACAACTCCCAATGCCATATTATCACCAAAAGTGGTAGTAATCCTCTCTTTATTAATTTTTTTCAATATTTTGATCATCATCATTACCATTATTAGTATTCCTATCAGTAATATAACTATCATCATTGCTACCTTGACTCACACATTATCTCCCTTCTGACAGCCTCGTTTTCATTCAACGCCTATCTTGCGCTGAAGTGATTGAAGATAAACGAT
>CM031609.1:15982306-15987306 GCA_018398815.1 Conus ventricosus | reverse complement strand
AACCAGGTTGATCTATTGCCGAAAAGCGGAAAACATGGCTGTTTTTGCTCGAAACTCCCATTCTAAAACGCACGAGGGCAGTTTTAAATGCCTGTTCTTAATGAATTCAAAATACTTTTCACGTTCAAGATGATTTAAATGAGTACTATAATTCAAACCGATTGCTCTCTGATACATGAGCATACCAACGTTGGCAAAAACAGTTCTGTAGGCGTTCTCTGAATAACTGTTTTAAAGCGTTTCTCGTCGCCTACCTCTCCAAACATCCAGACATACCCAAAACCGTTTGAACATAGCAGCGTTTTAATATGTGTGACCCAATTTTTTCATCTTTTTGTTTCTATTTTGTAAATCAAAAAGCATATCATAGGCTTTTCTGGAATACCTTGTCAGTGGTTCCCTGCGTAGTCTGAACCAGAACTGAATACATCTCGTTGCTGAAGTAATATATAACGGAAAACGCCCCAGTTCTCCATAAACCATATCATTAGGTGTAAATGGAGGGACGTTCAGCAATAGCTTACAGGCCTGCAAATGAACTTTTCGATGGATTCTCGGGGTTTGAACCCCCATAGTTCCGACCCGTATAAAAGAAGGAACAACTTGGGCATCAAAAATCCTAAAGAACAGTTTAGGTGAAAAGCAGCTGAGTTTTCTTAACACTTTCAGAATTTCTATGGTAGCTTTCTTACCTCTAATGCAATGATCGTGGCCAGAAGTAACATCGAAACTAAGCTTTGTTGAAAAAGTAACACCTAGATATTTATAAGAATTTACAACATCTAACTGCTTATCACCAAAGAACCAACATTCCTTTCTACTTAAATAGCCACCTTTCCGAAAAACCATGACTTTAGTTTTTTCCAGATTAACTTTTAAACATAGTCTTTGAGCACACTCAAATAAGACATTAAGTTGATTTTGCAGCCCTGCTATAGTCGACGACATGAGAGCGATGTCATCAGCAAATAACAGTATGAAAATTTCTACATCGTTAGGGATGAATTGTATTCCATGCTTGCCACGTGAAAACATGTCACGTGCAAGCTCGTTAATAAATATTGAAAATAAGGTAGGACTAAGGCAGCAACCCTGTTTTAGACCTTGCAAACATTCAAAATAATCAGTGTAAGAGTTACCACATCTGACACATGATTTAATGGTGCTGTACATACTTTTCAAAATATTAAACAGGTTTCTTTGACGCCATTCGTGAGTAGTATATTAAACAAAGACTATGTTGTACCATATCGAACGCCTTTCTGAAATCGATAAATGCTACATAAAATTTATTGTTCCTTGATAAATGTTTTTCTATGCTAGCATACAAAGTGAAAATGTGATCAGTAGTGGAATAAGATTTTCTAAACCCAGCTTGAGCATCAGAAATAACTTCGTTGTTTTCAGCCCAGGAAATGAGCCGTTTATTCAATATGTGCGTAAAAATCTTACACAAATGACTAATCAAGGAAACACCACGATAATTGTTCGTATCGTTCACATCACCTTTTTTATGCAACGGAATAATTATTGATTTAGTCCATTCTTCAGGGAATACACCATCTCTGAAAAGTTTATTGAAGTATTTAACTAGAAAGGGGACTATCGAATCTCCTGAGGCCTTTATGACTTCACTTATCAAAGAATCAGGACCAGCTGCTTTGCCACACTTAAGACTCTGGATGGCTTTCTTTACTTCCTCTATTGTAATTTCAGCGTCCAGAATAGGGTCAAATGCCATATCAGAGACATCCAGTTTTGGATGGTCCGCATTTTGGACAAAACCAAGGTTTTAACAAGTGTTCAAAATGGTTAAGCCACTGATCCTGTGAAATAGTATTACTTACTTGGGAACGACTGCGATACTTATTGATTTCAGACCAAAAGGCCTGAGAATCATCTACTACTTGCATTAAGCAGTTAATGCGTTCAGTTTTAAAACTACGTTTCTTCATGTACTTAAGTTGATTGTATTCTCTCCTCATTTGTACATAGGCACATTTATCAGCTGGATCTACAGATCTCTTAAAAATGGTCAAAGCCTTCCGAACTCCCGTCTTCTTGTTTTGACATTCGTCATCAAACCAAGATTTTCTCACAACCCTGCTTTTTGAAGAACGATTTTGGCGCATACAAGCGCTGGCATTCATTAAACAATTAGTAAATTCATACAGTGCTCTGTTAACACAAGCATCAATCATATTGGCACATATTCTAGATTGCTGCAAAAAGGTTGATAGTACTGTTATATATGTATTCTGATAATCTATCCCTTTTCCATACAGTTACATTTTCTGAGATAGGTAGAGGTGGCAATGGTGTTTTGCCTGTAATTTCTAGCAGGATTGGCATGTGCTCTGATTCTACCCTGCTACCTACAGAAAAGTTCACAACGTTGTCTAACAAATCGTTAGAAATAAGGCAATAATCTATGACACTACACCCATGGGAAGATACAAATGTAAAATCACGACTAAAGCTACCTCTGTTGTACCCATTCAGAATACAAAAATCGAAACAAGCACACAAATTTAATAAATTTTCTCCAAAAGCATTTAACATTGTATCCTTAGACAAACGTGTTTTCTTGAAAAACGGGTCGAATTGGAAGGGTCAGTTAGTAGATCAGTGTGTGACCACGTTACTTGGAGGTCTGCTGTCCTTGCATTAAAGTCCCCGCAACAAATCAGCTGACCTGTGGATAACGGTTTGTCAAGTCCAGGATGCAGTGTTCTATGGCGTCAATGTGGCAATTCAAATTAGATGATTGGTAGTGCACTGAACCAGAAGGAGGGACATAAACAAATATTAACAGAATGTCATTGTCCCCACAAAGCATGCTTTTAGACATCTTTTATACACACCACGTGATCGGTATTAACTTTAATTGATGTAATGTGCTTACTAAGTATTTTATTGACTAGTAATAGAAGTCCTCCAGACCTACGTCCCATAAATGAATATTTAATGGCTTTTGTCCTGAATTTCATGTAACCATTGAAGACACCATCCAAGTCGAACATATCATCTAGGTACGTTTCTATCAAACACACATATCAAACTTTTGTACAAAAAGAAGAAAATCAGTATCTGCCAGCTTACTGGCCAAACCATCTATGTTCCAGGAGAGACAGGACAAGTTCTTGGAGTGTCCACAAAATGTAACGGGCCGGCCGAATCCCTATTTGTTAGAATGTGCAACAGAAGAGCCATCTTTGTCTCTGAACTTGAACTTCTCAGTAAGCCGTGTCTGTTTGCTTCTGTCATTGAGTCTGCTTTGTTTACTTTTGTTTCTGTTGTGTCTGCGTGTGAGTGGAGCTCTTTGCGGTGTTGGGTTTGAAGTTTCGTTTCATGGGTTATGGCGTAGACATCAGACCCTGGCTGGGATCACCTGGAGTGGCAGTGGCACAGCCGTGCACATCACCACCAGTGATCACACTGTTGCGCTGAGGTACAGACTGCGGCCGACATTGCAGGACTGGTCCACCAGGCAGGGGGTCAGGCTGGAGGTGGGATGACGATGGGGGTGGGATGACGATGGGAGATGGATGACGATGGGAGATGGGATGACGATGGGAGATGGGATGACGATGGGAGGTGGGATGACGATGGGAGGTGGGATGACGATGGGCGGGGGTAGCTTGCTGGGGGCTCTGAAGACTGGCTTTCTACGTCGTAAACGTGACTGGTGGGCTGTGGAATGGTGCTGTCAGGCTTACAGCGGGTGTGCTGGTTGCCTCTTTTTCCTGAACTGAGGTTCGGCAAGTGTTTGCCTTCTTAGAGGACTCAGCCGAGTGGGGGACAAACGGGAAAAATGGGAGGAGGTGGGCTGATCTGTTGACAGGGAATGAACAGCGGTCTGTTCCCTGCCCCAGCTGTCATGTCCTGAGCATCACCATGCACCGCTGCTGACTGCAGTGCCGCACTCTCTTTACGCTCGTTAGAATTCACCTTGGCTTCTGGTTCCGCGGTTCTAGCAAGGTTCATCCCAACGTTGTCACCTGGTGTGTAAGAACTTGCATTGTAATTTTCAGTACATTTCGGGTCGCTGCGAGTCTGAGTAGGCAGTGATTGAGACTGAGTACTTCTGCTGGATAAGACTGGATTTATCTGCCTGTTCTGTTGTCTGATTGTCGCCTTGTTAAGGGTGGGGAATTCCTCCAAGTCAGCAGCAGAGGGGGGCAAAGGGGAATCCCCTTTTGGCTGTCCAGTGTGATCTGTACTGTTGATACTGTTTCTGCCTGACTTTATGTTGAGAACTGTTCTGGGCATTTCTCCCTCGAAATCCATCCTTGTATTTCCTTGTTGCATTGAAACATAGTTGACCTCTGAAAAAATAAGCCTGTCTCCCTTCCTCTCTGTGATGTTTCAGTGCAATGTACTGCCGTCTGGTGAGGTCCGCGGCCACACGGATGCCTTCTTCATCCGCCATTTCTTCTCTGTGCTCTTTTCCTTGCAGCACTGACAGTTTGTCTGGCCAGTGATGAAGGGCGGCAATCAACGGCCGGGGACGGACGGAATCGCCTTGTGGGGGTCCGACTCGGTGCGCTCTCTCCACGTCACCGCAGCTCCATGTCTTAGAGGGTAGAAACGATTCAGTAGCTGAACGACTTTCCGGGTGCATGCACGGTAATCTTCGTTTGGGCCTTCAGCAACATTGAAAAATTTGACATTGTTCCTTTTCGAAAATGATTCTAACCTGTCCACATCCTGTTCGAGAGTGTCAAATGCGTTGACAAATGTTCCTGCTGGTCATACACTGTGTCACATGTACTTTGAAGATATTGACACTGGTCTGTCAGACTGGCCACTTTCTGCTTCAGCTGATCGTTTTCTGTCTGCAGACTGTCGCACCACGTATGCAATGAACCGATATCAGCACAAACGGCAGCATGATGTTGTTGTATCTGCTGAAGTTGTGTGTCAGAACTTCATCGGTTGTGACGTACTGTGATGGCATTATGTTTGAGCTGTGATAGGAGGCAGCGTTGGAACGGGGG
>CM031609.1:15928556-15969706 GCA_018398815.1 Conus ventricosus | reverse complement strand
ATGCAAGTTCAAATTTTTTTCTGTCTCCAAGATGCCTCCAGGATCCAGGCATCTGATTCCCTTGGACGTACTCGACTATTTATGGGGACTCACCCGTTCCCTCTAGTTTTTATGGCACTTAGCAGCCGTTTCGACAAGCCCTTTGAGATAAGGCACAAAAACCTATAAAAACAAGGCAAAAACTGTTTAAAAGAAGTCCAAAAACTTTGGGGGAAAAGGGAAACACAAAGGGACCTTTGAAAGAAAAAAAGGCATATCTATGGAGTGAAAACACAAAAAATTTTAAAAAAAGGGGGAAAAATTTTAAACCCCCCAGAAACGATTACACTCCCACTTAAAAATGACCCCAAAAGGGCCTATAAAAAGAACCCCAAAAGGAAAGAGGCCCCAAAAAAGGGCCATCACGGAGGTTAAGAATATTGGGCCACTATCTAAAAAGGGACCCCCCAGCCCCCGAAAAAAATTGGAAAGTAAAATTTTTCTGGGTTTGTTTTTCCCTTTTTTTTTGGGGGGACTGTTTAAAGTTTTTTGAAACTCGCTAAGAATTATTTTAAAATGTAAAACCAACGAGAGGTTTCACATGCTGAATGTTTCCCAGGTGTGGGGTTTTTTTCTGGGGAAAAAGGAAAGGACACCGGTCAGGGGTACCAGGTGCGCACTGGGAAAATTTTCGGAAGGGGTTTTCAAAGCCCTTCAAGAGTTGCACCCCCAAACCCCAAAATTATTAAAAAGCTGCGTCCTTTGCTCCAGACCCCTTTAAATTCAAAAACCCCGGGTCCTTTGGGTCCAGTCAGCCTTTCATCCCTTTCCCAAGAATACTCCCTTGGTACCCCCGGTTTTGAAATCCTTTTTCCCCCAGAAAAACCGACTAGGAAGCTGTCTTATTTTTGGCCATATGAAAATTTAGCCACCGAAACCCTTGGAAAAAGGAAGACTAAGCCCCAAGAGAAAACCCAAACTAAATATGGAAGGGAAGGGATACTGAAGAAAGGAAAGACTACTAAAAAAACCTGTAAAGGGGAAAAACACTATAGCTGGGTTTAAAGATAAACATAAAAACCTTTTGTATGCAAAAAAGGCCCCAAAAACCCGGGGTTTTAAAGGCAAACCCTTTTAACAAAAGAGACCCCGAACTCTTTAGGGGAAAAAAAAACGAAACAAACCCAAAATTAAAAGGGTGGAGTAATCTTGCTTATACCCCCGGGGCCGCCCGCAAGTGCCCCATCAGGACTGTCACTGGGGTTAAAAATTTTTTTCCCAACACAGCCCTTCAAAATGCATCTTCTAAAAAAAACCGGAAATTTTTAAAACCCCTTCTGTCAAATCTTAGATCAAGGGGAAAATTTTGATCTTTTTTAAATCAGGGGGGAAAATTTCTTGAAAAAGGGTTTCTTTGTGTTGCTGTTTAAAAGGGTTTTTTGGCCCTCACATTATGCAAGTCTTAACACCCAAAAATTTTTGTTTTACGGGTTGAATGGCCCTAAAAAAAAAGCACCAGGGGGCTTCTTCGCTTTTTTAACGGGAAACGAACGGGGTTTACAAACGAATGGCCAGATTGAAAACCTTTTTCGGTTTAAACCCGAGTAGGGGAAATAAGTATTTTGGACAGTTTCATCGTTGTGGCTTTCCCGGGCCCCCCGGATCGCCATTTCATTTCCCCGAATCCCAAAACGGGAGGGGAAAACCCAAAGGGTTCAAAACATTGTTGGACCTTTCCTTTCAAAGGGAAAAAAAATTTTCCGAGTTTAAGTTCGGGGTGATGGAGGTTAGTTAGGGTTAGTTATTTAGTGTTTATGGGGTTTTCCAAAGGGGGGATCCCTAGGAGCCAAATCAGGCCCTAGCTAATATTGAGTTCTTGTTACAAACCCCACACTAGTATTAAACATCATTTAAAAATTTTTGGGGACAAAACCCACAATTTTTTTTTTAACTCCTTCGCACCTGTTTTCTTTTAAAAAAAACCCCTTTATTTTTTAATATAAGTTTACCTTTTCAAAAAAAAAAAAATTTAAATCCACTAAAATCCCCGAAAAAAAACCCGATAAATCACGGGTGGGGAACCCCTTGATCCCCATAAAATAAAGACATTTGTCAAAAAAAGGTTTTAACACTGAAAAGGCGTCACACGAAACCAACCATGGGGGGTCTTCCCTTTAAAAAATACCCAAAACTTTTGCGTTATATACCGATCCCCAAATATGTCCCGTGAAAAAAATCGTTTCCCCTCTAACGGTAGTACCACCAAAGGGGAAAGGTTTGGGTTAAATTGGGCAAATTTTAAACAATTTATTATGAATTTGATTACACCATTCACTCTGCCACGTTCACGACTTTAAAAACGGGGATTTATCGTTGATAAAGAGTGGGGAACCCAAAACGCTGGGCCCTCGGGAAAAGGGTTTGGGCACCGGAGCTTGTTTGGCTGCTTTGTCCACCATGAGTTCCCCTTAGATTCCCATGTGAGGGGGAAACCCAAAAAGAAAAAAAATATGTTTTCCCCCCGGAAGGGGACAAGCTGGTATGAAGATCATGAATACCGGAATTACTGGATTTGATACTTCTCTTGTCGACAAACCCGACAATCCCGGGACTTTTGGAATCCGATAAAAATTAAAAAAGGAAATTTTCTGATCCGTTGGAAACCGCATGGGGGCCCAAAATTTAAAGCCTTCAGTTCAGCGTGTAAACAGATGGACCAACCCCGCAAATCTTAAAAAAGTAGGCCCCGGGAAAAATCGTTATCACCCACAATGGCACTGCGCCCTTCACCTTTCTTAAAACCCCTATTTAAAAATCTTGATAAAATCTTTATAAAGTTCACATTGCCCAAAAAAAAAAGGGTTGTTTTAGGCAACACTCGAGGTAAACCTCCTTTCGAAATTGAGTTAAATATAAATTAATCTCGGGATTTGGCGACCTCCCAAGGAGGAAAATTCAGTCTGTAATGGCCCCATCATCAACAGCATAAAGGGGTAAATGCCAGTGCCCGAAATGGGGCAAAATACAAATCCCCAGTGGGGGAAAATTTTCTTTTTGGCCCTTTAAAGTATATTTGGCTCAAAAAGGCGGGTTGGGGGCAATATATAGGAAGGGTTTTCGGGATTACCCCCAAAATTTAGGTAGAAATTTCAGGGAAAAAGACGCAACCTCCTTAGCCCCCAGGGGGGGGGTTCACCCGATTCAGCATACAAACTTTTTTTTTGGAGTTTGTGCAAAGTCCCCCAGAGCAATCCCCCAGTTTTTTGAGGGATGGTTTGGGATCAAGAGCTTTGAGGTTTAAGACTTCGTGCAGAACCATTTTTACCCCCACACCCATAATTTTAGCTTTGGGTTCTCACCAAAGTCGAAAACAATCGAAAACAAAGTTCGTTTTTTTCTGCACCCCATCAGTGGGGAACTAATAACCTTAAAAACCCATTAAAACCCTGATGGCAAGATTTTTTTTAATGTACTTAATTTTGGGGCCCAAAAAAAAAAAAGGCTTATTATCAAAAAAAAACCCCCAAAAAATTTCCCCCTTTTTTGGGAAAACTTTAATTACCTGCCCAATTGAGCCTGATAGCTGGTTCAAAAAGACCGAGATTTTTTCCCTATGGAAATAAAATACACTCTGTATTAGTAGCTGAAAATTTAAAATTTTCCTTTTTTCAGAAAACCCCCCTGTGAACACGTTTAAAACCCCCACAATTGAAGTTTGCGCTCAGTGACCCAAAAGTTTTCCCCTTGCGGAGATGGAGAAGTCTTTCAACAAATAATGATTTATTCGATTCCAGACTTTATGACGGGCCCGAGGTTTTTAAATCTTCAGATTGAAAGGAAGGGGGAAAAAAGGGATGCACCCTGAGGGCCCCCCCTTCCTGCTAAAAAAGGATCTAAAAAAGGTCGAATAAAAGTCTAACACTAAAATTTCCCTTTTTGAAAAAAAAATTAGAAAAAAAAACTTTTGGTAAATTTACCTTTAAAAATCAAGTGCCTTCAAGTCCTGAAGAATTCCTTGCCCCCAAAGTTGTGTAAAAGTTTTTCTAAATCAAAAAAAATTTAGAAACTACATGTTCTCCATTGATCAAAGCATTCCTGATAAAAAGACTCATAACGAACCAGTTGTTTGTAGTACTGCGGTTGTTCCGGAATCCCCTGGGAAACTTTAAGGCCCCCAAAACATTCTAACTCCCAAAACAATCGAGAATATACCTTTGCTCCCATAGTTTTACTTTAAGCAATAGTGAGAGTTTTGGACGATAGTTGTTAGGACCCGAAGGGAATTTTTCCCCGGGGTTTGGGAATAGGGAAAAACCCCCTTCGTCCAAAAAGGGTGGAAAATACCCTGAACCCCAAAACAGGATTAAAACCGAGAAAACCCTTTTTAAAACCCCTTTCAGCTGGAAAATTTGGTCTAGAAAAAAATTGATAATGATTTTTCCTTCCTGGCCCGGAAAAGCGAGTTGTTGGCTTTAAAATGGCGCCCCTTTAATTTCCCCCATGCTGAAAAGCAGTTTTTTAATCCTCAGAACTATCTGGCTCGAAGGAACAAGTTTTTTGACTCTGCTGATTTTTTGGATCGCGGGAAATTTCCCTTTTGCAATAATGATCAGCTGACAAAATTTTGATAAATAGTACACTAGAATTTAGCAACCTCCTTTTTATCGAAATTAATCACCCATTTACTTGAAAACATTTTAAAACTGAGGGCACCCGGGACTTTTCCCTTAATCTTACGGTTTTTTTCCAAATTTTCCCTTGAATTGCCCTTTAAAAGGAAAGATTTGAAAAAAAAAATTTTTCCCAAAAGTTTTTCTTTCTTCTTATTTTTTAAAATTTTATACCGACACTTACCCCTACACGCCTGTTTGTTTAATTTTGGTTCCCCCCCTTAGGAAACTTAGCAAAAATTTCCTTTGAGCCCCTTTTCTTTCCCCTTCAAAATTTTGAAACTCTTTACATCCCAAAGGGGTCTTAACATCTTTTGGGTTTTTTCACGGGACTTGGGAAAAGCTTCCTTGGCACTCTCTACATCACTTTAGTGAACTTTTAAAAAAGGATCTCATAACCTGCAACGATTCATAGGCAGTCTATTAAAAATTTTGGGTTGCTGATAAAGACCCCAAATCGGCAAAAGCAAAGTTTTCCCTTGTTTCCCGGGGGGACTCCTGCTTTGCTTCGTAAAAGAAAAAAAAAACCGGAAAGTGATCATCCGCTTGGTCCGTATGAACCTGCCATTCTAAGTCCAAAAAAAAAGGGAAAGGGGGCAAAAAATGGAAAAGGGTCCAAGGGGAGTCAAAGAACCAGAAGGAGAACAAAAGGTCGGGGGCCCTAAATTTTCAAGACAGAGATTTGATCCGAATAAAAATCTTCAAGAACTTTCCCTTGAAAATTTGTGCGGTTATTTTCCCCACGGGTTGGGGGAATGACCTTTTCAAGTCACCCAAAAAAAGAAATGGGCTGGGGAAGTTGAAAAATTAAAACCATCCAACTGACTTTTCCCCGAAATCACAGAAGATGGATTTAAATACAGACAACTTTATGTAAAAAACCTTTTTTAACCCGAGATACAAAGCTGCCACTGCCTCCAAAACCGTCTTAAGTGGAATTTCTGTATGTAGTCCCGGGAATTAGGGAATATAAAGGGGAAAAACCCCTCTCCTTAAAAAAGTCCGCAAAAGCTGGCTTGAGAAAACGGGAGAGAAAAAAGGAAATTTCTTGCTTCTTATTTCCCAGTTAAAAGGGTTCCTAAAGAGCAATTCCCGAAGATCTTTTACCTGTAAATTAATGGGGAAAGGTCCGCAATTTTTTTAAACCCCCCGGGGGTTCCACTGGAGTTTTGTCCATGTTGGGTTTGTTAAAAGATTATTTATCACCATCTTCTCCGGGAAACTTCGCTGTCCCCCAAAGAATAAAACGGTTCTTCGGGGCCCAAATAGAAGCCGATGCCCCTGATAAATTTCAAAGGGTTTTTTGGTTACCTTTATTTGGGGAATTTTTGCTTTTTCCGGGGACTAAAAACGGGCCGGGCGCCAAATCCCTGGCTTCAAAGTTTTCCCCCTTAGGAGGGTCTGGAGCCCGAAAAGGACGCTCCTCCCGGGTTTCCCCGCCCCGCCTGCTGCCATTGGCCCCCGCGAGCGAGGGGACCCAAATCTTTTCCCCCGGGGCCCCCACCCCTGACCTCTGATCCACAGCATCCTGCCCCAACCCAAACACCCCCACCCCCCAGCAGGGCCGGGAAACCCGTTGTTTCAGGGCCCGATGTAAAACCATTACATTTCCGAGGGCAAAACCCCCACCCAAACCCTTCAAGCACGGTTTAAACCCTTTCCCAAAAATGATGAAAAACATTTTTGTCAATTTTTTTTCTAGAGTAGTGAATGGAGCTGCTCCCAGAAATTTTCACCCCATGAACCCGGGTTTGCAGAATCGTTAACCAAACCCTTTTTGATAAATATTTTTTAACCCAAGGGGTCCCGACCCCAAATAACCCCCTCCTCCGGAAAGGAACCCTTTCCTCTCAAACTTTTTTTTTTGAAATTTTCATTTTCCCTTTTTCCCCCACTGGAAAAGCTTTTTGGGAAATTTGGCTGGATGAAACACCCCTTTCAATTGAGCAGGATACAGCATTTGTACAAGCCCCAAACATGCTTCTTCTGACCAGTCACGGGGAAATCTTTTGACCCCGGGCAGGTCGACTGGAATGCCCAAAAGCGTTGACACTCTCAAAGGGAGATGGTACAAAAAGGGGAAACTTTCACACGAACATAAACCCCCTTTGACAAAAAATCCGGGAGATGACATAGCAAAAAAGTCAAGAAAAGCGTGTTAGTTCAATTACGTTATTTTTCCCTTTTGAGTTTTGACTCTTGTACCTGTAACACACCCTGACTTTTAAACTCAGTCTGAATTTCTGATTCAGCAAGTCCAGCTAGTTTAGCACATCTAATTTACCCCTTTCGGGAAAAATTGAGAGGGTTTAATAGAAAACCCCCTTCCCCCTGTGATATGATAAGCTGGGGTCCATTTTCTTTTCAACAACCCAAAGGACGCCGCTTCTGTCGCCCCCAATTGGGCAAGATAAAAATAAATTTATCTTAATTTTTTTATCATTTTGAAACCCCCGTGGAAGGGAAACCCTCAAACCCACCCTTTGAAAAAGGCCCCAAAAGGGAAAATACCCCGGGGCTATGGATTCATTTGGTCTTTGGCTTCCCAAAAATAAAGGAAAACCTTGGGGCCCTTTTTGTTCCCCCCCCCCACCTCCCCCCCCTTTCCCCCCCGGAACCCCCCCCCCCTTTTAAAACATTTTATATTAGACACCCCCAATCCCAACCCTTCCCCGTTCCCCCCCCCCCCCAAAACCCCCCCCCCCCCCCCCAAAATTCCAGAAGGGGTTGAATTCTTTTGCAGGGGGGGTTTTGGGTTTCTTTTAAAAAACCAAAGGGGCGTAGCCTCAATAAAGGGAGAAAATTAAAATTTTCCCCTGGAGGCTCCTTAGGGAAAGGGGGACCCCTGGGTGGCCCCAGAAAAAGGAACAAATTTTAAAAGGAAACTGGAAAAAAGGGCGCCTTGGAAACCGGGAAAAAACCCCCACAAAAGGACTGTGTGGGGGGGACTTTTTTTAAAAAAAACTGACAAAAACCTTGGGGGCAGAAAATTGGGGGCGAAAAAAAGGGGGGAAAGGGCCCCCAGGTTGGTCTGAAAAAGAAACCCCCCCCCCCCCCCCCCCCCATTGAAAAGGAAAGGGGGAAAAAAAAGAAAGGAAAAGATGGAAAAAAACCGGGAAAAAGGAAGTAAAAAAAAAGACGGGGAAAAAGGGTTTTAAATGTTTTGGGGAACCTTTTGGGGGAAAGGTGCAAAAAAACATTTGGCGAACCCTTAGGAAAAACAAAAAAAAACGGGGGAAAAAATTTGGGTTTGGGGGAACCCCCCAAAGAAACGGAAAAAATTTGGGGGGGGTTTTGGGGCCCATAAGGAAACCCCAAACAGGAAACAACAAAACGGGAAGCCGTTTAAATTGAAAAATTTGGGTTCAAAACGAAAACCAAAGGGGGGGGACAAAACAAGGACCAAGAAAAGGGAAAATGCTTTGTAATATTTTGGAAAGGGAACCTTGAGGGAAAGGGGAAAGTTTAACTCCAAACTGGGAAAATTTTAAATTTAAAAAATTTCTGAAAAAAAAACGGAAAAAAAATGAAAGGTTTTGGGGGGGGTTTTTGGGAAAGGTTTAAAAAATGGAAGGGGGAAAAGGAAAACCTAACAAAAGGTAAATTTTAAAATGGGCCAGCCTTTTTTGGAAAAAAAAGGGCCCGGCCCAAACAGCGAAAATCCCAAAAGTGGTGGGCCCCGGGAGGCAACCCTTTAACCCCCGGGGCTTTAGGGGTTTTACCTGGGAAAAAATTTGGACAGAAAGGGGAGGGGGAGTTTTAAAATGGGTTTTGGGCTGGGAAAATTTAAACCCAAATTTTTGAATTCATAAAAAAGCAAGGGAAAAAAAGGGGGGAGGGGGCCAAGGGCACAATTTACGTTTTTAAGCAAAAATTTTTCCCTGGTTTGGTTTCATTTCCTGGTTTGGAAAAACCATTTGGGTTGTTTGGAAAAACCCAAAGGACGGAAAAATTTTGGGGGCCCAAAACCGGGGGTGTGGCCCCTTTGCATGGGCAAACCCCTTTTACACCGGGCCAATTTTTTGAAGGTGGGTTATGCGGGGTTTTTCCCCCAACCCCCCCAACATAAAAAATTTGGGCCCCCGGGGTTTGGCCCTTTCCCCGGGAAGGGAAGGTTTCCCCAACGTTTCTTCCCCCCCAAAAGGGCAAAACCCCCAAAGGTTTTAAAGGAAAGGGTATTTTGGTTTTCCCCGGGACAGGGCCTTTTGGGCCCCCGGGAAAACCCCCTTTCCGTTGTTTTGGGGAAGAAAATTGTTTGGGGGGCCCTGGCCCCCTTTTGGCCCGGGAGCCGGTTGGGGGATTCCGTTTTGGTGTTGGTTTTCGGGAAAAAGGGCGGTTTTGGGCCCGGTTTCCCCCCGGTGGGGGTTTCGCTGACGATTGGGGCCCCCCCTTATTCCCTTGGTGGTTTTTGACCCCCAAAGGGGAGGGGAAAAAGGGCCTGGCCCGGGGGGACGAAAAAACATCAAAAATTGGGTGCCCGTGTTTTTTCATTTTTAAGGTTGGCTTTTTCAGGGGCCCGGGGGTAAGGATTTTGGGCCGAGAATGTTAGGGGGCCGGGGTTAAAGGATTTTTTTTGGCGGCCCCTTTGCCTGGCATTCTCACCAGGCCTCCCGAAAAGGGCCTAGGGGCACGGGGGGTTGCGGTTCCCCCCTGGGTCCCCCCTAAGTCCCTTTTGGCCATTTTTCTTTTTTAAGCGCTCAGAGGGAAGTCGTTATTGAACCTTTTAAAAGGGGGCTTTTTTAAAAGGGTTTCATGCCTGGTACTTGTCGCTGGTTTTTCTTTGTCCTGCATGGTGTGCACCCTGGGTCACATGCGCAACAAATTTTCCATTTTTGTTGACCCCCCAATGCCGGAAATGATGCATTGCTCACACAATTTTTTTTTACTGCCCGTGAGTCTTGGACCCCCAAAAAACTTGCTACAAAAGGTTCAATTTTTGTATATTCACCCCCTTTTTACCCGAAAAAATAGCCTTTTAATTTTTTGCGTTTTTTATGGAAAATTTGTATATATGTTAAGAAAATGAAACTCCCTTTACTAGTGTGTTAGGGTTTTCCCTTTTTGGGGGCAAAAGATACCCCCCTTGTTTCTGTTTTTTTTTCTTTAAAAGGGTGGGGGTTTTGTACAGAGTCGGCAAACAAAGTTTGTTTTGCCCAACGATTTTTTGAATTTTTTTGCGGGAAAAACAGAACACCCAAAAAGGGGTTTCCGATGTAAAAAAAGGGTCCAGGGGGCTATTGGGAATGTGGAGAAGTCGGGGCAAAAATCGTAGATCAAGACCGGGTTCTGCGGGGGGGCTGCTTTCGAAACCAAACCGAGGAATACCCGCTGGGATTTTTCTTTTAAATTTTCTTTGAAAATGGGGGTTAAAAACGGCCTTTACAAGCAGGGTTTTTCCCCTTCAGAGGAAAAAATCTGAAAAATTTTAAAGGGTGGTGTCAGCCCGCGGTTTGGGTGCAAGGATTCACCTGCCTCTGATATAGGCGAAAATGGGGGGGGTGCGGAATTTCCCCCAAAACAGAGGAAACCCTTGATTTATAAATTTGGATTTCCCCGAGTTTCAGACAAAAGGGTTTCCCCAGAGCCGAACAACACACCCCCTTTCCCTTTGAAAGGACCAAAAGGTCTGTTTGAGGTGCCCGAGTTTTCTTTGGTCCCCGCAGTGTGTGCTAAAGCCCCCCAAAATGTTCAAAGCTTTCTGGTGGAAGTTTTTTTTAAATGTTTAATGTGGGCGAAGGAAGTTTTGGTTTATTGGGGTTTCCCGCGGACTTAAATAAAAAAAGAAAGGAAGTTTAGCTTTTGTCGAAAATAACTCCCAAAAAATTTGGGCCCCCTTTCCCCCTGGAATGGGGGGGGGTTTCCCAATTTTTGGGTTTTTCCCACAGCAAAGAACTGCAGAAAAAATTATTTAAAATGAATGCCACGATCTTGGTAGCAGAAAAAAGGGAAAGTCATTTTCTTTGCCCACCAAAAAGTATTTTGTTTCACAAAACTGGGAAATTGGGGTAAAAATGGGGGACAAGCTTCCAGTTGCCGGAGGGTAAAAATTTTACAAACAAGGGGGGTCGGAAAAACCCCGGGTTTAAATGAATAAACAAAAGCTGTTGATTTTTATGCAAAAAATCTGAAAAAAAACACGTCCCAAAGAACCACGAACTAAAACAATTTGCAAGACATTTTGACCCTTTTACAACACTTTTAAATGTGGATAAAGAAAACTAGCCGCCATGGCAAAAAAGGGGTTTAAAGTCGTGGACTCCCCGGTGGGAGGGCTTTGGGGTTTATTTCCCCTCAGAGTCCGGTGGGATTTTTTATGCCCGACCCGGTTTCCCACCCAGGTTTGAGTTTTTGCGGGGCTAACTGGGGGAAAACTGGGACCCCATAATCGAGTTTCATCCCATAATGGAAAGACCCAAAACCCGGGCGTCTATAGCCCCAGGCCCTTTTTGCGCCCGGGAAACTTATGAAAAAGGGGCTAATGCCCCTGCCAAAGCCGGCTCAGACCGGGGAATTTGGAAAAATAGCATTTCTTTATCATCCCCCTTTCATCGATCAGTATTACAAGTCTCAAATTCGGTTTGGGCCCTCATGCCCTGCTTCAATGGTGACCCCGGTTTCGATGTCCTCTTCATGTCTGTGGTGTTGGTTCGGAAATTCCCCACGGGGTCACAGGTATCGGCGACTCCCTTGGGGGGGGTTTTCGTTTGGGCGAACTGGTGGCGCTCTCCCGAGGGGAGAGCCACTGAAGGGCCCGGTCCGCGAATAAGCAATTATTGTCTTCCCGGGGGGGGCTTAGAGGTGGGGTTTCCCGCCCATGTTGGGGTAGAAAAGGCGCCACTGAACACCCCCGAAGTGACTCGGCAGCGTTTCAGGGGTCTTTCCTTTTGGGTTTACTTGGGCGGCCCTGACAGCGAAATTTCTCCCTGGGATTTTTCCGGTTTCCCCGGATTTCGGCGGGGCCCCCCTGCGTCGGGGCCCAGCGGTGGGGGGGCAATGCCACTGAAATAGCCAAGTAGGCGTTTAAAAAAAAAAAAAGTAAATAAAAAGCTCGCCACCACTTCCTTGTAGACGTTGCCTTTCCCCCAGTTGATTCCCTTTCTGCTCCGTTTTCCCGGTCGTTTTATGCGCGAGTGCCTTTGCCCCCGGTGCCCGAAAAAACCCTCGTTTTTTTTGTGAAAAAAGGGCTATTCTGCGCAAAAGATTCCGACCCCCACCCCAAAATTTAAAGGGGGGGGGGAATTGATTTTGATTTTTTCAAAGGATCTGGTTCGTTTTCTCGCAATCTAACAATTTTTTTGGTTAATACATTTATTTTCATAGTTATAAAAAGGGTTTTAAAATCTTGCTTTTGGAAAAAAGTTTCAGGATCCTTTTTTCGCTCCATTTTTATTTTTACATTGCTTTAAAACAGTGGGGTATCAACGAAAAAGGTTTGACTGGATATTCCCCCGGGGAAAAATATTTTTTTAACGCCTGGGAAACCAGCGACTTCCTTTTAAAAAAAACAAAAAAAACAAAGTTATGGTTTATCCCCGGGGTGTTAAAAAGTCCCTTTAAAAAATCCCTACAACATTGGGTGCAAATAAAACCCTTTAAAATAATGCTTAAAATGGACTACCCAAAATTTAAAAAAAAAAAATTGGGTAAAATTTAAATCGGAAAAAGGGCTCGAAAATCATTTCCCCATTATCAGACATGTCTTTGTGCGACGTCTTTCAGATTTAAAGTTTGCCTTCAGTGTGTGTGTGTGTGTGTGTGTGTGTGCGCGCGTATACATGCGTTACAGTGCGTTTTGGCGAGAGGATAGTAGGCATTCGTTTCCGTGTTCAAGCTCGGTGGGAAGAGGGTCATTTTCGAAAAATTTGTTTCAGTGGTTTTTTTTCATACAATTCTTAATACTTTACGCCAAGGGATAGAATTCACACATGCATACGCTTGCATGGATGCGAAACGGAACGCAAAATGTTCAACATCCATCCCGCCTCCAACCTTGAGTCTTATCTGAGCACTGTCCTTGCAACTGTTACCAGGATCTCAATATATCTTTTTCTTCTCCAACTGTCTCAGATCAGTTTTAATGCACGTATGCTTTGTTGGTGGAAAAACTGTGTGCGCGTGCGTGCGTGCGTGCGCGTGTGTGTGTGTGCGGACGCGCGTAGGGGAGTAGAGGAGAGAGAGAGAGAGAGAGAGAGAGAGAGAGAGTAGAGAGAGAGAGAGAGAGAGAGGAGAGAGAGAGAGAGAGCTGACCCTCGTGTTCAACACGGTATTTCCTACCTCGCTACGAATTGCGTGCCTAGAAAACCGATGGACGCCAATGAACGAGACGCCATGTCGACCGTCATGGTTCCAGTCCAAATGCTGAACCAATCCTTTACCGACATTTTCGGCGCATGCGTCGCTGTCAGTCTTGAAACATACAGCACTTTGGTCAAATCTGCAGTGGCGAAGAAACATAATTATGCCCCTTTTAAAGAAAAAATAATAAAACCCTACCAAGACTGTTTAAAAAAAAATCTTTCATCTGAAGACAGAATTGACAATGGTAATGCAAAATTCAGATAATGTATATGTTTCCGTTTGCATACGGTTGGAGTGTTCAACTGATTCCGATATTTTGTTATTTAATGTTTAGGATAAGCTGGTCTCAAAAGTTATAGTGGATGATATGCACGTGTTGTATATCTCTTCGTCTCTTGTAACTACTGTCAAGGAGAAAACCCTGAAAAATATCTTTAAAAACCTTCAGGTAACCGACCCGTCATCACAGTGCAGCAGTTTAGTGTCTCGGACGTACGGCTACGGACTGGACGGTTGAATCCCATCAGCGGCCTTTACTTGTGGGAGGCTTCGGCCGTTCCTGTTCAAAGCCGACAGTGCTATGGGTCCGAATGGAATGTCTGAAAGCACAGTCATGGTTCATTTCACATGAAGAGAACAGAAGTGTTTTTATTTTTTCATATCAAACTTATAGTTCTACATGTGTAGCTCAATCTTCTGAGATTGGTAGATGCCACCAATTATATCAAACATCCCGTGTTGGAGTCTAAGACAAGAATAATCTCGGCGACATGATTCTCATCATCTTTGATCATTACAAAACACATTTGGGCAAATTCTGCAACTTGCTTTTTGAAGTCGCCTGAACTGCGATTCCATCTCTACATACAGACCTTAGTGGGCGAGTGCCCCAGTCATCAGGAAGGTCAAGTTAGTGGGGACTTTGGCTGTATACTGGAGCGGTATTCGTAGAGAAGGACGTTCATACAGACCCCTTCGTAAGTGTGTCTGTGTATGGAGTGAGAATGTGTGTGTGTGTGTGTGTTGTGTGCGCGTGTGTGTGTTTTGGCGTGCGTGCGTGTACGTGCGTGCGTGTGCACGTGCGTGCGTGTGTGTTTGTATGTGTTTAAGTGCGCGTACATTTCATACACATGTTAGTAGTTGGAAACAGATTCAAGGAGAGGGGGCAGCAAGGGGGATGGGGGGCGGGAGGGGGGGGGAGACGGGGCAGCAAGGGGAGATGGGGGCGGGGGGGGGGAAGGGGAGGGGCAGCAAGGGGGGATCGGGCGGGAGGGGGGAGGAGGGGGGCAGCAAGGGGGATGGGGCGGGAGGGGGGAGGAGAGGGGGCAGCAAGGGGAGATGGGGGCGGGGGGGGGGAGGAGAGGGGGCAGCAAGGGGGGATGGGGCGGGAGGGGGGAGGAGAGGGGCAGCAAGGGGGGATGGGGCGGGAGGGGGGAGGAGAGGAGGGGAGCAAGGGGGAATGGGGCGGGAGGGGGGAGGAGACGGGGCAGCAAGGGGGAGATGGGGCGGGAGGGGGAGGAGAGGGGGGAGCAAGGGGGGATGGGGGCGGGAGGGGGAGGGAGGGGGGCAGCAAGGGGGGATGGGGGCGGGGGGGGGAGGAGAGGGGGCAGCAAGGGGGGATGGGGCGGGAGGAGGAGACGGGCAGCAAGGGGGAAGTGGGGGTGGGAGGGGGGGGGAGAGGAAAGCATTTTATCGGGTTCCAAAAAATTAGTCGCCCTTTTTAAAAAAAAAAACTTTTTTGTAAAAGTCAAGTCCCCGACTTTTCCCAACAAAAACAAAACAAATGGAAGCTTGGAGCAAGAAATTTTCCCCCATTTTACACCGTTTAAACTTAAAAGTTTTTGCCCGCTCTTGAAACAAGATAAATAAAAATTTTCTTATACCCACCGACCGCAAGGGCCATACGGGGCTGTCACTTAAAATCAACTCACCATCATAAAAAAAAAAAAAAAAAAAAAAAAAAAACACTTTCATACATCTCTTTAAAATAAATCGTCTACAAACGCCCAGAAACTCTGTTAAAAACTTTCTTCCTAAAATCTAAATCAGATAAAAAAGTTAATCTAAAAAACTAAAGGATCACATCGGGATTTTCAGGATTTTCCGCTGAAAAATGTTTGTGTTCACATCGTGCAACCCCAACCCATCTAAAAACAGTTTCATGGGAGGGCCAGACAGGGAATGCCCACGACTTTTTCACCTTTAAAGTAAGCCGGGGTAAAATACGAATGGCCGGTGTGCGCTGGACAGAACCGTTTCCTCTTTACGACCTCCCGCGTGGATGGGGGAAGCCCTTTAAGGGTTTGGACGGATCTGAAAGATTTTGTTACCGTCTGTGTTTCCAACCCCCCTCCAGAGGTCTCTCACAAAATCGTTAATTTTGGTTTCACACCTGAACGGGGGTATAAATTTGGGGACAGTTTCTCTTTTGGGCGTTTTTTTGGCTAAACACAACCTTTTTCGTTCCCCCCAAATCCCAAACATGACCGGGAACCCAAGCAAGAGAAAATTTTGAAAACCGTCCGTTTTCAACTTGAAAAAAGTTCAAAGAAAGAAAAAGTTCGGGATGCTGGGGTTCGGCCAGTATGGTTTCCAACTGACAGCAAACCCGACAGAACCAAAAAGTCCCCTTTGAAATGTAGATTTTTTAAAAGCCAGTACCAAACAGAAGCGCAAAATAACAAAGCATGGGAAGGGATATGTTAAAACAGTACTGAAAGGGGCCCGGGGCAGTAGGCTGAAAGGGCCCCCCCATCCCAGATTTGGAAACCGTCAGGAAAATTTTTTTGATAAGGAAATTTCGAACAGAGGTCACTAAAATCCCTTTGACCCAGAGACGGTAAACCTTTGCAAAAAGCTGCAAGATCGAAAGAATCTCGGGTGTAAAAAAAGTCACGGAGGTTGACCCGGAAAACTGGAAAAATAACACCCCAGGTCAAACCCTCTTTCCACGTGAGGCGCATACAAAGACCAAACGGGAAATACTTTAGGTTTTTTCAAACTTATTTTGGGAATGGGGCCCAAAGACACGTAAAGGGCGGGTTTCTGTGGTTCTGAGAACAGGGGATAATAATTTAAAAAACTTTCAGCCTGCGGTTGGACAACAAATTTTTGCCCGCCTCTGCGTACGGGACACAGGGGTGGCAAAACGCTCCAAGACAGAGCAACCCTTGGGGGTGGTAGGGTCCAAAATTAGGTAAGGGGTCTTGCGGACCGTAGACAGCAAAAACCATAGTCCATTTGAACGGACCGGGGCTCTGAAAGGGGTTGCAGCAAAGTTTTCTATCCCCCCCTCGGTTGCGAAAACGACCCCAAAAAACAGAGTTTTGGGGCAAGAAGTTTTGGGGTTTTTTGATGGGGCGAGAAAGTTGAGTTTCTGGTAAAAAAATGACCCCCAGAAATTTGGCCTCTGAACAATGGAAGGGTTATTTCCCTACTTAAAGTTCGGTCGGGGAAAAACTGACGAAATTATAAAGTGAATACATTGTCTTTTTGGAGATAAGGTGAAACCGTTTTCACCCCCCCGGGTTTTATCTAGCAAAGCTGGA
Organism: Conus ventricosus; assembly: GCA_018398815.1. Classification (NCBI taxonomy): domain Eukaryota; kingdom Metazoa; phylum Mollusca; class Gastropoda; order Neogastropoda; family Conidae; genus Conus; species Conus ventricosus. The sequence continues at coordinate 15,953,211 of CM031609.1, read as the reverse complement.
GCCTACCTGGAACTCGGTACGGGCTTCCAGTTGCGTAACAGCGAAATCATCCAAAAAAATGAGCATCTGAACCCGCTGAACTGATTTCACAATGTGTTTTTTAATACTAAAGAGGGCAGAACAGTATTCCCCTGTGGAACACCAAACTTGCTCGTGGACTCAAGAGAGGGGGCCCAACCCGGGGACCGAAACTGTCTTTTGCCAAAAAATTTGAAAAAAAGCGGAAGATGACCCCCAAAACCCAGACGGGAGATCATAAGTATCCCCCCCCCGGTGGGATGTAGGCCTTTTCCCCAAACGAAGAAAAATTTCCACTGCATGCTGCGTTTAAAAAAACGTTCCTAAGTGTAATTCCAGCGAATCAAATGGCAAATGTACTACATGTTTTTGGAAAACCCCATGTTTTTTGCCCCAAAAGGCCCCTCGTTTTGAGTTTTCCCCTGAGCCTACATAAACCCTTTTTCCTCAATTTTACGACACGCTGGGCAAACTGGGACGGTAGTTTGATGGGTTAGAAAGATCTTTTTCCCGTTTGGGGGATGGGAAAATGAGGGGTGTCCCCCAAGAGGGTGAAAGCAAAAACCCGTAGTCCCACGTGGTTTATACCTGTAACGGATTTCAACCTTCTTGCGGAAGAGTTTCAATATTGAAAGAATGTCATCTAACCTGGAAGGATCGCTGCAAGAGAGTAAGGCAAAATTTCAGCTCGTTTAAAGTGAAGGAAGATTGTATTTTCCTGTTGCGGGTAAAATTGAGGTGATTTTTTTTTTAGGCTTTGTTTTTGACAAAAAGGGCTGATTTTTAAAGAGGAGGAATTCTTTTCAAAGGTTAAGCAAGCAATTGCAACGCTTTCTTTTCGTTTTTAAAGAACCGAAAAATTAATGGTTTACGTGGGGCAGTGTTCTTTCCCCTTTTTTTTTCTTAATGTTTCCACACTTTTTTCTTAGAAGTTTTTTTTGTCAGCCGGGGGCAAAGCTTTTCCAGACCCACGTTTACTGATTTTAAAAATGTGCTTATTTAGCACGATTTCGTGGCTCGAGCGTTGGGGGCCCCAAGGATACTGACCGGGGGCCCGTTTTCAAACTTTGGAAATTTTTTGGCATTCTAATGAACCGGGGGTTTTTTGGGGATTTTTAAGTTTTTCGGAAGACACTGGGTACAGGGTTTAGCACATTTGATCATAGTGTTAGTCAGTGATTTAGGGACCGGACTCTAAAAAAAACAGTGTCCTGGAAATCCAGAAAAATGGCGCAAATAGATCCCAGTTTCCTTCTTAAAAAATTTAGATGCTGAGAGACAGAAAGGGTTAGTTTTTACAGGTTGTAGAAGCAGGGGAAATGGGCACTTCCCTGCAGATCGCTGGACAACCATCATATCCAAACCCGCGAGGGGGGAAAACCACAAAATCTAAACCGAAAGTGAACCTGAGAAGAGTGGGGATAATTTTTTAGATCCGCATTAGACAACCAAAACCAATCTGAAAAGGAACCCCAATTAGCAGACCCCTGGGTGACTACCCGGGACTACCCCAAAGAGGATTTTGACCGTTTAAAATCACCCAACAGCAAAAAAGTCGAGGGGGTTTTTCTATCAGACGACAAAGTCCGCACAAACCCCACGAAGGTGAGAGTAAAAAACAGATTGTCTCTTGTGGAGAGGGCTCTCGCGCTACCCGAAGGGGGGGAGACAGAGTGACGGGTATACAACAAAGTTTTTTGAAAAGGGCAACACCTCCCGAAGTCCCAACGGGATGGGTTTTGCAGGTTCGAAAAATATTTAAAACCGAAAGAGTAAAAATTTTGGGGTTTGATTTGGGTTTCTGAAGAGCCACCCAAAGGTTTCATAAAATTTACACAGAAGCTGCAGCTCCTGAAGTTGGAATTTAGACCCCCGGATATTCCAAAGGAATTTTATTATCCATGGTGCAGGGGCGAAAAGGGGAAAGTCGGTCTTTCCCTCCCAACATCTGTGCTAAAGCTGTAAATTTTTGTTAATTTCACTGGGCACTGCAACCTCTGGCAGACTTTCCCAAAAGGTGAATAGGTCGGGTTTGGGGGGGCGGGGGAGGGTTTTTTCCTCATCCCACCCTCTCCCACTGGGGTTTAACTCCCTTGCCCCCACGGGGACTGGACGAGGAGTTCGAGGGGGGGGGGGGTTTTTTTTTTTAAACTCCCGCACAGATTTTGTGATGCTGGGCACCGGGGGTGGGGGTTTTTTCCTCCACAGGGGATCACTTTGGGTTGAGAGGTGGGGGACCTCTTCCCCCAGAGCTAACAGTTTTTCCTTGCAAGTCTTCGAAAACGTAAAGTTAGTTAGTTAGTGTTTATAGGGCCCCCGGACAAATAGGAGCCAAATCAGGGCCTCGCTGTCATATTAGTCTCTTGAACAAAAAGAATTATCACCTAGTATTAACCATTCACTTAAAATTTTATGAGGACAAAAGCACAATATCTTTTTCAACTCCTGCGATCATGTATTACATTATAATTCCTATATTTTATACATAATAAGTTTACATCTTCAAAAAAGTAAAAATAGATCCACTGAAATCTCAGAAAAAGATACCGTATAATCACCTGGTGGGAAAAGAAACTTCTCTCTGATACACTTCAAAATCGCACCATTTCTGTCAAAATAATGATTATCATGAACAAGCTGTCCACACGCTACACACCATGGGGGGTCTTCCCTTCTGAATATCCAACTGTGCGTTATATAGCTGTGCCCAAATATATGTTTAACCGTGACTAAATTGTATTATTCTCTTTTCGGTTTCGTCCCATACCACCGATGGGAAAGGATTGTGTTAATTCTGGGCAAATTTTAAACAATTTATTAGATTGTGATTACACATTCACTCTGCCACAGTTCACGACAATACTTCACTGGATTTATGACGTAGATCAGTGTGAGGGAACAAAACTGCATAGGCCTCCTGGAAAGACTTGCTCCGAGAGCTTGTTTGGCTGCTTTGTCCACCCTCTGAGTTACCTTAGGATTCCCCAATGTTTTTGATGGGGACCACAATGAAAAACTATAGCTTTCCCGAAAGAGACAAGCTGCGTATGATGATCATGAATATCCGCTATACTGGATGTGATTACTTCTCCTTGTCGAGACCAAAGCCGACAATGACGACACTATGAACTCCGATAAAATAAGGAATTCATTTCTGATCGGTTCTGGACACCGCACTGAGGGCCAGATTTAAAGCATTAGTTTCAGCAGTGTTACACAGAGACCAATCCGCAATCTTAGGCAAAGTAGGCTCATGAAAATCGTGATCACCACAATGGCAGCTGCAGCACTCTCTCCTTTCTTAGACACATCTGTTAATTCTTGATATAATCTGGTATAAGTTCACATTGCTAAGATAAAGCTGGGTTTTATGCAACTCTCGGGGTGTCCTCCTTTCGGAATATGATGGTTAAATATAAAATTAATCTCTGGATTGGCGACTTTCCTTGGTGGTTAATCAGTCTGTAAGGACCATCATCAACAGCATCAGTCTTCAAATGCCAGCTGCACCCGAAATGGGGCAAAATACGAATACCCAGTATGTGGAGGTATCTCACTTTGGTCTTTATGTCATATTTGGCTCTATAACAGGCGGGGTTCTTGACAATATTCATAGGCGGGGGACAGGGTTTTCTGGATGAGCCTCAATTTCAGGTAGTAAATCTTGGAAAGACGCAACCCTCCTTAGCTCAGTGGGGGGTTTCTCGCCGATTCAGCATACAAACTTTCTTTTGGAGGATGTGCGTAAGTGCTCCCAGTGCAATCGCAGTCCTTGATGATGGATTGGATCAAGAGCTCGTGAGGTAAGACTTTTCGTGCAGAACTTATAAAATCACTCACCTTTATCTGCGGGGGTCACTCATACCTATAGCTCGATACAGCGCAAACAAAGTTCGCTTGTTCTGCTCCCCATCAGTGTGACTAATTAAACTTCAAATCATTCAAAAACCTGACTGGGCAAGATTGTTTTATGTATCTTAATGTGAGGCAAATAAGTATGCTTTATTATCAAAAATAACCCCTATAATTTCTCTTGTTTGGAATAAACTTTATTATCCTGACCATTGCGAATGATAGTGGTTCTATGAACTGTAGATCTTTTTCCTATGGAAATGAATTTCACTCTGTCTTAGGAGATGAAATACTTAAAGCAATTTTCAGTAACCACTGCTGTACACGATTAACACATCAATTGTAGTTGACGCTCAGCTGCTGCCAAAGTTTTCCCCTTGGCAGAGATGGTGAAGTCAAACACTAATATTGATCATTATCATTCAGACTTTACGGACTGGACGATGTTATTTAAATCTTCAGAGTGAACAGAAGTGGAGATGAAAAGGAGGCCTACCCTGAGGGACACCATCTTCCTGCTCAATAGGAGCTGATATAGGTCGAATGTAGTCTACACCCTGAAATGCACTGTTCAGACAAATAATTAGCAATAAATCTTTGGGTAATTTCATGTGACTATCTCGCAGTGCCCTTCAAGGTCCTGAAGTATTCCATGCCTCCATGTTGTGTCATAAAGCTTTTTCTATTATCATAAAAGAATTAGAAATTCATGTTCTCCATTGATCAAAGCTTTCCTGATATAAAAGCTCATAACGAACCAGATGATCTGAGTACTGCACGGTTGTTCCGGATTCCACACTGGGAAACATCTATGGACCACCAGACATTCTAACGCACATATACAATCGAGTAACATTTACCATTCTCTCCATAGTTTTACATCAAGCAACTAAGGGCGAGCTATAGCGACGATAGTTGCTTAGGATCCGAATGTATCTTTCCCTGGTTTAGGAATAGGGTAAAATCCGCCTCTGTCCAAAAAGGGGGAAAATACCCTGAACACACCTAAACTTGATTTAAACAGAGGCACATATTTTAAACCCTCAGATGGCAAATGTTTGAAATAAATTGATAATGAATGTCATCTGGGCCAGGAGATGAGTTGTTGGCTTTCCAAATGGCGTCCTTTACTCATCCATTGCTGAAAAACGCAGTTGGAATCCTTTACATGGGGGATCTTTCTGGCTCGAAGGAACAATGATTTTGACTCTGCTGTCTTTTGATACGCTGGAACTTCCATCGCTATAATGATCAGCTGACCGTATTTGATTGTATATTGAGCTGCGAGCAAGTTAGCTACCTCCGTTTATCAGGTTAATAATTCGATTCACCATTTACTTGCAAACATTTTAATACTGATGCAGCCGTCTTTCCCTTAATCTTACGGATTATTTCCAAAACTTTCTTGAATTCATCCTTATAGGTCAGTGATTGTACAAAAAGTTTTTCCAAGATTCTTTTATTCTTAGTTTTTAAAAGTTTATTCCGACCACTTAGCCCTTCACGCCTGTTATGTTTTACTGTTTTCCCTCATAGGAAACTTAGCATATATTCTTTGAGCCACCGTTTCTCTGTCCTTCTATAATTGGCACTCTTTATCTTCAATGGGGTCTCTAATATTTGGTTTAGCTACGTGACTTGGGAATAGCTTCCTTAGCTATCTCTACTATCACTTTAGTGATCTGTTTAATTTTCTAGGATCAATCTTAACTCTGCAATAGTTAATAGACAGTCTTCTTAAAATTTGTTGCTGATATTGACTCCAATCTGCTGAGGAGAAGCTTCCTTGGTTCCAGGGGGGACTCAGGGCGTTTGCTTCGTAAATGAAAATAAAAACCGGAAAGTGATCACTCCCGCTTAGGTCCGTATGTACATGCCATTATAAGTCCAAAAATAAGGAAGGGTCACATAATGGGACCAAGTCCAAGGGAGGTCAAAGGACCAGAAGGGAGAACAAATGGTCGGTGAGCCTGGAATTCAAACGACAGGAGATCATGATCCATATATATTAATCTTCAAGCACTTCCATTGAGTATTTGTGCGGTTTACTTCCACACTGTTGGAGAATGAACATGTTCATAGTCACCCATTAAATGAAAAGGGGTTGGGAGCTGAGAAAATTAAAACCATCCAACTGACTATTCGAAATCACAGAAGATGGTGATAAATACAGACACATATTCGTAAACAACCGTGTTTAACGAGATACGAGCTGCCACTGCCGCCAGATCCGTCTGAAGTGGAATTTCTGTAGGTAGTACCGATTATGATTGTAAGTGAATTACGCCTCTTTTTTTTTTTCCGTGAAAAGTCCGCAGTAAGCTGGCTTGAGGTAAACTGGAGAAACCAGGTAATCTCATGCCTTCTTACTTGCAGTTTAAATGGGGTTTCCTGAAGAGCAATTACGCAGATCTATACTCTGTCTATAATTGCTTCAGGTCTCGACAATGTGCTTTAAACTCCCTTATGTTCCACTGGTGTAGTCCATGTTTAGTGGTTAAAAGAATATCTATTATCATCCCTCTTCTCCAGAAACTGCAGTGTCCTCAAAGAACTAATACGAATCTTCAAGACTAGATCAGAAGCCGATGCTCCTGATAAATTTCTAGTTGCTTGTTACCATGTTTGGGAATTTGCTCTTACTGGACTGAAACTGCGCCCCCACCAAATACCTGACTTCGTGAATTTTCCCCCAGTGAGGGTTTGGAGTCCGAAATAGGACGCTCCTCTCTGCGTGCCTGGCTCGTCACGGCTGTTATTGGTCTGTGAGCGAGGGGGACGTACTCCATTATCCGATCATGCATCCCCTGACCTCTGATCCTCAGCAATTTGTCACTACCTGAAACACTTTTACACTCACCAGCAGGACTGAATTAAAAAAAATGGGGCCCCCCCCCTGTGTACATGGCTGGACAGGAACACTGTTTGTTTTTCTGAAGAAAAAACCTCACTGTTTTTTCAAGTATGGGGAGCCGATCAAAAAGATGACAACCATTGCTGTCATTTTCTGCTTACAGCAGTGAATGGATGCTGCTGCCAAGATTATCACTGATGAATGGTTCGGAGAATCGTTATCTCACCTTCTGTGCTAAGTAGCCATCCCGATAGGAGTCCTGGCCTCAATAACCTTCTAGCCTCTGGAAAGGAAACTTTCCTCTTCAATCTTTTCTTTCTGAATCTCGCTTTCACTTTTCCCACTGGGCATCTTTTTGAATTTGCTGAATGGATCACACCTTACAGTTGGACTCATGTATACTGCCATTGTACAAGGACCCCAATCTTGCTTCTTCGACCACAATCACGTCAGATTCTCACTGTCCCGACAAGCTCGTTGGAATGCCACAAAGCGTTGACACTTGAAACACAGCCATAGGTAGCATAGTAACAAAATGGCGTAACTTTCACGCGGACAGATCCACTTTGATAAACTCTGGGGGACGATGGCATTGCGAAAGTCTAAGAATAGCTTCGTGTTGTTAGGTCTATCATGTCTTTTCCTTTAGATTTTTGTCTATCTCTTGGACTACTGTTGATCAACATGATTTTCATTCTCAGTCAGTTTCTGTTCAGCATCTCCAGCCAGTCAGCACATCTAATATATCCCACTTTCGTGTAGTTGAGCTAGGGGTGATTAGAAACCTGCAACTGTGATTCTGCATAAGTTGAGTACCATCTCTTGTCAGGCAGCAAATCGTGACGCCGTCTCTCCGTTGCACAAGTTAACGGTAACTACCAGATCGTAGTACGTTTTAATCATTTTGATTCCCTGTGATGATAAATGAAACACCCTAATACCACTTACAAATGGCGAAATCCTAGGCAATGGATTCTTTTTGGATCTCTTGCTTCCTCTTTTAAGGAAGCTTGGCCATGTGTTTTGGGATCACCCTTTCTCTTTGCCACATCTCGTATCTCTTCATCTGAATTGAACTCTTTCTCTCTGTCGTTTGGATGACTTTGTTTGCTCATAAGGGCGTGTCGTTTGGCTCAATGGTGGCAGAAATTTGACAGTCACCCTAGGAGAGCTGCACGGGCTAGGGAAAAGGGACAATGGTTGGCCCTTACGAAGGACGTGTGGTTGACACTCATAGGGCGTCCATATGCCTGATACCGTCCACAAATCCAGACAGGACTGCGGTAGCGACTCACGTTAACGCAGAGCCATACATCTCTCGGCCAGTTGTCAGCACCTTAGATTGAGAAGGGTGACTTTGGGCTCCACTCGATAGGTTCTAGAATAAGAAGCATTGAAAAAGGGATGATGGAAAAAACAGATGAAATAGAACTGACTGAAGAACGGGAAAGGAAAGAAAAAGTCGACATAGAGCTGCGATGAGTGTGGGAGTCTTTGAGTCTTTTGGGTGAAAAGGAGGATAGCAAAAGACATGGTTGGCAGATCATTAGGAAAGACAGAAAAATGGGGGTGGGGACAGGTTGGTTAATGTAAACACCCCCGCTCGTGAAGGCCTGGCATGGGGGCGAAAACGTTATGTTTTCAGTCTGACAGCAGACTGACCGAGTTGGAACTTGTTGGAAACTTTCTTTCGGCCGAAGCATACGAGAAGTGTCGGCGACTGAATGCCACAACCCCTGCTTGCCGGGCTTCATAAAAAGGAGATCTTTTCTGTCGTAACCCTTGGTATGCAGTTTCCTGAATACAGAGGACAATTCCGTGAAGAGGAGGGATGGGGCGCCTACCGCAGTTTGCACAATGTGCGGATCTTTTACACGGCCCCATCATGGGTTGCCTTGCTGCAATTTCCACACACATCCTGCCCAGAAACAACCGTCTCGGACATGGCCAAACCTTCTGGCTTCGAAGCACCTCAACGGCGGACGGACCGTACAACTGGAACCCGGACAATAGGGTAGCGACTTTGATGACCGGAGCAGCACAGGGTTGCAGAATGTCAGAAAGAGGGTGTTGGTGGACACGCTTTCTGCACCCTTCTTGACAGTCACCTGAGCACCTCCGTCTCACCCTGGCTGCCAGCTCGTTTTGATTTCTGCACTATGAGACTCCTGATAAATCCCGGCAGCGATTCACGCTCTTAGATGAATTTAACTGTTTGCTGTGGGGTGTTTACCCTGATCTCCCTGTCCACTAGTTTAGGTGCTTGCAGCAGAAATGTTCAGATTGTGTGATTGCCATTGAATAGAATGATCCATGCCCTCTAACCTCTTGTTGGACCGAGGGTCACTGCTATACCTTGAAAAGCCCTTTTGGATAGCAAATGGGATCAAAGCTGAATGGGGGTCTTTGTTGCTCCGTCCCATCCATAACGAGAGGAAGCCCAGAAGTAAACTGTCTTCTGTCGTATCTCCTTATCCGATTCGCTGTGGAGAATCGGATATCCCCCGAAATAGGGGACTGCTGCCTTCCGCTTTTTGGGGGGGATGTGTTTTGAAAAAGCAGGGCTGTATGTTAAGTATATTTCATCCCTCCCTTACCCACCCCCTTGGAGTCCAACTAAGGGGCCAGGGCCCAAGAACATACCAATGTCTAGTACCCCTTCCAGGCTTGGGATGTGGACACGACGAGCAGAAGCTAACATCCCATATCACCTGTTCATGCTCACTCCCGGGTAACGTGGAGCTGAGCACTGCTGGGGTTTACTTGGGCCGCTGGGATACTGCCCGTCTTGACACAACCCAAGAAGGGGAGCAATTTAGTAACAACCCGGGCAATGGTACTCCCGTCTAGGTGAGGTCCGAGCAAAAGTGATGTGGTTGAGAGCGCTGGCCCTCTCATTCACCAGGGATTCTCATTCCACTCCGACACAGGCCATCTCGCACCGCACGCAAACGCGCTGGCGGTATCTTATGGAGACCACTGAGAGGAAATGGAGTGTGGAAAAGGTAGCAACTTGAAGGGGAGACGAGATAGAAAAGGGCCAAATAAGGAGGCTCGACAAACAAGATAAAGGAGAAAGGCGGGTTTACTCTTAGTACAGGATCCTCACCATTAGCCCTAATCTGCTCTTGGGTTGCTCTACCAGGGGCATCATCTCCTTTCCCAAGTTTTCGCTTTGGCCAAAACAGCTTCTTGCCACCTCTCAGGCCTAGAAGCAGTGTGAAAAAACAGCCTATTCTCATGTATGATGCCCCCGACAGCTAAGCCATAAGGGAACACTGGATCACGCAAACCCTCCGACCACGACAGGTCGCAAACCCCCCGGAGGGCTCTTGATATATCTGATCGGTTTTCTACGTTGACATTCTCTTCCACACCTTATCACTTGAATCCCACTTTCATAAAGTAAATGTTCTAAAAATGGACTATTTGAATTTACACTGGAGGCGGGTTGAGTTGCTACCTTGTGTCTGGTGTGAAGCCCGGAGATTCTTCTTGGACCCCGTCTCATGGCAGACCGCTGAGGAATTGGGGGGCGGCGTTTGATGGATCACAAGGCACTTGTATATAGTTCACCAGGCACACATCGCCGCTACCTCTGGCCGGCGCACCTGTCTCTCAGGGCGGCATGGCTGGGCATTCATGTAGGACATGCTGTTTGCCGTCTCCTCCTCTGGCCACTTAACGCTGCCCCCTCCAACTGTATGTCGGGGGACATTAAAACCAACGAAAGAGGAAAACTTAAAGACAAAAACGAATTGTAAGCCCTGTAGAAGAAAGATTCTGAACTATAAACTGAGACCATTAAAGCCTTAAAAATAGGACACTGGACCACAGAAAAGGACCCTAAACCTTGTCAAAAGAGGAAACTGAGCCCCAAGAAAACACCATATGAAAGGGCGTCTGAACCTCTGGGAAAGACGACGCTAAGCCCTATAAAAATATGAAAGCACACTGTAAGCAAAGTGTCACCAATTGCCATGAAAGGAGACTAAAACGGTAAAGTCTGTGAACAGAGGAAAGGCCGTCCAGAAAGACAACGCTCCCAACTTAAAAAGGATACTCCACACTATGAAAAGAACGTTGAACATGAGCATATGAATGCCCATGAAAGAAAACACTAAACATTATTTGAAAGAGGACACCAAATCGTACTTTTAAGAAGGGCAGCAGAAAATATGAAAGGATCCACATGTTAACGCTGCCATAGATGTTCTGTGCATTAAAGGACACTCGGATCAGGAGGCACCAGGTGCGCACTAGGGAATATGACTGGAAGAGCTCTACGGACTTCAACACTTCTGCAGCTCAGTCCCAGATGATCTGAAAAACATGCGTCCATGTTCCAGATCCCTGAAATTAGAGACCTGCTACGTAGCGGAGTCAACCATTCATGCTCTTCCAGAAAATATTTCCTCTGGTACCTCCCGTTTTGTGTCCTTGTGCCACAGAACATTGACATAAGAAACCAGAACTATATAAAGCATATGAACGACCGACACCAAACGCTAGAAAGACGCAGAAAAGAGAACTCTGAATTTTGTGAATCAAGAAGACAAACTCTGACAATGACACTAAGCCCATTTAATGAAGTAGACAAAACGACTGAACAAAAGAAACGCAGAAGGAACACACTGAATCCTCAGGAGATGAAGGCAAACCATTTGTAAAAACACACGGTGAACCTCTCCACAGAACCAGACACTGGACTCTTTAAACAGAAGATTCTAGGTCTACAGTACAATAGGAAAAAAAAAAACTGGGAGCTGTACTAGAAAAGTGCAGACAGAATGACTAAGAAAAAAAAGAGAAAAAGATTGAAGTGCAAGACCACCGTGCCAACTATTCTAGTGCTAGGCTGCATTCCTCGAGTTCACTCGTCCTGCTCTCCGTTGTCCACGGCCGTTGGTGCAGGAGTTCTTTGCCCTGTTGATGCAAATAAATATACACAAAGAAAAAAGTTAAGCACCCCCTTATATTTTCAACTGTCAGAATTGACAATGTACGACCCCAAAATTTCAATTTTGTCAAGAATGGTGTCTCATTGAAAGGATAAAACCAGTCAGGCGTGTATGTGAAGCATAGTCATGGTGTGGCATGCACGTGCATTACGGTTTTTTAAATTTTTAAAATTGAGGTTTGGCGAGTCATCCAGTTTAGCAATCACAGTTGGTTTTAAGAAAAGATATTCTTTGCAAAGAAATATGGTGCGAAGGAGGCTAGCAGAGGCCAAACGATGGCAAATTATTGGCATGCATTCCACTGGAATGTCCTTCAAAGCAATCGGGCGTCAATTGGGCTTCCACTACACTGTCATCAGCCGGCTGGTGAGGAAACACCAGCAAACCAACCATGTGCAGACCGCCCACGATCTGGCCGACCACATGCAACGTCACAGCGCGAAGACAGGGCTCTACTTCGCATGATACGCCATGAGCCATTCGCCACAAGCACCAACAGTGGATGCCCAACAGACAACTTTCCACAAGAACAGCGCAGAACCGCTTAAAAGCCCACGGATATAAGGCGAGGAGGGTTATCAAGCGCCCTCTGTTGACTGACCACCACAAAAGACGGCGTTTGGACTGGTGTCTCGCTCGGTGGGGTGTAACCTGAGGAACTGGAGAAATATACACTGGTCGGACGAAAGCCGATTCCTGCTGCACGTCACTGATGGAAGATCAAGGGTTTGGAGATGCTCAAATACAGCCTATGCGCCCAGGAACATACAGGCAACTGTTCCTCACGGTGGCGGTTCCATAATGGTCTAGGGGTGCCTCTCACACGACTGCAAGCTGGATTTGATTACCATTCGAGGAACCCTCACAGGCGGACGGTACATCCGAGATGTCCTTGAGCCGGTCGTTGTGCCCCATTTTGACAACCACCCACTTGCCACCAGACCAGTGTACATGGATGACAACGCCAGGCCTCATCGTGCTCAAGCAGGAACAGGCTTTCTCCAGCAAGAAGCAGTGCAGACCCTGCCATGGACTGCCATGAGCCCAGACCTCAATCCACTGGAGCACATCTTGGACATGATTGGCCGTCGTTTGCAGACCTTGGACCCTCCTCCACAAATCTGCATCAACTGGAAGCTGCACTGCATCAGGAGTGGCAGCAACTGACGATGCAACAGATCCGGCGACTGACTGGAGGGATGCGACGCAGGTTGATGCGGTCATCCAGGCTCAGGGCGGATTCACGCGCTACGGAACATTTTCATTTTTCTTTGGTTTATGGAGATTCATGGCAATGTTTTCAAATGAAATTGCCACTTTGATTAAAGCACTATGATCTTGCAATGACCATACTTTTCATGGGAAAATGTCATTGATCTTTCTTTAGCAATACCACATTCTGTTTATGATTTTGTATATCATTTGTTGTGTTTTCATGTTGTCAATATCTTTAATAAAAACAAAAGAAAAAAATGTTCCACATTAAACAGTTTAGTACAAAAAAGAATTTCAGTTTCTCCAAACTAAAAAACATTGGGGGGTGCTCAACTTTTCTTTGTGTATAGTTTGAACAAAAGAATTCCTGTGCAAATACCTCTCCAATACAAAACTTAGCTTTATGTTTGTGCGCTTCTTTCCTTTTAACCAGAACTAATTATTGTTTACCTGTACGTGTGCTCACACTCCTTTTACCAGAACTAATTATTGTTTACCTATGCGTGTGCTCACAATCTCTATTAACCAGAACTAATTGTTTACCTATACGTGTGCTCACAATCTCTATTAACCAGAACTAATTGTTTACCTGTACTTGTGCTCGCACTCCTTTCCTTTTAACCAGAACTAATCATTGTTTACCTATACGTGTGCTCACAATCTCTACGTTTTTAAAACAAAAAGATTACAGTGCACAGTGTTGGTAGAGTGGTGGGGTGATTGTGGGTCGAGTGAGCGAGTGAGTGAGCGAGTGTGTGTGTGCGTGTGCGCCTAATTTAATTAAGAATTTTTACACGCTCTTTCAGATTTTGCATCCCGCTTTCGCATGGTTTTGAATAATCTTCCATAATGCCTCATTTCTCCGTCTCACCCGCAATGACAATCTCGTTTCTGCAGTTACTGAAATCAACATCGGAACTTTTTTTACAACCCCCCCCCCCCCCCCCCCTCCCTCCCTGTTCTGTTCTCATTGTTCCAGAATACGAGTTTGAAGTCACTTATGTTCTGTCGGCCGAGTAAAAAATATTTTCCTCGGCATTAAGTTACCAAAGAACTGACAGCCAAGTTCCTTGCAACAGATTAGCCAGACTGTCGGTTAAAACTGGGCAGGAAACAGGCGGTGAGGCACGGAGAGGTGGTGTGGGGAAAACGCAGGGATGAACTGAGGGAGGGGAGAGACAGAGTTGGTGATCCACTCCACAACGCATAACAAAGGGGGAGATGGGTCTACAAGAAACTATTTGGAAAAAAAAGCAAAAACCCAACAAAGTCCTTGTATCAAATTATTGCAACTACACCTATCTGGCTACCTACCTGCCTGTTTATTACCTGCCTTGGAAGCAAAACTTACCAGTTAAATACCAGCATAAGAACTGCTTCAAAGCACAAAATTTGCGCTTACATCATCGTCAGTTGTTTTTATAGCATTTGGGTGGCATTGTCATGTGAATCATTTCTCGAGACGTGCATGTTCTTGGTGGGGATGGCAACTGTCCTGGAAGACGTTGCACAATGGTTCTCCGATAGGCCGATACTACTCCTCGGACAGCGGTCGCTCTTTATGGCCTGCCGAAAGAAAAGCCCTAGATTAAATTCTGAATAAGGTCCCCAAACCATAAGAATAAAGAATATCAAGGAAAGGAGACACCAAGGCCTTTAGTTCATAAACAGCAAAATTAAATGGGATACTGAAAGCCAATAAAGGCATGTAATCTCAAGAAAGAATATATCCTGTAAATGAAGACCAAAATTAAAACCCCTTGACAAGTTACATTAACCCCAAGAAAAAGGTTTGTCTCCAACACTTTGGAAGAAGATAACGCTACATTATGCTGGGACGCTAAACCTGATGGAAGAAGTAAACCTTAGAAGTCGCTATAAACTCTGTGGATGGAAAACTTTAAAACATAAAACGGTACAATAACTCTACAAAAGAAGGCCATGAATCCCTGAAGAAAGGAACACCAACAAGTAAGAGAAGAGGGCCTTATCGCACTTGATGATGATGGCATCCGTCTGCCTTAAGGCAATGGTGTTGTACCGTGGATCAGTCAGTTGTGGAGTTGCAGCGCCTGCTGTGGCTGAAGAGCCGGATCATCGAGCGGCAGACTGTTGCAGTTGCTGCTGGCGACGTCTCCGTCACGAGCGTCTGTTGGTGCCGACGCGATTCTTTGCCGTCAGCGACTCCTCCGTTCTTCCCACTGGGCCTCTCTCCTCGGGTCTGCTTGCTTGATGCCGGCCTTGGTGGACAAAGATGATCCTGTCTGAAGCTGCTGTCTCCAGGTCTACTGGGTCGAGGCTGCCTGCCCTCAGATCGCACTTACATTTCTGTAGCTAAGGGCGGCCGTCATGTGGATCAGGAGCCTGTAGCCAGCTCGCCGTACAGCATGTCCTTTGGGATGCGACTGTGGTACATGCGACCGACGTGGCCAAGCCAACATAGGCGTATCTGTGTCAGCATAGCGAACATGGTAAGCATCCCTGCCTGGGCCAGGACGTCCGTGTTGGTGATGCGGTCCTGCCAAGTATTGCCCAGGAGTCTTCCAAGGCAGCGCAGAAGGAAGGCGTTCAGTCAGCGTTCCTGTTGAGATACAGGCTCTATGCTTCGTTTCCACAGAGAGGAGTGCTTACAGCACACGGGCTTGGTACACTTTCAGCTTGGTGTTTGACGTTAGCATGGTACTGTCCCAGACTCTCTTCGCTAGAAGGGCTATCGCCGTTGCTGCCTTGCCTATCAGTACGTTCAGCTCGGCGTCCAGGTAGGTTGCTAGAGATGGTCGAGCCCAGTAAAACGAAGTCGTCCACTTCGAGGGTGTGATCGCCGATGGAGGTGCGGGAGTGCTGCTGACGTCTTGGCCCATTTTTTTTCAAGCTGATAGAGGCCGAAGTCGGTGCAAGCATCAGCGAAGCATGTGATGGGCTGTTTAACGATTCCTGGGTGTGGCAGCGAGGGCGGTGTCGTCTGTGAAGAGCATCCCCCCGATGAGGACTTTCCGCACCTTCGTCTTTACTCGGAGTCGTGCCAGGTTGAAGAGGCTTCCATCACTCCTAGTGTGGAGGAACATGCCGTCATCAGACTGTCGGAAGACGTAGTGCAGCAGCAGGGAAAAGAAAAGCCCAAGAATGCTGGAGCGAGCACGCACCCTTGTTTGGCACAGCTCTTGATTGGGAAGCGGTCCGAAGATGAAACATCGCACTGGACAGTGCCATTCATCTTGTCATGGAAGGACGTGTTCATCTTCAGGCGCTTTAGTGTACATCCAATCCGATGTAGTAGGGTGAAGGACGCCTGACCTTCGAACCGAGTCGAACGCCTTGGTCAGGTCGATGAAAGCGATGAACAAGGGTCGTCTCTAGCTGCCTCAGGGAGAACATGTCGATCGTCGACCTCGCAGCTCTGCGCCTCTGGGTACACTCGTTCGGCGAGTAGCTGCAGCCAGTTGAGGACGACACGGTCGAATGCTTTACCAACAATGCTGAGGAGGAATATTCCGCGACAGTGCAGACGCCGTTATTCCCTTTGTTCTTGTGTAGCGTGATGATTTTTGCATCGCGCATGTCCTGTGGTACGGTCGCTTCCTCCCAACACTGCAGCAGAAGCTCATGGAGGCGACTTGAGAATAGAACTCTCCTTGCCGGCTTTGATGACTTCTGGCGTAATGCTGTCGCTACCCGGAGCTTTACCACAGGCTAGCTTGTCGATGCCTTGCCGTGTTCCTCAATGGTGGGCGGGGCGTCGACCTCCTCCATGGCAGGCAGGGGAGGGGGGGGGGTTCTCGTAGGCTGTGTGGGTGACCGAGTTTTCCCTGGAGGACAGCTCCTGGTAGTGCTCCGCCCATCTCTCCATCTGTTTGCTGCAGTCGATCCCCGGATGTAGATTTTAGAGGGGCGATTTTGACGGCGCTAGGGCCGAACGCTTTCTTCATGCCTTAGCACATGGCGTGGATGCTGCCGCAGTTGGGAGATACGAATACCCTCTCACAGGTTTAGCCAGTACTCACTGGCGCATTTCCGGGCATCACCTGGGCGTTGCTGCGAGCTTTTCCGAGTGCGGCGAGCGTGTTCTTTGAGGGCTCTCCCTTGTGATCTTGAGTGCAGCTGGCTTAGCAGCAATGGCGGGCTCCATCTCCACGATTCCTGCTTCGAACCAGGCTTTATTCTTCCTCACTCTTCCCAAAGGTGTCCGAAGCGGATTGGTAGGTGGCATCGCGGACGTGGTTCCACCATGAAGCGCTGTCTGTCGGGCAGTCCTCTAGGGCCTTGTCAAGGGCTCTGGTGAAGCGTTCGCGCAGTTCGGGCGCTGACATCATGGCTGTGTTGATTCGAGGACGTCCCGTCTGCTTGGAGCTTATCCCACCAAGTCCTATAAAAAGATAACACCAAACCATATGAACAGATACTAAACTCGAGGGAAAGAAGACATTAACCCTAGAAAAATTGTAGACTAAACTGTATAAAGGAGGACATTAAGCTCTATGAGAGGAGAACACTAAATCCTACGAAAACAAGACACCGCATCGAACAGAAAGAAAGCTAAAGCCTGTAACATGAGGACACAAAATCATATAAGACACCAATCCCTCAAAAACAACCATGGAAGAACGCTAAATGATACTAAATCTATGAACGGAGAACACTGCTTACTATTTGACGGACGACACCTTATGAAAGAAAGACATTAATACCAATGGAAGGATGCACATGTTAACTCATGATTATAATGCCGGACTTTTTGTGGATTTATAGATACTCAGGCCAGGAGGTACCAGGTGCACACTAGGAAACATTTCGGAAGGATTAAAAAAATTCCTCTACAGCACTGCAGCCAGACCCAGTTTATCTGAAAACACGCGTCCATGTTCCAGATCACTGAATCATGTAACACGCTGTAAAGCTTTCGAGTCATTTTTCACGCCCTTCCTGAAAATGCTCCCTCTGGTACCCCGTGAGATGTATCCTTGGTTCCACAGAAGACCGACATAACCCAGAGCACACATGCTGCTCAAATTAAAGGAGGACGCTGTAGAAAGCACAATTCTAAACCTCGAGAAATAAGCCACACGCACGTGTGAATGAAGGGGGCACTAACCTCGGGAAAGAACACACAAAAACCTGTCAAATGAAGAAAATACTGCACACTCTTAATGAAGGGGGGCACTAAATATGTAAAGTAAGTGACTGAATCCAGAGACCGAAAGAGACACGCAGTCCTTGAGGGAGGGGGGCGGAGCGAGGTTAAACCATACAAAAGACGTCAAGCTCCTCCAAAGAACCGGGTGCTGTGAACACCGCTTTGGACGACACGCTGGTGAAGCTTGTGATCCGCTGTAGTCACGTGTCCTGGTCACCCTCTCCGCAGCCAAAGGTAAGGTACTGTTGCTTACAGCCCAGCCGACCGCGGTTCTTGCTCCTGTTGACAGATGTGCTGGTATAACACTTGACTTTGTAAATAAATCTTATTTACTTAAGCTAATCTGTTCCGATTTTATTAAGTTTTTCTTCTCTTGTTCTCTGGTCATAAGACAATACTTCGGTTAAGATATATCATGTGAACAACATTTAAAGTATTTCACCAACTTCCATATCGAAACGTACACGTTGTCCATTTGCAACACCATAAGAAAAATGGTCGCTATGAACAAAACGGACCGGAATATACATGTGTCTGTACAGTATTTACTGCTGTGTTAGTCAAACTGGCGTGGTTTCGACGTTAAAAAGCATTCCGCTTCTTTTCGTTTGATCCTAATGAGAATATGGCTTCCAGAGTAAGCTAATTGTCTTCAACCACTTGAAGTGGTGTGTTACCTTATCTCTGTGTAGCCCTGGACTAGCCGTCTCCTGGTCTGCCGTCACACCCGCACTCTCGAAAGAAATGTCCTCTGAAGAGCCACAAGGCACCTGGCGCACCACCGACCCATCCGGCTGAAGTTCTATACCTCAACCAGGCATGGTGCAGCGGGCGTCAGCACTATCTTCTCACAGCTGTCTGGTTCTTCTCTCTGCAGCAGATGGGAAACATGCACTCAAAACCACACACACACACACACACACACACACACACACACACACGCACTCACACGCACTCACACGCACACACACACACACACACGCACCCACGCACACACAAGCATCCCCAACACTAAAAACCTACGACAATAAGGCACTAAACAATGGGAAAGAATGACATTCTAAATCTCATGAACTGAATCTATGTCCTACACAGAACAATCGTTTGAAGTAGAGAACGAAAATATTTAAAAGATTGCTCTAGACCCTACTAAAGTAGGTCACTTGCCCTACCAAAAAGACACAGCACGTGATGACAGGACAGTGCGCCCTGTGTGATAACGCTGAAACGTTTTAAGAGAGAACAATAAACTAACGACGGTGACCATAAACTCTTGGAAAAAAAACAACAAAAAAACCCATTCAACTACACAAAAGGATCCAGAGCCCTATGAAAATTGGACACTAAACATAGAAAGCACACTAAACGCTGCGAAAAGAAGACAGTCTATGCAAGGACGATACCATACTCTCAGAAAAAGAACTGTATGAAAGGAGGGCATCAGATTAAACCATATGAACAAAGGACAAAGAAGACAAACTGGCTACAAAAAGACGACTCCAATCCGAACAAATGGTAAAAGATAAGTTCTACGAAAAGAGGACGCTAAACTATGAAAGGACACAAAACCCTCTGAAAGGAAATGCTAAACCAGATGGAAAACCGACACTGAAGTCGGTGAAAAGAGAGGTAAACCTGAAAGGGCGGCACTACCCCTTAAAAAGACAGTAAATCCCATGAGAAAGTTATGAGGTAATAAAGACACGACACGTTGAAAGGAAAACACTGTGTGAAAGGGGAAGAGAAAATGAAAAGAAAAGGAGAAACTAACCACTATAGTATAACACGAAACGGTGGACGAAGGGGTGGGGTGGGGTGGGATGGGGGGGGGGGGGGACTAATGCCCGTAGAAAAACACAAAACTCTGTGGAGGAGGGTGGCGGTGGGTCAGACATCGAACTTTATATGAAGAGGACACGAAACCCTCTTAGGGGAAAGAGATAGCGAACCCTTTTAGAAAGAGAGCAAAAACACTGGAAGGGGGGGGGGGGGGGGTGGAGGCGACGGCGACAGCAAGCCTTCTAAAAAAAAGACACGAAATCCAGAAGGGAGGGGTAGCGGGAACTGGGACCCAAAACTTGTAGAAAGAGGATTCGAAACCGGAGATGCGGGGGCCGTGGGAAAGACAACGAATCTTAAAGAGGTCTCAAAACCCGCTGGGGGGAGGGGGGGGGGGGGGGGAGGAGAGAGGGGGGGATTGGAGAATAGAGCTAACCTTATAAAAGAAAGGAATCGAAATGCACCGAACTGTGTACAAAACAGGACCACAAAGCCGGAGGTGTTCGAGGGCGGAGGGAGAAATACAGAGCCTCGCAGAAACAAGACTCAAAACCTGGAGGGGTGGGGGTGAAGTAGACAAAACCATGCCTATTAGATAAAAGATAAGTAAATCCAGGGGCGGAGGGTGGGGAGGGACGCGGGAGAATGTAGGGGGACGCAACGAACCTCGTTAAAAAAACAGGAAAGGAAACCCCAGACGGTGGAGGGCGGGGGAGAGACATCGAATCTTTACAGAAAGGACTCGACACCTAGAGTGGACGAAAGAGGAAGGACGCCGAACCTAACAGAAAAAAAAAAAAACGAACCCGAACCTGACAGAAAAGAGTATGAAATCTTGTGGAGTAGGGTAGAGAGACTCCCAACCTTTTCGATAGAACACACAACCCCCCCCCCCCTCCCCCCCTGGGGAGGGGGGGGAGGATTGGAAGCTCGCCGAAACTCCTAAAAGGAAGACACAAAACCCCGGGGGCGTGGGGGAAAGAAATGCACTGAACAGTGTAGAAAGAGGGCACAGAATCGTTTAGGGGAAAACAAATACCAAACTGTAAAGAAAAAGGTTACGAAACCCTGGGAGAAGGGGGTGGGGGGGGGGGGGGGGCGTCGGGTTGAGGGGTACTGGAACTTCAGTTGAAAGAGATCTCGAAACCCAAGAAGGGGGGTAGTAGGTGGAGGTGAAGGAGGGGGGGGGGGGGGGGGGGGGAAGGAGGTTTACACCGAACCTTATAGAAAGATATGAAACCTGGTGGATGATTGCGATTCATAAACTTATGTAAAGACATTAAACCCTGGAGGGTGGGGGGAGTGGGGCGGGTGGAAGAAAGACACTGAACCTCAAGAAAAGAAGACACACAAGTTCATGGTGGCAAAACAGATACCGAACATTGTAGGACACAACATTCTGGAGTGTGAGACACCGAAAATTTGTAGAAGTAAGTCTTGAAACCTGGGGGGGGGGGGGGGGGGGGGGGGGTAAGTGGGGAGACTCCGAGCCTCATAGAAAAAAACAACACGAAACACTGTTGCATGGGGTGGGAGAAAGGGGGGGGGGGAAGGCACCCACTGTCTTTGAGAGTAAGGACACAAAACATGGTATGGGGTGAAGGGAAGAGACACCGAGATCTTACAGGACAAGAAGTTATGAGGAGGGAAATGACACCGAACTTCACGGGAAGATGACATAACCATTTTAAATAAACAATAAAGACAATACAAAACCGCAGTGGTAGGGGTGAAATAGACACCGAACTTATATACGAAACATGCACAAAATCTTAAAGAGTGGAAAAGGACAGACCAAACATTACAGGAGGCGCTAAACCCCAAGGACACAAAATCCTGTGGCAGGGAAAAGAGAATTTCATGGAAAGAGGATAAGAAACCGCGTGGGGCGAGGGGTGGGGTGAGACAGATTCTTATAGAAAGCTAACACGAAAGTTGGGGAGAGGGGGAGGCTGGAAAGAAAAGAGACACCAAACCTTATAGAGGACACCAAACCTGAAGGAGACAGAGAGCGGAGGGTGGCGAGGGGAAGTGGGGTGTGGGTGGGTGGGAGGAACACGAAACCTTTACGAGAGAAAAAGACACCGAAACTTAAAGGAACACAAAACTCTGGGGAGAAGAAAGACCATGTAGAAAGTAGACACGAAACGCTCTAGGTGACGAAAAGAAACACTGAACTTTATCGAAAGACAAAAACCATGTGGACAGGAGCGGAAAAGAGACAACGAACCTAAAAGAAAAATGACACGAAACCCTGGGTAGCGAGGGATGCGCGTGTGTGTGTGTGTGTGTGTGTGTGTGTGTGTGTGTGTGTGTGTGTGTGTGTGTGTGTGTGCGCATGTGTGTGTGTGTGTGTGTGAAGGGGGGGGGGGGGGGGGGGGGAGCAGAGACACGAAACCTATAGAAAGAGCACATGCAATTCTGGTCGGGTAAAGGACTGAACCTTATAGAAATACAAGACAGCCAGTGGTGGGTGGGTGGATGCGACAGCGAATTTTACAGAAACGAGACACGACACCCTGCAGGGGATGGACAGGTGTGGAAGACACACCACTTTCCACATGACACAAAACGCAGAGGGTTTGGGAGAGGAGGCATCAACCCTCACGGGAACAAGACACGAAACCCAGTGGCTGCGCAAAGAGAACCGAACCTCATAGAAAACAGAAACCCCCTGAGGGGTTAAGACCCTAAGCCTCGTAATGGATACGAAAGAGCCGTGGGGAAGCGGGGATAAAGTGGGGGGGGGGGGGGGTGGAATGGACAGAATGTTACAGAAAGAGGACACGGGAACCAATGGGTGGAGTAAGGGAGGGAAGAAACACTAAACTTTATTGACAGAAGACATGAAATCATGTGTTTGTCAAGATACCCAGCCATACAAAGAGTAGACGTGAAAGGCTGGAAGAGGGGGGGGGGGGGGGGAGCAAACTAAGATTTATTAGGACACAAGGCCTGGGGAGCAGGAGGGGGCACTAAGCGTTAGAGAAGGACACGAAAGCCTGGGAGTTGGGGGGGGTGGTGACAGACAGTAGCCCCTATAGGATACTAAACTCTGTGGAGGGTGGGGGCGGGAAGACGAACCGTACAAAAAAATAGGACAGACCGGTAGGGGGAGGGGGAGGGGGGATCTGATCTTGTGAAAAGAACACAAAACACCGAAGCGAAGATGGGGAAGAGACACCGAACCTTAAAGAAAGACACGGAAGGTGGAAAACTGGTGGGGAATTGGGGGGGGGGGGGGGGGATGGGGGACACCGAACTGTAAAAAAGACAAAAAACCTGTTGGGTGGGGGGTTTGCGTGACCATCGTCTCGAGGAGATCGGGGGGGGGGGGGGAGGGGGGGAGCACAGAACCTTTATAGAAAGGTCTCGAAACCTGGTGGTGTGTGGGTGGATGACTTCGAACCTTATAGAAAAGGACATGAACCCATGAAAGAGAGAGAGGGGGGGGGGGGGGGGCGACACCGATGCTTGTAGAATGAGCACATGAAACATGACAGGGGGAGTGGGTGGGGGAACGGGAACACTGAATCTTACAGACGGACAAAAATGCTGTTAGAGGGGAACCAACATCGAAACTTATAGAAAGAGAATATGAAAACAAATGAGATTAGGGGTGGGGTGGGGACTCGGGGAATAATACAAACTTCATTGAAAAGGACGTGGAACAAAGGGTCGGGAATAGAAGAGACCGATTCTATTGAAAGCGGACATGCAAATTGCAGGCGAGGGGGGGGGGGGGGGGGGGGAGGAGGTACACAGGACCTCCAACAGACGGATCTCTGAAGGGGGTGGGGGGAGAGGAGAGATGTCGAGCCTGACAGCAAGAGAACACGAAATCTTGCAGAGGGGAAAATTGACACCGAATCTACAAGGGAACACAAACCCTGTGGGGAGGGAAGACCCCCCCCCCCCCCCCCCCCCCCCCCCCCCCCCCCCCCCCCCCCCCCCCCCCCCCAACCCACCCACCCAGCAACCATGCAGAAAGCGTACACGAAACCCTCTGGGGAAAGTGAGAGAGACACTGAACCTTACACAAGAGGACAAAAAACCCCTGTAGAGGAAGGGGGAAGAGACATCGAACCTTATAGAAGGACAACATGAAACACTGTGGGGAGAAGTCAGGAACAGAACCTTGAAGAAAAGGGGAATGAACATCGAACGATACAGAAAGAGAACATGAAAGTGTAGGGAGAAACCAGAAACAGAACCCTTGAAGAAACAGGTAGAATGAACATGGAACCTTATAGGAAGAGAACAGAGAGAGGGGGTGGGGGAGGCGAATACACCAAAACTTCATATAAAGATGTCACGAAAGCCGGGGGGGGGGGGGGGGGGGAGGCGAATACACCAAAACTTCATAGAAAGATGTCACGAAAGCCGGGGGGGAGGGAGGCGAATACACCAAAAACTTAATAGAAAGATGTCACGAAAGCCGGGGGGGGGGGGGGGGCGGGGGGGAGGCGAATACACCATAACTTCATAGAAAGATGTCACGAAAGCGGGGGGGAGGGAGGCGAATACACCAAAACTTAATAGAAAGATGTCACGAAAGCCGGGGGGGGGGGGGGGGGGGCGGGGGAGAGGCGAATACACCAAAACTTCATAGAAAGATGTCACAAAAGTTGGGGGGGGGGGGGGGACGAGGCGAATACACCAAAACTTCATAGAAAGATGACATGAAAGCTGGGGGGAGGGGGGGGGGCGAATATACCAAAACTTCATAGAAAGATGACACGAAAGCCGGGGGGGGGGGGGGGGGGGGGGGCGCCGAATATACCAAAACTTCATAGAAAGATGACACGAAAGCCGGAGGGGGTGGGGGGAGGCTAATACACCAAA
>CM031609.1:15906056-15921056 GCA_018398815.1 Conus ventricosus | reverse complement strand
TTATATGAAGACATAAAACGGGGACAGGGGCAGACGCGGGTGGGGGTGAAGAAGACACTAACCCTTCTAAACAGACAAATCCTGAGAAGGGGTGTGGGGAGACATTAAAACGTTCAGAGGACACAAAAGTCGGTGGGGGGGGGGGGGGGGGGGGGGGGGGGGGGGAAGGGGTGGCGCGCAAGGTGGAGACACACTGAATCAAAAAGGACACAGAACCCCTTCGTGGACAAAGAGAACACGGAACACTGTTCATGAGTTGGGGGGTGGGGGTTGGGGGATGAACGTGATGGGATGAAACACAGTATCTTATAGAAAGAGAACAAGAAGCCCTGCAATGGCTGATGAGAAACCGAACCTTTTAGAAAGATTACACGAAATCCTATGGGAAAGGAAATGACACCAAACCTTACAGAAAGATTACACGAAAAAAATATGGGTGTGGAAAAGACACCGAACCTTTCAGAAAGATTACACGAAATCCTATGGGAGTGGAAAAGACACCGAACCTTACAGAAAGATTACACGAAATCCTATGGTTGAGGAAATGACACCGAACCTTACAGAAAGATTACACGAAATCCTATGGGAGAGGAAATGACACCGAACCTTACAGAAAGATTACACGAAATCTATGGGTGTGGAAGAGACACCGAACCTTACAGAAAGAGGATATGAAACCCTTTTTGGGGTGGGGGAAACTGAAACTGATCTTGAAGCTTAAAGAAAGACACAAAACCCTGTTCATGGATAAAGCGACACTGAAGCTTATAAAAAACACACAAAACCTTTTAAGGGGAAGGGGGAGATAGATAAGACACTTTACAGAAACTGGACTCGAAAACCTGTGATGGGGAGTAGCCACTAAACATTGTAGAAAGAGAACACGAAACTGCTTGTAGAGAAAAGTGAGACCAATTCTAGAAAGAGGACATGAAACCCTGAAAGGTGGATGGGTAGGTGAAACACAAGAGCCTTAAATAAAGAAAACACGAAACCTTGAAGGATAAATGACACACCGAGCCTAATCTGAAAGACAACACAAAACCTTGGAGAACCGACACACCGAGCCTAATTTGAAAGATAACACAAAACCTTGATGGAGAACCGACACACCGAGCCTAATTTGAAAGATAACAAAACCTTGGAGAACCGACACACCGAGCCTAATCTGAAAGATGACAAAACCTTGAAGGAGAACCGACACACCGAGCCTAATTTGAAAGATAACACAAAACTTGAAGAACCGACACACTGAGCCTAATCTGAAAGATAAAACCTTGAAGGAGAACCGACACACCGAGCCTAATTTGAAAGATAACACAAAACCTTGGAGAACCGACACACCGAGCCTAATCTGAAAGATAACACAAAATCATGCGATGGGAGAAGAGGCACCGAACGGTACAGGAAAAAGTAATCCGATAAGAGAACACCTTTTTTGGGAGGGGGAGAGCGGGGGCACGAAACTTGGGGAAGGAGACGCTGAACCTTGTTGGCAGAGGACAGGAAATTGTGTGGGGCGAAAAGACATACAGGACAAAGCAGAAAGAGGGGACAAAACCTTGTGGATCACGAGGAGGGGTAGAGGAGGAGGGGCTGGGTGTGTGTTTTGAGAACCATCTTTGTAGAAAGATAACCCGAAACACTGTGGAGAGGAGATAGGAGACACGGACTTCGTGGGAAGAGACAGGAAACTGGGCACGAAAAGAGGCGACGATTCATAAAGGACAAGAACCCCAGGGGGTGGGAGGAGGAACAGGGGGTATGAAGAGAACCGATCTTTATATTAAGAGGACATGAGACATTGGCGGTTGGGAAAATAAACTGCGAACGTTAAAGAAAAGGATAGGAAATCCGGGAGACGGGGTGGACACCGATCCTTACAGGAAAAGAAACCCGGAGTGGGGGTGAGAGAGAGGATCGACACCAAACCGTACTAAAAGACTGGAAACCTGGAAAGGCGGCGAGGAAGAGACACCGTGCTTTACAGATAGAAGAAACGAAACAATGCCGCAGGGAATGAGAGACACCGAACCTTGAAGAAAGAACACGTAACCCTGAATGGGCGAAAACAAACAAACCAAAAGAAAACGAACCCTAATAGAGGATACAAAATCATGTGACGGGAAAAAAAGACACCGAACCTCATATAAAGGGAGTCGCAACCGCCCGGGGAAAAGAAACATCGATTCTTACAGAAAGTTGACATGGAACAGAAGGAGGGGGGTGGGGGGGGGGGGGGTGAGGCATAGACACCGAACCTTTGAGAACGAGGACACGGAACCCCGTAGGGGTGAAAAGACAGAATATTGTACAAAGAGGACAAAGGAAGGAAGGGAGGGGAGGGTGGGAGGGACAGGCTCACCAAATCTCATGAAAAGGGGACACAAAACCAGGGGTGGGGGTTAGAGAGTGGACAAAAACACAAAAGGACACGAAATCCAGTGGTGGGGAAACGAGTCAGCAAGCCTCAGACAAAGGACACGAAGCCCGTGGAGGGGTGGGGAAGGGCAGACACTAAGCCTCATAGAGGACACGAAGCCCCGTGGAGGGGTGGGGAAGGGCCGACACTAAGCCTCATAGAGGACACGAAGCCCCGAGGAGGGGTGGGGAAGGGCCGACACTAAGCCTCATAGAGGACACGAAGCCCCGTGGAGGGGTGGGGAAGGGCCGACACTTTCTCATAGAGGACACGAAGCCCGTGGAGGGGTGGAGAAGGGCCGACACTTTAGCCTCATAGGACACGAAGCCCCGGGAGGGGTGGGGAAGGGAGACATAAGCTAAGACACGAAGCCCGTGGGGGTGGGAAGGGCAGACACTTTCCTCATAGAAAGTGGACATTAAAAACTGAGGGATAAAAAAGACTGTCTTGTAAGAAAAAGTCCGAGTGGCTGATGTTCACCTGAATGATGGAAAACGAATGATGTGCATCAGCAGGCGGCTCTTCATTCCGCTCCCCCCAGGTAGGAAGCCTCTTGTGTCAATGCGAGTGTGGACTGTAAAGCACTTACAGCTTGATTTCTAATCGAGGACAGGCGCTACATAATGATATAATCTGAAAGAACACACTGATACCAGGTACTAAACTTGATTCAAGAACAACATAGGCCCACATTATGCGCTTTGGGCTCTTGCGAGGTTAAAGCGCTCTATAAATATCCTTTTACATTAATTACATTACATCAGCCACTCGACTGGAAAGAACAGGCTCACTACACTGGGAAAACAAACGAAGGAAAAAGGAGAGAGGTATAAGAAGCCAGAAGACCACTTAGCTGCATTCGCCGAGTTCGCTTGTCCCGGTCTCGGTTTTCCGCGGCGTTGATGCAGGAAATCCTCGGTCCTGTTGATGAAAACCATATTTCAGCGTCTGATCTTGGCAGTTACGCCATGGTTTAGGTTCAAGCAAGGTGAAGTAAAAATGAACGCACTTAATACGTGAAGTAAGGTACATTTGACAGTAGCAAATGGACCCTTGAATATTTAATGGTATCTTACACGTTACAGTCACCAAAGCACAAAACAATTCCTATCGGGCAATACTATTTTATGCATTATTCTGTATCTGCCGAGGTATGCATTTGTCAAAAATTTCACTCCGTTTTGCCGGGCTTAGACCTAAAGTCTGTTTCAGAATAATAGAAGTCTTTACCCGTCCAAGTGGAGCAGTAGGTGAGTGCACCTCTTCGTTCAGGCCCTCCAAACTGGATGCGCGTCATCGTCCATCCTTGCTGAACGCCACAGAAAAGAAATGTAGACTGCCATGCAGGTACTGCAACACGACACATTGTATCAGTGTATGAGATTGCTGGAATAAGCAGCGTGGAAATACCATCGAGAGAAGATAATACATACAAAAGTGAAAATGGAAACAAACACAAAGACAGAGAGAGGGGACAAGACAGGAAAATGTGGAAACAGATGAATTACGGTGGCACATCATATAGGCCTACAGACTAACACGTCACACGAGACTGGAAACTGACAATATCTGATTTAAAAGGTTGTAGAGGAGAGAGAGATCGATGCATTCTCATAGATTTCTTTGCTTCTGTACAGTGTGTGACCGCACTGCCAGTCACTTGGGACTGTGGGCTACATATAAATCGTCAGAGGTAGAATATCGCTTGGGGCCACATTGCACTTAAAACGTCTTTTTCACGGTACTTGTTCAAGAGAGCGATTTTGCTCGAAGGTTAGATACACCTTTGTTCAATCTAGACATCTATGCAAGGGAAACTGGAGCGAGAGAGAAAATGGAGAAAAGAGAACGAGAGACAGACAGAGAGAGAGACAGAGACAGAGAGAGGGGTGTGGACGGAAGGAGACTGAAAGACAGATGAACTTAAACGAATAGAGATTGTGAAAAGATATGCCGTAAATCATAAAGATATATAGCCCAAATCATTTATCAAAAATGTTTTTAAAAATTGTTTTTTTTAACAATCTGCCTTCAACAAACGCAGTTAACTTTTTTTGTAGTGCACTCTACGATTTGAATTTTAACGACATTAGTCTTTTGCTATCAAAATCAAGTATGACTGCCTCTGTTGTCTACAACATTCGACAAAACCCCTTCATCTGTTTAGTTTGTGCACATACCTCCATAACTTGTTTGAAAACCATAAAAACACGCCAGAGAAATTCAAACCGAATACAAATGCACACAGCTGCCAATGGATTGGGGCCGACTGTATTTTGGAAAAAAACGTATCATAGACAATAAGGAAAACTGTAATGTCAGACCTACTTTGGGCAACGAAAGTCAACACTTGTGATTACCTTTACAGCAATTAAGAATAGTATCTTGGCTACATGAAAGCGAATAAAGAAAATTCTCATGTACTTTGTTCAGAGTAATCAATCCCACTCGCCTTTCTGTCTGCCCACGAACTCTGGGAGTCTAAAATCTTTGCGAGTCCTACAACCTTGATTCCAGGAACTCAGAAAATCGGCCGCAGCGGGCCCTGTATTGCTGTGTATTGACGTTGGACTACTACTGTGTATGCACCCTGTGAAGTTCCTTGCAATACACATTGCTAAAGGTTCAGAGCAATACGCATTGTTAATTAGTTTTCCTTTCGTGTCTGCGATTTCATAGAGAAAGTCTCTTCGGTAAAAGCTGATGTACGTAAATCTAAGGACACTGCACCCTTCATTTGCATTTTAGGAGAATCTGAATATTTTTCCTGCAACAAAATGACCTTGACCTCTAACGGAGAGCAGCTCTTGTGCGATAAGAGGGTATGAAAGGAAACCCCCCCCCCCCCCCCCTCCCTCCTAAAATCGTTACGCCAATGTTTGACAAACTCCGAACAGAAAGCAAGCGAGGTCAAAATGTGCCTATATTTGAATGGACACCGGCTCATCTCTGGTGTTTCACAGATGGCACTCTAATGATATAGCACCACCTGTCCAAGCTATTCTTAAACGGCTCACGTCCGGATATAGAACAGTAATAAGAATCCGAAGTGTGGATTTTGATTTTGTGATAAGTGACGTGCGAGAATACCAATCTGACTCGGTATGGGGTAAACACGACGAGGGTGAACGAGAGCAGCACCTCCCTCTGTGTGTGTGCGCGCGCGCGTGCGTTGGTGTGTGTGTGTGTGTGTGTGTGTAAGGGTGGGGGGCGTCATAGCGGGCCGACGACAGAACGGGACAGCAACATTGCGGGTTGGTTATTTGGCGCGAGAGCGAGAGAGAGAGAATTGTGTACGAGTGCGTCCGAGAGACAGAGGCGACATAGCGGGTGGTGAACAGCACAAGCGGGGGGGGGGGGGGGGGGGGGAGGAGAGGCAACATTACGGGTTGGTGACTGGCGAGATGGTGACTAAACGGAACGGTGGCAACCTTTCAAACTGTCCTAAACGGTCAGTTCTCCCCTTCCGATCAAAATTCATACCTTGGAGGAGAGGAGAGGGGGGGGGGGGGGGGTGGTATGTGGTATCATTCCGTTAGTTTCGGTATATTGGACGCTGGATTTGTAAATCAGCAAAACGTGTAGGGGATTGTGGAAGAATAAATTTGAAGTTGGGGTACGTGGGGATGAGGTGTTTGGTGTGTATTGGACTGGGATTACCTTTCTAACCCCTCTTCTGGTCCGCTTGACATTTCATTCTGACACGTGGAGTTTCCGTGTGTGTGTGCGCGCTTTTATTCTTTCCAGATTAAAGTAAACTTATATAATCACTTTCAATAATCAATGCTTACCATTTTCAGGCATTAAATGAGGGAAGAGAAAGGATATTCCGGTAGCCCGAGTTTATGGCTATATCCTGGCACACCTCCGGAAAAACGACATTTCACTGAGACGGGGGAAAGTAACGCTTTCAGAATTCAGCTTCTGTCCAACAGATTACTACTGTGTAGAAGTTCTATGACAGGGATACATATGGGTATGACCTTTGATAGAAATCAGGTTTGAATCGGTATACACTGGTCAACTGACCAGGTCCACCACAAAATCGGGTTACATTCAATATCAGCGAAGGGCCGTTAGATTCTGGACTAAAGTGCTAAGTACCACGCTATCAAGATAAACCATTTTATATTGGTAGCTGATGCTCAGTTTCAGTATTGAGGTTTAGACATCTACATCTAAATTTGAAGGCGGAAAAAAGGAAACATCAGTCTGACACTTCCACCGATTAGATTCACAGCAGTGAAGAGAGCAAGGGTGGGGGTGGACGGAGGAAGTGGAGCGCCAAGGGGCAGGGGGGACTGGAGAGGGAGGAGAGTGGGGAAAGGAAAGAAGTACCTTTCTCATCTCTCTCCTATCTCGTATGATTAAACTAAGGTGCGGAGGGGGCAGGGAGGGGGGGGGGGGGCAGTGTGTTTGGAAGGGTTGGCTGTGGAGACCGGGGAGTCGAGACGGTGCGGGGAAGTTGAATTTACCATAAATTTAAATCAAGAGAAAACGTTAGAAATGTGAGGTGAGGATGGGGGTGGAGGAAAGATGTGGGAACGATCAAGAGTGAATTGAACGGGAATGGGCTGGGATCATGATACCTACCCCCCCCCCCCCCCCCCCCCCACCCCCCTCCCTCCCTTTACCTCTCTCCTGGTTCGAAGGACAACTAGGATTTTAAGAAAGTTTATTCATGTTTGTGAATATACACCTAAAAAACAGATACAACTCCTCAATTTTATTATTACAATTTGAACATTCTTACTGCTGTATGGATAGTGTGTGTGCAGGAAAGGATAAAAAAGGGGTGGGGTGGGTGTGGGGAGGGGGTGAAGGGAAATTCTACCAGCCTGAGCTGACCAGAGGTTAGACTCAAACGAAAGGTCTTACGCATTTGATCCGGTTTTCGTGGATTCCTGGAAGTCACATTCGCACATTTAGTTACATGTCACCCTCTTTCTTCTTTCTGTCTTCTTTCCTCCCACGAACAAAGTTTAGTGGCCCCTTACCTTCGACACGAACTCGCATCCGATATTTCTTTCCGTCATGTTTATCGTTTCTTGGAAAACCAGGCTGAATTTGATCAGACATTTTCTTTCGTACCCCCCGCCCCCCTTCCGCACCAACGCTTCTTTCCGTCTAACATCTTTAACAGTTGGGACGCCAGAAAACTTGTACATGACAAAGCGCATGTTCAGTGACAGCCTCAAATACTTGTAGTAAATATAAGCCCTTCTTTACGAGAAGGAGGGGTGTACAAAAGGATATGCCCCTGATTTGAAACACGCTGAAATGTCTAATAAACAGACAAGTCAGAATTTTTCAACTTCGATTTTTTTTTATTTCACGAGGAGGGAAAAAGCTCTCTTTCAAAGACTAAAAAGGTCTCCAAGACTAAAAAGGCAGTCAATAGAAATAGAAAAGGTGCAGAGAAGAGCAACTAAGTTAATACCGGACATTGCTGATTATCCATATGAAGACAGATTAAGGTACCTAAGGTTACCATCCCTCAAAGCTAGAAGGATAAGAGATCTGATCCAAACTTATAAATTAATTTTCAATAATCTAGATGATATTGATCAAGCATGTTTTTTTGAACCTGCACTAACCAACATAACCCGTAACACTTGTGACAAAGTACAAATACAGCAAGTTAATACTAATTAAGGAAACATTTCTTCAGCCAGAGGATAGTACCAATTTGGAATAAACTAACTCCGAACATCAAACGTGCACCAAATATTAACTCTTTTAAAAATCTTATCGATAAGCATGAAATAATAACAGACATGTTCGACTTTGATGGTCGAAAATAAAAACTGGGCTCGCTGTCGACCTGACCAATGACAGAGCATATAAAGAAGGGGCATATAAAGCCGTGAGGCTATGATGAAACAATCATCGCCCCTAAATCTGAACCTGAAAGAACAGTTATGTGAAAGTGGTTTGAAAAAGGGGGTTGGGCTGGCTAAAACTTAGGTTTAGAAAAAAAAATGAACGGGTGGATTATGTACCGTCTACCTCAAAAAGCACAATTTAAAAAAAAAAATCGTTCACTCACTCACCGTTCCAGTCCTCGCCAGCATGCCTTGCAAAAATGGTGCCCTCCAGTGACGTTGAACTGAACAGATTTTGTCGTGAGTTCAGAGAAGCAAACGCTGATTGGACGACTGACAATCACACGACACGACAACCACCCACAAGCACTTATTTCACGTGCGTCTCATGACCACAACTTTAAAGCCTGCACTTGACCAGTCCACTGAGTCTTCTGTCTTGAGGTCTACCGCTTTGTCTGCCGGCGTGCGCACGTGCGCGCGCGCGCGCGCGCGCGCGCGCGTGTGTGTGTGTGTGTGTGCGTGTGTGTGCGTGCGGAACAAGGTTTTCTTTGTGTGTGTTTATGTATTCATGTATCCTGTGTGTATCTGAGCTTGCATGCGCAATCATAAGTCGATGTTTCTGTGCATGGTTTTGTATGTTTCCATGTATAACTAACTGCATGTGCATACGTGAACAAGCGTGTTTGCGAATGTATGTTTGTGTATGTGTGTGCATGTGTATGTCTGTGTGTGTGGGGGGGGGGGGGGGGGGGGGGGGCGGTGTGTATGTGTGTGTGTGTGCGCGCGCGTGCGTCCGCGACACGCGTATCTGTGCGTTGTGTGTGCGCGCGCGCGCGCGCGCGCGCGTGTGTGTGTTTTGTGTGTGTGTGTTTTTGTGTGTGTATGCATGCCTGCATGCTGTTGTCAGTATATACATGATGATCCATTCATATATTATTTGACTCCGTATTGTTTTTAGGGTTAAAAAAATCAAGCGATGATCCATTCATATATTATTTGACTCCGTATTGTTTTTAGGGGTAAACAAAATCAAGCGATGATCCATTCATATATTATTTGACTCCGTATTGTTTTAGGGGTAAAAAATCAACCTTGAACAGATCACAAAGCTGCTGCAGATTGCCCGGGTATACTTTGTGTTTATTTCAGTGTATGCCTCTCTCTCTCTCTCTCTTCTCTCTCTCTCTCTCTCTGTCTCTCTCTCTCTCTCTCTCTCTCTCTCTCTCTCTCTCTCTCTCTCTCTCTCTCTCTCTCTCTCGATGATGTGTTAAGATTATTTATCCAACTATGAGCAGATGACATCGTTTTGGTTTTAGAAACGGGGTCATCTCGATGTGACCAAGTGTCCTTTTGACCAAGTGTCGTTGTGACCACGTGTCGTTGTGCCTACGTGTCGTTGTGACCAAGTGTCGTTGTGAACACGTGTCGTAATGACCCAAATCAAAAGGACAAGATCACAGCCACATTTGGTCACAAGGGCACTTAGTCACAACGACACTTGGTCACAACAACACGTGGTCACAACGACATGTGGTCACATCGGCATGCAGCCAATGAAACGACAAGGTGAAATGTTGTTCAGCGACTTCTAAATGACACAATTCTTCGGACAACGTTTCTTTTTTGATGAAGATCAATGAGAGGTAGATGACGACTATACCACGGAGCTACCCTTGTTGGAGTCTGAGATGACATCATTATTAGCACGGTACTCTCTTCCATGTCATTTGGATGTCAACCCATCCCCCACACAGACAGACACCTGTAACGTTGGTTTCAAAACGGAGTGACTGAGGGCGGAAAATGAAGCAAAATTTAGAAAGAGAGGGGGGTTAGTTACCGCCAAGGACATAGACAAACAAAGTACAGGACAAGACACAATGCATTTCGACCTCTTGGGGCTTCTTTAGGCAGAAACAAATAACATGTAGGACCTGTAACGTTGGTTAGGAAATGTGAGCAACGCTTTAATTAACAGACGCAGCCTTGCAGACGAGAGCTGACCATGACATGATGCCGATCGTTTTATTTGGTCTGCTCGTTTTCCCCCCTTCCCCCTTACTACCACCCCCCCCCCCCCAAATAAAAAAAAAGTGTGTGTATACACAGCTGCATGTTAGTATAATGTATAGTCAACAACGTGATATTCGCATGCACGACCCGTAAATTAGTTCTGCGCAAATTTCAACATATCTTCCAACTATGCAAAGTCTTGGCTCCTGTCGTGTAAGAACTACAAGACAGCGTTGACTGTTGCCCACAACAACACTGCAGGGCACAGACAGAGCGGCCACGCGGGTGGGGCGGGTGGAAGCATCACCATGAATGTTAGCGAAGCTGGAGACTTGAACACAGGATCCGCCTGGTCCGGGGATGGGAGACGGGGGTAGGCAAAGGGAGGGGAGTGGAGAAGGTGGAGGAGAGGAGAGGAGCGGGAGGAAGGGGTGGGAGTGGTAGAGCAAAGGTGAAGGTGGGGAGGCGGGGGGAGATCTGGTTACCACTGAACCGCAGCGAAGACTGACGAGATGACTCATGATGTTGTTCTGTCTGCTTTCAGAAGTTTAGAGGGGGAAAACATGGACAATTCATCATGCCAACCTATCTGTTGTCAGATCTCCGTCGTTCTCTGCTACCCGCCCTGCCGCTGGAATATGTTATGAAGCGGGTGAGAGGCCTGTAGAGAGTCTCGGGCCCGACAGGTACTGGGCAGTTTTTCACAACCAGATAGGAACGCGAAGGGAATGGACAGGTCCCAACCAACGACGAGAACAACGCGGGGTTCGGCGCCGCGCGCGGCACCATACGCACGCACACACACACACACACACACACACACACACACACACACACCACGCATATAGGCCTACGTGCGCGCGCGCAAGCGCGAGAAGGTTCAAGAACCTTGGTTCTTTATGAGCTCCTTTCAGTTTAAAATTCACTTCATCTTCATTAAAACGAGATAAACGTCTCAGCTTTATGGGAGAGAAGTGCAAAAAGACATTTCTTTCGAATTACGCTTCGCCATATCCTTCCTACCTCCCCCCGCCGCACACACACACAAACACACACACACACACACACAACACACACACAACACACACACACACACACACACACACAAACACACCCTTCCCTCATCACCCCGCGCATCAAACATAATGCCCCGAGTTTGGCAGGCAGACCAGTCGGGGCTTTTCACTCTCACCCCTGTTCTGCAGCATCGTGGCTTTTCTCAGCAGTCATTTTGGAATCCAAGAGAAAAAAAAAGAAAAAAAAAAGAGAAAAAAGCAAGCAACCAAGCAAGTAAACAGACAAACAAAACAAACAAACAGAGAGAAAGTCTCCCAGCGTTCTGTGGCCCTTTCATGCCCTGCTCTCGCGCTGACCTGTGTCTCACTCTCTGCTCCACTTCAAGGTCTGCCAGAGTTTTTGATGTCGGCGACGGTCGGAAGAAAGGGAAAGAAGAGAAGGAGAGTTGGGGGGTGCGGGGTGGGGAGATGCGGGGTGGGGGGTGTGGGTGTGGGGTGGAAGGTTGGAAGGGCAGGGAGGGAGAAGATGAAGGTGGGGCGGGGGAAAGGTGGAGGACAGGGGGGTGATGGCGGTGGGGGGTGGGGGGGGGGGGGGGGGGGGGAGGGGGGGGACCAGTGTCCTTAGTTTTATCGGGATTGTCAATCCTGAACAGAGGCGCGAGTTGGGTTCTAAAGCGAGGTCACTGCAGGCGGCTCCCCTCCCCCCCCCCCCCCCCCTTTTTTTTTTTTCTTCTTCTTTATTCATTTTTTTCTTACGCACCAGAGCAAAGGTAGGCTGAGTTACTGGGCCCACCAAACGAATGGACCAAACGAGTTACGAGATAGACGCAACGCAATTCGACCTATTGGACTTCTTCTGGCAGGACAACCAACATTAACAACACCAGAGGGACACACAGTCACATGTCCTTTCCATCTCAGTAGAAAATGTTGTCTTAGATGAACAACCAGGATTACCAATTGGAACCGAAGAGGAACAGGGAGATGATGAAAATGATAAGCACGATGTTATTTTTATAATGGTATTGGTACCATAATCATAATTGGGGAAACGTTGTCTATGATTTTGTTTTAGAGGCCCGTTTTACCCACAGATTGATTAATTAATGTTGAATTCTTTGTATTGTGTGTTTTACGTGCCTGCAAAAGCATTTTCCTTGTGCATATGGGGATATAATAATTAAAAACAAGTCTGAAGTCTGAATATTTTCGTCATACTATTAATGATGATAGTCATGCTAATAGCCAAATGATTATTGATATGGCAAAGATAATACGAGTAAATATATAAAAAAAAATGCAAGTGAACAGAAATTTAGAAAATGAAAAAAAAAATAAAAAGAATGAAGTTCGTACTGGGATATTTATAGTGATACCTCTACTACTACTACTACTACTACTACTACTACTACTACTACTACTACTACTACTACAGTTGATTAAAGTTACAAAGAGAAGTATATATGTTCTTCAAGAAAAAAAGTGAAAATGGTCCAACTGCAAAATGCGTCCTTTCGCCCAGCGTGACGCAGTCCTACATGGCCCCAAAGGCTCGTTCAACATTAAACGCACATTCTCCTGCCAGAGCCGCAACATTGTTTATGGCATCCAGTCTGAACTGTGACGTGTAAAATCTGTGCCGTTGGGACATCCCGCACACTTTGACACGGTGCATTTCCGATCATCCGCCCGACATTCGCCATCGCCGACCCAAAGCAGTCGCTACGCGTTTCAACCATCCCCCGACACAACATCCACCGTGTCCAAGTCCTGGCGCCTTGGCTATCGCAGGTGCGGCAACTTTGAGTGCGCCACGCAGGAATCCAATCTCATTGCTAAACTAGGGACCGTTTGCCCACTTCGCACCCACGTAACAAAAACAGCATGCCTACCCACCCCTTTATTAGCACCATCCTACAAAAACTCTCCACGAACACACCACCATTGTTTATCTAATTTACTCATCACAATGGCTTCTCTTCTCTCTTCTCTTTCCTTTATTATCAATGTTTTGTGTACTAATCTATTGATTGCTGACTTGTCTGTTTAAACCTTTGGTACTCTTATTTTTCTTTACAAATACACGTACTTCTTCTCTAAGTATATTTTTATTTTGTTCTCTTCCATTTTGCCTTAAAGGCACGAATAGACTTGTATTCATGGATTTAATTTCATTTTAAAATCTTTGTTTATCTATATATTTTTTTAATGTATTCATTCATTTATCATGACTTATTCCATTATCTATTGAATCATTATCCTCCCCATACTAGTTGTTATTATCGTTATTATGATTATCATTATTGTCACCATTGCTATTATGACGATCATTATTAATTATCATTATTGTTATCATTAGTATAATTGTCATTATCATAATAACTTTTTAATACTTTATCATGAACTTTATTTCTTTTGCATTTTAAAAAACTTCTATTCACTTGCACATTTCTACGATGTTATATTACTATCTTTCCCAGTTGTAAAATATCATAGTATCTATCAGTATAACCATTATCATGTATTATTGTTTCATCATCAATCATTCATTACAGTTATCATCATCTTTATGATATCAGTTTCCTGAAAAAAATAATAAAGTTTATAAAACCTTCTGGTGGTAGTAGAATCCGTTTGTGAGGAAACTGATGATTCAAGCCATAGGCCCGTTGTCAAAGAACGGGCCTATGGCTTGAAACGTCAGTTTCCTCACAAACGGATTCTACTACACCAGAAGGTTTATATAAACTTCATTATTTTTTTCATTTTACAACGAATCCTGCAGTCAACTTTTGTATCATTATCCTGATTATCGTAATTCTAATTCGCATTTTCTCACCCATTCAACCTCTTCCCTCTTCTTTCCAGTTCCATTCACATTCTTAGTTGTTTACCCAAAGCTACAAGTTCTACCGAGATCGAAAAGACAGAAGACTGTGTGTTCGTCTGACGATTTATTTGTTGTTTGTCCCGCCTGTTTAAAGATCAATAGGTTGAAACGCGTTGCGTCCGTTTTGTGACTTGTTTGTTAAATTTGCCCCAGTTTCTCTCTTAAGGGCAAATCTGTTGTGAAGAACAGGCCCTCATCTCTGTGCCGATCCAAAAAAAAAAAAAAAAAGATGCAAAGCATATAAACGTACTCCTAGTTTATCCTGAATAGCGTGAGATATTCCATAAAGAGGAAAAACCGCCTTGGACTGGTGTAACCGTTAGTAATGGCTATTCTGGTAAACATCGGCCATCGTCTGTGAACTGTAATGAACATACCTACAAATTTCAGAAATATCAGCCACGTACTTTCTGAGATATTCCATAAAGAAGAAAAACCGTTTTGAGGCCGTTACAACCGTTAGTAACGGATATAACGGTAAACTAAAACATTGGGCATCATCCGTGACCCATAATGAACATACATGCTAATTTTCACAAAGACCGGCCAAGTACATTCTGAGATATTCTATAAAGAAGAAAAAATTGTTACAATCCGTTACACCCGTTAGTAACGGTATAACGGTAAACTAAAACATCGGGCATCATCCGTAACCCATAGTGAACATACTTGCTAATGTTCACAAAGATCAGCCAAGTACTTTCTGAGATATTCCATAAAGAAAAACAACCGTTACAGGCCGTTTCAGCCGTTAGTAACGGCTAGAACGGTAAACTAAAACATCGGGCATTATTCGTGACCATAATGAACATACCTGCTAATGTTAACAAA
>CM031609.1:15889464-15905956 GCA_018398815.1 Conus ventricosus | reverse complement strand
CAATTGGGGGTAAAATTTCCCCCCCTTTTTTTTTTGGGAGATACAGTGCTCCTTTGAACCTTGACGCATGTGAAAATTTCCAACTGGGGCCCGCCCCCAACTCTCTGTGTGACAGAGTACGACAAACCAATAAAAAATTCCACGATAGAATACACGGGGAAATACATAATACTACATTTACAAAAACTAAGCAAACCTTCCAACCATGAAAGTAACAATCCGAACCACTGGTGATTCACTACCGTTAACATCACTGAAGTGAAAACTGTCACTACACCTGATACAGAGACCAAAAGGGGATATAACCCTGGTTGAGGGGAAGTGTCCCTCTGATGATTTTCCAATGTGCTGACTACGGAGCTCGGCTAAGATAGTCAGCATCCGTATTACAGGAACCCTTGATATGACGGAAAGTGAACGCATGACTCTGCAGCTCCACTGCCCAACTCATGAGTCGACGACTGACTGGCCGGATCCGGTCCAGGCACTGGAGAGGATGATGATCGCTCTCCAGTACAAACTTCCGGCCGTACTTCTTCTTGGGCACGCCAGTGCGCGTCCAATCTGCCTGAGAGATTCAGCAACAGTAGGGGCATTCGATAGTCCTAAGCGGGACAGCCTCTGGGTATCGACTCGCAGATTCTACCACTACCGAAGTGTAGCGGTGACCGCGACCGGATGGAGGACTAATGGGTCCCACCAGGTCGACCCCAACCTTGCTGAATGGCTCCCCAACCCGTGGCACTGCCCCTAGGGGAACACGCTTCAAGCGACCCTTAGGCGTTGTCCGTTGGCAGACATCGCAACTGCGGCAGTACTGCCTAACTTGTGAGTTCATCCCTGGCCAAAAGAAGTCTTGTCTTACTCGCTCGAGAGTCCGCTTGGAGCCCATATGACCTGCCATGGGGGAATCGTGGGCCTGCCGGAGAACAGATTCTCTCAAGCTTTGGGGAACGACAAGCTGCTTGGCCACACGATCTGCCTGAGTGGAAACCCTAAAGAGGATCCCCTTGTGGAGCTTGAAGCTCACCTTGGCGTGTCGGGCCGACAGAGCGGGACGATCCACAAGTTGTCGTAGGCGTTGGACATCCAAGTCCCTGGCCGGGAAGAGGGAAATAATGCTAGCAGGATCGGCCCTTGCCAGAACCTCGTCAGAGATCGGCTGAAGAACGGGACGCAATTCCTGTTCCTGCTTCTTAGCTTTGGCGCGTGTGGTGACTCCCACACACGCCTGTATGGGCAAATCCGTAGACACGGACTGACTGCGTCCGTCTGCGAAGGTGATAGTATTCCCTATGATAAGGGAATACAGAGGTCGCTCCACCGCGATAGCCCATACTTCGCCACAGAAGTAGGGGGTGGAGATAGAAACGAGTACTGAAGGCGGGTGGAGGTAAAACCAGCCTCCAACCCGCACACATCGTAACTGGCGCCCCGCCGGGCCTTAGGGGAAACTAAACCCTTATCCACAAAGAGTGTTGATGCTCCCGAATCCCTGATGGTGTCGACCAAGGATGAACCAACAACAGAAAGAAACACTGGACATTCTGTACCACCAGAAGCTTGGATAGACCCCACGTTAGCCGAGGCGCGAGGATGCTGGAAAGGACTAGCCCCATGACTACCAGTGGCTTTAGGACAATCTTTCCTAATGTGGCCGGGACGACCAAAAAGAAAACACAGTCGGGGCGCTGAAATCCCCGATGAACTGCCTGCCTTGTTCACCCCACTAGCATCGTCGGCGCCTTATTGCTACTAAATCCTGTGGGGGCTTCCTCTCCGTATCTGGGCGATGCCCATAAGCCCTGCGAGCTTCAGCAAACACCTCAGCGGTTGTGAATTCGCAGCCGCGAAATCCTGAGGTGCTGTCTCGCCTATCCGGATCCTCAACTCTGGGGACACAGTGTTGGTGAGCTGTTCAATGAGGATCAGATCCTCCAGCTCCAACTTAGCTAACTGACGCCAGTACCCTAGCGTTTTGCGCAGCCTATCACCAAACTGCACGAAGGTCTCGTCATTATTCTTCTTCATGGACCTAAACTTCCTCCTGTACGTCTCTGGGGTAAGGTGGAAACGCTTACGCAGAGCCAACTGCATGTCTGCATAAGACGCACCTTCGTTTAGAGTGAGCACACACTCCCTTGCAGCACCAGATAACCCAGAAAAAAGGTGCATAGCCTTTTGTTCCTCAGACAATTGGTATGAACTAGCAACCTTGTCAAAATGCTCTAGGAACATATCAATGTCCTCGCTAGGTCTGAACTCTGGAAGCTTTAACTTTGGGCCTCTAACTCTATCACCTGCCTGGTGATTAACTCCCTGACTTACAGATGCGGGAGACCGCGAAAGAAGTTTTCCATCTCCTCCCTACGCAGAGCCTCCATCCTGTCTAGTTCTTCCCTACGGAGGGCTTCCTGCCTGGCAGCCTCTTCCCTGCGCAGCCTAGCCTCTTCCCTATGCAGAATCTCCTGTCTGTCAGTCTCCTCTCTGCGCAGGGGCCTCCATCCTATCTAACTCTTCCCTTCGCAGAGTTTCCTGCCTAGCAGCCTCTTCCCTACGCTGAGCTTCCTGCCTAGCGGCCTCTTCCTACGCTGAGCGCCCTCTTCCCTACGCTGAGCAGCCTCTTCCCTACGCTGAGCAGCCTCTTCACTACGCTGCCGCTCCAGAAACATCAGGACGGACGTGATGTCCTGGGAAGGATTCACCACTCCCGACACGGGAGGATGACCCGTCTGACCCGTCCCTTGGGCCCTCGACCTTACCATGAGGAAAGTCTCCCGGGGCATACTCCTTACGAGGGGAAGCCTGGAGAGGAGAAGGTTTCGGTCTCTGCGACCCAACAGAAGCCCATAGTTGCTTGGGCTATGCTCTGGCGCTTCCGAGCGGAAGTGCCAGTGGGGGTCTCGACAGGAGCCCCCCCAGCGAAGAGGTAGTAAAAGTACTCACTGGACTACCTGCTACAGCACTGGAATAAGTAGAAGTTTACCGTAGTCGAAGTACTGGTACTAATAGTAGGGACTACAGTAACATTTTGAATACCTTTCTTCTTCGACGCACGCGTCGCCATACCACCAGCGCCGGACGTCGCCATGACAACTATATCCTACAGTTTCAAATACAGGGGGAAAGACAATTCCACTAGAAAAAAAAACAAATATTTAGGGGCGTGTGTATATGTGTGTATGGTGTGTGTGTGCGTGTGTGCGGACAAGTTCCGGCTGCTCCCCCTCTGGCAACACCGCGCTCTACAGCACGAGCAACAGTGCGGTGGGGCTCACCGAAAAAAAAAAAAAAAAAAAAACTATGTCCGGCTGCCCCCACTCTGGCAACACCGCGCTCCCCCAGCACGAGCAACAGTGCGGTGGGGCTGGCCGGAAAAAAAAAAACAAAAAAAAAAAACTGGCAGACGGAATCCGGAGAGAGGAAAAAAAAAGACACTAGCGTCCGATACAACCCCCTGTACTCAACAACCCGGTAGAGAAAAAAAAAAAAAAAAAAGAACTGGCTAAATACAAAACAGGAACGGAAGACTGAGCGGCAAAAGAAAGGCAAGACTTACGGCCGTACCTGCGTGAGGTACCGGCGGAAGGAGGTCTGGACGCGGGGCGACTCCCCTCGGTCTCGACTCGACCCCCCAGTCACGCCGGATGTTCCCTCAGGCCACAACAAGACTCCCTTCACGCTAGAGTCACCCAGCCAACCCCCCACGAACAAACACGACACACTGACTAAACATATACAAAAACAGACAAAACTAAACAGGTACTCCGCGAAACGAGAGAGACAGTCAGAGCCCTTCACATCCCGGACGAGCCCCCACAATTGTCACGACCGACCCCTGGAGGTCTGCCCTGACAGGATCGGTCTAGGTGGGAGTGAAGGGAGTGACTGACCTCACACGCCCCGCAAGAGACCACACAATAAAGATTACGATACAACACCCCATTTATTCACACCAGCAAAATAAGCATTCCAACATTCACAACATGCACAAACACAATCAAGCACTTCAACGCACACACACGCACAATCACAATCAAGCACTCCCCACACCCACAACATGCACGATTATAAATAAATATTTCACCATACGACGTACACAATCACAAATTACAGCATTCTAGCACATATAACATATACACAATTATAAAGAAATATTTCCAGCATCGATCCTTTCTGACACCATGGAGTGCGTCCACACCCCTGCCCCTGTCAAGCCTGCTGGGAGCACCCTGTCGCACTAGGTGCTCCGAGCCGGGTCGGTTCTCGCAGGGAGTCGCTCAAAGCCGACACCCTCGACTCACAAGCCGGCAGTGAAGAGCGCGTTCCCGGGGGAGGGGGGGGGGGGGAAAGGAAAACGAGGCGCTGTTACTGGAGTCCTGGACGGGGGTCAGGCCGGCCAGTCAAGACGGCGGGCTCCTCTACCATCCGCGGTCCCGACCAGGGTGTGGCCTCGACCAGCGCGTGGCACCATCCAGTCCGTAGTCTCAGCCAGAACGTGGCCTCAACCAGCACGTGGCACCATCCAGTCCCGTGCTCCAGGTGAAGCCCCGGAGGGGGGGAGGACGTAGCTGGGAGGAGAGTCGAAAAAGGGAGGGAAGGAAGAAGTGAAGGAGGAAGGAAAAGGGTACTGAAACCCTGCCGTCAGTACAGTCTGACCCACGCTGTCAAATCTTAACGGCCACTCGCATGATGGGCGAGGGGAAGTCTATTAAATGCACCCACAATCCCAGCTCAACGCAGACCTGAGCATAACACAGTAAACCCATCGAATCAGGGATATTCACTAGGGTCTTCTCACACCCATGCAGGTAAAAGACTGCATTAAACCAACAAGTTATAAAACAAATATGAATTATCTTCACCCTTCTCTCACTCACGTTTAACATTTTCCCCTCTTAGGAAATAAACCAACACAGCGACCATCGCTTAATAACTGTCACCACATTTGCAAATAATAATTCAATGGCATAATTGTCACATTTTATAAACACATTTCAACATAACACAAATCTCCAACCATGCATCCGAACGACAAATCATGCGTACGCACGCTCGCGAACATAAAACTCGTTCTCC
This sequence comes from Conus ventricosus, assembly GCA_018398815.1. NCBI lineage: Eukaryota > Metazoa > Mollusca > Gastropoda > Neogastropoda > Conidae > Conus > Conus ventricosus. The sequence goes on along the minus strand of CM031609.1, from coordinate 15,900,877 downwards.
TTGCACACACAAACAGACGGTGGCCGAAGGATAGAGTCCGGCGAATGTGACAGGGGCGGACGAGCGAGACCAAGCAAGCTCCAACCCTGAATCACCAGGTTCTCTCCCATCCCCACCGACCACCGCATCACCAGATGCACAAACAGGGGAAAGAATTTTGGAAACAATAGGAAATTGCGCAAAAGAGGAGACTAAGTCGACTAACAACAACAAACCAAAAAAAACAAACCACGAAACTGATGCTTACCAGCTACCCGTGGGTGACCCCGAAGAGGCGGGTCAAACGACTCTCTCTACCCTCTGTCCAGTCGAGAGGACAGAGGCGAAGATGCGGAAACAGAAGAAGTGATGTCCCTCTCCTACAGGCCGACTGCAGGAATTGAAAGTACTGACTGTACTCTCGATGATACGGTAAAGAACCAAGACTGAGCAGGCGCCCCCAGAGACATCTTCCGCTCGAGTGAAGAGCTAACCTCCCTCAGCAATGGCGGCGAACATGCCACCCTACGTCACAGAGTGAGCATACTTCAAACTAAAAGAAATGAAGCACGTGCGACAGGTAAAAAGACAGGCGAGAGGCCGATAGACAGAAAGTTCGAGAGAAAGGTACCGGCCACCCGTGAACTTGCAGGATAAATAGCACGGGCGGTGGAATTAGAGAGAGAGAGAGAGAAAGCAAACCGAAGTTGAGCTGAACTACACCAAGGTGCAACCGCACCACAAGCCACATCAAGGGACGGATACACGACAACAGCAACGACAATAAACAAATAAGTAATTCCGCCACCCTAGGTGGGTCGAACGTCGTAGGCCTCGTGACAAACTCGTGACAAAGAGTAGAGCGCAGATTAACATTTGTGTGATAAAATACTTTGTTCTCAAAGAGAGCGTGCTTGTAGTTGTCGTGAGTTATATTTTTTTTGACAACTTCTTTACTTATGCCCTTAGCTTTTTTCATTACAGAAGTCTGGCTAGCAACGCTATACATCTTCGACCGCAAACCAACATATTCTTTGATAACTGTCCCATTAAGTTCATCCTTCATCTTTCCAATTACTTTCTTGTCTACAGTTGAATGTAAAGGCGAATCTTTTGGATAGTCACATGTGTCGTACCACCCATCAACTCCTTTAGCTACTTCTGTTTCTAAATCCTTATAAAAGTCTTCTGTGGGACGTCTAGAATAAAAGAGTCAGTGTCTGTGTAAAGGACTCTTGCTTCTGGGTACAGTGGTTTAAAGTAGTCGTACAGAAATTCTAACATCAATAACTTTGACAACTCTAATACAGTAAAGCCGATAAACACTGGCTTGTCCAACTTAACATCCTTTTTCTTCATCATAATGCCAACCAGGCTGTCGTTAAATCTTCTAAAGTCTTGATAGTTGGGTTTAGAGGCAAACTTAATTGCTTGGTTTTCTTTTGTAATTAATTTCACATCTTTACGTTTGTGTGGATTTTCCATGGTTTTGCCAAAACAGCTGTTGTTCATCAGTTTAAAGAAGTCTTTTTCTGAAGCGTCAGTAGCTTGGGTTCTAAGATCAGTATTCTTCTTGATGTATGGCCTCATAAAGGGCTCTTGATCAAAAGCAATGATTCTATGAACAGCTGTCAGTTTCAGACCGTGTCTTAGGTAAAACTGTAACAGTCTGTAATGACAAACATACTTAGTTTTATGTCTAAGATTGGGAACAAGTTTAGGAGGTTCTGTGGGGGTCATCTTTAAGCTTTCTGCGGCCAGAGGATAATCGTTGTGAAGATCGTGTAATTCTTTAGGATATTCTAAGTCTACTTCTAGAATAAAACCATACTGTTGATCTGGCGTCAAACTGTCCAACCACTTTAATGCCCCTTGAATATTATTTGTGCCATGTCCTGTGTACATCTTGAAGTTACGTAATGGAAGCGGCTGGCTCATGGCCCATCCATACAGATTGTTAGCGTCTAAGTACATTAAATAGTTGGATGGTTTAGTGGGATCATAATCATCTAAGTACTTGTTGTTGGCTTTGCAGTAAGGATGTGAGGCCATGCTAATACCTCCCCTTAGACCGCCTTCAATCATCTGAAGTGTGGGTAGATCAGAAATTAAGTCAATCTGGATGTTTGTAGACTTTAAGAACGCATCCCAAGATAACCCTGGGGCAGAGATGTAATGTGACGAGTCTAGACAGTAATGTTTCATGCATGTAGATCTGTAATTTGAAAGACGTCTGCCAATAAACACACGTCAGCCAATAAATATTGATCGTGATAATCGCCCATTGTTTGACAGTGTAATTCTGTCCAGGCTTTCTGTGCGTATTCATAGTCAGCATCAGTTATGTCTTTGCCTCCAAGACTAGAAAAGAATGCGCCTTTAGGAGGAAGCGAGTCTTCGTCAAACCTGTCCCACGAGTTCATGTATTCATAAGGATAGACGCCTTTGCGCACCAAAGATGGATCAAAATATTGTTTAGTGATTGGAAAGTCTTGTAGAGATCCTGCTAACTTATCTAAACTCCCCATCAGATGTTGGGCAGAGTCATAAAAGGATAAAGAGTCAAGAGTAAAAGTCATGTACTTTTCTGAAGACTGTGCAATGCAGGTAACCCTCTTATATTCAGAAGTCACTGCATGCATGATAAAATGAGAATCGTAGCCTCGTAGGTTATGAAAGAAGATAGGCAGTTTCCATTTCTTAGGATCAACCTTAAGTTGAAGATTACAATTGTTGTGTGCTGCCCCTCTAAACTTTCCAGTAATGTGATCGTGGTCTCTTACTGTCGCGTCTTTACTGTTAGGTGTTAGCTCTAAGCCGCAAATCCAACAGTGAGTGGCTGAGTCATAACGTTCTTGGTCTTCAGGAGTCATAACAATGTCTGAAAGATTTAGTTGGTTGGATAACTGATTGCGAAGTTGTTTCATCTGCTCTAAAAATCTACTAGCTGCGTTGGGACCTCTGTAAATCTCTGGTGCTGTGTGTTGACCGTCTGACCTAACAACAATAAAGGCATAAGAACAGATCTGATGGTAGGTTAATAACGTTGTGTTTTTGTTCTTGCTGTTGTGGACCATAGTACTGCGGCAAGAGCGATTCAAAGTCTGCATAAACCACGTATGGGCTCATTTGCATTTTGTGTAAATTCTTAAAACTAACTTTAGACCCTGGTTTAGGTGTGAGGAGTTTGGTTTCACAGCCTACAAAACTTTTACAATGAGTTCTATGACTGGCGGCTGCTTCTATAGTTGGGATTCTAACCAGACACCTTCTACAAAGCTCTTGTTTAAAATTGTCTTTTGTAGTATAAGCCATAAGTCTGCTTATTGTTCTGATTAATACATAATGACTGTTTGCACTATCTGCAAACAGTATCAAGTCTACATGCTTGTCAAGTGGTTCGCCAAAAGTAGGAGCGTTGGGAGAAATCCTTAGAGGCACTAGATTGTCTTTTACAGACCATATGTATACGTTTACGGCGATTGGTTTGTTTTGCTCTTCAAATTGAGATATACTTTCTATACTTACTGGGAAGGCTATGTTATTAAAGTTCAGGCTATCTTTGTATTGGTTATAATTAGAAAACTCTGTTTGCATGATTTTTGACAGGATGTAAATGCGCTAAAACACACCACATAAAACACATGTTGTCAAAATTATGTATGTTTAAGACTGCCCGTTTTAACTCTAACCTTTTTGGGAGACGAAGGTAAGAATTGCCAACTATAGGATAAAACTTTGTTTGTCTTAATCTAATTTCAAGGACTGTTCCTTCAGACCATCCAGAGCCCCTTAACTTTGCCTCCTCACTTGCATGGTTAAACTGTGTAAGCATGTAGTCAGCCCAGTTAAAGTCGTGATAGCTAATAACTTCTTTCTGTTTAGTTGAAACCCAGTACTTAGACGCAAGATTTCCAGCCGTCCACCCTCACCCTGGTTCCCAGCAGTTGGCCCTGAAGTTCTTGATGCTAAACGTGTTAGACGTAGGGCCGAAAGGCAGTGGTTAAAGACAAACCTCGAGATTCACAAACAAATTTTGCGAATTGCTAGTAATGCTGTGAATGAAATTGTTCAAAAAGCAAAATCAGCCTTCTACAATGCTAAAATATTAGCATGCACAACAACCAAGCAATTGTTTAAGGTCACTGATACACTCATGGGGAGAACAAAATCATCTCCCTTTCCTTCATCTGTCTGTCCCTCTGACATTCCACAGAAATTTTGTGACTTTTTCACTAGCAAAATTAGACTTATCCGTGAAAGTCTGGATGCTCAGTCAGTATCTGAACCTGATATTCCATACAACTCTTTTTCCGGCATTTCATTGACTGACTTTGAACCTGTGACAGTTGCTGTTGTCAAAGAAGTCATCGACAAGACTGTTATCAAAACTTGTGCACTGGATCCTCTTCCATCTACTTTACTATCTGCATGCATGGATGTTTTGTTGCCATATATCACTAGTGTGGTAAATGAATCTCTCACTTCTGGTTGTTTCCCACCTGCACTGAAAGCTGCTGTTGTCCGACCTCTTTTGAAGAAACCCTCTCTTGACCCTGAAAACCTAAAAAATTATCGACCTGTCTCCAACTTGTCTTTTCTTTCAAAGATAATTGAAAAGATAGCACTTCTCCAACTCCAAAACCACCTTGACCAAAACAACTTGCTCTATTCGTTGCAGTCCGCCTATCGCACTGGACACAGTACAGAAACTGCTCTGCTGAAAATAATAAACGATCTTCTCTCTGCTCTGGATAACGGTCAGGTTTCACTGCTCTCTCTTCTCGACTTGTCCGCTGCCTTTGACACCATTGATCACTCCACCCTCCTCACTAGACTTCAACATACTTTTGGCATCTCTTCTCACGCTTTGGCATGGTTTTATTCCCTTGCTTAAATCTTTGCACCGGGACATCCGGAGTCATGAACCGGGTGTGGCCCAACCCCCCTAGAGTGTCAGGAGATAAGGGCCGAAACACTTGCTTGAAGGGGGCTTCTCTTCTGAGGACTCTCTGCTGCCACGCTCTCCACGAGTTTCTTTCTACTTACCTTTCTGGTCGAACCCAAATTGTCTCTGTTAATGGTTTTTCTTCAAGCTCTGCTGACTTGAATTATGGTGTTCCCCAAGGCTCTGTCCTTGGTCCCATTCTGTTTGTTCTATATACCCAACCCATCTCTGACATCGTAGCTCATCATAACATTTCACACCACTGCTTCTCTGATGACAATCAAATCTACATCTCTGGTGACATTTCTCTCCTCTCCTCCATCATCGATCGCTCACAGCTCTGCATCTCTGACATAAAGGCATGGATGACTTGCAACAAACTTCAGTTAAACAATGACAAAACTGAACTGATCTTCATTCTCCCAAAACGGCTCATGTCTACAATCTCTGTTCCTTCTTCTGTCCAACTTGGTACCTCTCTCATTCAGACCTCTACCACTGTGCGAAATCTAGGCGTTGTACTTGATCAGACACTCTCTTTTCAAAATCAGATTTCGTCTATCTGCCGTGCTTGCTACTCGGAGCTTCGGCGAATCAGTTCTGTGCGCCACCTTCTGTCTGAAGAAGCCACCAAGACTCTGGTTTCTGCTTTCATTATTTCAAGACTTGACTACTGTAATTCTCTTCTTGCTGGTTGTCCACAGAATCTTCTTGCAAAATTGCAGAAAGTTCAAAATAATGCTGCTCGCCTTGTCTCGAAATCTCCGAAAACCTCTCATGTTTCTCCCTTGCTTAAATCTTTGCACTGGCTTCCTGTTGAAAAACGCATCAAGTACAAACTTTCTTTGCTCTGTTACAAGGCATTGGACGGCCTCGCTCCATCTTACCTCTCTAAACTTCTGTCGACCTATACTCCTTCTAGACAGCTTCGCTCTTCCTCTGACACTCGCATTTTGCAAATCCCTGTTTTCGGGCCAGAACACTTGGTGAACGTTCTTTTTCTTTTCAGGCTCCTTCCTGCTGGAACAATCTCCCTTATGCACTCCGAAACTCAAACAGTCTTTCTTCTTTTAAGTCCTCCCTCAAAACTACTCTCTTCAAAACATAATTTTTCTGCTCCTTCACTGGTGTGTGGGTGTGTGCGTGTGTGTGTGTGTGTGTGTGGTGCGTGTGTGTGTGTGTGTGTGTGTGTGTGTGTGTGTGTGTGTGTGTGTGTGTGTGTGTGTGTGTGTGTGTGTGTGTGTGTGCGTGTGTGTGTTTGTGTGAGTGTGTGTGTCTGTGTGTGTGTGTGTCTGTGTGTGTGTTAGGGCTTATTGCTGTAAGCGCTTAGGGCTTTTGTTTAAGATTAAGCGCACTAAATGTTCCTTATTATTATTATTATTATTATTACTTCAATGTTACTATCATCAGGCGTTATATAATCAATCAGAACGGTCAACAGCACTTTTACTGGCGGCTCCATCTGAAGAAACTCTGGGATTTTAGAGATAGCATGTGCCACGCTTTCATGAACATTTGTGGGGTTAATGATGTCCATGTCTACTTCACTAAACATATTGCTTAATTGTTTGTCACTGTCAAATATTTCTTCCATCGTATATAGTTTTCCATCCTCGAATTTACTTGTGGTCGTCATTTTTAAAGCCATAACATTTACGTAAATTAAAAAAAATAAATGTAAATAAAAGTAAGTAAAGCAGGCCTTTTATTCTTCACCCAAGCGTTGCAACACTTCAAGCCATGTTAACCTTACAATAACGCCTGCTAATATTTTAGCTTTTTCTGAATCACTACAGTCAATAAAATAACTTCAAGCAAGACCACCACCATGATTACTACAAAAACTAAACGTTTGTTGAGAAGGAAACATCGTTTCTTTAAGAAATTGAAACTACATCCTAATTCAGAAAGATTACTGGTTAGGTATAAACATATTAAGAGAAGGTGTCAGAGAGAATGTAGCTTGCTCACTCCAATTATGTTAATTCAATGATTTCAGAAGGTGATCATCAAAACAAGAAATTATGGTCTTACATAAGGAGTAAGAGACAGGACAACATTGGGATTCCAGACCTGAGAAACAACCAGAATAACCTAATACAGGACCCTGAAGGGAAAGCAAACTTACTAAACAAGCAGTTTTGTTCAGTTTTCTCAAATCCCAAACCTTTAATTAACGTTAGACTAAAAGATGATGATAAACTCCCTGAAATGCATAACATCAAAGTAAACAAAGCAGGATATTTAAGTTACTGACCAACATCAATGAAAACAAAGCTACGGGTCCCGATGGCGTTCCTGGCAAGCTCTTAAAATTATGTGCCAGTGAATTGATGAGGTATACCAACTACTTTACCAAGCTTCGCTGGATCAAGGAGTAATACCTGATGAGTGGCGAGATGCGAGAAATTGTTCCCTTATTCAAAAAGGGTGACAAAACAAAAGCAGAGAACTATAGACCTGTATCTCTTACATCTATATCAGCTAAACTACTTGAACACATAATATATATAGCATAATGGACCATCTTGACAAATATGACTTTTTAAATAACGCCCAGCATGGTTTTAGACAGCGAAGGAGTTGTGAGACTCAACTTATAACAACTCTCAATGATTTTAATAACTGTCTTAACAACAGACAGCAAATAGATGCAATTTTATTAGACTTTTCTAAAGCCTTTGATAAGGTTGACCATGAGGGCCTGCTGCTTAAATTAGAACACATTGGCATTGGTGGTTCTTTGCTAAAATGGGCTAGACCATCCTCGTTGGGAGAACGCAGAAAGTTGTTGTGGAAGGGTCGTCATCACATTGTAAACCAGTCTTGTCAGGTGTACCACAGGGAACTGTTTTCTGGGGCCCTTGTTTTTCTTAATTTATATAAATGACATAAGTAGAAATCTCTCTCCTGGAACTACTATAAGGCTTTTTGCAGATGACAGTTTAGTATATAGAACAATTAGAAGCAAGAATGATACACGCATTCTACAAGAAGATCTAAACGCTTTACAAGAGTGGGAAAGAACTTGGAAAATGGAATTTCATCCCCAAAAGTGCCAAGTGTTGCGTATATGTAACAAACGCTCACCAATTAGATCAGATTATTCTATTCATGATACTATTCTTAAAGAAACTAATGCTGCAAAATATTTAGGCGTGATTATAGATAGTCGTCTCAAATGGAAAGAAAATTACAATTTAGTATGTAAGAAAGCAAATAACATCTTAGCTTTCTTATACAGGAATATCAATGACTGCCCCCAAAAGGTTAAAGACGACTGCTACAAAACACTGGTTAGACCAGTACTGGAATATGGTTGCTCAGTTTGGGATCCTTACCATCTAAAGGATATTAATAACCTCGAAAAGATTCAGAAGAGAGCAGCACGGTTCATAACAGGGAACCACATCAGAGAAAAGGGGAATACTAGGAAGAATATGAGGAAATTAGAATGGGAAACCCTTAGAAGAGAGAAGAGCTTTTATCAAACTTAACATTTTTTTCAAAGGGAGAGCTAAAGTAATTGATATTCCAATGGAACAACTAGTATTGAATAAAAGTAGCACCAGGAGTGGCGGTCAATGTTATACCATACCAGCATCAAATATTGACAGCCACTTACATTCTTTTATCCCAGTTCTGTACGGCTGTGGAACTCACTGCCGGTGCCATCAAGATTGCCACAAATGCAATCTTTTTTAAAAAACAAATTGATTCGACAGTTTTGAGATCTGCATATTGATGAGTTTCTATTTTTACTTCCCCAGATTTTACTATTGCCTGGGCCTGAGTTTGGCCATTTTTTAACTTCTTGAATATCGAGTGCGACCCCTTGTTGCCAAATTTGCTCCAGGGGCCAACAGTCTGAGTCGCACTGTTTTATGCTATTTTATTTTACTTTTTAACATGCGCGCTGGTGACCTACTCGTTTTTGAGTGAACCAGTATTTTAGGAAGAAGAAGAAGAAGAATGTTAATCACTTTGATTGCCTCGTTAAATAGTTCACAATGATCTTTTATTATATTGTTTACATCATTCTCAAAACCAAATTCACTAAACTCAATGTTTAATACTTCATTGTTTCGTCAAATAGTTCATTACAATTCTTTAAATCAGATTCACTGAGTTCGGCAGCCATTTTAAATCTAAAATTAAAAAAATATTGTAAATGTAAATTCAGCTGTTATTCATAGTCTTTCTAATCGTAAAACCTGATCAGTTTAAAGGTAACAGTTACTCCTTCAAGGTCATCAGACACATGCAGGTCAGCATCTTCGGGGGCAATATTATCAAGTAAAATAGCAAAAAGCTTTATAACTGGTTTAGGCCAAGACTCTGGGATTTTACTAACAGCTTTCAATACGCTTTCTCGCATAGTTAAGCTTTCAAAAAGTTCTGTTATAAATTCATCAAACATGTCCTTTAACACTTCTTTATCAACTCCTGCATTAATCGCCCACCCAAAATCATCAAATATTTCTGTAAGCTTTATAACTACCTGGGGGTTCATTTTTAAACCAGATTAAAAACAGCAATTAAAAAATAATTAAGTAACCAGTTTTTCTCCCTCTCCCTCATTCACTCCCTCATCTCTCTGTGGTGTGTCTCTCTCTCACACACACGCACGGATACACACACACACACACACACACATATATATATACACACACGGGAATCATTCACACAATAGACAGGACTGTGCTTGTGGGGGAAAGTGAAAGGGGCTTTTTGTGGTTCACACTTGAGCGACGTAAATTCGAGACAGCCACCAAAAGCACTTATCAAAGTCCTGAATGAATCACAGGATCTCTTTCAAAGTTCCTTCGGCAGCCGCCTGAAAAGGGAGCCTAAAAAGGAGGTGTGCAGGGCGTTGAAGCAGGTTTTCAGGAGAAATGTTTGCCAAATGGTTACGCGTAACCGTTACTATTTTCAGAACCATGTCATACTATCGTCAGTATTCCAAAACCTGCTAGCAGGCGGTTACGCGTAACCGTTACTATTTTTAGAAGCACGTCACAGTAGTTCAGAAAACTTGACAGACAGGTGGTTATATATAGCTGTTTCTGTTTTAGAACCACGTCATTCCAATCGTCAGTAGTTCACAAAACTTGTCAGCATTAACCGTTACTTTCTTGGGAAGCTCGGAGCTGATCTGTTTTTGGTAGTGTGAGAGGGCGTGACCAATACTCCCTAAATTCAGGGACTTGCAACATGGAATTAATCTGTTTTAACTTGCCAGAAATATACCTCATGGGAAGACCGACAGTGAAAAACTGTGGATATCCAAAAAGGATCTTTGCAATAGCACGCAATTTGCGCGCATGATCATCAGAATAATCACATTTCTCTTTGAGCCATTGTGCCCAGTTTTGAGCAATCCTACCTTCTTTCCTTTGCTCACCAAACCATTTTTTTGCACAGGATTAAAAAGTTCCCAAACTGGATGTAAATCATCATCGTTTGGGCATCCTGTTTCTTTACATTTTTAACTCCCTTTTGCAACCTTGCCACAATTTCGTTTTCATCAAATGTTTTCTGCAAAAAGGTTTTCAGAAAAAGTTTCTCTTGAAATCGTTGAGTTAATATCTGCTTGATTTGATGCAAGATAGTTATGCAGCTCATGATTGGTCATCTCTTTCCTGCTTTTCTTTTTTCCTTCCTTTTTTTTAAACAATTGTAAAAGAGATTTTTGGGCTGTTTTGACAGTTTTTGTGGACCTTCTCTCTCTGCTTTACGAGCTACTTCAATCATTTTTTCAAAGTATCTTATATTTTCATGTAAAGTATTCTTTTCTTCTTCAGTCCACAATTCTGTTGGTGTTGGGGGTGGTAATGGGAGATTTTGAGCGTGTTGAAAAGTAGAAGCTTGATCCATGTCAGGTAGAATTAAAGTTGATGGCTGTGTTGAGAAATCTAATAGATTTTGATGAGCATCTTGCGATTCCAGAAGTTCTCTCTCTAATTCTGAAGAAATGCTGTCTTGAGACATAAATATTTCTGGTAAAATCACTTCTCTCACAGAAAACACACACACGTCTGCACAGCACAAGCCTCCAATGTGAAATGGCGAGACAGTTAATACAGGTTGCTAACAACAACAATGTCACGTGATTTAAGCCCGTCCCGGCGAAAAATGATGTCATACTCCCTGTCGATTGGTTGAACGTGCACACGTGATGGGCGAGCTATGGCTTGATGATTAATAATGCAGGATTAGTCAGGCTCCTGTGCAACAGTGCGTGCAAAACTGATTGCAGCAACCAATATTGATTAGAAGCAGTCTGGGGCGGACTGTCAAGCCATATAAATGTTTAGTTGATTTTATGTGCCTGGAGAGAATGTAAATATCTATGTTCACGATCACCAAATCTTATCTAGCACGTAAGCCCCCGTTTTAAAGTACTGATTACGTCGATTTTTGCTGTTTTTGCGTTTTAATTTTGTTTGTAAAAAGGTGTTAATTTTGGCCAAAACTGACATGAGA
>CM031609.1:15879464-15884464 GCA_018398815.1 Conus ventricosus | reverse complement strand
CTACCTGCGATTTGCCATCTCTCCTTTTCACAATTCTTATGAAAAGCACAATATAATATGATCACGATCCATGACACTTCACTGAGGAATCTCCATCCTCACTTATTGCAAATAATGCATTACTACACAAGCGACTGTATGCTCCAAGCATAACTACATTCACATGAACAAGTCTCACAAAGAAAATATGAACAAGTCTCACACAAAAAATATGAACCATAGCCAACTGGAATGAACCCATATCCAATCAACATAACTGTCATCAACACATATTATCAACAAAGCACCCCGATATGACTGACTTCCTCTGAGTTGCAGCTTGCTAGACTACACGGCTTAAATATCAGCTCCGACATTCTGTCGCCCGGGGAATGTACTGCACTCGGTACCTGTAGGGCTGCAGTGCCATTGCCCAACGCAGAACTCTGCTGTTTTTCAGCTGTGCCTCCTGCAGGAATTTGAGTGGTTGGTGATCTGTCTCTATCACGAACTCTTTCCCATACAAGTATTTGTGGAACTTCTGCACGGCCCACACGACAGCTAAACACTCCTTCTCTACAGTTGCGTACCCTTCTTCACACTTTGTCAACTTCCTGCTAGCATACCTCACAGGAAACTCGACCTCTTCATGCTCCTGCAGCAATACTGCACCTATCCCACCACCTGATGCATCTGTCCGCAACAAAATGGTTTGGACATATCTGGTAGCTTCAAGATGGGACGGGAACCTAGTCTTTCCAGCACCGTCTGCAGTGCTTGCTCTGCAGCGTCTGACCATTCGACCACTGCCGGTTTCCCTGCCTTGACCAAATCACTGAGAGGACTCGTGATCGCAGCGAAATTTGGAACAAACTCCCTATAGAAACCAATAAAACCTAGCAGACTCCTGACTTCTGTTTTGGTCTTTGGTCTCTCTGAATTCATCATCTTCTCCACCTTTCCTCTTTCTGGCTGCTTTGTGTCGCTTCCGACAACAAAACCTAGGAACTCCTACGGTCTAGCCCTTCATACAGTGACACATCCCTGTATGACTCTTCTGGAAACTTAGGCAACAAAATCTCCCCTTCTTCTGCTGAGTCCTTTCACCTCATCAATGATTGCTGCTGCGCCTATGTGCTGAGTCTCACGCTGAATATATTTGCGGAGAAAATTCGCATGGAAAAGTTTTGGTTTCCCATTCACATCAATTCGGTAATCCCGACCGACCTTTTCAGTGATGGTGAATGGTCCTTTCCAATGCATCAGCGGGTTGTTGTGACCCGTGGGAAGCAGTAACAGGACTTGATCTCCCACCTTGGGGGATTGCTTCCTCACCTTCCTGTCATATTGCTTCTTCTGACCGACCCTAGCCTCCTGCAAACTTTCCCTTGCAACCTTACGTGTCTCATACCTGTGCCCACCTTTGGAACAGGGCGAGATTGGGCCAATCAGATCAACAGCCACTCTCCTGAACGGTGTGTCAATTAAAGGGGATGTTTAAGAGGCGCCTTCCTCTTCACCCCTCTTGTGGCTGACCTTTGACACACGTCACATGACATGCAAAAACGCTTTAGTCTGCCATTGCTCCTGGCCCAATGAAAATCATCGAAGATTCGGTCAGCTGTTTTGCTGGTGCCGAGATGACCCGCCATGAGCGACTCGTGACCCACTGACATGACAGTGTCACGATAACCTGCTGGTACCTCTAACTGAGTGGTCACCTTACCTGTCTTCCCCTTGGTGAACACTCGGTACAACAGCCCCGCCTTTCACAAGAAATTCTGCCTCACCTCCTCTAACCTCCTGTTTCTCTCCACCCTCTTGCCAACTCCCAAGACTTCACGAGCGAAGGGTCTTGTTCTTGCGCTGCCCTAAACTCATCAGCGACACATCTATGCCTGACTTCCTTGCCGGAACGACTAACGGTTTATCAACCTTTCCCTCCTTCTTGCTCCGTGTTTGAACTGCTGCCCCTGTAGCAGTCAACAACCCAGGATCCCCTGGATCCCTTGCACCTGGAATATTTCCAATGATCAAATCGTGAAGGGGTTTCTCCATCACCAACGCAGACAACTCGCCTGAGAAGTAAGGGGTACGTACTTCTATCTTAGCAACTGGAAACTCCCTCACAGTGCCATCGATTAGAGTACAGGTCTGGATTTGCCCTGTCAAATCCCCTTTATCGACCAGCGTTGTTCGTACTACACCGCATAAAACAACCAGTGTCTCGTAACACTTTCACCCTCTGCTGGCCAATCCACCCTTCTTCCACTGGTAACGAACCACTCAGCCTAGTGCCCTCCATCCCTGACACTGACTGCTGTCCAGTGCTAGCCATAGGCTGCACTCCACCCTCTTCAGACTGAATCCCCTTTGGTTCCACTGCGGGTCGTTTCCCCTGACGACCCTTACCCACCTCTTGCAAGGCTGCTGCTTCTGGAACCTCATGCGACAATCCCTCGCCACATGTCCCTTCTTGTGACAAATGAAACACCTAATGTCCCTTTGCCCTTCCTTTCTGCCCCACCACTGGGTTTGCAGACTTTGCAGAAAACTCTCCTAGTCTCCTTGCACTCTTCTCACCTGTGCCTAGCACCTGTTTCTCCTGCACCTTAGTGCCCAAACGTGCCTCTCTATACACCTCTGCGAACTTCAACAACTCTCCTGCTGTCTCTGGCTGTCTTTCTTTCAAATTTTATGGTTAACTCAGGGCCGCAACCTGACAAAATCTGTTCCTTCATAACTAGCTCTTTCAATTCAGCGAACTCCTTCTTCGTACCACTCAACTCTAACCATTCTCAAAATAGTGATCCAAACGTGCACCAAACTGAGTGTACGTCTCACCTGCTTGTAATTTAGCTGAACGAAACTTCTTCCTGAACCCCTCCTCTGTGAGGTCAAATCCTTTCATCAACGATTCCTTCCACGCGCTGAAATCAGACTGTTGTTCTGCTGGTAACGCAGTGAAAATTTGTAATCCCTTACCCGTCAGTAACGCTGACAAAATGACTGCCCACTCTTCTGAAGGCCAACCCTGACTGGTCGCAAACGTTTCGAAACGACTGATGTATGCATCAATCGAATCGGTTCCTTCAGAGAATTTTGGCAACTTGGGTCGGGGAGCATAGCTGCGCACAGAGTCACTGGAAAGTGAGCTACCATCCTCGGTGGTCTCCCTTTGTATTCTCACTTTCTCCAACTCTAATTGAACCTTAATCTTTCCGTTTTCTGCGCTTCCCTTTAAATTCTTTCTGTTTCCTTGCTTCATTCTTTCTGTTTCCTCCCTAGCCTGATTATCATTAGCCTGAATCCTTAACCTTTCTGTTTCTTCCTTTTCTACCGCGACAACGTCGTCTTTTCCGCGCGTTCATCTCTTTCCATCTTTTGTTGGTTTTCAACGAATGCACGCAACTCATCTCCTGAGTAACCTAGATCACGAGCGACACTCACAAGTTGTTCAATAGGGGTGTTCTTTTCTTCCGCCATTATATCTTCTTTTTTTTTTTTTTTTTGAACAAGATTTTATAACAACGACAGCCAAACTGGTGGTTACCGACACGAGTGACGTAATACACAATCGAATGAATGATAATATTAGCTTGGGACAACGAAAATTAGTTTTTTATAAGACGCCCAGCGCCTGACCCAACTATGAGAGCGAATTATAGGCAATCTGTGCGAAATAAGTTACCCTGGGGCTGAAATGCCAAGCCTAGTATTAACTATCTTGGAGGCAATGCCAAGCCTAGTATTTAACTATCTTGGGAACATACATAAGACAACCCCTTTGTCTTAGGATTACAATACTTGAATCCCACCCAGTTTTCCTCTCTGAGAAGTTGAACAATTATAATAAATGGGCCAGAATATCCTGGCAGGCTCGCCAATAAATTGTCAACCTCGGGTGATGTCAGTGGAGGAAGGACTTGCGCACAGCCCAAACACACTCACAAGCTTGCTTACAATCTCATTCATATATCATGCATTCGTCACATCAAACCACTAGTAAAGTCTATAACTTTACTACACATAAATCATAGAAAGAACATCAATGCATATGGAATCAAACAAATAAACAATCTCTCTCTTTCCTGAACTTCACAAAATCATTTATCTAAAACATCATTAACTAACCCGGGTATAAATAGATTTCTACTTTACCTGGCCAGGTGATCTTAACTATTCACGAATCACTGTCTCTTTTTCTTTTCCTTTTTTTTCTTTTCACTGTCACTTTCACAATACGGCACAACTGCTGGCACTGGTGTTGGTCTGCTGGCACCGGCGTTGGTCTGTCGATGAAAGTGGCGCTGGCCAAGTATGAGGTCGAACCCCAGTGAAGATAGAACAGTGACTATCAACATCGATCTGTTTCTCCTTTCTTTCTTCTGCATTAACGCATTGCACTCTCTCTCTCTCTCTTCTAGTCTGCTCTTATCAATGGACATGGTTGCTTTTCTTTTCTTTTTTTTTTTCTTTTCTTTCTTTTCCTCCTCATTAGTTAGCAGCTCTCTCTCTCTCACATCTCTCCTCAGTTCTTCCTCTGCAGACTATCTCGTGCTAATGCCCCCACTTGGTTCTCTTCCTCTCCTCCCCTCATCTCTCTGCTCTTCTCCCTCAGAGATTACACTCAGACCTCTCTCTCTCTGTCTCTCTGTTCGTTCTCCCCCCTCGTTCTCCCGTTCTCTCACTCTCACATCCTTCTTATTGTGTTCCGATCTGTCTAAAAAGGGCGAGTACCATTGGTCAGTATTTTACCCCTGACACCCCGAAGTTATCTCCCTCTAATTCCATTGGATATTCAAATCATGACAGTCCACGCCTACACACCTTACTCTCTGTGGTGGTAAATTTGGGTCATTTAATTGATTAGCTAGATTTCACCCCCACCACACACTACCTCCCCCCCTTCCCTACTTAACTGGCGCCGTGTGGCTTAAGTCGTGGACACTGGTCACTCTAAATTGGCTAGATGAGTCTGGGTAGGCTCCAAGACGTTGGCTGCAGACCAATCGAGACAT
>CM031609.1:15866964-15874464 GCA_018398815.1 Conus ventricosus | reverse complement strand
AAAAAGAAAAAGAGTTCTCGATGATGATTATAGCACGGCCGACCACAAAGCCCGTATCAGGGCTGCTATCCAGTTGAAAGAACACTACATGTAAGTTTTAAAATCCTGAGACCTGATCGTGATAAGTTTTGAGTTAAAAAAACAGTCTAAAGCGTAGAATATCATGAACCACGTTTAATTCAGATCAAATGGGAAACACTGATTTCCTCGATCGAGAGAGAGAGAGAGAGAGAGAGAGAGAGAGAGAGAGAGAGAGAGAGAGAGAGAGAGAGAGAGAGATTAGACGAGGCAGGGAACAGTAAACAAGTAGGGTAACTCTTGCCCCCACGATGACATAATTATAGGCCCTTACTTCTAAACGGATATTAGAACACCGAATAAGCCAGCAGCAGTGACAACACAGAGCACACAGAGCAATCAAGGAGACGCCCTCCCCACCATCCTCACCCACACGATGTTCCACCATCCTCACCCACACGATGTTCCACCATCCTCACCCACACAATGTTCAACCATCCTCACCCACACGATGTTCAACCATCCTCACCCACACAATGTTCAACCATCCTCACCCACACGATGTTCAACCATCCTCACTCACACAATGTTCAACCATCCTCACCCACACGATGTTCCACCATCCTCACCCACACAATGTTCCACCATCCTCACCCACACGATGTTCCACCATCCTCACCCACACAATGTTCCACCATCCTCATCCACACGATGTTCCACCATCCTCACCCACACAATGTTCAACCATCCTCACCCACACAATGTTCAACCATCCTCACCAACACGATGTTCCACCATCCTCACCCACACAATGTTCAACCATCCTCACCCACACGATGTTCCACCATCCTCACCCACACGATGTTCCACCATCCTCACCCACACGATGTTCAACCATCCTCACCCACACGATGTTCAACCATCCTCACCCACACGATGTTCCACCATCCTCACCCACACGATGTTCAACCATCCTCACCCACACGATGCTCCACCATCCTCACCCACACAATGTTCCACCATCCTCACCCACACAATGTTCAACCATCCTCACCCACACGATGTTCCACCATCCTCACCCACACAATGTTCAACCATCCTCACCCACACGATGTTCCACCATCCTCACCCACACAATGTTCCACCATCCTCACCCACACGATGTTCCACCATCCTCACCCACACGATGTTCCACAATCCTCACCCACACAATGTACAACCATCCTCACCCACACAATGTTCAACCATCCTCACCCACACAATGTTCAACCATCCTCACCCACACAATGTTCAACCATCCTCACCCACACAATGTTCAACCATCCTCACCCACACAATGTTCAACCATCCTCACCCACACGTTGTTCCAGTCTTGCTCTTATACCCTGCACCTGACACAGCTACACAACAACAACAACTGGAGAAATGAACAAATACAAATTAACATTTATTGAAGACTGGCACGACCTTTTCGATCCTGACTGTAGTCAGGAAAACACACGGGACGAACAGTAACAAATACAGGTAAGCTCAATTTGATCGGTATGAAACGAAATATTAATTAAATGAGTCGGGGAACGGTCAACAGTCAATAAGAAACAAGTCGGGTAACTCTTGCTCCCATGTTGAAATAATTACAGGCCCATAACTCCATATTCAAAGAAGAAAAAAAAAAGTCCTATCAGACGGATGATCTGGAAGCAAGGACTTCATACAGTCCGCAGTGAATTGTTTGTATCTTTGATCACACACATCCCAACACTCGCCCCAGGGAGTCAGGCAGGACCAGGCTGTGTCGCTAGGACCGACAGACTTGTCAGAGGAGTGCCAGTCGCCTGTGGCGAGGAGACCTCACCCAACCTGGCTCTGTGATATTCGTCAGGGGCAGTCAGACCGGAGTCATGTGTCCTTCCAAAGTCTGAGGTCTGTGACCGAGGGCCTACTCCATATAACCGGCAGGTCACTGTGAGTGGCGTATGGCGCCAAGCAATGGAACAAGTGCCATCTTTTTTTTCATGGGGTCCATGTTTTTTATGGATGTCGAAGATTAGGTCTGCGTTACTTTCATGGCAGCTTTGCATACCTTCAACAGTGAGGTGCCCTGTTACTTTCAAAACTGAAGTGCTTCAGGCAACAAGTCATCCTGTCATGCCGCACTATGCTGAGTAACACGATACTGTACAGCAGGTTCAACGTATTGCAGTGAAATGGGACACAGGATGATACGATGTAAATGCAATACAACACATGATACAACACAATACAGCGCAAGAAACATAACGATAGAATATTACACAACATAAGACAACACAGTGTAGTACAATTCAAACACTACCGTATAACACAATGCATCATAAAATGACGCAGGTAAATACAATGCTGGTACAGTACAAGACAATAGTGCCGGAACTGCAATAGCATCGGCATCGGCTATGGACCCGAAATATTGAATTCTTGGATCCGTGCTGATGGCATTTCGGAATAATTGTATGTCCATTTTTTCTGCTTGCTCATATTCAATCAAAACTTAACTTAACAACTGCGGAGTTCATGATAAAATACAAATAAAGTCAAATTCATGTGCGTATACTATTTTTGTTTGTTTGTCTTTGGATGTATCAGCCGCCGTCATGCCACGGTTTGCGTCGTGGCCTGCGGTCTCAGAGTATGTTTAAACAGAGACAAGCTTTTCATTTTCTTTTTTCTTTTTTTTAAATATATCCAAAAGACCGAGTTACCGGTAACCTTCGCTTAAATTGTGTCTATGATACCGGATGGCAACCCAATCAATTAATAAACACACATCGAAAATGTAAGTGAATGGTTTAGTGAACAGGTCGTTGTAATGCAACATTTTCAGTTAAAAACTGATAAACGATTCTGACATGAAAAAAAAGAAGAAATAGAGCTAAACTCGGAGGTTATATTCATTTTCAAACTGATGTGAAGGAACGTCTTTACACACACACACACACACACACAAACAAACAAACACACACACACACAGAGAAAGTATTTGCTTAAAAATGACGGATTGATACACACTCTCATTTTCAGTTTCAATATTATATCGAATACAATCCAACCATGAAGATGTGTACATTAAACGTTCGCGTAGATTAGATAAACTCATATGTAATTTACAAGAATATGTTTCCGTCTGTGAATCTAAACCACCGCAGAATCTTATCATACAACGCATTATAATCATCGAAATCGGATAAAATCAAATTTTACTGAATATGATTGGAGACATAATATTGCGTTTAAACTGAAACATTCTTTTAAAAATATACTGCAATTTGTCTAGTAAAGCGCAGTGTTCTCCCTTTTTCAGGCAAAATGCTGTTTGATTCTGCACCGAAATCCCTAGGCCTGTAAAAGGGAGACTTGAGGTTCAATATGCAGTGGACCAACAAATCATCGCACGTGCAGCACGATGAAATTGTCACGGGAGCGAAGTCTAGCGTGCTCCAGACGTGACGTCATTTTGTCCGCAATGTCTTCCCTGCGAGCCGAGGATCTGTCAGCCGAGAGTTTATCGGCATCAAGGAAGTAGTGCGCCCCAAAGCGGCTGAATGTGCCATGAACAATAGTCTGAACGAGAGAGAGAGAGAGAGAGAGAGAATTCTCTTGCTGTTTTTTCCCCAATGATCTCCGCAGGATTATTTTCGTTATTGATTTTCATGCCAAATTTCACGACTGCAAGTAAAGTGGACAGGGTGTTGGCCTTTCAGTCTGAGGTGCTAACCGTTGCTGTCATTCCGGTCATCATGGATTCAGGGCGGCCTGTATGGGAAAGGCTTTACTGGGTCCTCTCTGTGGAACCACAAGCAAGAAGGCTGTCTGTACAAGACAGAACATGCAAAACAGAAATCAGATTTTTTTTAAAAAAGGTCCCCCAATACCGTCAGAGAGGTCAAAGAAGTTTGAATAAGCGTCAAGACTCCGTCTTAACATAAAAAAACAACAACCTTCATTTAAAAAAAGGCAAGGGGGGGGGGGGGGGGGGGGGCGATTAGAGGCATTCCTCAGGTGCGCTCTGGGTGTCCTTTTTTTTTCCAAACGGACGTCAACGGATCAACAGGCGACAGCCGCTTGGTTCAGTGGGAAGAGCCCATCAGGATCACTGCTGGCTGTGGAAGGAAATGTGAAATGAGGCGTGGAGCAGTCCACAGTCAACAACAAACGAGTGGGCTGACTCTTGCTCCCATGATGAACCATTATAAGCCCATAACCTGTGTCTGCTTGTTTCGCCAGTGTGCTCTGTGTTGTCATTTGTGCCAGGCGATTCGGTGTCGAAAGCAACGTTCGTTTGGAGTTGGGGCCTGTAATGATTCCATCATGGGAGCAGGATTTACCCTACTTGTGTGTTCTTTGCTGACTGTTAGTTGCCGGCTCAGGGAAGGAACAGAAAACGACCACCTCGCTCCACCCCCCTCTCCTCACCATCCATTTCTTCTGACCCACGTCCTCAACCCCCTCTCCTCACCATCCATTTCTTCTGACCCCCGTCCTCACCCCCCTCTCCTCACCATCCATTCTTCTGACCCCCGTCCTCACCCCCCTCTCCTCACCATCCATTTCTTCTGACCCCCGTCCTCACCCCCCCTCTCCTCACCATCCATTTCTTCTGACCCCCGTCCTCACCCCCCTCTCCTCACCATCCATTTCTTCTGACCCCCGTCCTCAACCCCCCTCTCCTCACCATCCATTTCTTCTGACCCCCGTCCTCACCCCCCTCTCCTCACCATCCATTTCTTCTGACCCCCCGTCCTCACCCCCCTCATCCTCACCATCCATTTCTTCTGACCCCCGTCCTCACCCCCCTCTCCTCACCATCCATTTCTTCTGACCCCCGTCCTCACCCCCCTCTCCTCACCATCCATTTCTTCTGACCCCCGTCCTCACCCCCCTCTCCTCACCATCCATTTCTTCTGACCCCCGTCCTCACCCCCCTCTCCTCACCATCCATTTCTTCTGACCCCCGTCCTCACCCCCCTCTCCTCACCATCCATTTCTTCTGACCCCGTCATCACCCCCCTCTCCTCACCATCCATTTCTTCTGACCCACGTCCTCACCCCCCCTCTCCTCACCATCCATTTCTTCTGACCCCGTCCTCACCCCCCTCTCCTCACCATCCATTTCTTCTGACCCCCGTCATCACCCCCCTCTCCTCACCATCCATTTCTTCTGACCCCCGTCCTCACCCCCCTCATCCTCACCATCCATTTTCTTCTGACCCCCGTCCTCACCCCCCTCATCCTCACCATCCATTCTTCTGACCCCCGTCCTCACCCCCCTCTCCTCGCCATCCATTTCTTCTGACCCCCGTCCTCACCCCCTCTCCTCACCACCATTTCTTCTGACCCCCGTCCTCACCCCCCCTCTCCTCACCATCCATTTCTTCTGACCCCCGTCCTCACCCCCCTCTCCTCACCATCCATTTCTTCTGACCCCCCGTCCTCACCCCCCTCTCCTCACCATCCATTTCTTCTGACCCCCGTCCTCACCCCCCTCTCCTCACCATCCATTTCTTCTGACCCCCGTCCTCACCCCCCTCTCCTCACCATCCATTTCTTCTGACCCCCGTCCTCACCCCCCTCTCCTCACCATCCATTTCTTCTGACCCCCGTCCTCACCCCCCTCTCCTCACCATCCATTTCTTCTGACCCCCGTCCTCACCCCCCTCTCCTCACCATCCATTTCTTCTGACCCCCGTCCTCACCCACCTCTCCTCACCATCCATTTCTTCTGACCCCCGTCCTCACCCACCTCTCCTCACCATCCATTTCTTCTGACCCCCGTCCTCACCCCCTCTCCTCACCATCCATTTCTTCTGACCCCCGTCCTCACCCCCCTCTCCTCACCATCCATTTCTCTGACCCCCGTCCTCACCCCCCTCTCCTCACCATCCATTTCTTCTGACCCCCGTCCTCACCCCCCTCTCCTCACCATCCATTTCTTCTGACCCCCGTCCTCACCCCCTCCTTCTTCTGCTCCTCTTCCTCCTCCTGCTTGTGTTTATATGATTTGTACAGAGAGAGAGACAGACAGACAGACAGAGAGAGAGAGACAGAGAGAGACAGACAGACAGACAGACAGCCAGAAGGAAAGGGAGGAAGTGAGGGACTGGGGGATGGACGTAGGGAAAAAGAAGAAGAAAAAAAAAGTCGTGTTAACCTTAAGCTTTCGCGGTGATTATTGCAAAGTTTCCGTGGGTTTGTTGTTGTGCCCATAAATTCGCTCACTTTTCACGCGCTTTTGTCTACGTGTTTGTCTGGCTGGAATCAGCGTGTGTAAACGAGGAAGACGGCTTTTGACATTTTTAAATATCAAACGCAAAACGGTGAATTGTACAGTCTAATCTTTCCTGTCACGATGTTCAGCGTTCTTAACCTTCGTTACAAAAGGAGTATTTGAAAAAGAATATTTACAAACTCGGTATTGTTATCTTTCGCTGTTAAAAAGGTCACTACGATTGTCGCATTCTTCCCGCGAAAACGACCATCGCAGCAGGTAAATTGTGGTGTTATCAAGTACAGACTGCGTAGAAGTTTACAGAAAATGGGCGAATCAGGTAGGTCGACACATATATCAATTGACATACACGAGACGCAGAGATTTCAAACAAAGTTTCAACAAACTCGTGTCTAATTCATTTTTCTTTTTTTTTTCTTTATTTCAGTTTTTTTGTTTTACAAATCTGCTTCCTCTTCCATACACACAAGATACATACAGTCCCAAGGGCTAGCATCACAATGAAAATTTTGCCCTAGTGACTCCCGTCGTTAATCGTTCCCCCCATCCCCCACCCCACCCCATACACCATAAATGATAACATCCTATGGATGAAGTTAGCGGAATCCTCATTCTGATTACTTCATACACAAACTCCAACTTCCGCACCGTGAGCATAGTCAGCTGGCAATCCGCGTAGAGTGAGAAAGGAATGAGTGAGCCGGAATATCACAGCGCTCATAAGTGTTGTGTGGCTTCGAATTCTCATCCTGCTTCTCATTTTCTCTGACCAGTGTTGACACGAGTAACGGAGGAGAAAATGACAACGCCTGGAGGTTCTCTGACCAGTGTTGACACGAGTAACGGAGGAGGAGATGACAACGCCTGGAGGTTCTCTGACCAGTGTTGACACGAGTAACGGAGGAGAAAATGACAACGCCTGGAGGTTCTCATGTCTTCTCTTACCAGTGTTGACACGAGTAACGGAGGAGAAAATGACAACGCCTGGAGGTTCTCTGACCAGTGTTGACACGAGTAACGGAGGACAACGCCTAGAGGTTCTCATGTCTTCTCTTACCAGTGTTGACACGAGCAACGGAGGAGAAAATGACAACACCTGGAGGTTCTCTGACCAGTGTTGGCACGAGTAACGGCGGAGGACAACGCCTGGAGGTTCTCATGTCTTCTCTGACCAGTGTTGACACGAGTAACGGAGGAGAAAATGACAACGCCTGGAGGTT
>CM031609.1:15856964-15861964 GCA_018398815.1 Conus ventricosus | reverse complement strand
TATGTGAGCGTCGCTCGTGATCTAGGTTACTCAGGAGATGAGTTGCGTGCGTTCGTTGAAAACCAACAAAGATGGAAAGAGATGAACGCGCAGAAAGACGACGCGTAGCAGTAGAAAAAGCTAGCGCAGAGCAGGAAACAGAAAAGATTAAGGATTCAGGCTAATGATAATCAGGTTACGCAGGAAACAGAAAGAATGAAGCAGGAAACAGAAAGACTAAGGGAAGCGCAGGAAACAGAAAGACTAAGGGAAGCGCAGAAACAGAAAGATAAAGGTTCAATAGAATTAGAGAAGGTGAGAATACAAGGGAGACCACCGAGGATGGTAGTTCAGTTTCCAGTGACTCGTGCGCAGCTATGCCCCCCGACCCAAGTTGCCAAATTCTCGGAAGGACCGATTCGATTGATGCATACATCAGTCGTTTCGAAACGTTTGCAACCAGTCAGGGTTGGCCTCCAGAAGAGTGGGCAGTCATTTGTCGGCGCTATGACGGGTAAGGCATTGCAGATTTTCACTGCATTACCAGCAGACACCCAATCTGATTTTGGTGCTGTGAAGGAAGCATTGATGAAGGGATTTGACCTCACAGAGGAGGGGTTCAGGAAGAAATTTCGTTCAGCTAAATTACAAACAGGTGAGACGTACACTCAGTTTGGTGCACGTCTAGATCACTATTTTGAGAAATGGTTAGAGTTGAGTGGTACGAAGAAGGAGTTCGCTGAATTGAAAGAGCTAGTTATGAAAGAACAGATTTTGTCAGTTGCGCCCTGAGTTAACTATACATTTGAAAGAGAGACAGCCAGAGACAGCAGGGGAGTTGTTGAAGTTCGCAGAGGTGTATAGAGAGGCACGTTTGGGCACGAAGTGCAGGAGAAACAGGTGCTAGGCACAGGTGAGAAGAATGCAAGGAACTAGGAGAGTTTTCTGCAAAGTCTGCAAACCCAGTGGTGGGGCAGAAGGAAGGGCAAAGGGACATTAGGTGTTTCATTTGTCACAAGAATGGGACATGTGGCGAGGGATTGTCGCATGAGGTTCCAGAAGGCAGCAGCCTTGCAAGAGGTGGATAAGGGTCGTCAAGGGAAACGACCTGCAGTGGAACCAAAAGGGATTCAGTCTGAAGAGGGTGGAGTGCAGCTTATGGCTAGCACTGGACAGCAGTCAGTGTCAGGGATGGAGGGCACTAGGCTGAGTGGTTCGTTACCAGTGGAAGAAGGGTGGATTGGCCAGCAGAGGGTGAAAGTGTTACGAGACACTGTTGTTCATGCGGTGAGTACGAACAACGCTGGTCGATAAAGGGATTTGACAGGGCAAATCCAGACCTGTACTCTAATCGATGGCACTGTGAGGGAGTTTCCAGTTGCTAAGATGAAGTACGTACCCCTTACTTCTCAGGCGAGTTGTCTGCGTTGTGATGGAGAAACCCCTTCATGATTTGATCATTGGGAATATTCCAGGTGCAAGGGATCCAGGGGATCCTGAGTTGTTGACTGCCACAGGGCAGCAGTTCAGACACGGAGCAAGAAGGAGGAAAAGGTTGTTAAACCGTTAGTTGTTCCAGGAAGGAAGTCGGGCATAGACGTGTCGCCTGATGAGTTTAGGGCAGCGCAGGAACAAGACCCTTCGCTCGTGAAGTCCGGGAGTTGGCAAGAGGTGGAGAGAAACAGGAGGTTATGAGGAGGTGAGACAGAATTTCTTGTGAAAGGCGGTGCTGTATGTACCGAGTGTTCACCAAGGGAAGACAGGTAAGGTGACCAACTCAGTTAGAGGTACAGCGTGTTATCGTGACACTGTCATGTCATGGGTCACGAGTCGCTCATGCGGGTCATCTCGGCACCAGCAAAACAGCTAAACCGAGTCTTTGATGACTTTCAATGGCCAGAGACAATGCAGAACATAAAGCGTTCTGCATGTCATGTGAATGTGTGTCAAAGTCAGCCACAAGAGGGGTGAAGAGGAAGGCGCCCTTAAAACATCCCCCTTTAATTGACACAACCGTTCAGGAAGTGGCTGTTGACCTGATATGGCCCAATCAGGCCCCTGTTCACAAAGGTGGGCACAGGTATGTGTTGACACTTGTGGACTACGCGACCAGATACCCAGAAGCGGTGCATTGAAAAGGCGTAGAAACGCAACAGGTCGCTGAAGGGCTGGTAGACATCTTTTCTCGCGTGGGTGTGCCAGCACAAATTCTCAGTGACAGGGGGTCACAGTTCACCTCAGCGTGATGAGGGAGGTCAACAGGCTGCTAGGGATCACACAGCTGCTCACTACCGCCATACCATCCCCAATGCAATGGCTTGGTAGAGAGATTCAATGGTGTGCTGAAGGGCATCTTAAAGAAGCTCTGTGAGGAAAGGCCAGCAGATTGGGACCGCTACATTCCAGCGGCACTGTTTGCCTACAGGGAAGCCCCTCAGGAAAGCACAGGCTTTTCGCCATTTGAGCTGCTGTATGGGCGGACAGTTCGGGGACCGGTGTGCATTCTCAAAGAGCTGTGGTCCGAGAACAGGAGTCCGAAGAAGTCAAAACCACATATCAGTATGTGGTAGACTTACGCAATAGGCTCGAGGAGACATGTAAGGTCGCAAGGGAGAGTTTGCAGGAGGCTAGGGTCGTCCAGAAGAAGCAGTATGACAGGAAGGTGAGGAAGCAATTCCTCAAGGTGGGAGATCAAGTCCTGTTACTGCTTCCCACGGATCACAACAAGCTGCTGATGCATTGGAAGGGACCATTCATACTATCATTGAAAAGGTAGATCAGGACTACCGAATCGATGTGAATGGGAAATCAAAACTTTTCCATGCAAATTTAACTCCGCAAATATATTCAGCGTGAGAGTCAGCACATAGGCGCAGCAGCAATCATTGATGGAGGTGAGGGAGACCCAGCAGAAGAAGGAGAGATTTTGTTGCCTGAGTTTCCAGGAGAAGAGTCATACAGGGATGTGTCACTGTATGAAGGGCTAGCAGTAGGAGACAGGGGAAGTTAGTGGCTCCTAGAACAGTATAGGGCGTCCCTGACTGATAAACCAGGCAGGACAACTCTAGAGACATGTACGGTGGAGTTGACATCACAGAAACCCGTACATGTGAAAGCCTACCCGATCCCATATGCCACCAAGCAAGTGATCGAGGAGGAGGTAGAAAAGATGTTGGACCTTGGGGTGATTGAACCGTCCAAATCATCATATAGTGCACCCGTCGTCTTAGTGAGGAAAAAGTCAGGTGAGCATCGATTCTGTGTCGACTATAGACGTCTGAACAGTGTCACCAAGGTCGATGCAGAGGTCATACCAAACATGGAAGACCTGTTCGCTCAGATCGCCACAAGCAAGAGCCAGTATTTCACCAGGATCGATCTGAGCAAGGGTTACTGGCAAATAGCCCTGAGTGAGGACTCAAAGGAAGTTCACAGCATTCTCCACTCCTATGGGGCTATACCAGTGGCGAGTACTCCCTTTTGGGATGGTCAAACGCACCTGCAGTCTTTTCTCGAATGATGAGGAAGCTATTGACGGGATTGGAAGGTGTTGTGAATTTCATGGATGACATTCTGATAGCATCCGAGACATGGAGGAGCATATGAGGCAGCTAGGAGCAGTTTTGGAGAGGTTGAGACAAGCCAATCTCACAGCCAGACCAACAAAGTGCCAGGTTGGCTTTCCAAGCCTGGAGTTCCTAGGTTTTGTTGTCGAGGCGACACAAAGCAGCCAGAAAGGGGAAAGGTGGAGAAGATGATGAATTCAGAGAGACCAAAGACCAAAACAAAGTCAGGAGTCTGCTAGGCTTTATGGGTTCTATAGGGAGTTTGTTCCAAATTTCGCAGCAATCACGAGTCCTCTCAGTGATTTGGTCAAGGCAAGGAAACCAGCAGTGGTCGAATGGTCAGACGCTGCAGAGCAAGCACTGCAACGGTGTTGGAAAGACTAGGTTCCCGTCCCATCTTGAAGCTACCAGATATGTCCAAACCATTTTTGTTGCGGACAGATGCATCAGGTGGTGGGATAGGTGCAGTATTGTTGCAGGAGCATGAAGAGGTCGAGTTTCCTGTGAGATATGCTAGCAGGAAGTTGACAAAGTGTGAAGAAGGGTACGCAACGGTGGAGAAGGAGTGTTTAGCGGTCGTGTGGGCCGTGCAGAAATTCCACAAATACTTGTATGGGAAAGAGTTCGTGATAGAGACAGATCACCAACCACTCAAATTCCTGCAGGAGGCACAGCTGAAAAACAGCAGGGTTCTGCGTTGGGCAATGGCATTGCAGCCCTACAGGTACCGAGTGCAGTACATTCCCGGTCGACAGAATGTCGGAGCTGACTATCTAAGCCGTGTAGTCTAGCAAGCTGCAACTCAGAGGAGTCAGTCATATCCGGGGTGCATTGTTGATAATATGTGTTGATTCCAGTTATGTTGATTGGATGTGGGTTCATTCCCAGTTGGCTATGGTTCATATTTTTTTTGTGTGTGAGACTTGTTCATATTTTATTTGTGAGACTTGTTCATGTGGATGTAGTTATGCTTGGAGCATACAGTCGCTTGTGTAGTGATGCATTAATTTGCAATAAGTGAGGATGGAGATTCCTCAGTGAAGTGTCATGGATCGCGATCATATTATATTGTGCTTTTCATAAGAATTGTGAAAAGGAGAGATGGCAAATCCGCAGGTAGGGGAATTGCATAAGTGTGCACATAGGTCGTTATAGAATGAGTTGAAATAACGCAAGAGCGCACGTCAATGATAACTCATTGGAGTGGTATTCACTAATTGTATATTTTATAACTTATAAACCCTTGGTTGTAAAGTATTTCCAAACTTTGCGCGTGTAGCTGTGTGTCAGCAAATTCGGGTTGTTGTCTTTTTTGTACCGTTGTTTTGAGACAATGCGGTGCATAGTCTTTTGCAAGGGGAAATTGTCACGGTCAAAATTCAACACAACCGAAGTGTGTCAGTCGTGCGGCCACTCCAACTGGACATAAGTCCAAACTCAAACATTCTAGGCGTC
>CM031609.1:15841964-15849464 GCA_018398815.1 Conus ventricosus | reverse complement strand
TTGAGTGGTTGATGATCAGTCTCTATCACGAACTCTTTCCCATACAAGTATTTGTGGAATTTCTGCACGGCCCACACGACAGCCAAACACTCCTTCTCTACCGTTGCGTACCTTCTTCACACTTCGTCAGCTTCCTGCTGGCATACTTCACAGGAAACTCGACCCCTTCGTGCTCCTGCAACAATACTGCACCTACTCCACCGCCTGATGCATCTGTCCGCAACAAAAATGGTTTGAACATATCTGGTAGCTTCAAGATGGGACGGGAACCTAATCTTTCCAGCACTGTCTGCAGTGCTTGCTCTGCAGCGTCTGACCACTCGACCACTGCCGGTTTCCCTGCCTTGACCAAATCACTGAGAGGACTCGTGATCGCAGCGAAATTTGGAACAAACTCCTATAGAAACCAATAAAACCTAGCAGACTCCTGACTTCTGTTTTGGTCTTTGGTCTCTCTGAATTCATCATCTTCTCCACCTTTCCCTTTTCTGGCTGCTTTGTGTCGCCTCCAACAACAAAACCTAGGAAAACCCCAGGTTTGGGAAAACCCCAATTGGCATTTTGTTGGTCTGGCTGTGAGAGGGTCGTCTAAACCCTCCAAAACGCCCTAGCCCCCTTCATATGCTCCCCCCCATGTCTCGATGCTAAGAATTATCCTGAAATTCCAACACCTTCCAACCCCTCAAAACTTCCTCATCATCCGAAGAGCGCGGGTTTCTTTGACCATACAAAAGGGAAGTACTCGCCACTGGTTTACCCCCAGGGGAGGGGAGAATGCTGTGTTTCCCTTTGAGTCCTCACTAAAGGTATTTCCCAAAAACCCTTGTCAATTATTCGGCGAAATTTTTGCTTTGCTTGGGCCCCTGGCGAAGGGGTTCCCCACTTGGGAATGACTTCGCATCGCCTTGGGACATGTTCAAAGTCTATAGCACACAGAATCGATGTTTACCTGATTTTCCCCCTCAAAAGACGAGGGGCACTTACAGTTTTGGACGGTTCAATCCCCCCAAGGTCCAAACTTTTCCCCCTCCTCCTCGTCACTCGTTTGGGGGATACGGATCGGGTAGGGTTTCACATGTGGGGTTTTTCGATTTAACTCCCCCGTAATGCTCTAGAGTTGCCCTGCCTGGTTTATCAGTAGGGACGCCCTTAGTTTAGGACCCCCCAAATTTCCCCTCCTGTCTCCTACGTCTAGCCCTTCTACAGTGACACTCCTGTATGACCTTCCCGGAAACTCGGCAACAAAATCCCCTTCTTCTGCTGGTTTTTTTTCATCTATAAATGATTGCTGCTGCCCAAAGGCTGAGTCTCCCGAATTTTTTGGGGAGAAATTCGCTGGAAAATTTTTGGGTTTCCCCTTACATCAATTTCGGAAACCCTGATGACCTTTTCGTGAGGGTAATGGCCCCTTTCAATGTCGCACTTTTTGTGATCCGTGGGAAGCAGTAAAGACTTGCCCTCCCCTTGAGGATGGTTCCCCCATTCCTTCATATTGCTTTTTCTGAACGACCCTACCCCCTGAAAACTTTTCCTTTTGCACCTTACTTTCTACCCATCCCCACCTTTGAAAGGGCGAGATTGGGCCCCACGTCAACGCCCTCTCTGAGGGTGTGTAAATTTAAAGGAGGTGTTAAGAGGGCCTTCCCTTTCACCCCTTTGGGGCTGATCTTTGCACAATCACATGACATGCAAAAAAAGCTTTATGTTGCCATTGCTCCGGGCCAGTGAAAATATCAAAGTTTTCGGTCGGCTTTTTGCCGGTGCGAAAAATGACCCCTGAGGATCGGACCCCTAAATACGTGTCACATAACATGGGGTATCTAACTGAGTTGTCATTTTCCCTGTCTTCCCCTTGGTGAACACCGGTACAACACCCGCCTTTCACAAAAAATTCTGTCTCACTCCTCTAACACCTGTTTTTTTCTCCACCCTTGCTAATCCAAGATTCACGAGCGAAGGGTCTTTTTCCCGCGCTGCCCTAAAAACCCAGGCGACACATCTATGCCTGACTTCCTTGGGAAAAGACTAACGTTTATCAACCTTTTCCTCCTTCTTTCTCCCTGTTTGAACTGCTGCCCCTGTAGCAGTCAACAACTCAGGATCCCCTGGATCCCTTGCACCGGGAAATTTATTTCCGATGATCAAATCATGAAGGGGTTTCTCCATCACCAACGCAGACAACTCGCCTGAGAAGTAAGGGTCGTACTTCTATCTTAGCAACGGGGAAACTCCCTAAACAGTCCCATCGATTAGAGTACAGGTCTGGATTTGCCCTGTCAAACCCCCTTTCTCGACCAGCGTTGTTCTAACTACACCCACAGGGAATAACCAGTGTCTCGAAACACTTTCACCCTCTGCTGGCCAATCCACCCTTCTTCCACTGGTAACGAACCACTCAGCTAGTCCCCTCCATCCCTGACACTGACTGCTGTCCAGTGCTAGCCATGGGCCGCACTCTACCCTCTTCAGATTGGATCCCTTTTGGGTTCCACTGCAGGTCGTTTCCCCTGGCGACCCTTATCCACCTCTTCCCAAGGCTGCTGCCTTTGGAACCTCATGCGACAATCCCTCGCCACATGTCCCTTCTTGTGACAAATGAAACACCTATTGTCCCTTTGTCCTCCTTTCGCCCCACCACGGTTTGCAGACTGTGCAGAAAACTCCCCTAGTCTCCTTGCACTCTTCTCACCTTGCCTGGCACCTGTTTCTCCTGCACCTTAGTGCCCAAAACGTGCCTCTCTAACACCTCTGCGAACTTAAACAACCCCCTGCTGTCTCTGGCGTCTCTCTTTCAAATGTATAGTTAACTCAGGGCCGCAACCGGGACAAAATTGCTCCTTCATAACCAGTCTTTCAATTCAGCAAAACTCCTTCTTCGTGCCGCTCAACTCAAACCATTTATCAAAATAGTGATTCTAAACGGGGCACAAACTGAGTGTACGTTTCCCCCTCTTGCAATCTAGCTGAACGAAATTTTCTTTTGAATCCTTCCTCTGTGAGTCAAATCCATCATCAACGACTCCTTTACGGCACCAAAATCAAAATTGTTGTTCTGCCGGTAACGCAGTGAAAATCTGTATGCCTTACCCCTCAATAGCGCTGACAAAATGACTGCCCACTCTTCTGAAGGCCAACCCTGACTGGTAGCAAACGTTTCAAAACGACTGATGTATGCATCAATCGAATCTGTTCCTTCAGAGAATTTTGGCAACTTTGGTCGGGGGGCATAACTGCGCACAGGGTCACTGGAAACTGAGCTACCATCATCGGTGGTCTCCCTTTGTATTTTCACTCGCTCTAACTCTGATTGAATCTTTAATCTTTGTGTTTCCTGCGTTTTCCTGAATCCTTAATCTTTCTGTTTCCTGCGTTTCGCTAGCTTTAGTCCTTTCCTGCTCTGCTAATGCTATCTCTACCGCAACACGGCGTCTTTCCGCTCGCTCATCTCTTTCCGTCTTTTGTTGGGTTTCAACGAATGCTCGCAACTCTTCTCCCGAGTAGCCTAAATCACGAGCGACGCTCACAAGTTGTTCAATAGGGGTGTTCTTTTCTTCCGCCATTATATCTCTTTTTTTTTTTTTTTGAACAAGATTTTATTACTACGACAGCCAAACTTGTGGTTACCGACACGAGTGACGTAATAGCACAATCCTATGAATGATAATATTAGCTTGGGACAACGTAATTAGTTTTTATAAGACGCCTAGCGCCTGACCCAACTATGAGAGCGAATTATAGGCAATCTGTGCGAAATAAGTACTCTGGGGCTGAAATGCCAAGCCTAGTGTTAACTATCTTGGAAGCAATGCCAAGCCTAGTATTTAACTATCTTGGAAACATACAGTAAGACACTACCTTGTCTTAGGATTACAATACTTGAATCCCATCCAGCTTCCTCTCTGAGAAGTTGAACAATTATAATAAATGGGCCAGAATATCCTGGCAGGCTCGCCAATAAATTGTCAACCTCGGGGTATGTCAGTGGAGGAAGGACTAGCGCACAGCCCAAACACACTCACAACTTGCTTACAATCTCATTCATATATCATGCATTCGTCACATCAAACCACTAGTAAAGTCTATAACTTTACTACACATGATCATAGAAAGAAACATCAATGCATATGGAATCAAACAAATAAAACATTCTCTCTTTCCTTGAACTTCACAAAACCATTTATCTAAATCATCATTTAACTAACCCGGGTATAAACAGATTTCTACTTTACCTGGCCAGGTGATCTTAACTATTCACGAATCACTGTCTTTTCTTTTCCTTTTTTTTTTCTTTTCACTGTCACTTTCACAAGCACGACACAACTGCTGGCACTGGTCAGGTTGGACCACCGGCACTGGTCAGGTTGGACTGCTGGCACTGGTCAGGTTAGACCGCTGGCGTTGGTCAGGTTGGACTGCCGATGAAAGTGGCGCTGGCCAAGTATGAGGTCGAACCCGGTTCAGATTGAACAGTGACTATCAAACATCGATATGTTCTCCTTTCTCTCTTCCTGCATTAACGCATTGCACTCTCTCTCTCTCTCTCTCTCTCTCTCTCTCTCTCTCTCTCTCTCTCTCTCTCTCTCTCTCTTCTAGTCTGCTCTATCAAATGGACATGGTTGCTTTTCTTTTCTTTTTTCTTTTCTTTTTTTTTTTCTCTTCATCAGTTAGCAACTCTCTCTCTCCACATCTCTCCTTAGTCCTTCCTCTGCAGACTCTATCTCGTGCTAATGCCTCAACTTGTTCTCTTCTCTCCCCTCATCTCTCTCTGCTCTTCTCTCCTGCAGAGCTTACACTCAGAACCTCTTCCTCTCTGTCTGTCTGTCTGTTCCTTCCCTCACTCACGCATCCCTATCTTATCATAAACCCATCTGTCAAAGGGCGAGTACCATTGGTCAGTATTTTCGCGCCTTATACTTGAGGTTGCCTCCCCTCTCATTTCATTGGATATGTAAATCATGACAGTCACATCTACCTGCCTTGCTCTCTGTGGTGGTCAATGGTCATTTAATTAATTAGCTAGATTTCACCCCCACTACACAGTACCTTCCCCCTCTCCCTTTCCGGCGACGTCGACTTAATTGTGGACATTGGTCCACAAATTGGCTGGATGAGTCTGGCCCAGGCATCGAGACTCGTCTGGCTAGACATCGAGGCGTCGGTCAAGCGGCTTAGTCCGTCTGGCTGGACCGTACCGTCTCCGTGGAGCCTCTCCGCTATGCTTAATTGGCTGGACCGACACATGAGGCTGTCTACCTGGCGCCCAGAATATTTGACTTTTGGCTTATGTCCAGTTCGAGCTGGCTGGCGACGGACCACGACTTTGGTTGTTCTATTTTGTCCGTGACAATGATGTAGAATTCCTTTGAAAGCGATAATCTCTGTCTCTCTGTCTCTGTCTGTGTCTCCTCTCTCTCTCTCTCTCTCTCTCTCTCTCTCTCTCTCTCTCTCCTCTCTCTCTCTCCTCGTCATATTCACTTCACTGTCTGTTTTCATACATGCCAATCTTGTACGTTGTAGTACACTTACATATGTTTCCCCAGCCCACCTCACTCCCTACCCCGCTCTCTCCTTCCTCTCCATTATTATTATTCTCATTTTTATTTTATTTTATTTTTTTTGTTATTATTATTTTTTGTTGTTGTTTTGTTTATTATTCTTCTTATTTTTTGTTTTGTTTTCATTTATCTTCTATTTTCATTTGATGTTCCTCTATGATTACATGACCGCTTTGCTTGCTTCTTTGATTTCTTACATTAATTGATTTCACTGCATGTTGTAGTCCCTACTCAGGGCGAGGACTGGATGTAAAAAAGCACGTAAGTGCTTATCTATTATCCTCGTAAATAAATAATTTTGTCTTGTCTTGTCTTGTCTTGTCTTGTCTTGTCCTCTCTCTCTCTCTCTCTCTCTCTCTCTCTCTCTCTCTCTCTCTCTCTCTCTCTCTCTCTCTCTCTCTCTCTCTCTTTATGTGTGCACTGCACCTCACATTGTTGTAGGCCGGAGGCCTGAAACATTAAAATTGTGTTCAGTTGTGTTCAGTTGTTCTCTGTCTCTGTCTCTGTCTCTGTCTCTCTCTCTCTCTCTCTCTCTCTCTCTCTCTCTCTCTCTCTCTCTCTCAACAGTTGTTCTCCTGGTACTAACCTTTAGCCCATCAATTCCATTTCAGCCATATTTATAGTGAGTGCACAAGTTATGTGCGGTTTTTTTTCTTTAGTGTTCATATACACGTGGCTTCCATGAGAGAGAGAGAGAGAGAGAGAGAGAGAGAGAGAGAGAGAGAGAGAGAGAGAGAGATTGCAATTATGTAGAATTCCTTTGAAAGCGATGATCTGTCTCTCCCTCTCTCGCTCTCTCTCTCTCTCTCCTCTCTCTCTCTCGATTACTTATACCTCTCTATTTACAGACCCCTGAGACTGAGTCTGGAGTTGTTTGTGATCTTTTAAAATGTCCAGACAATCCACCACTGACCTTTTTCAACACGGGAGGACCGCTTTGATCTGGCGTCTGTCTGCAAGCCCTCTTTCTTATCAGCTGTCCGACACACAGGACTTTCAGCTGTCCGACACACAGGACTTTCAGCTGTCCGACACACAGGACTTTCAGCTGTCCGACACACAGGACTTTCAGCTGTCCGACACACAGGACTTTCAGCTGTCCGACACACAGGACTTTCAGCTGTCCGACACACAGGACTTTCAGCTGTCCGACACACAGGACTTTCAGCTGTCCGACACACAGGACTTTCAGCTGTCCGACACACAGGACTTTCAGCTGTCCGACACACAGGACTTTCAGCTGTCCGACACACAGGACTTTCAGCTGTCCGAGACACAGGACTTTCAGCTGTCCGACACACAGGACTTTCAGCGCCAGACTTTTCATCCACATAGTTGCATCCTCTCAAAGAACAAATCTTCAATAAACGTCAGCGAACCGCCCAGAGAAACGTGGACAGACGAGTCACAAGACAAACCACTACGCGTTTCGACCTCTTAGGTCTTGTGCAGGCAAGATACAAACAAATAGGACAACGAAAATTCACTTAGCTTTGATCGCTTCACCCTATCTAAATTACAAAACAAATACAAGGCAAACCTCCCAGACCAGTTGAATCCCCCTACACACAACACTGACCCCTCTATCACCCACGAGCAACACCGCCACCTTGTTCTCTGCATTCCTGACAATCTTACTCTCACCAATGATGAAAGGTCAGTCCTGGCAAAAGGTTTGAAATTTATTCCCATTCAACCTGGCACCGATAAATATCAAAACCTCGTTGATGTTGAAAGATTCTTTAGAAAATTAAGATGGACGGCTGGAAGCGATCAGAGCTAAGTGAGTTCTTGTTGTCCTATTTGTTTGTATCTTGCCTGAAGAAGACCTAAGAGGTCGAAACGCGTAGTGTTTTGTCTTGTGACTCGTTTGTCCACGTTTCGCTGGGCGGTTCGCTAACATTTATTTAAGATTTGTTTAGATCTTCGCCTGCAGTCGTCTCAC
>CM031609.1:15831964-15839464 GCA_018398815.1 Conus ventricosus | reverse complement strand
CGAGAGCGAGAGGGGAGAGAGCGAGAGAGAGAGAGAGAGCGAGAGGGAGAAAGAGAGAGGAGAGAGAGAGAGAGAGAGAGGAGAGAGAGAGAGAGAGAGAGAGAGAGAGAGAGAGAGAGAGAAAAGAGAGAGAGAGAGAGATGTCCAATGAAACTTGAGCAGCGTCTACTCGGACTGTACATACAGCACTGAGGAAGTAGGGTGGGTTTTTTTTCCGCCCAGAGTGGTAACTGTTTCCCCCACATCATCAACTCAGTCCACGCTGGCAGAACTGCAGCCTTCTGGGACAGTAAGAGGCCGGAACGGGATGGCACCCCCTGCCGCAGTGGTGGCACGTGCAGAGTACAGTCCCTGGTGCTGCCCTCTGGCGGCTCTTCCCGCCTCTCTTCAACAACTTGCCTCAGACCGGTGGGTCTGTCTGTGCCTGTCCTCCACCAATCACGGTCATCTCACAGACCCTTCCACCTCTCAACACCCATGTCAAGGGCTGTCATGTTTCCCTAACACAGATCCTTGAAATGAAGGTTGGGGGGACGGGTGTTGAGCTCTCTGGACAGGAATCTCTCTTCGCCATACAGTACATCCTTAGGGATCGGTGCGTCTGACGCGCGAAGAATGTGACTAGATCAGTGGAGACGAGCGAAGGGTTTGAGACGTGGATGCGGGTGAGGACCTTAACGACCATGACCCTGCTGTATACCGCTCCGTTATATCTATACCGAAGATGCGATGCAGACATGGCGGACGGAAAGCCCTGAGCCCTCTCTGTATCTGTGTTTGACCGGACGATCCGGGACTCGCTTCTGTCCAGGAAAGTGTTCAGTACACAGGCTCTGTAACCGCCACCTTAGTGTGAACAGTCAATTTAATTTCAAAGTGAGGTGACCGCAGACGGAAATAAAAGCAAATTTAAAAGGAATTTAAACAGGTCCGCCGGTTCACGTGGACAAACAAATTACAAAACAAAACATGCGTTTTGACCTCGTAGGTCTTCTTCAGGCAAGATAAAGAACGAATTTTGAAAAAAGTAATTATAATGATTCCACCGAACAAACATTCATTAACGAATCACAAGGCAAAACACGGTGCATTTCGACCTATAAGGTCTTCCTCAGGCAGGATAAACACCACTCAGGACAACGAAAATGAAGAATGAGCAATCACTTT
This sequence comes from Conus ventricosus, assembly GCA_018398815.1. Classification (NCBI taxonomy): domain Eukaryota; kingdom Metazoa; phylum Mollusca; class Gastropoda; order Neogastropoda; family Conidae; genus Conus; species Conus ventricosus. Next base: position 15,838,297 of record CM031609.1, on the reverse strand, counting down.
TTTTTGTCGAATTCGGCGCAAGTGTTGTTTATCTCTGCCTGAAGAAGACCTAAGAGGTCGAAACGCGTCGTGTTTTGTCTCGTGACTCGTTTGTCCACGTTGTTGGCTGGAATCATTATAATCACTGTTTAAAATGTGTTTAGATCTCTGCCTGCAGTCGCCTCACTTTGCAACGAAGTTGAAGGACATTCGGGACAATGAAAACTTTATTTGAGAAGATCAGTGATGCTCGTTCTTCCTTTTCATTGTCCTCAATGTTCTTTATCTTGCCTGAAGAAAACCTAAGAGGCCGAAACGCGTCGTGTTTCGTCTTGTAATTTGTTTGTCCATGTCAACCGGCGGAGTTATTTAATTTCCTTTTAAAATTAGTCAGTCTAATGGTCGTTTTTCTTTAACCTAGACTTCGTGCTGTTCTGCAGATCGTTTTGTTGATTTGGGCATCCGGAGCGAGGTTGCCAGTCATGGTAAAGCCAAGCTAGGAAAACTCATGTGTCACCTTCAGTTGAAAGGAAAATTGTCCATTCTGAGACGCTGGTCGAATTTCATTCTTTGACCTGGCCACGTCTTCGTGATACATGACGGAAAGACACATACTTTTTTTGGACTGTATTAGCAAAATACGTTTAAAACATTCATCCATGACTTTAAAAAACACACACAAAAAAACGGAAAAAACAGGACATCTGAGAGGTGAGCGCCCAGGTTGAGGGTACATTTTGACAGCGTGTATATGCAAGTTCACACACTCGCGCGCGTATGTGTGTGTGTGTGTGTGTGTGTGTGTGTGTGTGTGTGTGTGTGTGTGTGTGTGTGTTGTGTATGTGTGTGTGTGTGTGTGTGTGTGTGTGTGTAGAGAGAGAGAGAGAGAGAGGGGAGAGAGAGAGAGAGAGAGAGAGAAGAGAGAGAGAGAGAGAGAGAGAGAAGGGTTGTCGCAAATGGATTTATCCTCAGAATGGAGTTTGGAAAATGCTGGAGTACATTTGGACAATTATCAAGACGACACCTAGTATGGCTTGGTATGTAGCAACAACACCCCTAACGTTTTCCATGAGCGCGTTCCAGAAAGTTCCCCCCTCTTCCCCCCCTCCCCACCCACACCCTACATCCCCCCACCCACCCCACCTACACATACCGTCGCAAAATTAATCCTAACCATCCGCTACTTCTTTCAAGGTGTTTCTACTTCCGCACGACGGCGTATGGCAGAATCATCCGGGACGAGAATTACGGAGGGGAGGGTAACATGACTGACATGACACCGCGCTGCAGCGACAACCGAGAGCGTGGTGTCATTTTGCCGCCATTATGCGTCTGGCTGAAAGTGGGCAAGGGGCCTAGATTGGAGTGAAATGTCAACCGTCAATTTATTGCCAGACGACACAATGGGCTGTATGAACGAAAACAAAACTACAATGAAATAAAAGGACGAAAAGGACATCACGTCACGATTGTGAATAAAGAATTAAGGTTTCTTCTTCGTGCTGGAGAACAAGGCAGCAAAAGCTACAACAACAACAACAACAGAGCAATTCGTCTTCACCATTTTGTCGCTCGCGTGGCATGAAGACACAACACACCACGCAGCACGCACGCACGCACGCACGCACACACACACACACACCACGCACGCAGCACGCACGCACGCACGCCGCACGCACGCACGCACACACACACACACACACACACACACAACACACCACACCACACACCACACACACACAAGTGGCTTAGATTTCGTTAAATCTACAACAATGCAAATCGTCCGGAGTACAAACACACGCAATTGTACGCACGTACTTTGAAACGCATGTCGTATATATACACACATATATATATCATAATGCACGATTGTGAAATCTACATGAATGACAACTATCCCGATACGCGGGTGATCCATTACACAATCTATGTTCATGCAATACACTGTACAGAAACACCAACACACACACACACACACACACACACACACACACACACACACACACGCGCGCACACACACACACACACACACACACACACACACACACACACACACACACACACACACACACACACACACACGCTAGCTAGCTAGCTAAAGTGTGACGTCGGAAAAGGAGGAGGATGCAACACAGACAGCACAGTGACATGAACGTTATCGACGACGTGGATGTCGACGTCAACGACGAAGAAAAGGAACACACTGAAGACCAAGTTTATAGTGCCGTCAGTCATTGTATTTCCCAAAGAACAAAAAGCAATAGTTTTCAAACTTGTACCTACGGCTAGAGAAAAATATGACAAATAACATATCAAAAAAGTAGAAGAAAGTAAACGTCGCGAGGTACCGAAAACTTCGAAATTAAATCATTTTTGACGCATTATTTTGCACTCCGACGCTGACCGTCTGCTGTAGCCGGATTCTGCTGCTCGCGCTGCGCGCGCTACGTCATCTTCCTTATGGGGCGTGGCGCCACCCACATTTTCAACTGCGAAGTGATGGCGGCAACTGTTTCCGACACCGGCGAATCCCACTTTGGTGAATAGAACTGATTTCGATGTGTAAGTTTCTCATATAACAACATACAAAACAAAGTGAATGCATACCAGACTCTTTGTCATCTGTGTCTTGTATATCAGTGGTTTTTATATTTCGTCCTACTGCATCAACACAACTTTCCCTCCACGCAGTCCTCACTGGAATGTATGGTCAGCAACCATCGTCAAAACACACACACACACACACACACACACACACACACACACACACACACACACACACACACACACACACACACACACACACACACACGTACGTCAGATGAGAATAAAACTTAAGAAATATTTACGTAGAAGTTACAACTTAGGTAGTCTATCTTTCTTTTCCGCAGAACAAGTTGTGAGTCCGCGTGTGTGCTGTGTGGAGAAGCACTTCATGATAACTGTCAAGAAACAGTGAAGCAGACTGAAAAAGGTGTTGCAGGTTTCTTTAATGCATGCCGCTTGAAAATGGAGAAAAAAATACGTTGGACAAACTGTACATAAAGTATGTCGTCAGGCGTATTGCAAACTCGAACGTTATCAAGCGAGATTTAAAACGACAGAGAGAGGCTCTGGACATTGAAGATCCAAATAACCTCGTACTTTGATTAAAACAGATGAAGTTTGATATTTCCAATGATTGCCTTCTTTTGTGCACAGCCTGTTAAAGATGTAAGAAAGGAAACATCTCCGTTTACTAGATCAGGACATTTAGTTTCAGTATACAACATCTGCAGCATGAAGATCATTGACAGCTTTTATTCTTCCAAGTGCAGTGTGAGCCCACTTGTCTTCTGGTCCTCAATGCAAACAATGTCTTCAACATTTTACTGAAACTAAATGTCCTGATCTAGTAAACGGAGATGTTTCCTTTCTTACATATCATAAGCAGTGCAGTGTAAATTTCAGAACACTGAAAGAAATCCAACAGGCGTTCCTGAGTTCTTCAGATGAAGAAACCGCAGATACTGCATGTGCCAACAAAGGGAGGCCTGGAGATACACATCGTGTCGAAGCCTTCATACGTGTCATTCTTTTTTTTTAAAAGAAAATGATGATGAGCAGATCACAATCACTGACTTGTGTAAATAGATGGAAGGGCCCCTTTATAGATGGGGCACTTCTTACACAGACATAAATACATGCGGCAGAAAATCACAAACCACTTTGGAGATGAAGCAATAATTATCTGCATCAGAGGTAAACAAAATGTCGTCACCTTAAGATCAACTTAGGGGAAATCCTTGCGCAGTTTGCAAAGTCCAACAGAGAAAAAGACACTGAGAAAGAATGAGAAAGAAAAAAACAACAACAGAATAATCAAACAGCAGCAAGATTACTTCTGTCAGGTATAAAAAAAAACCGCTGACACCTCAAAAACAGAATATCCATCAGCATCAGAGATTTCAGACATTACAAGAAATTTAGACTATCTGCCATCCTCATCGCTTCTTTTCTTAGAACCGTGCTGGAAAGGGAAAAAGATCCTAACTTGAAAATTGCTTCTCTAGGTCAGGCACTGATGCAAGCAGCTCGGCCAAAAGTACTCATCCCGACCCCTTCAGATTGCACTTGGAGTTGCCATGCACCACCTGACTAGCTCCAGAGACATTGTTGAACGAATTCACAGACTTGGTTTTGGTTCTTCATACACCGAGATTAATTTGCTTGAAATGTGTCCTGCTGCCGAGCAGGGAAGAGATTTGGGGGCGTTAACCCTAACAGCTTAATCCAGTTTGTGGCTGACAATGTGGACCATCAGGTCAGGACGCTTGATGGGACTAGTACCTTTCATGGTATGGGCATTATTGGCGCCGTGACCCTGGTACAAAACAAAGCAAAGCTGTCCATCGTGATGTAAACATATCGCCAGAAAAAATTTCAGCAATTGGCAAAATTCCCATTCGCTATTTTGAAGCTTCTGCGCCTAGTCTTCATTGGCATATGAAGTATTACAAAACTTCGGTATTGATGACAGAACCAGGCAACTGGATCTTCTGTAGAAATTTCCTAGTCTCTCCGTTCCCCACGTCCAGGTTGGTCTGGGATGATGCAAACTGTAAGTAACGGAAACTACCCTGGTCAGAGCAGCTTCACATTTCACCTGATTATAGACATGGACCCAACAAATACGAGCTGCACATTCTCCACACTGCACTTTGTCTCATCACTGGCTAGCGTTTACAACTGCACACCAGTTCTGACCTTCGGCCAACCACTCTGGTGGAAATCAACGATGATCACTGATCATGAGCCAGCTAGCAGTGCACTGCATTCCATCGTCCTTCGCCTGGGAGGATTCCACTGTGAAATGAGTTACCTGGTTGCATTGGAAAAACTCATGGCAGGATCTGGACTTGAGCAAGTTTTGGAAGTGGTGTATGCTCAAAACTCGGTCATCCATATGGTAAGCGGCAAGTCTGTTTCAAGAGCTGTCTGTGGACACTTCCTCGTAGATGCTGTGCTCAACGCACTGATTCTATCTAGAACCTTCAACTTACCTTAAACACACTCAGTGTCAGCAGCACTGAAGACACAAACAATGGAGAAATACGTTCATTGGCATCACCAATCCATGACCATGACTCACCACAGGAACAAGAAGATGAAGAACTGCAACAATGAAAGAAGGACCCAGAAGCAGCATTTCAGAGCACCAAGGCCTTCATAGTGTCTTGTCATTGTTTGACCGTGTCACCAAGAAGGAACATACTGCAGAGACGAAAAGAAAGTGCTGACATAAAAGCAGTGGAAAACAAACTTCTTGATACAAAAGCTGACCTTGAAGGAAGCCGCCTGTCCCCTTTGGCTTCAGTATATGCATATGATGGACACACTCCGGCAGTTTTTGAAGGCAGAAAGGACAGGCAATTGTATGCTGCATCTCCATGTCTTAGAAAGAATGCTGCCCTACCTGGCTGCGGGAGGTCACTCTCAGTATACCACATCAGTGCACATATACCTTCAGCAAATGCAGCAACTGAGAGATCGCCATCCAGATATCCTCTATGCCTTTCAGTATGGAAAGAATGTCCTGCGCAGGAGTGACAGGTACTGGGCTGGGCTGAGCACTGATATGGTCATTGAGCAAGTCCTGATGAAGTGTGCTGATCACACGGGCTGATCGGACTTGCAAGACAACCCAAGTTGGATTACATCTGAAGGTGTTCATTTCTTCCTGGATTTTTAAAAATCAGTTTGTGGTGATTTCACTGTCTAGAACTGACCGCTGTGTCTATGTGTCTAGGGCAATGCAGCGGTAAGTGATCACTTGTGTTCACGTCCAGGCAAAATGATGCATTTGGCTGCAGATGTTCGTAAGCTGTAAAACCCAAAACCGCTTCCAGGCTCAGTACATTTTCAGCAATATTTGCTCAGCCTTGCTTCTCTCTATGATTTTCTTATCTAAACTTCATTCAGTACCTTGAGATATTTCGAATGATATGCTACATGACTATATTTTACGAATTTGTGAAGAAATGCTAAAAATAGATTTATGATGACGTCATAACCTTATGAAACGTAACCTCGCGACATTTTGAACGTTGTACTTTTTTGATATGTTAAAAGTTCACTATTTCCCTACCCATTCCACATGAAATCATTACTATTGCAATTAGTTCCTTTCTTCACTCTTTTTTTACATTGGCTTACCGCACTATTAGGGAAAAGTGAGAAACGGAGAAGAGAATGAAAGGAGGGTGTAGAGAAAGGAAGGAGAGCCCCCTCCCCCCCCCCCTCCCCCCTTTCCCCCTCCATCCCCCCTCCCCCCCCCTCCATCCCCCCTCCCCCCTCCATCCCCGCTCCTCCCTT
>CM031609.1:15804464-15821964 GCA_018398815.1 Conus ventricosus | reverse complement strand
CCCTTGTAAAAAAAATAAAAAAAGTACAACCAACTAGGCTGCAATAAACAATTCTCCAATGAAAGATGTTTTTAGCCTTCAGTTAGAAGTAATGTGTCTTGTCCAGAAATGTGGGACCTACTTGAAAGGCTAGTTACTCGTTTGTTACCCTGTAAGGGAAGATTGGTTAATGCGGGCCAGTAGATAAATTGGGCTAGTGCTAATTTGAGAAAACTATGACGAGATAAGTTCAGATCTTTTGTGTGCTACATTGTCAGCATGCATAACTTCCTCTGCTAGAAAAACCATGGCTGGTCGCGGGAAAGGATACCAACAGTAAGCATTAGAAACATTTTGTACTAATTCTTTACCTCTATGGTTCTGTTAAATCAAGACATGGCTAAAATAATAGGAATTGTTTGCTTTCTGTTTCAACGAATTCTAACATATAATAAACGCCATTGAAACAAACATCAGAGTAATATTTTGATGTGCTGTCATGGTAGAGGATTTTTAATGACCATGGTTAAAATGGATAAGATGAACTCCCCCTGAAGGGCTAAGTTGGGCCAGTAGCTCAATTTAGCCTACTGTGATCAGTTTATAACACTTCATTAGATCTGATAGCGGTTGTTTTTTTCTCAGTGATCAGTAATTATTGATAGAGCCTGTGTGTTGTGTGTGTGTGTGTGTGTGTGTGTGTGTGTGTGTGTGTGTGTGTGTGTGTGTGTGTGTGTGCGTGCGCATGCATGCATGCATGCACGTATGAGGCATCCACATATTTAGAAGAAACATATCCAAATATTGACGGTGCTTTGAATGTTTCTTTTTGTTTTCGAACATTAATTCGTTTGTCTTCTTTCAAAGAAGCCATCCAAAAGAAAAGATACTTTATATAAATGTGTTATGTTTCACATTTTGAACATGATTATTTTTAGGCCTTGGGTGCCTTTAAAAACGAGCGTAATTTAAAGAAAACCCATTTTGAACGTCACGTTCTGCATTTTTTTCTGCGTTGTTTGTTTCATTAAACTAGATAAAAGCTTTAGAAAGAAATGGATTATCCTTTCAACCAAATACTATGTTAATTGATTTCAAATCACGGCTTCCTTGGAGCTTTGAATGCCTTAAAAGGACTGCAGTAAAACAAAGCCAAATGATGCCTGAAGCTCTGCATTATGGCGTGTGATAACTTTTGGGTTACTTGTGACTAAAATGGGTTACTTTGACTCGTTTGTAAATTAACGATTTTAAGTGCCCTAGAATCACTGCAGTTAAAGCAAGACAACTGAAAGTATCTGTTCTGCGATTTGGTCTTGTATTAGCTTTTAGACTCTATTATGTTTGTGTTTCTGTTCTGACAATTAAGGATAATCATTTACTTTTTAAGTTTAGTTTATGAATGTGTTGAGACCGTAGGTGTCTTTAAATGGATTATCGAACAAGCTCACACATCTTATTATGGCCAACAGACAAAAAAATATTGGTTTGGGTTTATGACTAATGCGTGTCGGTTAATATAGGCCCGTGGCCCAATATTTACCACACCCTGGTCCATTTAACCCGAAATGATGTCTAAAGTGGGCTTCCTTTTCTTTAAGAATTTTATTATTTCTTATATAGAACTTTTTGAAATAAAGATAGCCATTTGATGGCTGTACTATATGAAGCTCTTATGGTAAGCTTTACAAAAAATTAACCTTGAGTGAAGTGAAATTAGTGAAGGAGGTAGGGCTGCATTTCTTGTGGGGTTCTAACTTACCAATCTTCCCCTACTTTCGTTGTGCTGAATGTCCCAGGCCTACGATATTGATAAAAAAAATCACATTTCACAGCACACAAAACACACACACACACACACACACACACACACACACACACACACACACACACACACGTTCACAAACGCATACACACAAAACACACACACACACACACACACACACACACACACACACACGAATGGAAATTTGACTTTCGTCGAAAACATTTATGATAAAAAAATCACTTGCGACAATTTTTTATTTTATTATGGCAGGCTGCATTATTTCTGTGATATTTTGACGCTCAACCGCGGCGACGTTTTTTCACTTTGCAGAAAAATCGTCGCGTGAAATATTAACTCTGCGACCATATTTCACTGACATGGCTAAAATAATAGGAATTCTTTGCTTTCTGTTTCAACGAATTCTAACATATAATAAACGACATTGAAACAAACATCAGGTAATATTTTAATGTGCTGTCATGGTAGAGGATTTTTAATGACCATGGTTAAAATGGATAAGATGAACTCTAGCAGTAAGATTTCACGTGAAAATGTGTCGCAAGCGACAGTAAATTTACTGACTACAGTATTTTCACAGTGTCCTGTCGCAAAAAGCTGTCGCAAAATTTCGAGCGACAGTATTTTATGGACAGCGACAATATTCTATAGGAATTTTTCGTGAAAAGTTGTCGCGCGACAATTTTTTCCAGCAAATATTGTCGCTGCAACAATATTTCACGTGAAATGCTATCGCTGCCGATACAATTCCACGGCGACAGTATTATATACGACACCGGCCGGAATCCTAACCTAACTAAACCAGGTTGTCACTGACATCTAAACCCAACTTCTTACTGTTAATTACAATGTGGTCATATACCTAGTCACTTTTTTGCCCTGTGACCGAGCGGACTTTAAATGTGGGGTGAGCTTCTTTCTTGTCTCCCTGACTCGGAAAGAAAAGTCTTCAGCCACAAAATTTCAGGCCCTTCAGTTTCTGTTTTGCTCTCATAATTTTTTCTTTATCTTGAAAAACGTGCAACGTGCAACTATTGGTGAGTTTGGCTTCGCGTTTACACGGTTGCACCCGGTCAAAAGAACATCATCTGTAATATCCATTTTGTCAGTAAGCATATCTGTCACCAATTCTCACAGTTCTGCCAAGTCTCATTATCTCTACGAGGAAATGCCATGTATTATAATATTGTTTCTTTTTGACCGACCTTCCAAATCATCCCCCTTTCTGTCCAAGGCTTCCACCCTGCCAGTAAGTTTAGTATTTTCATCTCTTAGCCGGTCATTTTCATGTTTTAAACTGGACATTTCCTGTTTCAAATCAATCAGTTCATTCTGCAAATTCACACACAATTTGCTTCACGTCCTTCACGTCTTCACTCACATGATGAGACTTACAGTTCAAGTCAGACAACATAGCCACAACATCCCTCAGAGTAGGTTCCGGCGGGAGAGCAGAGGCAGCAGGAGCAGAACCCAGTCCTTGTCCACTGACTCTGCGTGTATTCCCAGCACTCTCCAGACGGGTTTGTCGCTTGCTGTCTGTCCTAGCATGTACAGGTCCTGGGTTCATCTCAACATCGCCGCACCGTTGAAGCAAATGTCCGTAGCAAAATAAGGATAGTAGCAGACCTAGGGTAACACCGTCCATGCGTGACCTCATCTTCAACACTGTAATCCTCATGGCGGATAAAAGTTCGCCTGTTTCGCCATGAAAACAATAAATACCTGAGCAAACGCTCCACACACAGGTCTAAATGTCAGTGGTGCAGAAGGCATGGTACCTCACAACACTCCCTGCTGACTGTCAATGCGGAACACAAAGAATAAGCAGGCGAAAACGAAGAAAATTAAGAGCGCAACGAAACGCGTCCTCTCAACTTCGTGTACCACAGGAACCCCCGAGAGAGAGAGAGAGAGAGAGAGAGAGAGAGAGAATATTTGCATCGGTGGACAGCGTTCTATTCTGTCATGTGTAACATGCTCCTCACGGCAGCGAAAGTGGAGGATGCTGGTTTTAAGCGTGTATGCACACATAGCGAGGAACATGTGAGCAAAAGCGCGAGTACGTCCGTCTGTCTCGTATCACATTGTGAAAACAGAGCCGCTTTGGCCGCGCTCAGATGATGACGGGCGGTAAACTTCCGTCGGCAAGCGCGATGGTCAACAGTTCTGCGTGCAAATGCAAGCGATCTTAACCGTTCTGCGTGCAAATCCAAGCGATGTTGACACTTCTGCGTGCAAATCCAAGCGATGTTGACAGTTCTGCGTGCAAATCCAAACGATGTTGACAGTTCTGCGCTGCAAATGCAAGCGATGTTCTCAATTCTGTGTGCAAATCCAAGCGATGTTGTCAGTTCTGTGTGAAAATCCAAGCGATGTTCTCAATTCTGTGTGCAAATCCAAGTGATGTTCTCAATTATGCAAGCGATGTTCTCAATTCTGTGTGCAAGTGCAAGAGATGTTAACAGTTCTGCGCTGCAAATGCAAGCGATGTTCTCAATTCTGTGTGCAAATGCAAGAGATATTAACAGTTCTGTGCTGCAAATGCAAGCGATGTTCTCAATTCTGTGTGCAAATGCAAGAGATGTTAACAGTTCTGCGCTGCAAATGCAAGCGATGTTCTCAATTCTGTGTGCAAATGCAAGAGATGTTAACAGTTCTGCGCTGCAAATGCAAGCGATGTTCTCAATTCTGTGTGCAAGTGCAAGAGATGTTAACAGTTCTGCGCTGCAAATGCAAGCGATGTTCTCAATTCTGTGTTCAAATGCAAGAGATGTTAACAGTTCTGCGCTGCAAATGCAAGCGATGTTAACCGTTCTGCGTGCAAATGCAAGTGATGTTAACCGTTCTGCATGCAAATGCAAGCGATGTTGATAGTTCTGCGTGCAAATGCTAGCGATATTAACAGTTCTGAGTGTAAATGAAAACGACGTTGACAGTTCTGCGTGCAAATGCAAGCTATAATATATTGGCAGGTCTTCGTGCAAATGCAAGCGATGTTAATAGTTCTGCGTCCAAATGCAAGCAATATTAACAGTTCTGCATGCAAATGCAAGCGACGATAACAGTTCTGCATGCAAATGCAAGCGACGTTAACAATTCTGAGTGCAAATGCAAGCGATGTTGATAGTTCTGCGTGCAAATGCAAGCGATGTTAACAGTTTAGCATGGAAATGTAAACGATGTCAACACTTCTGCGTGCAAATGCAAGCGATGTTGTCAGGTCTGCGTGCAAATGCAAGCGATGTGGTCAGGTCTGCGTACAAATGTACGAGATACTAATAATTCTGCAGACAAAGTGCAAAAGATAACAGTTCCACGAGCAAGCGCGAGAGATGCTCAACATTTGGCACGAAAGTGCCAGTGATGCCACCAGATCCACAGACCTGTGCCAGTGATGTTAGCGGTTCTGTGGGCATGCGGCAGTGATGTAACACGGAAGTCCTCTTTTGTTTAACAGTCCTCCCGTCACGGATCAGTGTGCGAGTTTTGGTTCAATTTACAGTCCACTGTGGGTTGTGCTGGCCGCCTGTGCAGCGGGTTTCACGTGCCTGTAACACTGAGGGAAACCCTGGTGTTTGTGTGGTCGAATGTCCCACTCGATTGGGGTCAATGGAACGCATACCCCTCGCGTATTACTGTCAACTTGGTTCCCCCTTTTTCCCCTCGCTGCAGTAAGATTGATTTTAAGAATGTTTTTGATGCTATTTGACAAGATTCATTTAACAAACACTATTCATGCTGATTGACAAGATTGATTTTAAAATGTTATTCATGCTAAATGACATTTTGTGGTGTGATCGAGGCTGAAGTTATTTTGGTAATTTGGTCTTGCGAAAACACTGCGAAATTTTAACTTCACGATTTGCGTTAACGTATTTTGTGTGTCAAACAGTTAATTATCCCTCAAAACCCATTTTGCTTTAATTGTGGTTTTCGTTGAATGTGTATGATCGTTGAAGAGGTTAAACTTGTGTATGATCTTTGAAGAGGTTGTAGATCAAAACATTTCCTCATTGTCATGTCAACAGACAGAGAATATTGGCTGAGAGAAGGGCTATGGAAAGTTAGACATCAAGTCTCTGGAAAAGAAGCTTCCTCACGCAAACGATTCGTCCCATAACTCCACACATCGCACCGGGGCCAAGCGGCGTCCGGGTCCTGACTCTCTGGACGCTACCGCCTTTTGTTTTGCCAGCCTGGATTTGAACCAGAGCCTCCAGAATGGACAGGTCCCCCAAGGCCGACTCGCCGTGTGATGGATGGCTTTACCACTTAGAATCGAACACTGTTTCATGCTAGGATTTAAGTCTTTAGACGTTTAGAATGAAAGGAAAACTTCAGTGAGGCAGGGAATATCAAATGAGGATTTCCTTTCATAGAAGTAAAAAAAACCTGAGGTTTCCTGTATTTTTCATGTTTGTCCGTGTGTTTGTTCGACTGCATTCATGAAAACTAGGGCGTTGGATTAAAAATATAAAATCCTCCACTGACGGCAAAAGGGGACCAGCATAGTCCATCTCATGCACGTCTCCTGCTTAGAGGTCTCTCGTCCGCTAATTCATATTCCTCTGTGAAGTACGGCTGATGTATCGGTGCTCTCTTTAACATCAGATACTAGTCTAGAAGTAACATTCTGATTCTGCGGTCTCCTCACCACCAGTGGTTCAAAAACAGAATCCCCAACGGCACCCCAAAGCAGCCAAGGAAGTGTGGAAAAGTAAAACGAGAACGAAGTGCTGAAATGAAATAAGCTGCTAGAAAACTGAAATCATTGTGTAAAGAGTATTAAATGCAGTGTGTGTGTGTGTGTGTGTGTGTGTGTGTGTGTGTGTGTGTGTGGTGTGTGTGTGTGTGTGTTGTGTGTGTCTGTCTGTCTGTCTGTCTGTGTCTGTGTGCGTGTGCGTGCGTGCGTGAGCGTAGACTGAACTATCTCTTGAACCCTCGTCTCCTTCGCTTTGTCTCTCTTCCGTTCACCAGTGCTTCACTCTGTACTACAGTCTCTCCCTGTCTCCCTCCCCCTTCTCCCACAGCCAGCCTCTCTCTCTCTCTCTCTCTCTTTCTCTCCTTCTCCCCCTCCTCTCTCTCTCTCTCTCTCTCTCTCTCTCTCTCTCTCTCTCTCTCTCTCTCTCTCTCTCTCTCTCTCTCTCTCTCTCTCTGTCTGTCTCTCCCCCCCCTCTCTCTCTCTCCCACAATCAGCCCTCTCTCTGTCTTTGTCTCTGACTCTCTCTCTGTCTCTGACTCTCTCTCTCTCTCTCTCTCTCCTCTTCTCTCTTCTCTCTCTCCTCTCTCTCTCTCTCTCTCTCTTCTCCTCTCTCTCTCTCTCTCTCCTCTCTCCCTCCGCCCACAATCATCCTCTACCTCTGTCTGTCTATTTGTCTGTCTGTCTGTCTGTCTGTCTGTCTGTCTCTCTCTCTGTCTCTGTCTCTCTCTCTCTCTCTCTCTCTCTCTCTCTCTCCTCTCCTCTCTCCTCTCTCTCTCTCCTCTCTCTCTCTCTCTCTCTCTCTCTCTCTCTCGCTGTCTCTCTCCTTCGCCCATAATCAGCCTCTACCTCTGTCTGTCTGTCTGTCTGTCTGTTCTCTCTCTCTCTCTCTCTCTCACTTCTCTCTCCTCTCTCTCTTCTCTCTCTCTCTCTCTCTCTCTCCCTTCTCCCATAATCAGCCTCTACCTCTGTCTGTCTGTCTGTCTCTCTCTGTCTATCTCTCTCTATCTCTCTGTCTGTCTGTCTGTCTGCCTGTCTTTCTCTCTCTCTCTCTCTCTCTCTCTCTCTCTCTCTCTCTCTCTCTCTCTCTCTCTGTCTCTCTCTCTCTCTCTCTCCTTCGCCCATAATCATCCTGTACCTCTGTCTGTCTGTCTGTCTGTCTGTCTGTCTGTCTGTCTGTCTCTCTCTCTCTCTCTGCTCTACTCTCTCTCTCTCTCTCTCTCTCTCTCTCTCTTTCTCTCCTTCGCCAACAATCAGCCTCTACCTCTTTCTGTCTGTCTGTCTGTCTGTCTGTCTGTCTCTCTCTCTCTCTGTCTCTCTCCTTCTCTCTCTCTCTCTCTCTCTCTCTCCTCTCTCTCTCTCTCTTCTATCTTCGATAGACACGGCTATCTCCAAACAGCATTTTAAAAAAAAAGAAGTGAGGTGGGCAGGGTCGCGGAAGAGGAAAGGAGTAGAGAGATTGAGTTGAGGTAGGGGTGGGAGGAAAGGAGTAGAGAGAGCGAGTTGAGGTAGGGTGGGAGGCGCGGGAAGAGGAAAGGAGTAGAGAGATTGAGTTGAGGTAGGGGTTGAGGAAGGAGTAGAGAGAGAGAGAGAGTTGAGGTAGGGTGGGAGGAAAGGAGTAGAGAGAGCGAGTTGAGGTAGGGGTTGGATGGAAAGGAGTAGAGGAGAGATAGAGAGTTGAGGTAGGGGTGGGAGGAAAGGAGTAAAGACGAGTTGAGGTAGGGTTGGAGGAAAGAGTAGAGAGAGAGAGAGAGAGTTAGGTAGGTTGGAGGAAAAGGAGTAGAGAGAGAGATAGTTGAGTAGGGGTGGGGAGGAAAGGAGTAGAGAGAGAGAGAGTTTTGAGGTGGGGGTGGGAGAAAGAGTAGAGAGAGAGTTGAGGTAGGGTGGGAGGAAAGGAGTAAGAGAGAGTTTGAGTAATGGGGTGGGAGGAAAGGAGTAGAGAGAGCGAGTGAGGTAGGGGTGGAGAAGGATAGAGAGAGCGATTGAGGTAGGGTTGGAGGAAAGAGTAAGAGAGAGAGAGAGTTGAGGTAGGGTGGAGGAAAGGAGTAAGAGAGAGAGAGTTAGGTAGGGTGGAGGAAAGGAGTAGAGAGAGAGAAGAGTTGAGGTGGGTGGAGGAAAGGATAAGAGAGAGAGAGAGTTGAGTAGGGGTGGAGGAAAGGAGTAGAGAGAAGTTGAGGTAGGGTGGAGGAAAGGAGTAGAGAGAGATTTGAGGTAGGGGGTGAGGGGGAGGAAAGGAGTAGAGGAGTGAGTTTGAGTAGGTGGAGGAAAGGAGTAGAGAGAAGAGTTGAGGCAGGGTTGGGAGGAAAGAGTAGAGAGAGAGAGAGTTGAGTAGGGGTGGGAGGAAAGGAGTAGAGGAGAAAGCGAGTTAGGTAGGGTGGGAGATGGAGAAGAGAGAGAAGCGAGATGAGGTAGGTGGAGAAAGGATAAAGAGAGAGAGAGAGTTGAGGTAGGGTGGAGAAAGGAAAGAGAGAGAGAGAGAGAGAAGAGAGAAAGAGTTAGAGGTAGTGTGGAGAAGGGATAAGAGATAGAGTTTTGAGGTAGGGGTGGGAGGAAAGGAGTAGAGAGAGAGAGTTGAGGTAGGGTGGGATGAAAGGATAGAGAGAGAGAGAGTTGAGGTAGGGGTGGGAGAAAAGGATAGAGAGAAGATGCGAGTTGAGTAGGGGTGGAGGAAAGGGTAGAGGAGAGGAGAGGCGAGTTGAGGTAGGGTGGGAAAAGAAGTAGAAGAGAGAGAGAGTTGAGTTAGGGTTGGAGAAAGAGTAAAAGAGAGAAGAGAGAGTTGAGGTAGGTGGGAGGAAGGAGTAGAGAGAGAGAGTTGAGGTAGGGGTGGAGAAAGGAGTAGAGAGAGAGAGAGAAGTTGAGGTAGGTAGAATGAGTAAATAAGTTGATGTAGGGGTGGGGAAAGGAGTAGAGAGAGAGCGAGTTGAGGTAGGGTGAGGAAAGGAGAAAGAGAGTGAGTTGGGGTGGAGAAGGATAGAGATAGAGCTGTTGAGGTAGGGTGAAAAGAGTAGAAGAGAGACGGGTGAGGTACGGGTGGGAGAAAGAGTAGGAGAGAGAGCGAGTTGATGAAGGTTAGGAGGAAAGTGGGAGAGAGACGAGAGTTGAGTCGGGGCGGGAGGAAGGGAGTAGAAGAAAGAAGAGTTTAGGTAGGGTGGGAGGAAAGGAGTAAGAGAGAGAGAGCGAGTTGACTAGGTGGGAGGAAAGGAGTAGAGAGAGAGTTGAGGTAGGGGTGGGAGGATAGGGAGTAAGAGAGAGCGAGTTGAGTAGGCGGGAGAAAAAGGAGTAGAGAGAGAGAGTTGAGTAGGTTGGAGGAAAGGATATGAGAGAGAGAGAGATGTGGTAGAGTGGGAGAAAAGGATAGAAGAGAAAGAGAGAGTTAGGTAGGGGTGGGAGGAAAGGGGTAGAAGAGCGAGTTTGAGGCAGGGTGGGAGGAAAGAGTAGAGAGCGAGAGAGGTTGAATGTAGGGCGGGAGAAAAGGAGTATAGAGAGACGAGTTGAGGAGGGTGGGAGGAAAGGATAAGAAGAGTGTGAGGCAGGGTGGGAGGAAATGAGTAAGAGAGAGTTGAGTAGGGGTGGAAGGAAAATGGAGTAGAGAGAGAGAGTAGGTAGGTGAGGAAAGGATAAGAGAGAGCGAGTTGAGGTAGGGGTGGGAGGAAACGGAAGTAGAAGAGAGAAAGAGAGAGAGAGAGAGAGTTGAGGTAGGGGTAAGAGAAAGGAGTAGAGAGAGAGAGAAGTTGAGGGGGGGTGGAGAAAGAGTAGAGAGAGAGAGAGAGTTGATGGTAGAGGGGTGGGAGGAAAGGAGTAGAGAGAGAAGTTGAGGTAGGTGTGGGAGGAAAGGATAGAGAGGAGAGAGTTGAGTAGAGCGGGAGGAAGAGTAGAGAGAGAGAGTTTTAGGTAGGGGCGGGAGAAAGGATAGAGAAGAGAGAGTTGAGTAGGGGTGGGGAGTAAGGTTAAGAGAAGAGGCGATAGAGGTAGGGGTGGGAGGAAAGGAGTAGAGAGAGAGAGCGAGTTGAGGTAGGGTGGGAGGAAAGGAGTAGAAGAGAGAGAGAGAGTTTTGAGGTATGGTGGGAGAAAGGAGTAGAGAGAGGAGTGGCGAGTTGAGTAGGGGTGGGAGGAAAGGAGTAGAGAGAGAGAGAGTTGGTTAGGTGGGAGAAAGGAGTAAAGAGAGCAGTTGAGGTAGGGCGGAGAAAGGATAGAGAGAAGAGAGAGTTGAGGTAAGGGGTGGGAGAAAGGGAGTTGAGAGAGAGAGTTGAGGAAGGGTGGAGGAAGAGTAAGAGAGAGCGAGTTGATGTAGGCGGAGAAAGAGTAGAGAGAGAGAGAGAGTTGAGGTAGGGTGGGAGGAAAGAGTAATGAAGAGAAGTTGAGGTAGGGTGGGAGAAAAGGAGTAGAAGAGAGAGAGAGAATTGAGGTAGGGGTGGAGAAAGAGTAGAAGAGAGAGATTTGAGGAAGGGGTTGGGAGAAAGGAGTAGAGAGAGAGAGTTGAGGTAGGGGTGGGAGGAACGGAGTAGAGAGAGCGAGTTTGAGGAGGGTGGGAGGAAAGGAGTAGAGAGAGAGAGAGTGAGGTAAGGGTGGAGAAAGAGTAGAGAGAGAGAGATTGAGGTAGGTGGGAGAAAGGAGTAAGAGAGAGAGTAGAGTAGGTTTGGAGAAAGGAGTAGAAGAGCGAGTTTGAGGAAGGTTGGGAGGAAAGGGAAGAGAAAGGAGTAGGAGAGCGAGTTGAGGAAGGGGTGGAGACAGGGAAGAGGAAAGAGTAGAGAGAGCGATTGAGGTAGGGGTGGAGAAAGAGAAGAGGAAAGGATAGAAGAGCGAGTTGAGATAGGTGGAGGAAAGGGAAGAGGAAAGAGTAGAAGAGAGCGAGTTGAGTAGGGGTGGGAGAAAGAGAATAGAAAGGAGTAGATAGAAGCGAGTTGAGGTAGGGGTGGGAGGAAGGGAAGAGGAAAGGAGTAGAGAGAGCGAGTTGAGGTATGGGGTGGGAGGAAAGGAAAGGAAAAGGAGTAGAAGAGTCGGTTGAGTAGGTGGGAGAAAGAGTACAGAGAGCCGAGTTGAGGAGGGGTGGGAGGAAAGAGAAGAGGATAGGAGTAGAGAGAGCGAGTTGAGGTAGGGTGGGAGGAAAGGGAGTAGAGAGAGAGAGTTGAGGAAGGGTGGAGAAAGGAGTAGAGGAGGAGAGTTGAGGTAGGGTGAGAATGGATAGAGAGAGAGCGAGATGAGGTAGGGTGGAGGAAAGAGTAGAGAGAGAGAGTTGAGGTAGGGGTGGGAGAAAGAAGAAAGAGGAACGAGTAAGAGGAGCGATTGAGGTAGGGGTGGGAGAAAGGATTAGAAGAGAGAGTAAGTAAGGGAGGGAGGAAGGATAAGAGAGAGAGTTGAGGTAGGGGTGGAGAAAGGAGTAAGAGAGAGAGTTGAGGGAGGGTGGGAGAAAGGAGTTAGAGAGAGAGCGAGTTGGAGGAAGGGGTGGAGGAAAGGAGTAAGAGAGAAGTTAAGGAGGTGGAGGAAAGGAGTAAGAGAGAGAGTTGAGGTAGGGGGTGGTAGGAAAGAGTAAGAGAGCGAGTTGAGAAGGGTGGGAGAAAAGGGGTCTGAGAAAGAGAGATATTAGGTAGGGGGGTAGGAAGGGGAAGAGGAAAGGTGTAGAGAGATAGAGCGAGTTGAGTAGGGGGGAGGAAAGGAGTAGAGCGAGAGAGTTGTAGGTATGGGTGGAGATAACGTGAGTAGAGAGAGAGAGCGAGTTTGAGGTAGGGGTGGGAGGACAGGAGTAGAGCGAGAGATTGAGTAGGGTGGAGGGAAAGGAGAGAGAAGAGAGAGATTAGGTGGGTGGGAGGAAAGATAGAGCGAAGCGAGTTGAGTAGGGGTGGGAGGAAAGGATAGAGAGAGAAGTTGAGGTAGGGTGGGAGGCAAGGGGAGGTGTTAGCAGTACGCTTGAACACACTGTATCAGTCTTTCCTGTCAAAGTGCATTGCTGTCACCGTGGTGTTGGAACAGCTCAACTTTGTGTGTGTTTTGTTTTGTGTGTGTGTGTTGTGTGTGTGTGTGTGTGTGTTTTGTTGTGTGTGTTGTGTGTTGTGTTTTGGGGCTGTGTGGGGTGTGTGTTTTGGTTTTGTGTGTTGTGTGCGTGTTGTGTGTGGTGTGTGTGTGTGGTGTGTGTGTGTTGTGTGTGTGTGTGTGTTGTGGTGTATCTGTGTGCGCGCACGCGCATGTATGTGTGTCTGTTTCTGTTTGTATGTATGTGTGAAAGTGTGCGTGCGTGTTGTTGTGTGTGTGTGTGTGTGTGTGTGTGTTGTGTTTTTGGGGTGTGTGTGTTGTGTGTGGTGTGTGTCGTGCGTGCGTGCTGCGTGCGTTTGGTGTGTGTGTGTGTGTTGTGTGTGTTTTGTGTGTGTGGTGTGTTGTTGTGTGTGTTGTGTGTGTGGTGCGTGCGTGTGTTTGTGTGTGTGTGAGTGAGTGTGTGTGTGTGTTTTGTGTGTGTGTGTGTGGTGTGTGTGTGTGTGTGTGTGTGTGTGTGTGTGTGGTGTTGTGGTATCTGTGTGTGTGTATGTGTGGTGAAAAATCTATTTTGTCGAAATTCTAAGCGGTGGCTGTGTTGCTTATTCACTCAAGACATACAGGATGTTGCATGACCTTCACGTTCAGAGCAAAAAGAATAGAGTAAACGCTTGTATTTACATTGTCCATATACGGATTTAACCCACTTTAGAAAAAAAAAAGAATTGGGGTGTCGTCCTTAAACAGAGATTATTGCCTGTCATCAGCATGTCTTCGGGGGCGGGGGCGGAGGGTGGTGGGGGGGGGGGGGGGGGGTGCGATATAAATGTCACGGATGGGTGTACTGGTAGTCGATGATCCACAATTCACAACTAATACAATATGTAAGCATAATCCAGAATCCTGTTTTAACCCCAAGTTCCTTTGAGAGTCAGGTTCGCTTTCTCTCCATAGAAACCACGTCGTGAGAACTTTAAAACTGCGAGGAAACGACGTGCACATTTTGCCCAAACGTACAAAAATCTGAATCACGCTTTTTTTCTGATATGTCCTGAATATGAAAATGCCGCAGAACACTTTTTTCCAAAGAATCGTTATGTCTGTTCTGATGCTATTAAATTGTCAGCACTGTTTACAGAGGTAAAAGCATGTCACTATTTTTCTTTTCAACGCTTTCGTTCACAGAAACAACTGACGCAAAGTCTCTGTCTCTCTCTCTCTCTCTCTCTCTCTCTCTCTCTCTCTCTCTCTCTCTCTCTCTCTCTCTCTCTCTCTCTAATGCATTTGTATTCATGCGTCCGTAAGCACAAGTCCGCTGCACCACCTTTATTCCACATGCATCGAATTGTCTTCGTTTATGTCTTTTTCGAGTGGCTGTTTCCAGGACAAATATAACGCCGCGCATTACCGTATGTTCACCCTATCCAGTTTAACACAGGCAGAAATGACTAATCATGGAACTATTATTCCGACTCTCTCTCTCTCTCTCTCTCTCTCTCTCTCTCTCTCCTCTCTCTCTCTCTCTCTCTTCTCTCTCTCTCTCTCTCTCTCTCTCTCTCTCTCTCTCTCTCTCTCTCTCTCTCTCCTCTCTCTTCTCTCTCTCTCTCTCTCTCTCTCTCTCTCTCTCCAAAGACACATCTTAAGAAATTTGTTTGTATCACCATTGTTATGTTTTTGTTAAATCATAACTAGCGCTGCTTCAATGTTCCTTTGCAGTTCACAAATAGTTGTACCGATAGTAGTACGTATTCCGTTAGTATCGTACCACATGTGGTAAATCCTGACCCTGAAAACCCTGATCACAACGAAAACAGCGAGTCATTGTGAACTGCCGTGCAATGCATGTACAGCTTTAGGTTAGGGTCGAGACAGAGACGAGACCCCAAATCAGGGAGGCAGTTAGAGACTTTTATACCAGCAACAATCAGGAAAGAAAAAGTGGCACTACTTGTCGATGGGTACCTGCACTGTTTATAGAGCCAGTCTGGAATATCGAAAACGTGGAGATGTACTTGAAAGAACCGCCGGTGTCGTATATAATACTGTCGCTCATAAAATCGTGTCGCAGCGACAGTATTTCCCGGGAAACACTGCATTTTATGGACAGCTACAATATTCTATGGGACATTTTTCGTGAAAAGTTGTCGCGCGACATTTTTTTTCCAGCAATTATTGTCGCTGCAACAATATTTCACGTGAAATGCTATCGCTGTGATACAATTCCACGGCGACAGTATTATATACGACACCGGCGCAATGCTAAACAGGTACAGATGAATGATGAGTTTTTAAGTCAACACAAACAGCCCAACAGAAAATCAGAGAGAGAAAAACGGCACTGACTGGGTTCTGGAAGAGAAACAGATTGTGCAGTGCTGAAAAACTCTTGAGAGCCACAACCATGAGAACTGATGAGCTGAAGGTGAGGACGAGCAACGCAGACCTACACGTCAACGCTGCTTGGGGGTCTGCTCGCCAAACCATTGGTCCTCAGCGTGGGAAGAACATAACGTTCCCAAACTGCTGCGGAGCAGTCTTCTTCTTCTTTTCGAACACTCAGCTGGTGATGCCAGTTGCCCGCACGAAGTTGGCTGTCCTCCGAAGGTCCGCCTGGTCTCCGTAGAGCTTGGCCCTCAGAGCCACCGGTTCCGGCCATGTGTCCTGCCTGACAGTAGCATGGAGGTGACAGTCCTGTAGTATGTGCTCAGTGTCCATTTCGGCCTCTCTGCATGGACACATCGCAGACTCGCCGGTCTTGTAGCCTTCTTTTTATACTTGAGTGCATTCAGTCTGTTGTGTCCAGTCCTTAGTCTGAACAGTAGCACGTGATGTTCTCTGCTTAGGTGGTGGTAGTAATCAGCCTGATTGGAATTTGTGTGTTGCGGTTCCATTTCCTCCTGTAAAGTGTTTTAATGAATGTCTTCTCCTCAGGGTAGGAGACCTCTGTGTCATTTTGTTCCAGCTGTCCCCCTTCCTTGGCCAGTCTGTCCGCCTCCACATTTCCATGGATCCCACAATGGGCGGGGACCCACTGAAGGACACGTTTTGCATTTTCACCATGATTCAGCAGAGCTGTATCCAGACAGTTGAGGTCCTTCCAGCGGTGATTTTGGAGTGCACTCAGGACAGAAAGAGCATCTGTGAAGATAAGCACTTTAGGCTTGGTGCGTGTCGGGCTGGCACTCGCTTCCTCTGCTGCTTGCCTGAGGGCTTCTGTTTGTGCTTGCGGAGCAGTGATAAAGGCCACCTGTGTTCGATCAGACTGATACGACGTGGAGTGACCGAGAAAACAGAATTGAAAAGAACGAGGCTGAATCTGGAATCATCATACCCCCCACCCCACCCTCCCCATTCCGCAGCCACTTTCTGACAGAGCTGCCAAGGTGTCTGGTGAAGGACCTTTCAAGTCATGTTCACGTCTCTTCTACCAGATGCACACGAGTGCTACATCACTTCAAAGACGGATCGGATGTACACGTGTGCTAGATCACTTCAAAAAACGGAACAGATGCACACGTGTGTTACAACACTTCAAAAACGGATCGTGGGCCCTACGTACCCTGCGATTCTTCTCTTCTGCCATCAAACGCGAAGAACATGTGTCAAGAGCGGAGTAGACGACGAGCACGCACGGTGCATTTGCACGAGCCCTGCTTTCTCAGAATCCAGCAAGCTTGATTTCTTTCATCGCTTTTTCCGGCACCTAATCTTCGATGCAAAAGACAACAGGCGGGTTGAAAGGTTATGAAAAACGAAAACACTTGGTGTTTAAAAAACAAATTCCAACTTTAGTGTAGTTGTTAATGGAAAACTTGCATATGTGCACGTTCTCTCTCTCTCTCTCTCTCTCTCTCTCTCTCTCTCTCTCTCTCTCTCTCTCCTCTCTCTCTCTCTCTCTCTCTCTTCAAACATGGTGTTTCATTTGATTTGATTGAAATAGTCATTCTACTTTTTGCAGATGATATCGTTTTACTGTCTGAAACTGTTATAGGACTTCAAAACCAGTTGAACAATTTGTGCTCAGCGGCGCAGAGATTACATCTCAAAGTAAACATGGACAAAACAAACATTATTGTTTTTCGAAAGGGTGGATATTTGTCGTCGCGTGAAAAATGGTTTTATGGAAATTCTAAACTTGTGATTGTAAACGCCTACAAATATCTGGGTTTATATTTTTCTACAAAACTAAGTTTTTCGTTTGCCTGCCAAGATCTTGTGGGTAAAGGGAAGCGTGCTGTTATGGCCATTTTAAGCGTCTTGTATAAGTTTGAAAACGAGTCAGTAAAACTATTTTTCAGAATGTTTGATACCCAGGTCCAGCCTATAGTCCAATATGGCGCTGAGATTTGGGGTTTGGAGAAAGGACATGACATAGAGAAATTGCACTTATTTGCTATGAAACGGTTTTTGAATGTCGATAGGCGTACCCCAAATGACTTGACTTATGGAGAACTTGGTAGATTCCCTATTATTTGAATTCATATATAAAATGTGTAAGATACTGGCTTAAACTGTTACGTATGGGGCAACATAGACTGCCAGCCAAAGCTTATAAAACATTGTTTGACCTGGATATGAGAGGGAAAACTACGTGGGCATCGGCATTCGTAAATGTTTATGTAATTATGGTTTTTCGTTTGTATGGTTAGAACAAGGGGTCGGCTGTGTCAGCAGTTTCTTGGCTTGTTTCAAGCAACGAGCAATAGATTGTAGATGGCAAGACTGGGATAGCCATATTCAAAACAGCGAACGATTTTCATTATTTAGACTGCTGAAAAGTAATTATTTAGTAGAAGCAGAAGCTTATTTGTCTCTGAACTTGAATAGATATATCAGGTCTGAATTAACAAAATTCAGGTTTGGTGTATCGGATATTGCTGTACATCGTCAACGATATAATATCCATACAGAAAATGATTTGTTGTGTCCACTGTGTAAATCTGGTAGGGAAGATGAACTTCATTTTGTATTCTTATGTCCTGTTCTGGCTGACCTACGACAAAAACTTATTCCGTTAAAATATCATCGACGTCCAGCACTGTTCAAGTTAGTCTGTCTTTTGTCGTCAA
>CM031609.1:15789464-15794464 GCA_018398815.1 Conus ventricosus | reverse complement strand
GCAAATGAGAGTGATGTCAACATTTCTTCATGCAAATGAAAGTGATGTCAACATTTCTTCATGCAAATGAAAGTGATGTCAACATTTCTTCATGCAAATGAAAGTGATGTCAACATTTCTACATGCAAATGAAAGTGATGTCAACATTTCTTCATGCAAATGAAAGTGATGGCAACATTTCTTCATGCAAATGAAAGTGATGTCAACATTTCGTCATGCAAATGAAAGTGATGTCAACATTTCTGCGTGCAAATGAAAGTGATGTCAACATTTCTTCATGCAAATGAAAGTGATGTCAACATTTCTGCATGCAAATGAAAGTGATGTCAACATTTCTACATGCAAATGAAAGTGATGTCAACATCTCTTCATGCAAATGAAAGTGATGTCAACATTTCTTCATGCAAATGAAAGTGATGTCAACATTTCTTCATGCAAATGAAAGTGATGTCAACATTTCTGCGTGCAAATGAAAGTGATGTCAACATTTTTACATGCAAGTGAAAGTGATACTAACAGTTCTATATACTAGCGCAATGGCACTAACACTCTCAGATAGAAGTGCGAGTGATGCTGACAGTTCTGCATGGAGACGCAAATGTTGTCCATGGTTCTACATGCTCTCTCTCTTCTCTCTCTCTCCTCTCTCTCTCTCTCTCTCTCTCTCCTCTCTCTCCTCTCTCTCTCTCTCTCTCTCTCTCTCTCTCTCTCTCTCTTTGTGTGTATGTGTGTATGTCTTTTTGTGTGTCAGTATGCCTGTCTGTCTGTCTTTTCTCTCCCTCTCCTTTGTGTGTGTGTGTGTGTGTGTGTGTGTGTGTGTGTGTGTGTGTGTGTGTGTGTGTGTGTGTGTGAGAGAGAGAGAGAGAGAGAGAGAGAGAGAGAGAGAGTGTGTTGTGAGAGAGAGCGTGTGTGTTGTGGTGTGTTTAGAGAGAGAGAGAGAGAGAGAGAGAGAGAGAGAGAGAGAGAGAGGAGAGAGAATGTGTGTGTGTGTGAGAGAGAGAGAGAGAGAGAGGAGAGAGAGAGAGTTTGTGTGAGAGAGAGAGAGAGAGAGAGAGAGAGAGAGAGGGGAGAGAGAGAGAGAGAGAGGTTGCAGGTGGGGGCCAAGCTGATGAGAGAGAAGAAGGGGGTGAGAGGAAGTGTAAACAGGAGGAGTGGGGGAGGAGGGAAGAAAATGGATTGGGAGGCGTAGCTCGAGTTTTTATGCGACATGTGCGCGCGTCCGTTTGTGTGTAGGAGTGTATCATCCGCTGCCTGGAAAACATTTGTACCTTAATAGTGCACACGTGATAATCTTTTTACCCCACTTCTGAAACTGCCTTCTACGTATTTGCTTTCTGAGAGTGTGGGCGCTAGGAGAGGAATGGATGGAGGATGGGAGGGGGGGGGGGGGGGGGGGGGAATGGAGGCAGACTACAAAGAAGCTTGCTATTTTTTCCCACAGCCCCCCCCCCCCCCCCCCCCCCGCTCCTTTCCCATTGCTTTCTCTCTCATTTAGAGTGCCATGATGCATGGAGAGAGAGACGTGGAGGGGGTCTGGGGCGATCAAAACGAAAGAGAAGGGGGAACAAGAATGAAAAAGACACAGGAGAATGAAGGAGAGGGGAGACAATAACAGCTCCTTCCAGAAATGTCACAGTTTCCCCGAGATGCATTTGTGTTTTCCGTGCGACCCCTTCGTTGTTTGTGTTGTGTGTTTTGTGCCGCCTGGTCTTGCTGCTTGTGTCCGCACGCCTACGAAGACACTATTATACATAATACACACACACACACACACACACACACACACACACACACACACACACACACACACACACACACACACACACACACGCACGCACGCACGCACAAACACACACCGCATACACTACCATACACACACACACGTGGACCTGTGGCCACCCACCCATACATACATATATGCACACACACTTGCACACTCACGCAAACATACACATGCAATGATAATAATGGCGCAGATGATGTTAGACCCACGGTCTGACTAGCGTGTCAAGCTAATTCGCACGTCAGTCATCTGCCATGTGGCAACCTTGAAACCCTCGTCTGAAATCATGTCACCTTAGTCATTAATTCATTTCTCCATCAGCTGCATATCGTGCACAGTGTGGTTTGGAAATTTAGCAAATGTGGTATAGCGTATATGGAGCAGTTCGCACGCAGTGATGAAATTGATAAAACTGAAACTGAAACTTTGGTATTCTCACCAGCACGGGGCCAAACATCACAACTCCACAGCCTGCCAAAGTAGCTAGCGAAGGTCAGAACCGGGAGAAACGGGAACAGCATGGCCAAATACATGCCAGTCGGCGGATTCTGTCAACTCTCACGCGACTGCTTCTGATCAACAGCTCCCTTCACCTGTTGCTGGTTGACAAGGGCGCGGGCCGATAATGGGAAACCCATGTCCTCCCGGTGCGCATGCGTTATCAAGCAGGAACTTCCGCGTCCGGTTGTTGTTGGTGTTGATTTTCTTCTTTTTGTGTGTGTGTGTTTTGTTTTGTTTCGTTCTGTGACATCCACAACAGATGTCGACAAAACATGATCTGCTCTGCGGAATTTATTTCTCTCGTCTGTTTTACGCGGATTGTTTGAAAGGATGGGGTGGGGGTGGAGAGGGGAGGATGAGAGGGTGTTCTTATGGGAGTACACATGCTGCTAAAGGCCATAGTTCGCCTGTTCACGTAAAAAGCTTTCAACTTTCACAACCCGAAGAAATGTATATCAAGAATGATAACTTCTACTCTCATCTGTAAAAAAAAAAATCATCATCACGACTAATTATCACAGGACTAATGCTTTTTTTTAAAATAGAGAAACAGCTACATGTCACCTAAAGCGTCTTTCTCACGTTTTCAGTTGCTAATTGTCACTATAGAACAGCTAACTGTCAAATGGAAATAGGTATTTTCGCATGGCAATGGCCATTTTCACGTGAAAATGACTAGGGTTTTTTGTGTTTGTTTTTGTTTTTGTTTTTTTGCCAAAGTAAAATCTTTCATATGAAAAATGAAAATAGCTGTTATCAAGTGATGGTTATGTGTTTACATATGAATTTCTTTTACACGATAAAACTCGTTTTCTTCATTGACATAGGTAATCATACCAGTCTTTTGTATATAAAAAGACGGTTGTATGTGAAAATAATGTGAACACAGGAATCATGACCTTTGAAATCTAGTCTACTCCAATGTCTCCTGTTGAGGATATCATAGTGATTCAGTCAGAGGCTTTGCCTGTGGAGTTCACCTCGTGGTTTCGAACCACTCGTGGGGTCGGATCTTTATGGCTTGAAACCGCTCTCTGTTCAAAGAGCAGTAACCTGATTTTGATTCAGTTCAGGGAAGATCAAAGCGGCGCAAGGAGAGGATGGGCTCCGCCTAACATGAAGCTCTTCCCAGGATATGCTGAACCTCCGGCAGTTCACCGGCCCTGTGGCTATGAAGGAAAGTGACTCCAATACTGTTTCTGTTGGCAATGGAGATCATCGTGAAAGCAACCGTGAGCCATGTGTATCAGCAGATCTGGGGAATGGATACCAAATGCCACCTCTAAAAGCCTTCATGGATGACAGAACAGTCGTTTTCTACCAAGGAAGATGAACACACAGAATACTGAAGCATTCAAGGGAAGATGAACGCACAGAATACTGAAGCATTCAGACAAAGGACGATGAACGCACAGAATGCTGAAGCATTCAGACAAAGGAAAAGGAAGACGAACACACAGAATACTGAAGCATTCAGACAAAGGAAGATGAACGCACAGAATACTGAAGCATTCAGACAAAGGAAGATGAACACACAGAATACTGAAGCATTCAGACAAAGGAAGATGAACGCACAGAATACTGAAGCATTCAGACAAAGGAGGATGAACGCACAGAATACTGAAGCATTCAGACAAAGGAGGATGAACACACAGAATACTGAAGCATTCAGACAAAGGAAGATGAACGCACAGAATACTGAAGCATTCAGACAAAGGAAGATGAACGCACAGAATACTGAAGCATTCAGACAAAGGAAGATGAACGCACAGAATACTGAAGCATTCAGACAAAGAGAAGATGAACGTACAGAATACTGAAGCATTCAGACAAAGGAAGATGAACGCACAGAATACTGAAGCATTCAGACAAAGGAAGATGAACGCACAGAATACTGAAGCATTCAGACAAAGGAAGATGAACGCACAGAATACTGAAGCATTCAGACAAAGGAAGATGAACGCACAGAATACTGAAGCATTCAGACAAAGGAAGATGAACGCACAGAATACTGAAGCATTCAGACAAAGGAAGATGAACGCACAGAATACTGAAGCATTCAGACAAAGGAAGATGAACGCACAGAATACTGAAGCATTCAAGGGAAGATGAACACACAGAATACTGAAGCATTCAGACAAAGGAAAAGGAAGATGAACACACAGAATACTGTAGCATTCAGACAAAGGAGGATGAACACACAGAATACTGAAGCATTCAGACAAAGGAAGACGAACACACAGAATACTGAAGCATTCAGACAAAGGAAGACGAACACACAGAATGCTGAAGCATTCAGACAAATTACATGCTTCATCGAGGATGGGTTCTAGACCAAAGTCAACATACACACAAGGAAACGGCTAGGTGTCCAGCTAATCTCACTGATGTTGTTCTCTCCTGTCGCCAAACAAAACTAAAACTACCCCTGAAATCCATCCTGGAGGAGTTTCAAAGTGGGTAAAGCAGGATTAAGAACCATGCCTGAGGACTCGGGACACAAGCTTGTGAGATCAACCCAACCCAAGCAAAAGTGGGCGTGGCAAAAGGGAAAACCCTTTAAGGTCAAGGAAATAACAGACCTTTACAAAAAAACAACGGCAGGGGCTGGGATCAACAGAAATGAAAGGGGTCAAAAGCAAAAGGGAGAGCCAAGAGAAAAAGCAGAAATACAGGAGTTGAGGAAGGACAACAACGTCAAAAGAATCCAGACTGC
>CM031609.1:15771964-15784464 GCA_018398815.1 Conus ventricosus | reverse complement strand
GCGGAGCAGGTCGCCCTGTACTGGATCTGCCGCCTGTCTCCCTCTCTCTCCCTTCCGCGGCCCCCCACCCCCTCTCCTCCCCCTCCCCCCCAGCCTGAGGCCCCCTACCCCCACTTCTCTCTCTCTCTCTCTCTCTCTGACTGACAGCATTGTCTATGTCACTGTGACCGCTTACCATGTTGCCCGGACACTTTTCGGTTGATGCGGCTGTGCGTACTCGACACCAAGCCTGCAGCTGGGAGGACAAGGAGAGGGGTAGCGGAGAGGGGTAGCAGGAAGGGAGGGAGGGAGGGAGGGACAGAAAGGGAGGGATGGTGGGGGTCGAGGATGGGGAGAAGGGGAGTTGGGGTGGGGGTGGGGTTAGCTCAATGTGGATTCGTCTCTGAGGTCATTTTTTTTTTCTCGATTGGTGACCAACAAGAGCGAAACTGATAACTGAAGGAATGAATATATATATATATTTCGTTAAGATTTCTTTTTTTTTTCTGTCCCAACGTCTGCGCCACCTCAGAGGCAGCGCACCCACGCCGCTCATTCCGACACCCCGTCCACAGCCACAGCCCGGTCGGCCCCGCCGCAGCCCCGGCACCAGTAATCCACAGGGAGCAGTCAATGTCAAGTCGTCAAGAGGCAACCCACCGGAGGAGACACTGCACTGCTGCCGAGTCACTTCGGTGGTGTTCAGTGGTGCCTGTTCTGATCTAACATACGCAGGACACCACCTACTAAGCCCCCTACTGACGACAATAATTGCTTAGACGCGGAGCCGGCGTGAGTGAGCTCTCCCTCCGGAGGGCGCCACCACGTCCGTCCAACGACAGCCCCCATGGACTCGCCAATACCGGTGACACCGACGGAACCAAACCAAGGCCACAGACGTGGAGAGGACATCAAAATTGAGGTCACCATGAGAGCAGGGCATGAAGGGCAACGTAATTTGAGACTTTTTGTTTCTTTTGTTGTGTTTGTTTTATTTTGTTTTGGTTTTTTGTTGATTGCTTGGTTTGTGATTTACGAACTCTATACCCCATGAAGGGGTGGCAGGTCATCACATCCTTACGAATTGTAACAAAACAAGGTCTTCATAGGCACACACACTCTCTCATTATCTGACGAAGCAATAATCTGTGGGTTTTTTGTTTTTTGTTTTGCTTAATTGCGTGTTCAACTGGTGAACCAGTCGTTCTGTTTGTGGCAATGCGTTTTAATCTGAAGAACCTGAAGTCGTTTTTGTTGAATTGCGTAGATATCAAGTACACCAGCAGCTCTTTTTGTTGAATCGCGAGCATGTCTGGTGAACCAGAATTCTTTTTGTTTTGCTTCGTTTTGTTTTGTTTGTTAAAGTGCTTGTTCGACCAGAAGCTCTTTTTGTTGAATTGCATGTTCATCTGGTCAACTATTGTCGTTATTTGTTGAATGGTTTGTTCATCGGATAAAACAGCAGTCCTGTTTGTCGAATCAATTGTTCACTTGTCGTGTTAGTTGCCTTTCTTGTTGAATTATTTGCTCGTCATACGGACCTGTTTCCTTTTTCTTTTAATTTTTATTACCAATTCATTTATTGAACCAATGTTTGTTGTGTTTTGTTCATTTGCGTGTACATCTTGTCATACAGTAGTTTGTTTTGTTGAAATGATTGTTCATATGATGGACTTGAAATCTTTCTTGATATACTGCGGTTTCATCTGGTGAAGGAATTGTCCTTTTTCTTTGCAGCTTGGATTCAAGTGTCGAGCCAGTCGTTTGCTTTTGTTGAATTGCTTGCTCATCTGACGGACCCCTTGCCTTTTTGCTCAATTGCTTTGTCTTGTGAGAGACCAGTAATCCTTTGAGTTGAACTGATTGTTCATCGGGCTTACCAGTCGATGAGGTGTGTGTGTGTGTGTGTGTGTGTGTGTGTGTGTAACAGGATAACAGGATAACAATCTTAATTGTCCAAAAGATGCAAAATTCATTTTCGACAGCACAGCAACCATATACCAGGACAACACACACACACACACCACACACACACACGCACACACACACACACACGCGCGCGCGCACGCACCCCACACACACACACACACACACACACACACACACACAAAAGACGTAAACTGCCTGTGTAAGTAGTAGTAGAAGAAACTCGTGGAGAGCGTGGCAGCAGAGAGTACTCAGAAGAGACGCCCCCTTCAAGCAAGTGTTTCGGCCCTTATCTCCTGACACTCTAGGGGGTGCCACACCCGGTTCATGACTCCGGATGTCCCTCTGCTGCCCCTTTTTTCCCATCTTGGGACGAGCCATGGCTGGGATTCGAACCCATGACCCTCTGGACATGCTCATTTTCCACTTAATGACTCGCGCTTTAACCACTGAGCCACAGGGATACCTGATATTTGTAGGGAAATTAAGCCTTATGAAGTTCACTTTTGTTCCTCCTTGACCAGATCCAGCTTGAACACCTCTCTGCCGCTTCTGCCATTGCTTTCAGGGCTCTGGTGTTTTCCTTCCCTGCAAGTGAGAGCTGTTTCATGAGGCTGTATGCAGACGTTCCTACAAACCCCCTAGCTCCAATTTCTGCAGTGAGGACTTTGACCTGATAGCCTTCTCTCCTCAGGCTGTTTGCCAGATCAGCATACTTTTCAGTCTTGTAGATTTGAGCTGCCTCCATTCTGTTCTCATATGGCACCGTGAGCTCGATCATGATCAGCTGCTTGGTTGACTTAGAGTGGACTACTATGTCTGGTCTCATGCCACTCTGCTGATGATCTCTGGGTGACTCTTCCATTCTAGGAGGTCTGCAGTACACTCCCAGTCATCTGCCCCGTCCAGCAGACTCTGCCTGCATGTTTCGAGTGGCACTGTTGTTCTTGGCCATGAGTTGCTGCCTCCTGCCGTGAAGAATGGTGCGGGTGCTTTTGGAGTCCTGATTTTCCCTTGTGTGGCGTTGGTACTAGCCCAGACTACTTGTACACTCTCTTTGAGCACTTGGTTGTGCCTCCATGTGTACCTTCCTTGAGCCAGGGCTACTTTACATGAGCTTAGGACATGCTCCACTGTTTGTTTTTCATGGCAGAGGGGGCATGCAGGATCGTCCGTTTTCCCCCACTTCACCAGGTTTGCCTTTGAGGGCAGAAGGTCATATGCAGATCTGAGAATGAAGCTGATCCTGAGAGGGGCCATGTGCCAAATGTCATTCCAAGTGAGACTTCTTTGGAGTGCATTCTCCCACGTTATCCATTGCCCTTGCTGGCTCTGCTGGACTGCTTTTTGGAGTCTTTTTTGGTCTTCTTCTTTTCTCATCTCCTGAATCATCATGTCTCTTTTGGCTTTTCCTTTGGCCTTTGACCACCATTCAGTTTTGGTCACCCCCCGTCCTTGTCTGTTGGTCTGTGTGTGTCCTGTTATTTCTCTGATCTTGAGACTTTCTTTTGCAGAATCCATCGCCTCTTGAACTTTCCATTTTCTGCCTGTCTTCAGCTGGGCTTGATTGCTTCTACCACCTTGTCTCCTAAGTCCTCCAGCATGCTTTGAAGTCTGATCTTCCCTGCTTTGTATTCCTTCAGGATGGATTTCAGTGGTAGTTTCAGCTTTGCTTGGCGACAGTACAGCGCTATGTCAGTCAGACAGGGTGGGACACCAAGCCATTTCCTTGTGAACTTGTTGATTCTGGCTTCCATTGCCTCCACTATGCTGGTGCAGATGTCGTATATCATCAGAGGCCACAGGAGCTTTGGTATCAGCATGAACTGCAGACACAAGACCTTGTAAGAATCCATAGTAAATCAATTCCATCAGTAAAATATTTTTATGCAAGCACAAACATTCTTCCCACACACTCCCTCCCACCCCACCCCCCACCCCCACACACACACTCACACACATACACGTACAAACACATGTATGTGTGTGTTTATTTGCGCGTGTGAACTGGTGTGTTGATCTTGTGAACCATTAATCCTTTCGTTGAATTACTTGTTCATTAAAGGAGTAGTTTTTTTTTTTCTTCATGGCTTGTTTGTCTGACAGATGGCAGTTCTTCGTGTTGAACTACGTGTTTATCCGGCAGACAAGAACCTCTGTTCTGGAATGGCCCTTTCCTCTGACGTCTGTTCTTTCCTCTGACGTCTGTTCTTTCCTCTGACGTCTGTTCTTTCCTCTGACGCCTATTCTTTCCTCTGACGTCTGTTCTTTCCTCTGACGCCTATTCTTTCCTCTGACGTCTGTTCTTTCCTCTGACGTCTGTTCTTTCCTCTGACGCCTGTTCTTTCCTCTGACGTCTGTTCTTTCCTCTGACGCCTGTTCTTTCCTCTGACGTCTGTTCTTTCCTCTGACGCCTATTCTTTCCTCTGACGTCTGTTCTTTCCTCTGACGTCTGTTCTTTCCTCTGACGTCTGTTCTTTCCTCTGACGCCTATTCTTTCCTCTGACGTCTGTTCTTTCCTCTGACGTCTGTTCTTTCCTCTGACGCCTGTTCTGAACACGCAGTGCACATTTCTCTCCACGCTCTTTTCACTCACTTCCACAAAGAGCGAGGCACTAAATCCTGACCAAATTTCAGGAACTGTCGCAGACCCGTTTCGTTTCACAATACTTGAATTTGAAGGTGCGGACACACCCTTTTCCAACAACTCTTTGGTCTACCAATTCAAGGGCTCGTTTTCTACTGTTCGTTTGTCTGTGTGTGTGTTGGTTTGTGTGTTTGTTTTTCTCGCAATTTCGATAGTTCACTCCAGCATTTCGACATCTCACACACCCCAATCTCTGATCGATGACTGTTTTCGATTAAAGATATGATAAACTTTTTTTTTTAGTCAAAGATATGATTAACGTTTTCGTTTACAGGTATGGTAAACTTGTTCAATTAAGTATATAACTTTTTTCGATTAAAGATAATTATGATAAACTTGTTCGATGAAAGATATGCTGAACTATTTTTTTTTATAATATTAAAGATAGAAAACACTTTTTCAGTTATAGATGTGATTAAGAAATAAGCTTTCTCGATTAAAAATGTGATGAACTTTTTCGATTGAAGATATGACAAACTTTTTTGATTAAAGATATAATGAACGTTTTCGATTATACATGTGACGGTCTTTTCCAATTAAAGATATGATAAGCTTTTTCGAGTAAAGATATGATAAACGTTTTAGATTAAAGATATAATAAACTTTTTCGATGAAAGATGTGATGAATTTTGATCAATTAAAGATGTAATAAACGTTTTCGTTTAAAGTTATAATAGTTTTTTTCAATTAAGAATTAGTAAACGTTTCCGATTAGAGATTTTATAAACTTTTCAGATTAAGGATATATCAAACTCTTTCGATTAAAGATATAATAAACTTTTTCAATTAAAGACATAATAAATGTGTTCGATTAAATATATAATATAAACTTTTTCGATTGAAGATATGATAAACCTTTTCGATGAAAGATATAGTGAACTTTTTCGACTAAAGATTTGATAAACGTTTTCGATGAAAGATATAATAAACGTTTTCGATTAGAGATATAATAAACGTTTTCGATTAAAGACATAATAAACTTTTTGATTAAAGATATAATAAACTTTTTCGATTAAAGATGTAATAAACGTTTTCGATTGAAGATTTAACAAACTTTTTCTATTAAAGGTATAATAAACGTTTTCGATTAAAGATATAATAAACGTTTTTGATCAAAGGTATAATAAGCTTTTTTGATTAAAGATTTAATATACGTTTTCGATGAAAGATGCAATAAACGATTTCCATTAAAGATATAATAAATAGCTCAGCCTGGGCGTTGATACAGTCCCAGATCTAATCGGATTGACAATGACGAGACAACAATTTTGATTTTTTTTCCTGCACGAAATATCAAATGCCTAAAACTGACTTCACTATAAATGCCTGGCCAACAAACAACCAAAGATGATTTTTTTTTGTCTGCAATATAGTGGACACAAGCGCATACAAAAAAAGAGAGAAAAAAACACGGAAAAACGCGTCTCCATTTTGACCCCCCCCCCCCCCCTGCTTTTAAACGAGTTAAAAAATTAGCCTTCCATATACATGTTAGCTCCCCACCTCTCTCCTGACACCGTCACCCCGTTCCCCTCCCCTATCAAAAAAAGGAAAAAGAGACGACCCATATTTAGTCCGTTAGAATGAATCTGATGCCGTGAACATACATTGTATCCATTTGAAAAGAAGAAAGAATATGATCAACGATGTGTCATGTCCATTAAACACGCGCGCGCGCATGCACACACACACACACACACACGCACGCACGCACGCACGCACGCACGCACGCACGCGCGCGCGTTTTCATTTCATACTAAATATTCGTTTTTCATTTATATATTTATTATGTTTTTTTTTTAAATCTCCTTCTTTTTCTACTGATTTTTGCACTTTCTTCCCATTTTCGTCTCTTGCCTTTCGCTGGCTAATTAAAGAGTTCATTGAACTGTGACCTTCACCGATGGTGGTGAGAATATATATATATATATATATATATATATATATATATATATATATATATATATATGTATATATGTGTGTGTGTGTGTGTGTGTGTGTGTGTGCGTGTGTGTGTGTGTGTGTGTGTGAACATATAAAACCTGACTTGAAGAGACGAATCACGTGACCGTGTTTGATGCCTCACATATGTTGTACAAGACGTGTTTGATGTTCACATTTTACACCTGCTTCTTCGCCACTGCACCAGCAACCCACATTCCCTCTTCTTCTCCTAATCTTCGCTTTAATTATTTTCATAATGACAGAGAAATTGGATGCCTGCTCTTCTCTCTCTCTCTCTCTCTCTCTCTCTCTCTCTCTCTCTCTCTCTCTCTTGTATGCATGCATGTACACACACACACACACACACACACACACACACACACACACACACACACACACACACACACACACATACATATATATATATATATATATATCAGTATATTTAAAATGCCTAAAACAATTTTTTAAGTGCTCAACCCCTTGGGGAGCAACATTAGTTAAAACGAGTTAAAAGAGGAATCTTAAAACTATCTACAAATTGACATCCTGATGACAGCGCAACACGCTTGAAACAAATTTGTAGATAGTTTTAAGATTCCTCTTTTAACTTGTTTTAACTATATATATATATATATATATATATATATATATATATATATATATATATATATATATATATATATATACTGACTTCCATAAAAAACGCGAAAGCAAAACAAGCTGAAGGTTAGGGGCGAATTTTATTGGTCACAATTGTACAGAGTGGAAGCGAGAATTCAACGTGATTTGATTTATTACACCGGTAATGTATGAAAATGTCATCAGCAGTATGTCTTTGTGTGGAAAATCCAAGGTCACGTGACAAACCAGCTTGAAGTCCTAAAACCGTGTGTGGCCACCATTTGCATGGACAACTGCTTGACACCTGCGGCTCATTGAGTGGACCAGGTGCTTGATGCGTCCCCTTGGCACACCAGCCCACACATGGACGATGGCCTGGTGAAGTTGAGCCGCTGTTGCTGGTCGTGGACGCAGGAGGTCCAACCGTCTGCCAAGTTCATCCCAAAAATGTTCTATTGGGTTTAAATCGGGACTGAGGGCTGGCCAGGGCAGCACATTGACGTTGTTATGCTGAAGAAATTGCTGGGTGGCCCTGGCTGTGTGTGGTCTTGCATTGTCCTGTTGGAATGTCCAGTTTGGGTGTTGCGCAAAAAAAGGAACGACATGGGGTCTGAGCACCTGGTGGATGTAGCACTGTGCATTGACACCCTGTCCGCGACCAGGACCAATGTTCTGAAAGATGACTGGTCCTATGGCGTGGTTAATGCCAATTGCACCCCATATCATAACGTTCGGGCCTCCCCAGGGGTTCCGCTCTACCACACAGGAGTCAGCATAGCGTTCACCAGGTCGACGCCATATTCTGACACGACCGTCAGCCATGTCAATACAAAAACGGCTCTCATCTGAGAACAGTATGCGTCCCCACTGCTGCCTGCACCAGTTGATTCGGGCTTGTGCCCACTGCAGCCTGTCCTGCCGGTGTCTTGGTGTCTGTACCGGACCTCTGTGAGGACGCCTACATGCCAGCCCGTTCTCCTGAAGACGCCGCTGCACAGTGTTGAGGCTGATTCGCTGCTGGAGATTCCCAGGCACCTGTCGAGCAGTGTTAACGGCTGTTTGCCACCTGTCCTGCAGATGGGTTCGAACAAAATGGCGATCCTCTCTTGGTGTGGTGACCCGAGGACGGCCTGGCCGGGGACGATCATCAGTGGTACCAGTGACTCGCATGTGGTGCTGCAGACGATAGATGGTTGAGATGTAGACGTTAAAGATGTTGGCGACCTGCCTGGCATCCACACCAGCCTCCAGATGGCCTAGGGCACGATTGCGTTCCTCTGCTCGTAGTCTTGGCATCACTGTAGCGCTCAGACGGCAAGTCGTTATCTGAACCTTGTAGCGCGGCTTTATAAAGGCTGCATGCCTGCGTACTTGTCGCTGGTTAACTTTGCTCTGCATGGTGTGCACGTGCCTCACATGCAGCAACCAGTTTGCCATTTTTGTTGACCCTCCAATGCCGGGAATGATGTGTTGCTCACACAACGTTTTCACTGCACGTGAGTCTTGGACCCAAACAACTTGCCACAATGGTTCAATATTGTATATTCACCCCTTTTCACCCGAAAATTAGCCTTTCAATTTTTCGCGTTTTTTATGGAAGTCAGTATATATATATATATATATATATATATATATAATATATATATATATATATATATATATATATATATATATATATATATATATCTATTACATATAATGCGTAATATTTAGAAGTGTGGGAAAACAAGTGCAGGCTAACAATTCTTCCATCATTACATTAATGATTTGGCAAAGATTAAAACAAAAGTGAGTGTGGGGGTGAAAGAAACACACACACACACACACACACACACACACACACACACACACACACACACCACACATATATATATATATATAGATTAGTGTGGTTAAAATACCTAAAATGATTTTGATAGTGCTCGACCCCTTGGGGAGCAACATTTGTTAAAATAGGTTTTTTAAAGTAGAATCTACAAATTTGTTTCGAGCGCGTTGCGCTGTCGTCAGGATGGTTTTTGGTTTGCCCACCGCCGATGTTATATAGCGTGTGGGCTCCTGTTTGCGGTTGTTTGCACGTGCGGGTTGGCTGCACGTGTTTTTTGGGGGCTTTTCAGGTTTTTGTTTTGGGTGTATTCACTAACAACGATTTCCATTTATGCCTGCAGTTGTTTACTATTTCTGTTTTGGTGTTTAAAGTTGCTAAGTGTGGTTTGCATAGTATTAACCATTTTTCAGTTAAACATAGGTTGCACCTTTTTGAAACATTGCTGTATGGTGATGCTCTTTTTATGATTTTCCAGGATATATTGTAGCTTGTTTTTGCGTCTTTAAGTTTCCAAATATATTTGCTCAGTTCTGTTTGGTTTTTATATTTTTCTTTATTAAATGACTGTTTGTGGTTTGCATATCTGGTTTTGAAGTGGTTTTCAGTGATCCCTATGTATGTTTCTTTTTCATTAGCCCACACGCTATATAACATCGGCGGTGGGCAAACCAAAAACCATCCTGACGACAGCGCAACGCGCTCGAAACAAATTTGTAGATTCTATTTTAAAAAACCTATTTTAACAAATTTAATATATATATATATATATATATATATATATATATATATATATATATATATATATATATATATATTATATATTATATATATATATATTGAATTATAAACAAAGCTTGCTCAATATTTCTTGCAGTCATTGCAACACCAAGCTGCTCTGTAAGTCGCGGTACTTATCCTTGGAATTTATTAGTTTGTTATATATATTATATATATATATATATATATATATATATATATATATATATATATAATATATATATTGTTTTTGTTTTTTGTTAAGAATATTTTTTTAAAAATGAAGTATAAAATCAACAAGCTTGTTTCGAACCTCTCGCTCTCCTCAGGATATTCTTTTGGGGCACGCTAGCTGTCTTTTATAGCGTGCGGGACCTGATTCCATTTCTGCACGTGCGAGTCGCTTCACGTGTGGTCTGTGGTTCTTGTTGGGGTCTGTTCAGGTGGCGTGCGCTAACAAAGATTTCCATTTGTGCCTGCAATTGTTTACTATTTCTACTTTTGTATTCAAGGTTGCTAGGTGTGGTTTACATAATATTAATCAGTTTTATGTGGAGCATAGATTGCATCTTTTTGAAATATTGTTGTATGATGTTGGTCTTTTTATGATTTTCCATGATATTTTGTAGTCTATTTTTTTTTATCTTTGAGTCTCCAAATGTATTTACTCAGCTCTGTTTGATTTTTGTATTTTTCATATTTGAATGACTGTTTGTGGTTTGCGTATCTGGTTTTGAAAGTGTTTTCTGTAATCCCTATATATGTTTCTTTTTCATTTTCTGAAGTTACCGTAGCTTGGTATACAATGTTGCTGTGAAGGCATTTGTTGCTTAGGGGGCACTGTTCTTTTTTTAGTGCAGTTGCAAGATGTCCTTTCAGCACCCTTCTCTTTTATGTTGCTTTTCATTTTGTTAGATGAATCAATTATGTTTTTAAGGTCAGGCATACATGAGTATGATAGTTTGATGGTGTTTTTGTTGAATATTTTGGACAGTTTGTGTTCTTTTGGAAATGATGTTGCCAAGATTTTAAAGAATTCTTTTCCTACATTTGTTTTTACTTGTCCATCGTATGGTGGGTTGTACCATATGATCTTTCGTTTCCTATTTTTCTTATTTCTGTTCGTGTTATTGTCTGGACTGTATTGTAGTTTGTAATTGTAACCACTTTTTTTGTAATGCTTCTTGATATTCTGTTGCTGCATCATTGAATGCGTTTTCATTGCATGACAGGTTGGATAGTCTCTTGTTTATACCATTGGGTATTGTTTTTAGTATGGATGGTGGGTGGTTGCTTTTGATATTTACGTAGATTGGTATGTCATTGGGTTTTTTGTATGGTTTTTACACGTGGTCATTGAGGTCTAATGTTATGTCTAGGTAATTCACTACTTTTTTGTTTGCTTCTATTGTGATTTTTAAGTTGTGGTTTTTAAAGATTTTACATAATTCTTTTTTCTTGTTTTCAATGGTTCTTGGATTATTGTTTAATGCAGCGAGGCCGTCATCTCTGTATAAACCGACCTGTTTTCCAAGTTGTTTTTGGATGTTGGATAGCATGAATAGTCCGACTAGTTCACATGTTTCGGCGCCATCATACGATCCCATGGTTACATCAAATGTGGAGTTTTTGCTCGTTTTTTTTATTCCAAGTTTCATTTCTGCTATGGAGTAAGGTTTTCTTGGTGTGAAAAATAATCTCCATTTCTGACTCTGTTATATTTGTGTATTTGTTGGCAAATTTCAAAGCTTTATTGAGTAGTTCTTCATCTATGGATGGATAGAAGTCTACTATGTCAAATGTAATGAACATTGTATTTCTCTGTTTATTGAGTTTCTTAAACCATTGTATGACCTCATAGCTGTTTTTCCAAAGGTTGTATTCAGTGTTTGATTTAACATCTTCTATAGCCTTTTCCAAAATTCTCTTGCTTATTTTGCCCAGTTCGGATTTAGATGGGTTTATTAGTCTACATGTTGGGTTGTTTTGGAAGTTAGGCTTGTGGTCTTTGAGTGTTATGAAGGCTTCTTTTGTTGCTGTTGCCTCTACTCTGTCGCTTAACTCCATGCGGTGTGCAAGCTCTTTTTCTTTTTTGCGGATGTTGCTGTGTGTAGTTTTGTCAGCTTTCTTGTAGTTTTTCTGGATGTTTTTGTTTAAGAGTTGAGAGTATTCATTTGGTTCCATTTTGTAAAAATTGCTAGTTTTGTCAGCCTTTACGAATATCTTTTTATCATTTTGGATTTGTTTTATATCATTTGCTAGTGATGTTTGAAAGTTGTTATTTGATTTTTTTAAATTAATATTGGCTATCAGTCCCTTCATTTTGTCTTCGAAAGGCTTCATTTCATCTATTGTCGGAGGTGATCGCCATGATTTGAATCCATATGTATTTTTGTCTTCATTCTTTGCATTTGGGTTCAGGAAGAAGAACGCCTTCCATCTCATATTGCGCACAAATTTCTCGGTTTGTTCTATCAGTTTTTTAGTGTAAGTTTGTGGATTTGAAAATGGTATGTTTTTAGTAGATTGCCTAACGTTGATTTTCTCCATTTTAGATTTTGTCAGATCACAGTGCTCAACGTGAGGAGCGATAATTATGAACAATATAAAAGTGTTCTTTAAAAATCTGAAGCTGCTCAACCCCTTGGGGAGCAACATCTGTTAAGAATATTTTTTTTTAAATGAAGTATAAAATCAACAAGCTTGTTTCGAACCTCTCGCTCTCCTCAGGATATTTTTTGGGGGCACGCTATCTGTCTTTTATAGCGTGCGGGACCGAATCATATATATATATAT
>CM031609.1:15764464-15769464 GCA_018398815.1 Conus ventricosus | reverse complement strand
TCGTTAGAAGAGGGCTAGCAATTGTTCCCTGAGTATCTCGCAGACAGTGATGGTGGTGGTGGGCCCACACTACGTTAGGTTCGTTAGAAGAGGGCTAGCAATTGTTCCCTGAGTATCTCACAGACAGTGATGGCGGTGGTGGGCCCACACCACGTTAGGTTCGTTAGAAGAGGGCTAGCAATTGTTCCCTGAGTATCTCGCAGACAATGATGGCGGTGGTGGGCCCACACCACGTTAGGTTCGTTAGAAGAGGGCTAGGGGCACGCTGCGTGTTCCAGTGCTTAGGTCAGCCAGAAATCCCAATGGTAGCAGCAACAATAGTAGTAGTAGTAGTAGTTGTGGTGGTGAAGGTGGTGGTGGTTGTGCTATTAATAGTAGCAGTAGTAGTAGTAACAGCAGCAGACACAGCAGCAATCGTCACAATAGCAGCTACAATAGTCGTAACGGTAGTAGCAGTAGTTGTAGTAGAGGTAGTAATGGTGGTGGTGGTAATGGTAGCCGTAGTAGTAGACAGCAGCAGCAGCAGTAGACGCACAGTGGTAGCAGTAGTAGCCATGGCAGCAGCGACAGTAGTGGTAGCAGTAGTAGTAATAGTAGCAGCAGCA
Organism: Conus ventricosus; assembly: GCA_018398815.1. NCBI lineage: Eukaryota > Metazoa > Mollusca > Gastropoda > Neogastropoda > Conidae > Conus > Conus ventricosus. The sequence goes on along the minus strand of CM031609.1, from coordinate 15,768,859 downwards.
ACAATAGAAGCAGCGGTAGTGTCAGTTGTAGCAGTGGCGGCAGCAGCAATGGGTGTAAAAGTAGTAGCAGCAGCAGTAGAACAGCATCAGCAGTAACAGCAACAGCAATAATAGCAGCAGTAGTGGTAACGGCAGCAGCAGCAGCAATAGTAGAAGCAGCAGCAGTGACTGCAGTAACAGTAGTAGTAGTAGTAGTAGTAGTAGTAATTGTGGTGGTAGTAGTAGGGGTAGTAGAAGAAGCAGCGGCAGCAACAGCACCAGTAGCAGTAATAGCAGCAGCAGTAACAGCAGTAGCAGCAGCAGTAACAGCAGTAGCAGCAGCAGTAACAGCAGTAGCAGCAGCAGGTGTTGTAGTAGTACTAGTAACAGTAGTAGCAGAAGTCGTGGCAGTACTGTTTCTGCTACCGCTGCTACTGCCAATACTGCGAATAATGATACTAATAATACTATCATTGATGCTGCTGCTCTTGCCACTATTATTATTGCTGCTGCTGCTGCTGCTGCTATTTGTACTGCTGCTGCTGCTACCACCACCGCAGCAACTGCCACCGCTACTGCCATAACTACTACTGCTGCTGCTGCTGATGCTGCTGTTTTGTATCCTGTCATTGTTGCCGCTGCAGCCATTTCCACTACGACTGCTACTCACTACTACTGCTACTGCCGCTGTTGATATTACAGTTACTAAATACTCGTAGTACTTAGATGGTGAAAGACTTAAAGGTCCCACAATCCTATGGCCGTGGGAGACTGTGAACTGTTACAGATCCACATACTGTATGTGTGTGTTATATATATATATATATATAATATATATATATATATATATATATATATTGAATTATAAACAAAGCTTGCTCTTATGTCTTAGATTGAAGAAATAGGGGGAGATACGCATTCATATCTGCAGTGGTAGATGATTCTGCCTAACTAACAGTATGTGCTTGAGTGGGTGAATGGGGAAAAATAAAATAAATGCTTCTGAAAATGAGCCTTCAGCAAGCTTATATTCTCCAAGGGGGAGACATCCTCCAATAGGGAGGGAAACTCACTAACATATAACTCCTGGTCATATACCGATATTTCGAAACTTGGTGGTTTCTCCTCAGTGACCGCGGAAAGTGGTAATTTGACTCCTCTGCCTTTTCAGTTTTAAGAAGAATGCAATCCAGAAAAGGTTGGTGTGCAATACCGTAGTATGTTTGTTGAGTTTTCAAAAAAAACAACCAAAGGTGCCATCTAAGAAGCAAAAGAAAATCATAAAAGAGCAAAACAAGCTACATTTTCTTGTGAAAAGTAGAAAATATAAAAAGATATCCTCTAAGACACAAGTGCTGAGGGCCAGTTCTTGGAATGAATCCGCAAGGGACTAAAATACAACAAACTAATATATTCCAAGGATAAGTACCGCACCGTTCCAGCAACTTACAGAGCAGCTTGGTGTTGCAATGACTGCAAGAAATATTGAATTATAAACAAAGCTTGCTCTTATGTCTTAGATTGAAGAAATAGGGGAGATACGCATTCATATCTGCAGTGGTAGATGATTCTGCCTAACTAACAGTATGTGCTTGAGTGGGTGAATGGGGAAAAATAAAATAAATGCTTCTGAAAATGAGCCTTCGGCAAGCTTATATTCTCCAAGGGGGAGACATCCTCCAATAGGGAGGGAAACTCACTTGCTGGAACGGTGCGGGTACTTATCCTTGGAATATATTAGTTTGTTGTATTTTAGTCCCTTGCGGATTCATTCCAAGAACTGGCCCTCAGCACTTGTGTCTTAGAGGATATCTTTTTATATTTTCTACTTTTCACAAGAAAATGTAGCTTGTTTTGCTCTTTTATGATTTTCTTTTGCTTCTTAGATGGCACCTTTGGTTGTTTTTTGAAAACTCAACAAACATACTACGGTATTGCACACCAACCTTTTCTGGGATTGCATTCTTCTTAAAACTGAAAAGGCAGAGGAGTCAAATTACCACTTTCCGCGGTCACTGAGGAGAAACCACCAAGTTTCGAAATATCGGTATATGACCAGGAGTTATATGTTAGTGAGTTTCCCTCCCTATTGGAGGATGTCTCCCCCTTGGAGAATATAAGCTTGCTGAAGGCTCATTTTCAGAAGCATTTATTTTATTTTTCCCCATTCACCCACTCAAGCACATACTGTTAGTTAGGCAGAATCATCTACCACTGCAGATATGAATGCGTATCTCCCCTATTTCTTCAATCTAAGACATAAGAGCAAGCTTTGTTTATAATTCAATATTTCTTGCAGTCATTGCAACACCAAGCTGCTCTGTAAGTTGCTGGAACGGTGCGGTACTTATCCTTGGAATATATTAGTTTGTTAGATATATATATATATATATATATATATATATATAATCGCATTTATAAGCTGATTTCACCCCCATTCTACGCGCCAAGTTATTAGGCAGACTGTTTTGCACTGACAAGCTGTAATGAACGTCGGGGGATTGTTTTGTCAGCTCCCTGCTTGTTGCAAAGGTAGACAGGGGCCGGGTTGTTGTGAGGCTGCGGACACGGCAGTCGCGGAGTGAAAAGTTCCGAGGGCTCTCTCTACCAATCAGAGAGCGTTGCTATTTTTAGTTCACGATGAATGAAAATAATGGCTGAATGTTATCAAGAAAATATTTTATTTTGGCCTCTTATCCGTCAAAAACAAGCTGAATTAGAAACTAGACTGCTTAAACTTCGTCTTTGTGTTGCCTGTCTAGTTTATTTATGAATATTACTTAACAGGTCGGGCTACATGATTTGCCGAATTCTGTAAACCACCTTGTGATTGGTGAAAAGATTTGTTGGCATTCTTCTATTAGACATCGGTGTGACTGAGGAGGAGAGGGTGACAATATATCATCTTTGTTTCCAGATTATGAGTGATGTTGTCATTCAAAGTCCTCCAAAAGCGGCGAGAAGACGTGTCTGTGAGTATTCTGTTGTGAGGGTTGAGGGAGGATTTTGAATTCTAAACGAACTTGTCAAACAGCATCCTGTGTCGTTGAAATCTTGAATGGGTCATGGTCGAAGGTTCCAACAATTTTCACCTTTTCCGTTGATTGGGGTGTGTGGAACATACAATGAAACAACAACACAACAACATAAGAATAGAACTCGGGAGAGCGGAGACCTCTGTTCATGTCGAAGGGAAACGAGATCCAGCCTTTTATCCATATCCGAACTACAGACCCACACCAAACTAGAAAGGATTGGTCCTTTGGCCACATTTAATCTTCCCACCAAGTTTCGTTAAAATCGGTTCAGCAGTCTTTGCGTAATTTTGAAGTCGGACAGACAGACAAACCGACAGACTTCGGTGAAAACGTGACCCTTTCGTCAGAGCTTTAAACAACATCAAATAAGCTGTATGTCAGTTTGCAGGGAAACACTTTGCACAGAAAACAAACGAAATGAAGGTCAACAAAGTCCGTTTGAACGTTCGCACGGCTATGAAATGTATGATTTATTACGTGTATGAAGCATATTTTGAGAGGCGAGAGAAGGATGAGGAAGTGTCGCGAAATTCAGCCGACCTCAAAAGTCTAAACACCGGAAACCCTCTTCAGGAGTAAAGAATACAGGGCTTTTGGCTCGCTGATCTTCTGATGTTTGGCGACTGGTGGGTCAAGATTCCTGCAGGTGTGTTCCCTCAGAAACGGTTTCTTCTTCTTCTTCTTCTTCTTCTTCTTCTTCTTCTTCTTCTTCTTCTCTTCCTTCTTCTTCTCCTTCTCCCCCCTCCTCCTCCTCCTGCTTCTTCTTCTTCTTCTTCTTCTTCTCCTTCTTCTTTCTTTCTTTCTTTTGGCTGCAGTGGATGAACTTATCGTATATTAAAGAGCATCTCCGGGAACCGGCAGATGTCTACATATTGTTGTTCCCGGAGTGCATGGAAACCCCTAGTTTGGGTCTCCCACTGTCCTCCAATCCGTTCTTTTTCCCTATTCTGCTCATCTTCATCTTCCCCTCCACCCCCACGTACGTTACTCCTTCCGCCTCTCCCACATACATACAGCAGTTCCCAGGTTCATCTCGTCCCAGTACCGGCACCTGCACTTCACAGGGTGTAATGCAACGCTGTCCCGGGGCAACCCATTAACGGAGACAGCGCGCTGCTACCGCGAGTCATTCTGTGGTGTTCGGTGGTGCCTGTTCTGATCCTACGCACGGAGGACACCACTTCACTGACGACGATGACGGTCTTAGACGCGGAGCCGGCGTAAATGAGTGTCCCCATCGAGGAGAGGGGGGTTGGAGGTGGGGCGTGGGGGGGAGGGGGGGGGGGCAGCACCACGTCCATCCGACGATCATCAGACTGGGCCTATACCCTCAACTTCGACGGGAAGTCAGTCACCAAGGGCACGAATGTAGAGAAGA
>CM031609.1:15704464-15754464 GCA_018398815.1 Conus ventricosus | reverse complement strand
AGCAGCGGGTAGGAGAGGACAGTCCACGCTGTACTGTACATGCACACCCCGGGACCGCGGAGTGGCCTTCAGCCTTCGATGTGTGCAGACGATTGTTGGCCTGACCAGTGAGAGGTGTTCTTCTTTTTGTTTGATTGCCAAGAGAACAGCATTTTACCAATCTGGCTCACTTGCCCCTCCACCGTGTTTTTGGGCGAAAGTGGCCTTAAAGCCGCCTTTTCCCGTGGCGGAAAAAGAGAGAGAGAATCACCGGCAGACAGACAGAGAAGAGAGAGACAGAGAGAGAGGACAGACCCGACAGACAGAGAGGCGGGCAGACACACACACACACGCACACACATACACCACACACGCGCGCGCACACACAAACACACAACACACATACACAAAACACCCACACACACACCCACACACACGCACGCACACACACATACACAGTAGTGTCTGCGTTGGCCAAAAAATCAATACGTGAACCCCTTTTTCTTCCCCCCTTTTCACCCCCCTTCCTCACGCCGGTTACAAAGTTTTTGCATCATGCAGCGAGACGGCGCGCCAAAAAATCAATACTGTGAACCCCTCTTCTTCCCCCCTTTTTTACCCCCTTCCTCACGCCGGTTACAATGTATTGCCTCATGCGAAGACGGGGGCTGTCACAGCTGGGCCAATTTATCGAGGGCGCAGTGCTTACGGGCGCTCACATGACCCGTTTCTAACACCGGTTTCATCATTCTTCTACTGACTTCCCGGACTGCAAGGACGCTTTTCTTCGCTGTGTACTGTGCTTGGTGTCTTATTCTAAAAAAATGGCTACCCGTTTAACTAAAGAGCAGGCTCTTGCCATTGAACACCACAAGGTTTACCATACTTTCATGTTGGGAGTATTTGTTGAAAAAAGAACGAGGTGAAGCATGTTCGTTGCGCGAAACGAAAAAGGTATTGCTTTCCTAGAAGGAACAGAAAAAGAAAAAAGGGAACCGACTGCTTGGAAATGGACACTATCTTTAAAGGTTTGTTGGTTCAAGGAAATGAAAACGTTGAAGGCAATATTGCTGAACAAAATATAGCCAGTTTTAATATGTGTTTGACTACGATGAGATGGTCCTTATTTAAAAATGGTGCTGCATTGTTGAAAGCTGGCCAAAGCAAAACAACCCATCACGCGTTGATTGTTGGGCGTTGGTTGAGACAGCCCAAGTCATGTTTAAAAAACAAAAAACGCATCAAACATGGCGTTTATTTCTTAAGACGCAGGTGGGAAAATGTCTGATTCGTATGCTAGGAAATCATTCAACTTCTGTGTGTTTTTTAACATCCTAAATTCCCCAAGCTAGGAATCAGTATAAATGAACTGTGTAAACCCAAAAGCCAAACATTATTAAACTTATGCAACTGGATGGCGATTTTCGGGGGGTTTGGCAAAACTAGATAGGGTTAGGCAGCCTTAGTTAATCTACCAGTATGGAGAGGAGTAGTGTGTGGCCAAACACTATCTTCATATAAATGCTCCAAATATACAATGACGGAAAGTACTACTACTGGCGATTTGAGCCGCCCTAAAAGCTTGGCTACAGCAGTAAATTGCTGTAACTCTGCCAAAGCCAGTTGCAAGCCTGGGTTTGAAAAGAGGAGCACAGCAAACTAGGCCAAACAACCCTATGTGATCGCTTGCCGCCAATGACGTTAGCACCTGCAAAGCTCGGTTTGGGAAACTAGGTCAAACGACCCTATGTGATCGCTTGACTACAAAGCGCGGCAGCACCAGCCCAAAACTCAGCGGCAAACTAGGCCAACGACCCTATGTGATCACTTGGGGTTGATTGAGGTTGCGCGCGAGACACAGCCCGTTTAGTCACAAAGCAAGAAGTGGCCCTAGGAGTTCTACTTTTTGTTTGTTGTGTGTTTTGGCCTACCCCACGCACGCACGCCCCCCCACCCCCACCCGGACGTCTATTGTGTGTTTGTTGTTTGTTGTTTGTTTGTCCTGCCCCCACGCATGCACACCCCCCACCCCCACCTGCCCCACCCCCACCCACGCATGCACACACTCAAGTTCCTTCTAAGTTTTTAACAAGTTATTCTCAAGTTCTTACTTAAGTTACTTCTAAGTTGTCCTTAAGTCATTCTCAAGTTATCCCAGTTTTTATAGTCTTATAGTTCTTAATTAGTTTTAATAAGTTTTTGATCAGTTTGTTTTTTTGGAAAAAAAGGCATTTTCCAAAGGACCTTTTGAACAATTTTTAAAATTTTTGGGTTTTCAAAAGCCTGCCGGGGTTTTGAGAATTCCGGGTTTGACCCTTTTTCCGGGGTTAAAACCCTTTTTTTTAATGTGATAAAGTTCCCCGTTTCAATTTTCCCAGGGGTTACCAAAAAAACCGCAAAAGGGCAAATAACTCTTTTTTTCGGAAAATGTAAAACCCCCTTGGGGAACGTAAACGTTTTTCAGCCGGGCAAAAGGGGGGCGCGGTTTTGAAGGCGGATTTTCGGATTTTTCGACCCCGGGGTTTTTTTGGGTTTTGAAAACTTTTTAAATTTGTTTGAACATTTTGCTTGAAATCTTGTTTTTTTGGGAAAAAATAGTGGGAACTTTTCCGGCCCTTTTTAAAAATTATGAAAATGTTGGGGGGACTTTTTTAAAAACCCTCGCAGTTGAACCGCCCCCGGAACTGCCTAAAAAACCTTTTTGTGAAAAGAGACTTTAAATTTTTCCAGGCCGGGTTTAAAATTAAAGTTTACAAAAAAACCTTAGGAGGGCATAAACCTTTTTCCACATGAGTTTTCCCCGGCGGAAAAGTATTCCAGTTAATTTGCAGGGCAAAGGGGCAAACCGGGGTGAAGGGGGTTTTTCTTTTTTTGAAACCGGAAAAACCCCCCCATTTTACCAAACCCTTGGGTACTTGTTTAATTTTGTTTTTGGGGGGGAAAAAGGGGGGCCTTTTTGCCCCCTTTTTTTTGGCGGAAGGGGGTCCCCGGGCCGGCGAGGGTGAACGGAGTAGAAAGGACCCCCAGGCCGGGGCCCGGAAAGACAACACACAACGCAAATCAAACACCGGGGCGCGAAAAAAATCCACGATTACCTTTTAAAATCCCCACACCCCTACCATTCCCCCCTTAATTCAAAAATTTTCCGCCTTTTAAATTTTTACCTTTTTTTGCCCAAACAAGAACTTTTTTCCCATTCCTCACTTTACCCCTCGTGGGGGGCATATGGCCTTTGCCGTTTTTCCTGTAAATTAAAATCCCCCAAACCAACGGGGAAAAAGAAAACAAAAAAAACCTTTGAAAAGGGGGCCCCACCCTCAACAACACAACCCCATTTTCAAAAAACCCCCCTCCCTCCGCGAAAACCCCTCCACAAGTCACCCAAAACCCTCACCCAAACCACACCCCGACCTCCTATCCAGAAGGGGGCCTAAAATACAGCCTCCCCTGTTCCCCCCCCTTCCCCCCCCCCCCCCCCCACCCCCACAAAAACCGCCCAAAAACAAAATTACTCGTTCCCCCCCCTTTTTTTTTAACCCCCTTTCCCTCACGGGGTTTTACAATGTATTGCTTCATCCCGCAAGACGGCGTGTCACCCCTGGGCAATCTTGGGGCCCCCCCCGGGTAAAAGGCGAAAAGGGTTTCCCCCTGGCCCCCGGACGGGTTTCAACCCCGGGTTTCCCATTCTTTTTACTAAACCCCCGGGAACCTTCCCAAGGGAAACGTTTTGTTCTTGTGTGTACTGTCCCTTGGTGTCTTATTCAAAAAAAAATCCCTTCCCTTTTTTAATAAAGGCGGGTTTCTTGCCATTGAACCCACAAGGTTTACCATACTTTCATGTTTGGAATTTGTTAAAAATTTAGTTCGAGGTGATGGCCTTGGGTCCGTTCCCCGCCCGAAAAAACCGAAAAAAAAAAGTTTTTTGCTTTTCCTAAGGGGGAAAAAGGAAAAAGGAAAAAAGGGAAAACCCGGATGGCCTTTTTGGAAAAGGGAAACATTTTTCTTAAAAGGTTTGTGGGTTCCCAAGGAAATGAAAACGTTGAAAGGCAAAAATTCCCCTGAACTAAATTTTGGCCAGGTTTTAATGTGTTTTTGGGCTTTCCCCGATGGGGGTTTCCTTTTTTTAATAAATGGTGCTGACGTGTTAAAAGCGGGCCCTAAAACCCAAAAACAACCCAATCACCCCTTTGATTGTTGGGCGTTGGTTTGGGGACCCCCAAAGAGGGTTTTTTAAAAACAAAAAAACGTTTAAAAAACATGGGGGTTTATTTCTTAAAAACGCCAGGTGAACAGGGTTAAAAATTGTATCTGGAATCTCTTCAATTTCTGGGGTGTTTTTCCTTTCCTTAAAAAATTCCCAAGCCTAAGGAAACCCCTGTTTATTTTGAAACTGGTAGCAAAACGCCAAAACCATTTTTAAAACCTTATGCAACTGGAGGGCGATTTTGGGGGGTTTCCGGGAAAAACAAAAAAATAGGGGTTAGGCAGATTAGTACTCTACCGTAGGGAGGGGTAGTGTTTTGGCCCACCCTTTTAACTTCTTAAAAATTTTTTCCCCAAATATAAATAAAGGATGTACTCAAAGGCGATTAGAGCCCTTTAAAGTTGGTTTACAGCAGTAATTGCTGAAAACCCCTCCCAAAAAAGCCAGTTGAAACCCGGGTTTGGGAAAAAAGGGAGCACAGCAAATTTGGGAAAAAAAAACCCTATGTGATCGCTTGCCCCCCAATAAAGTTAGCACCTCCCAAAGTCGGTGGAAAACTAGGTCAAAGGGACCCATGTGATCGCTTGACTAAAAGCGCGGCGGGCACCAGAAAAAGCTCAGGGGCCCAAATTTGGCCAAAGGGACCCTTTTGGTGCCCATTTGGGGGTTTGGATTGAGGTTGCGCGCGAGACACACCCTTTTTTGCCCAAAAAGAAAGAAGGGGCCCCTTAGGGGGTTCTATTTTTTGTTTGTTGTGTGTTTTGGCCCCCCCGACGCACGCCCCCCCCACCCCCCCCTGGATGTTATTGTGTGTTTGTTGTTTTTTGTTTTTTTTTGTCCTCCCCCCACGTTTGCACCCCCCCCACCCCCACCTCCCCCACCCCCCCCACGCATGCCAAAACTCAGTTCCTTTTTAATTTTTTTAAAAGTTATTTCAATTTCTTATTAAGTTATTCTAATTTGTCCTTAATTTCTTCTCAGTTTTCCCCAAATTTTTTTAAATAAGTTTTTAAAATTAAGTTTTTAAATTTTAAGTTCTTAATAAGTTTTTGTTCGTTCTTGACAAGTTCTTGTTTAAAGTCACCCTTTTAAGTAAAAAATTTAAAGTTTTTATTAAGTTTTTTTTTAAATTAAAAAAATAAAGCTATGTTTTTTTTTTAAAATAGCAGACCCTTAATATAGTACACACCGCCTAAAAAACGCGTCATCATTGAGGTTGTCTTGTTGCGTTTTTGCATAGATTTAAAGGGAAAGGGTTTTACATCCGAAGCAATCGCTTTTGATTACAATTTGGGTCTAGGGAAATTGTCTTTTATAGACCCCTTTGGTTTTTTATTTTATTGACTTTATCTTTTTTTTAATTTCGCCAGACCCTTTTTTAAAAAAGGGAAATTTTTTAAAATTTAAAGTTTTTAAAAATATTTTTCCATTAAAAAATGGTAAAAATTGGTTTCTTTTTTCGCGTTTTTGGCGTGCGGGTGTCTTTTTCTTTTTTTTAGTGGTGGGATTTTTTTGTTGCTTTCGTTTCTGTTCCCTTTGTGTATATATTTTTTTGCCATTTTAAAAATAAAACTCCCCCCAAACAGCAGAAATGGCGAAAAATTTTTGGAAACATTTTTAAGTTAATTTATTCCATGAAAAATTTGGGTTGCCCTTGTATACATGGGTTTTTTTTGCGGGCATTGAATCAATTTTGTTCTGGGGGGGGGAGGGTGTTATGTTTTTGTTGAGTCTTTATTCTGAAACTTTAAATTTTTTTTGTCTTTTCCACTTGCCTTTTTTTTCTTCTGCTTCAACCCCGCCAAAATTTTTAAAGGGGTCCCCACCTTTTTTCAGGGGTTTTTTGGTGATTTTCTTGCTTGGTTCTTTCTCCCCCTTTTTTAGGGGTTTTTGGGTTCTGCTGTTTTTCCCAGTTCGTTCATTTTAAAGGGGGAAATAAAATCTTTATGATTAAAATTTTTTTCCAAAGGAAAATGGGGGTAAAAATTTTTCCCAAAATCTGTAGTTTTGATCAACCCTAGAGACTCTAATGCTTTGTTAAAACTGGATTTTTGGGGTTTAAATAAAAACGAAAAGTTTCTTGTTCGAAAAAAGGGGAGCAAACCCTTACTGACTAGTTTGTTTTCAAAAAAAAACCGTTTCCCCCAACACTTTTCACCTTTTTGCCCCGGGGGTTTTTTTTGGGGGGCCTTTCTTTCCCGGTTTTGTTTCCTTAAAAAATTTGTCTTGCGGCGAAATCTGTTGAATCTTTTTCTTGCTAAAATTCTTTCCCGGGGAAAACTGTTTTTTTTTCCACATTGCCAAGGGAAAAAAACTTTTTTGGGGAAAAAAACCAGTTTGGCCATCAATTTGGGCCTTATAGTTCGGGAAGGTTTAGGCCCCCTTTGGGTAGCTGTATTTGTTCTTAAATGTTCTTGTTTTTTAAAAAATTAAAATTTTTTTTATTTTATAAAAATGGGCACGAAAAAAAATGTTGCTAACCTTGTATACCATTTGCTGTTTTGGGGGGATAAGTGTAGGTATAAATTTTTTTGGGTTTAAAACCCGGGTTAAAAAATTAAACCGGGCAGGATTTGGCAAACTAGACTTTGAGGATTCGAAAAGTGATTGCTATTTGAAAGCTTGTTTGCTACAAAAGTTTTTTTGTTAAAAAAGGAAATAATTCCGGAAAATTTTAAATTTTTTAAAAAAAAAAAATACATTTAAAAATTTTTGGCTTCCTCCCCAATAATGTTGGCGGCGCTGTGGTGAAGGCGCTTGGTTTTGGGAAGAAATTTTTGCATTTATTTAAAGGGGGGGAATGACAGCGAGAGAAAAAAAATTTAACAAAGCTTGGAGCCTAGCGTGCCCCAAGACGCCTTTAAAAGGGCCCAGAGACTTGAGCAGTTAGTTTTTTTTAAATTGAAAAAAATGAAAGAACAGGGGCTTTGCGGGTTAAAAAATTTAAAAATTTTTTGGATCAAGCTTTTAAAAAAAATTATTTTTTTGTAACGGGCCAACCAGTCCAAAAATTTTGCCCCCCCAAAATTCAGTGACTTTTATCAACCATCAGAAAAAAAAAGATGAAAGAAACGGGTTTTTTGGGCGTTGGTAGGGACCTTTCCTGTATTTTGTTGCAAAAAATTTTGGTAAATTTAAAAAATGAACAAAATTTTTATTCCCCCAAAGGATTTGGAAAAGGGGCATCACGCAATCAAAAAGAAAAAGCCAAGCGGAAAGGTGTAGTGAAAAAAACAGAAAAGGAAGGGGTTATCTAAACAAGCGATTTAAAAAATTTATTTCCCGGCGCCTAGACGAATAAGGGGGCCCGCCCCTTTGTAAAAACCCCATACCGAACGACCCCCATCAAATGGATCATCTATTTTTACCCTTGATAGGATTAGAGAAAAGTTTTTAAGAAGCATTTCAAGCCCATTGCATGGCTTAAAGATACAAAGATGGGGAAAAGCCTTTTAACAAAAAAAGAGTGCTTCTGTGTTGCGGGGCGCTATCCCAACTGATATCCCAAAACGGGGCCCCTTTAAACTTATCCTCGATGATTCAATTTGATGATGGAAAGATTTTAAAGGGGCCAAGTGAATCAATTTTTTTAAAAAATTTGAGTTTTTTTTAAAAGGGGGCTTTCCCGGGAGTTCACAGATCACGGGCCCTTTAGTTAAAAACTTTAAAAAACATTTTAGCTGAAAAGTTTTTTTCTCCCCCCCATTTATCAAAGAAAAGTTATTAAATTTTCTCGCAAAACAGAAGGGGTTTTAGAAAACTCCCCTTTCATTTTTGCGCGAAAATTGAATAATGAAAAATTTTTAAAGGGCAAAAAACCAGTACAAGCAACAAAAGAAAAAAAAATAAATGTGTTGAAGACTCCAGTACAACCAGAAAAACTATTCCCTTTTGGGTTTTAAAAAAGAAAGGTACCTTTTTTCCGGGGGGAAAGGGGCAGAAGGGGACCCCTCGCATCGGGGCCCCAACTACCCGGGTTTTGGGAAAGTGTTGTTCCTTTGGGGAAAAAAAAAAGAATTGAAAAGTGAATCCGCCCGGTATTATTTACGAAAAACTGGCAAAACAAAACAACCGTCCTAAAAGGATTTTTTTGGGTAAAAGAATGCAGTTAATCCCACCAGACACAGTTCCGTTTTAAATTTAAATTTTTGGGTTCTCCAGTGCCCGTTTGCATTAAAAAATCCGGATTTAAAAAAACCCCGTTTTGTGTTTGTTCTATTAACGCCCTTTTTTTGGTTCAACGTTGTGTTAAATTAATGTAGATTAGATGGTAGTTTTACGTTTTTCATGATAAAAAGTCTTTTTCCCCAAAACAATGCTTTTTTTGGTAATTGTCTGTGAATTTTTGGACGGCAAAAACGCTGCGAGTTTTCCCCTTTGCTTTCTTTGATTTTTCCTGGTCGAAATACTGTACTTTTTTGGGACCAAAAACCCAAATTTTCCCTTAATACCTTTCCAGTTATTCACCCTTCATCTTTCCTAAAACCCTTCTTGTTATTTTTTTGGAATCCCAAGGCAAATTCTTTTGGGTAATCAGATGTTTTTTTACCACCCCGCATGTCCTTTAGCTACTTCCTTTTCCATGTCTTTATAGAGGTCTTAAGTAGGAATACAAACCCCAAAACTGTCTGTATCTGTGTAAAGTACTTTGTTCAGGATAGGGGGTTTTAAATTTGTCAAAAAGAAACTTAACTTTCAAAAGCTTTGAAAATTTCAAAAACGGGTAACCCAAAAAATTACGGTTTTTGTCCAATTTGACTTTCTTTTTTTTCTAAATTATGCCAAAAAGCTGATCATGAAATTTCTGAAGTCCTGAAAAATTTTGGGTTTTTTGAATTTTGCTTAATTGCTTCATTTTTGGTGCCCAATTGACTTTCTTTTACGTTTGTGGGGGTTTCTCCATAGTTTTCCGAAAAACTTTTGGTTCATCAGTTTGAAAAAGTCTTTTTTAAAGGGGGGGAAATTTTTGGTGGATTTAGTTCGGGAAGTCGTGTTCTTCATGTTTTTATGGTTTCTTAAACTGTTTTTGGGCAAAAAGCAATTATGCGTTGAACAGCTGTTAAACTTCAAACCGGGCCTTTAAAAAAAAAATTTGTAAAAGTCTGTAATGACAGCAAAATTTTTTTTTGCCTCGAAGTTTTTAGGAACAATTTTTGGTGGTTCTCTTGGATCCTTCTTAAGATTTTTCTGCTGCAAATTGGATATTTCTTTATGCGGGGTTCTGGGTTCCTGGGATTTTTCAAAGTAAAATTCTAGAATGAAACCCGCTTTTGGATCGGGCTTTTAAACTACCCAACCACTTTAATGCCTTTTAAATAGTTTTTGTACCGTTTTCCTTTTAAGTTGGGGTAATGGAAGGGGATTGCCCAAAACCCCAACCTTTCGATTGTTTGCGTTAAAATACTTGAGATGGGTTGGGCCCTTTTTAAATTGGGGTTAAAAATTTCGTCCAATTTTTTTGTTGTTTGTTTTTCCATTTAGGGATGCGACGCCATACAAATTCCCTTCCACGCAATCCGTTTTAAATTCATCTGATTTTTTTTGGGTTTAAATCTGGAAAATAAATAAATCTGTACCCCGTAAACTTTAAGAAAGCATCCCAACTAATCCCGGGGGCAGAAATTTTTAATGCGCGGGCCCAGGTTTTAAGGGTTTCCCTGGGTCTTTCTTTTAATTTTTCCCAAAGACTCCCCCCAAAAAAACATACTCTGCCTTTAAAATGGGGGTCATGTTTGTTCCCTTCGTTTTCATTTAAAATTTCTGCCACGCATTTTTGGGCATGCGGGTTTTAAAATCGGGGTTAAAGGGATGTCCTTTCCTCTGAGACAAAAAAGACGGGGCCTTTAAAGGGGAATTTGTTTTCTTCGTAAAACCCCCAATTTAAATTTTTAAAAGGGTTTTTAAAAAGGGGGGAAAAACTTTTTTTTAGGGGTTTTAAAATACCGCCCAAATTTTTTTTAAAACAAAAAAAATTTTTTGGGTTCCCTTATTTTCTTCTGGTTTTGGGCCCCTTGGCCCCTTTTTTTTAAAAGGGGGAGCGACCCCTATAAAAAATTAAGGGTTCCTTTTGGGATTAAATTTAAAAAGATTGCTTTTTGGGGATTTAATTCCCCATGTACTTTTTTCGGGGGGTTTTTCCCTTTGGGGGCTTCTTTGTAAAACCCTAAAAAGCTCGGCCCTATTTTTTTGGCGTTAAATTTTTAATTAAGGGTTGGGCCCTTTTTCGCCCCTTCGAAATTTTTTTAAAAATTTTCCGGGCCCCATTTCCCTTTTTGGATAATTTTTTGGGAAAAAGTGCTTTTTTAAAAATGGAGGCCCCAAATGAAAAAATTTAACTTAAATGTTTTTGGTTTTTGGGGGGTTTTTCCCTTCTTGGGAAAATTAATTTCAAGGCTGGTAAAACATATGGTTTTTACCCTTAGATTTGGTTTTTTATTTTTAAATAACTTTAGATTCCGGGGGGCGGAAAAATTAGTTCCGTTTTTGGCCTCGAAATTTTTCTGAAAAAATTGTTCCCGCCTTCGGGCTTAAAAAAAATTGGATTCTTTTAAACTTTTTCGAATTTTTGTTTTGGGGGCCCTTTTTTTGGGAATATAAAGGATTAAGTTTCTCTTTTTTTGGAAATGTTTTTTTTCCCCGGGGTTAAAACCCATTTTAGTTCCAGGAGGGGGCTGGGAATTTTTGGGATTTTTTGGGTTAAAAACTTTAACTTTGTTTTTTTTTCCTTTCCCTTGTAAATTTTGGCTTATTGTTCTTTTTTTTCCCGCTAATTTTTTGTTTTCCAAAAAAGGAAAGGTTTTTTTCCTTTTGGTTGATTTTTGGGTGTTTTGGGGCCCCGGGTTATTTAGAATCCGGGTTTTGCGGGCTCCCCAAGCAGCTTGAAAGAACCAAAAAAAAAACCCCATTTTTTTTGGTTTTGGTTTGCTTTGTTTTAAACTGCTATTTTTCAAACTTAATTTTCCTTGGAAGGGTTTTTTTGGAAATTTTTGGGGACACCCTCGGCGTTTTTTACCCGGGGGGGTTTTATTAATCCACCCAAAAAATTTTTTCCCCCCCGTTTTCCAAAAAACCTTCTTTTTCCCTTTTAAGCGGAGGAAAATGGAAATTTTTGTTTTCCCAACCGGGTTTAGCCTTTTTAATGATTTTTTGGTTTGTTAAAACCCAACCTTTTTGTTTTCTTTTTGTTCAAAAGGGGAAAAAAGGGGCAAACATTATTTTTTTTTTTTTTTTTTTTTTTTAATTTTTTTTTTTTTTTTTTTTTTTTTTTTCTTTAAATGGCGGGTCTATTATTTGTTTATTGGGAACTGAAAAAATTGCTTTGTAAAAACGCTTTCCCCGCAGTTTGCTGGATCAATAAATTCTTAGATCAATTTCATTCGTGCTTTATAAACGCCTCCCCTCAAGCTTTCCTTAAAAAATTTTCGTCTTCCCCTTTCATTTTCCCTTAGCCATTTTGAGTTTCTTTTCTAACAAAAATTTTTTTTTTAAATTAAAAAAAAATAATTTTTCAGAATTAATTTCTTCGGTCTTTTTTTTGCTTGGACTCAAAAACAAAAGTATAAAAACCCTTCGGGGGTTGTTACTGTGGCTGTTTAGTGCGGGAGTTTAATGCCCTCTTTTAAAATTTTTTTTAAAAGCTTTTCCTTTTTTATCTGCTCGGCGTCTGGCTGTTAAAGGAAAAAACTTCCCCTCCCCTTTTTTTTGGGGGGAAATTTCCCTTTTTTTGTCTTTTGTAGTCAAAAAAAATTCGGCCGGGAAAAACGAAAAAATTTCTTCATCCGTGTTGTTTGAGTCAACATGCGCTTTATTTATTGTCTGTTTAAACGAAAAAAAGTTTTGTGTTTTTTGTTGTACCCTTAAACGGGGTGTTTTGGGAAATTTAGTTTTTATTTTTTTCTAGCAGCACCTACAGCTAATGAACCCCAGGCCCCAGAGCTTTTTAAAGACAAACCTCCTGAGGTAAACTGGGGTGCGCCTATGCCCGGGTTTCTAAGAGACCCAAACTCTTCCCGCTGATTGGGGCTTATTGGGCGATGCTCCGTATTTCTATGTTAAAAAGCATTAAAGGCAGCAGAATACCTTGTTTGGTTTTGCTGTATTTTGAAAGGGGTTTGCTTAGTTTTTTTTTTCTTTTTTGAAGTTGGTTAATTGGGAAAGGGTTTTATGTTAGGGCTTTTACTAAATTTTTCTCTTGGCGGCGCTGTAGGCACATTTTGGGTTTAAAAATGAACAGACAAAGCTTTTTTTAAAAAAAAAAAATAAATTTTTGTTTTTAGTACATTTTCTAATCTGTTAGCCTTAAATTTCTCGGGGCTTTATATTTTAAAAAAAATTTTACCCTTAAGCGGGGTTTATCGGCTTCTTCTTCTTTATCCCAATTTTAATGTTTATTACGTCCTTCCCCAAACCTCCCCTTCCAAAGCAAAGTTTTTCCCCTGTTGACCTTTGGGGGAAACCCTTTAAAACCCTATTTTTGTTTTTTAAATTTAATTTATCAAGCCCCAACATTGTGAAGATGTAAATCTTTGGCAAGGTCAAAATGTTGGATTTTACACCCCCCGCCTCCAAAAAGTTTTCTTATTTCATCAAAATTTTCTGATAAGGTTTAAACCCAGCTGACTTGCATAGGTTTTGGTTTTGAATGCCCCAAGGCATTTTTCCCGTCGGGAAAAAATTTTTATTTCTTTTTGAAGGTTCCACCGGGCCCCGCAAAAAAAAGTTTTAAAATTTTCGGGAAAAAAAAAAGCCCTTTGGGCGCCCCCGCCTTCTAGGGAAAGAATTACCATTTTGAAAAACTAAATTGATATTTTTGCCCTTTGCCCGTATTTTTGTAAAAGCAATTTAAAAGGAAAGGTTAAATTTTCTCTTGCCCTTTTTTAAGCGTTTGTTAGTCCCTTTAAAATTAAAAACCATACAAGGCTTTTTTAATGCCCCCTTGAAAATTAGGCGCCCCCAAAAATTTTGGGGAAAAGGTGAATTTCATTTTTCCTAAACCCTAAACTTTGGCCAACTGCCCTTTTTTGGTTTTCCCTTTTTCACCCCGGGGTCCTTTTTTTGCGGGCCAACATCCCTTTTTAAATTCCCCCCAAAAGGATGTCAGCCCCAAACCGGGTTGACCCTTTTTTCCGAAAAAAATTTTTTCCTTTTTGAAAAATTTTAACCCCGTTGTTTTAATTTAAAATTTTCATATTGGACAAAGGTTCTTTAATTTTCCTTTTTGGGGTTTTTGGGAAACCCCTTGCCTTTTTTAAAATAAACGGGAATGGGGGGAAAAACAATTTCATCCCCCCTTTAGGTTTTCAAAGTTTTTTTTTGGCTTTAATTGGGGTTATTTCTTTTTTGTTTTTGGGCCCTCCCTATTTTTCAAATTTTTTTAAAAGGGGAAGAAACAGCCCTTTCATTTTTTTAATAATCTTAAAAAAATTTTTTTTTAAAAAATGGCTGGAAATTTTGGGGGGGAAATTATTTTTTGTCGTTTTAAAAGGGAAAAATTTTTTAAAATTTGGCCCAAAAATTTTGGTCAACTTTTTTATGTTTTGGCTGGGTTAATAAAGAGGGGGAAATTTTGAAAAGGGAAAAGGCCCAAAAAACCCCCCTTTTTTATGCCCTAAAGTTTTGGGAAATTTGCAGTTGTTTGTTTAAAAAACGAAAAGGAAATTTTTGGGCATTAATATTCCCTTTAAATTTTTTAGAAGGGGTTCTTTAGTTTTCTTTAAGGGTTTAAAATCGACCTTTGCCCTTGGGTTGGCCCTTAAATTTTTTTTAAACCCAAAAAAACCCCCAAAATTAAAATTTAAAACATGGAATTTTTAAAAAATTAAATTTTTACTGGGGAATGGAAATAAATGTTTGAAGAGAATTTTCCCAAGTTTTTCAGAAAGTAAGGTTAAAACATTGACCAAAAATTTAGGTTTTAAGGCCCCCCGAATTTTTTAAAAACCCAAAGGGGTTTTAAATTTAAAAATACAAATTTGTTTGGTTTAAAAAAGATGGGCAATTTTTAAAAAAAAAAAAAAAAGGAAAAAGGCCTGGGGCGGGCCGGGGCCAAACCGTTGGGCCTTTTGGGGGGTTTAAAATTAAAAAAATTAAAGAAATAAACCCAAAGAAAAATAAAAAGAAAAACTTTGGAAAATGTTGGGAAACCCGCAAAAAAAACTAAAGGGAAAGTGTTTAACAAAATAACGGGACACAAAATTAACGAAAACCTTTAAAAAGGGGGAATAGAATATAAAAAAAAGGAAAAATTTTTCCGGAATATTTTGTATAAAAAAAAAGACAAAAAAAGGTAAAAAAAGGGCCCTTGGCCAAAGGAATCGGGGAAAACAAAAAAATTCCTTTTTTAAAAGTGCAAATAATCAAAATTTTTGAAAAGGGTTTTTTTTACGGGCCCTTTTTTTTTGCAATAAGTACACTTTGGTTTAGGCTTTACGGGGGGCGGTGGTCAAAGGGCCCCGTGCCCACCACCTTTCCCGATAAATTTAGGGGGTTTAAAAAAAAAGCTTGTTTATTTTTGCGGTTTATTAAAAAAATTTGGCCGTAAAGCTTTTTAGGGCTCTTTTAAGGGTTTATTTTTGGGGGGATTGTTTTAGCTGGCTTTTGTTAGGGAAGAAAATAGTTGGTTTATGGGGCCGGGCCCCTTATGGGCTTTTGTTTCGTAATTGTTGGGTTTTCTATTTTGTAAAATTAAAAACCAAATTTAAACCTTTGCCGTTAAAACAAAAAAACAAACGCTGTTTTTTCATTTAAAGGTCATCGCGAACAGAGTCCCGAGCTTTGCGAGTCTTCAGGCTTTTGGGGTTTTTGGGCTTCGGGGTTTTGATGCTTAAAACTTGGGTGTTTTTTTTTGTTTGTAATTTTTACTGGCCCCGAATTTTTTGTGTTTTTCCCAAAATTCTGTTCATTGTGCTATAAGAATTTCATTATTGTAGTTTATTTTGTACCTATCTGGGGGTCTTTGGGTCAGAAGGCAGCATGTTTTTAAAAAAGTTTCCAAAAAGCAAAGTCTATTTCGATCTTGCGTATTGTAAAACTTTTTTGGGGACCTTTGATTTCTTAAGGTTAAAATTTCCCCTTTTAGAAAATTAATGGCCCTCCTCTAAATTTGCTAAAATTTTTGTTTTTGTGCGTCCCCAAAACCAGTAGAAAGATTTTGTTATGCTCGATCTTGCCTGTGCTTTCGAACCCAGCAAACACCAAAGTAAGTTTCGAATAGAGTCGTTTTTATTGTTCTTTTCCCGCCCTGTTAAGGGCCCCTTTTTAAAGGGGCTAAGATAAATGTTGGGCCATGCTGTTTTATGCTCTTGCTCTATGGACCCGGGCGGAAAAAAATTTTTAAAGGAGAAAGCCGGTCATAGGGTTTTACTTTTGTTTCGTGCCCTTAAAATTTTTTGAAGCCTTGGCCCTGTTTAAGATCCAATTTTGTCCCAATTTTTTGGGCTTGATGTTTAAAATTGAATTCGTTTCAAACCTTTCAAAAGCCTTCATGTCTATTCTGTTGCTGAATGGGGTAAAAAGTTTTTTCATTGGGATTTTGGGGCTTGCGTTCAGGGCAAAATTTTCGCCCCGAAGGGTTAAAAGAAAGGAAAATTTTTCCTTTACCCTTTACCCAAAAAATTTATGGTGATTTAAATGATCGCATACGACCCCTCCACACCCCGTTGATGCGCAAAAAACAGAAAGGGTTTAAAATGGTTCTGATTAAAAAATGCATGGTTGACTAAACCACGCTTTTGGATGTGCTCTTTTTCAATAGGGGGGTTTTAAAATAGCTTTTTCAATGGAGTTTTCACCTTTTTTTGAAAAGGGGGGGTTTGGGGCACAGCCCAAAGTCAAAAGGGAAACCCGTTGCTATATTTTTAGATTTTAGGGGGGGGCCAAAAAACCCGGGAAAATTTTGCGCCATTTATTTGAATGACTCATTTTTAAATTTTTTTTTAAAAAAAAGTTTGGGAAAAATAACAAACCCCAAAACCGTCCCTTTGTTTTTTGAAAAATGCTATTTTTAAGAATGCGGGGGCCCAAAAAGGGTTTTGCTCCCTGAAATATTCACAAAGTGTATGGTTTAATTTAAATGAATCCAGGAAGAATAATAAGGTTCTAAAAGTTGACCCAAAACGGAGGGCAAAGTTAGCCAGTTAAACCTTTCCTGATGGTTATTAGGGGGTTTTTCTCGCTAAAAGATGGAAAGAGTTTCTTTGACATTTCTCTCAAAATTAACAATGCAAAATTTTAAAAAAATTTTTTTATAAATTTAAACCCGAAAAAAAAAAGTTGTAATTACCTTTTTGATGTAGGGCTAGCTAAATGTTTGGGGGTTTGCAGCTAAAACATTTAAATTTAGAGGTTTTAAACCGGGCCAAAAAAATTTTTGGGGGGAGAAAAAAAGCTGATCTTGCTTTCTTTTATTCTCTTTGTTCATTTGGGCGAACTAAGCCTGATGAAAAATTATATGATGGAAGGCCCCCAACTGTTTTAAGAGTTTCCGTCAGGGGGAAAGGAATGATATTGCGATTTTGAAAATTTTACAATTCCCTAATTTTTCAAATTTTTAAAATTTGTTTGTGGGGGGGTGGTTTATTTATTATAAAAAAACAAAGACCAAAAAAGGGGAAAATCGTGAAATGTGATAACCCGCACATTGTTTTGGAAATAAAAAAATACGTTACTAAAAATAAAAGTCGCGTGGGCCAGAAAAAACCGGGGTTACATTAGCGCCCGTGAGGTGTTTAACTTTTGAATTAAAAGCCTTGCAGCGGGTTTCGGACTTTGAAAAAGAACGGTGAGTAGGCAAATTTGTATGGGTTTGAGTACATAAAGTTTGGGGTTTTTAAAAGCAAAAAAAGGGTTAAACGACAGCCAAAAAATTTCCTAAACTGAAAACTTTGGGAAAACTAGAGGAAAAAAATGTTGGCCCCGGTTTTTAATATAAATTGTTCGAAAGGCCCCACCTCAAAAGGCACTTAGAAAACCCTATTAGGGAAAGGGGGCTTTAAAAATTTTTAAATTTATAAGCCCTTTTCATTTTTTCCATCAAAAAAGTTTCAGAAAAGCATTTAACTTGGCCCCTTTTCATGTTTAAGTTTATGCCAGACGACAAAAGTCGGAAAGAGATTTAAATTTAAAACCGTATGGGAATAAAGTACTTTCCCCCAGAAAAGGGAAAAGGGTTTTTAAAAGGGTGCTTCTACAAAATTTCAGTTCATTTCCCCAAAAAGAAAATTTTGGAGATGCGTTTTACAATTTTAAATTTTAAAATTTTTGTCTTAAAAGGGTAAGGGGAGGGGGTGGGGTTGTGGGGGGGTTAGTGACGTCCCTTCTAAAAAAATTCTAATTGCGGCAAAACTTAGAGTTGGAAAAAAATTAAAATTACCGTCGTTTATTTTCACAATGCGGGTTTTTAAGGGGCTAACAACAAGAAAAAAAATTTAATATTGTCTAAATAGAAAAATTTACAGAACTGAATTGGGGTTAATCTTACGCCCTTTAGACCTTATTGGATTTTATTTTTACTGAAAAAGTTTTGACAGAGAGCTTTATAAAAACAATAAACCCGGTTTTGATTTAAAATTTTAGTATAAAATAAAGGAGCAGTTAAACTTTATGACAAAAAACCCCTCAAAGGTTTATTTTATTTGTGGACAGAATTTGGGTTTTGGAAAAAAAAAACAATATTTGTCCCCCAAACCCATTACAAAAAGTTTTTTCGCTATAAATTTTTAAATATATTGTGATTTTCTGTCCAACCTTTAAAAAGGGCAAAAAATTTTCATAAAAGAAGGTTATATGGACAGTGATGACATATAATTTTTTTTAAACCTAGCAATTAAAATGGGTGGTTTTTTAGAACAGTTTTTTGAATGTTTGGAAAGGGAAAGCAGAAAATATTTTTTTTAGATGGGTTTTTCGGCAGAAAGGACATAGTTTTAAAAAAAGAAACACTTTTTTCGAAACTTGTTTTTAGCGGAAGACATCGGGGTAAGTGTGTGGGGTTTTATGCCAGAAAATTTAAACCCGGGTTTTTAAAAAACTTTTTTGAAAAAAATTAAAAAAATGTAGTGTTATTTCACAGAAAGGGCAAAAAACTCTTTTTAAGAAAGTTTGCGCGGGAAAAAGATGTTATTGGGAAAAAACCCGGAAAAACTTGGATTAAAAAAAAACTGAAATCTGAAGGTTTTTGTAAAATTTGTATTGAAAAAGGGTAACCCTACACGTATGTTTGTTTGTTTGATTAAACGTTATTTTTTGGGTTTTTGAAGTCTTACTTGTAGAGAAAGTAAATTTTGGCTTGCGTGTGTTTTGTGTGTGGTTTTGTATGTCTGCCCGCCTCTCTGTCTGTTTTGTTGTCTCTCTCTCTGTCTCTCTCCTTTTTGTCGTCTGCCGTGATTCTCTCTCTCTTCTTTTCCCCCACAGGAAAAGGGGCCCTTTTTTTGGGCCCCTTTCGCCCCCAAAAACTCGGTTTGGGGGAGGTGGTCAGGAATTTTGGGAAAAAAAGCTGTTCTCTGCCCCCCCCTTCATTGAGTTGAAGTTTTGACACTTTTGTGTGTATGCCGTTTTTTTATCGGGCCCCCAAAAGGGAAACCTTTCTCCAATTTGGGGAAGGTGCATGTATGTGTAACGTGTTAAACCATACCAACGGCCAAACTGGCCTTCTCTTCCGGAAGTTTTGGGGTTTGGGGTTTTCGGGGTGTGGGAAGATGTTATGGGGCGTTAAAACCCCGGAACTCGGTTTATGTTCATTCGGACTGTATGGGGGTTTGGGGGTCAAAAACCCAAAGTAACTCCGAGGGAAAAAAAAAACCCCCTTTACCGAAAATTCCCAACCCCTAACCTCGGATCCGGCCAGCTTTTTTGTGGACTGGGGAAAGGGGTGAAAACCCCAACAGGCAACAGAGGGAAAGGGTTTTCTGTGTTTCGTGTTGGGAGATATATCGGGCGAAGGTTTTCCCTTTTGTTTTCCCCCCTATTTGTAGGGTTTCTTTCCCTTTTCGAATGGCAAAGAGGAAAGGAAAAAAAAATTTTTTTTGTTTCCCTTCCCGGGACAAACTTTTTAAACCCTCATTTTTATGGGCCCCAAAAAAAAACAAGCAAACGCGCAAAAAAAAGTAACGTGATTTTATGTTCAATTTTCCAAAAAGACCCGTTTAAAATTTTTTACGAACCTGGTTTGTTTTTCAGGCGTTTTCAAAACCCGAAAAAACCCAAAAAGGCACAAAACAGTACTGTGATAGCAGTCGCGTTAGAATGACAGGGTACCAGTGCCCGAGCGGGGGTTTCAAAGGGGAAACTTTCCCTGAAAAAAAAACATTGATTTAAATATTTTTAACAGGGATGATAAATTTTTGGTCCCTAACCCACTTTGATTTTTTAAAACGAAAAAAAGCTTTTTTTATTGGAAGGGGGGGAGGAAATGGCAACAAAGGGAAAAATGGGGAAAGGTGGAGGGGGGGGGGGGGGGGGGGAAAGGGAAAAAGAAATTTTTTAAGTAAAAAGGAAAAAAACCCTTTACCTAAGTAAAAAAGAAGGTAAAAACTGTTTTTGATGATGGTTTTCATGCTAACTCGGACCCTTTTCTTGTTTGGGCGAGGGAAAACCGGGTTTGTTGGTGCCCCGGGGTTTCCCGCGCTCGATGGGCCCTTTCCGTTGTTTTCCCGTGTTTTTCGGAGGTATGGGAAAAGCTTTTTTCCCTTCGGTCTCGCTTTAAAGCCTTTTGTTTCTTTTTAAAGGGGGCAAAATTTTTTAAACCGGGTTGCCTTTTTTTAATTTATGTCGAAATTTCCCAAAAAACCCCTTCATTCTTTTGCCTCCCCCTTTTAAAAAATTTCAATTTTTTTTTTTTTTTTAAATTTTAAATTTATTTTTTTAAACCTTTTTTTTTAAAATTTTTTTTGGAAGCCCCGGGTTGAGGTCAAAAGGGGCGCTGTATAAACCAGTGCCAACAGAAAAGTCTACTTTCGATTTTGCGTATTGTAAAACTGTTGGTCCCTTTGAATCTTGAAGGTAATAACGTAGAATTAAGGGCGTCCTCAAAATTTGCAAATTATGTTTTGTGGTCAAACCCAGTAAAAGATCAGTTAGCTCGATCTTCCCTGTGTTTGCGACCTCAAAACCAAAAAAAAGTAGAAAAAAGAGTCGTTTATTCGTTCTATTCCCGCCCTAGTTGGCCCTTAGAAGTGTCAAGAAAAAGTTGTCATGCTGTTTTTGTTCTTGCTTTTGGGACCAGGGCTAAAATTTTGAAAGGAGAACGGCCGGTCATAGGTTATACTTTCGTGCGTGCCTAAAATAAATGACCTAGGCCATGTCAAGACCCAAACCCTTTTGTCTAAAGTCTGTCTTGAGTTAATATTGAATTCGTTACAGATCCTTTAAAAGCCTTATGTCTATTCTGTTGCTGAGGTTAAAAACGATTTGTCTTCGGTAAGGTGCTTGCAGTTCAGTCAAAATACGCCTGAAGGTGTAATAGAAATGAAATCTGTACACTGACCTCACCAAAGATCATGGTGATTTAAATGATCAGCTACGCACTCCACACCCCGTTTATCGCCAAAACACAGCAAAGTTTAACTGGTTCTGATAAAACTGCATCGGATGACTAAACCACGCTTTCTGGATGTGCTCTTTTTCAATAGGGGGGTTAAGATAGCTCTTCATGGAGTACTCACCTTTTTATGAAAAGAGGCAGTTTGGGTCACAGCAATGTCAAGGTATCAGTTTCTATATTTTTAAGATTGTAGTGCGGCCCAACGAATATTTTGCGCCAGTATATTTGAATGCACTATTTTTAATTTGTTTTAAAAAATTTTGTAACAATAACAACCCAACCGTCCCTTTGTTTTTAGAACATGCTATTGATAACGAATGCGGGGCCAAAATGGTTGCGCTCCATGAAATATTCTACAAAGTCGTTTGGGTTTTAAAATAAGTGAATCCAGGAAGAATAATCCCGGGTTTTAAAAGTTGACAAAGCAGGAGACAAAGTTAGCCAGTTAACCATACCTGATGGTTATTACGGGTTTTGCTCGCTAAAGAAGCAATGAGTAACTTTGACATTACTCCAAACTTAACAATGCAAATCTAAAATAAAGTTATCATTCAAACCTGAAAAAGAAGTAGTACATTACCTTTTGATGTAGAGCTAGCTAAAATGTTAGGCTTTGCAGCTAACAATCATAGATTTAGAGTTACACCAGACAAAACAAATTATGAGGAGAAAACCCCCTCGATCTTGCATTACATTCATTACTCTATGTTCCCTTTGGACGACTAAGCACTGATGAAAACTTATATGATGGAAGGCCCTCAACTGTTTTTAAGAGTCTTTTCCCTCAGGGAAAGCTGCATTTGCGATATGAAAATTTTCAATTCCCCAATTTACAGTTAAAAGATTTGTTTTTGGGAGGGCGGATCATTTATTTTAAAAAAAAAAAAGGGGCAAAAAAGGAAAGTCGTGAAATTTTGTTTAAACCCGCTTTTTTTGGAAATAAAAAAATCTTTACAAAAAAAATGTGCGGGGGCCGAAGAACCAAGGGGTTCTTAGGCCTGGAGGGGTATAACTTTTAAATTTTAAAGACCTTGCAGACGTTTCGGACTTTGAAAGAACGGGGGATAGGGACTTTGTATGGGTTTGAGTACACTAAAGATGGGATTAAAAACGCAAAGAGGGTTAGCGCAGCAAAAAGTTTCCTAAATAGAACAACTGCGCAAACTAGAGGCAAATAATGTGGGCAGTATAAATATAAAATAGTTCGAAAGCCTGACCTTCAAATGGCACTTGAACCATATTTAGAATGGGACATAAAATTTGAATTCAAAACCCCATTTACATATTTTAGCCATCAAAAAATTTTCCCGAAAAGCATTCAACTCTGGCCCTTTACATTAAGTCTTATCCCAGACGAAAATAGTCGGAAAGAGATTGAATAAAGCCGTATGGGAATAAACAGTACATCTCCACAGAAGAGAAACGGTTTTAAAGGATGCTTCTAAAAAAATTACAGTTCATTCCGCAAATGAAATTAGGAGATGCGTTCACAATGATATTTGAAATTTCTGTCTTAAAAGAAAAGGGGGAGGGATGGGGTTGTGGGCGTTAGTGACGTCTTCTAAAAGGAATTCTAATTAGCTGGCAAAACTTAGACGTTGAAAAACTTAAAGTTACCGTCGTCATTTTCACAATGACGAGGTATTAAGGTCATAAAACAAGCAACAAAATCAATATTAGTCTAAATAGAAACATTTTACAGAACTGAATTGGATTAATCTTACGCATTTAGACCTTATAGGATTTTATTATTACTGAACAAATTTTGACAGAGAGCATGATAAAAACAATAACTGGATTAGATTAAATTCTAGTTAAAACTATGGAGCAGTTAAAATTTATGACAAAAAACCCTCATTGTTCATTGATTTGTGGACAGACTGGTTGTGGAAAAAAAAATATTTGTCCTCAACCTATTACAAACAGTTTATCGCTTATAATTTTAATCATATTGTGATTTTCTGTCCAACACTTTAAAAGGAACAAAGCATATCATGATAGAGGTTTATATGGACAGATGATGAATAATTAGTTAATCCCAGCAATAACTGAGTGAGTGTTTAGAACAGTTTTATAGATTTTTTGAAGGAAGCAGACACTATTTATTATAGATGACTGTTCGGCAGAAAGAGACATAGTAAAAAGAGAAACACTTTGTCGAAACTAGCTTTCAGCGGAAGACATGTGGGAAAAGTGTGTGGTTTTATGCCAGGGAAATATAACTCGGTTTTAAAAGACTTTAGAGAACAGTTTAAAGACTGTGTGTTATTTCACATGAAAGAAAAGACTCATTTGAAGAATGTTTGCGCGGAAATGATGTTATTGAAAAATGACCGGAAAAACATAGGATTAAACAAAAACTGAAATCTGAAAAGTTTAGTAAATTAGTATTGAAAACGGATACCTACACAGTATGTTTGTTTGTAGATAATCGTTATTTTTTGGTTATTGAAGTCTTACTTGTCAGAGAACAGTAATATGCGCTTGCGTGTGTGTGTGTGTGTGTGTGTCTGTCTGCCCGCCTCTCTGTCTGTCTGTCTGTCTCTCTCTCTGTCTCTCTCTTCTCTGTCTGTCTGCCAGTGATTCTCTCTCTCTCTCTTCCGCCACAGGAAAAGGCGGCTTTTAGGCCACTTTCGCCCAAAAACTCGGTGGAGGAGCAAGTGAGTCAGGATTGGTAAAATGCTGTTCTCTGCCCACCTTCATTGAGTTGAAGATTCTGACACTTTTGTGTGTATGACCGTTTTTTTATCCCGCCATTAAGGCAGCCATACTCCAACTTCGGGGAAGGTGCATGCTATGTGTAACGTGTCATCCATACCAACGGCCAAACTGGCCTTCTCTTCCGGAAGTTGGTGATGGGATTTTACGTGTGTGCAAGATGTTATGCGTGCGTTCACACACGGAACCTCGGTTTATAGTCTCATTCGGACTGTATGGGGAATGGAGTCAGAACCAATGTAACTCCGAGGGAAAAAATCCCCCTGTACCGAAATTCGAACCCGTAACCTCAGGATCACGAGTCCAGCTGTGTTGGACTGGGGAACAGAGTGACCACAACAGAGCAACAGAGGAAAGGTATACTGTGTTTCAGTGTGCAGATATATCGGGCAGAAGGTTTCCTTTCGTACCCTCCTCATTTGTATGGGTTTCTTTCCCTGTCGAATGGCAAAGAGGAAAGGAAAAGATTTCTTTAGTATTCCTTCCGGTACAAACTTTTTCAACCATCATATATCGGGCCAAAATACAAACAAGCAAACGCGCAAAACAAAGTAACGCTGATTTTATGTTCAATACAAAACAGACCAGTAAATTTTCTACGAACCTGTCGTCTTCAGGCGTTGCAAACAGAAAACCAAAATGCACAAAACAGTACTCCGCTGATAGCAGTCAGCGTTAGAATGACAGTGTACCAGTGCAGAGCGGAGGTACGAAAGGAAATCTTTCCGTGAAAAAAAAGGTCATTGATTGAAATATTATAACAGTATTGATATTGTCTGATCCCTAACCGACTTTGATTTAAGACGAAAAAAAGCTTTTTGTATTGGAAGGGGGAGACTGGCAACAAGAAATTGTGGGAATGGGGGGGGGGGGGGGGGGGGGGGGAGGAAGAAGAAATTTGTTAATGTAGCAAGAAAACCGTTGACATAAGTAAATAGAAGGTAACACTGTGTGTTGATGTTGTCATGCTAACTCGGACTTTGCTTGTTCAGGGCGAGGAAACCTGTGTTGTTGGTGCCGTGACTCCTGCGCATCGATGACGATTTCCGTTCGTTTTCCCGTGTTGTTCGAGAGGTGATGGAAGAGCTTTTGCCATTCGGTCTCGCTTAACGCCATGTGTTTCTTTAAGGCCCATTAAATGCGTCGGTCTGAAACTTTCTGTTCAAAAAGAGCAGCACGTTCTTCATTAAGTTATTCGATTTATTCAACCGGTGTGATTTCAAGCAGCCATGGGAAAAAGGAATGGGGGGCGGGGCTGCTTCATGTCGGCAAAAGACATACCAAATATCCACACTTTGAAAAGAAAAATACAGTAGCACCAGCAGCAGCAGCAGCAACGGCAGCAGAAGCAACAATAACGACATTAGCAGTATAAACAGAGGTGCGGCATATGCGCACGCGCACGCACAAAGTTGCGCGCATGTCTGTGGGTGTGTGTGTGTGTGCATGTATGTATGTATGTGTGTGTGTGTGTGTGTGGGTGGGTGTGTGTGAGAGAGAGAGAGAGAGAGAGGGGGTGGGGGTGGAGGAAGGGCGGAGAGATGGGAGGGAAGGGGCGCAAGCGTGCGTCCTCAGTGTGTTTATCACTTCAGTTTGAAAAGATGACATGAAGTCCACCCTGTTAGACTGAGGAAAGGCAGATAGACTGAGGAAAGGCAGATAGACTGGGGAAAGGCAGATAGACTGGGAAAGGCAGATAGACTGAGGAAAGGCAGAGAGACTGAGGAAAGGCAGATAGACTCTGGACTGAGGAAAGGCAGATAGACTGAGGAAAGGCAGATAGACTAAGGCAGATAGACTGAGGAAAGGCAGAAAGACTGAGAAAAGGCAGAGAGACTGAGAAAAGGCAGAGAGACTGAGGAAAGGCAGATAGACTCTAGACGATAGACTGAGGAAAGGCAGATAGACTGAGGAAAGGCAGATAGACTCTAGACTGAGGAAAGGCAGATAGACTGAGGAAAGGCAGAGAGACTGAGGAAAGGCCGATAGACTGAGGAAAGGCAGATAGACTCTAGACTGAGGAAAGGCAGATAGACTGAGGAAAGGCAGAGAGGACTGAGGAAAGGCCGATAGACTGAGGAAAGGCAGATAGACTGAGGAAAGGCCAATAGACTGAGGAAAGGCAGAGAGACCGAGGAAAAGCCGATAGACTGAGGAAAGGCAGATAGACTGAGGAAATGCAGAGAGACCGAGGAAAGGCAGATAGACTCTGTACTGAGGAAATGCAGAGAGACCGAGGAAAGGCAGATAGACTCTGTACTGAGGAAAGGCAGAGAGACTGAGGAAAGGCCGATAGACTGAGGAAAGGCAGATAGATTCTGTACTGAGGAAAGGCAGATAGACTGAGGAAAGGCAGAGAGACCGAGGAAAGGCCGATAGACTGAGGAAAGGCAGATAGTCTGAGGAAAGGCCGATAGACTGAGGAAAGGCAGAGAGACTGAGGAAAGGCAGATAGTCGGAGGAAAGGCCGATAGACTGAGGAAAGACAGAGAGACTGAGGAAAGGCAGCGAGACTGAGCAAAGGCAGAGAGACTGAGGAAAGGCAGAGAGACTCTAGACTGAGGAAAGGCAGATAGACTCTAGACTGAGGAAAGACAGATAGACTGAGGAAAGGCAGATAGACTGAGGAAAGGCAGATAAACTCTAGACTGAGGAAAGGCAGATAGACTGAGGAAAGGCAGATAAACTTTAGACTGAGGAAGGGCAGATAGACTGAGGAAAGGCAGAAAAACTGAGGAAAGGCAGAGAGACTGAGGAAAGGCAGATAAACACTAGACTGAGGAAAGGCAGATAGACTGAGGAAAAGCAGATAGACTGAGGAAAAGCAGATAGACTGAGGAAAGGCAGATACACTCTTGACTGAGGAAAGGCAGATAGACTGAGGAAAGGCAGATAGACTGAGGAAAGGCAGATAGACAGATAGACTGAGGAAAGGCAGAGAGACTGAGGAAAGGCAGAGAGACTGAGGAAAGGCGGATAGACTGAGGAAAGGCAGATAGACTGAGGAAAGGCAGATAGACTCTAGAATGAGGAAAGGCAGATAGACTGAGGAAAGGCAGATAGACTCTGGACTGAGGAAAGGCAGATAGACTGAGGAAAGGCAGATAGACTGAGGAAAGGCAGACTGACTCTAGACTGAGGAAAGGCAGATAGACTCTGAACTGAGGAAAGGCAGATAGACTCTAGACTGAGGAAAGGCAGATAGACTGAGGAAAGGCAGATAGACTGAGGAAAGGCAGATAGACTCTAAACTGAGGAAAGGCAGAGAGACTGAGGAAAGGCAGATAGACTCTAGACTGAGGAAAGGCAGATAGACTGAGGAAAGGCAGATAGACGGAGGAAAGGCAGATAGACGGAGGAAAGGCAGATAGACGGAGGAAAGGCAGATAGACTCTACACTGAGGAAAGGCAGACAGACAGATAGACTGAGGAAAGGCAAATAGACTGAGGAAAGGCAGAGAGACTGAGGAAAGGCGGATAGACTGAGGAAAGGCAGATAGACTGAGGAAAGGCAGATAGACTCTAGACTAAGGAAAGGCAGATAGACTGAGGAAAGGCAGATAGACTGAGGAAAGGCAGATAGACTCAAGACTGAGGAAAGGCAGATAGACTCTAAACTGAGGAAAGGCAGATAGACTGAGGAAAGGCAGATAGACTGAGGAAAGGCAGATAGACGGAGGAAAGGCAGATAGACTCTAGACGGAGGAAAGGCAGATAGACTGAGGAAAGACAGATAGACCTTACTGAGGAAAGGCAGATAGATCTAGACGAGGAAAGCAGATAGACCTAGACTGAGGAAAGGCAGATAGAAGTGAGGAAAGGCAGATAGACTCTAGACTGAGGAAAGGCAGATAGACTCTAGATGAGGAAATACAGAGACTTAGACTGAGGAAAGGCAGATAGACTGAGGAAAGGCCAGATAGATTCTGACTGAGGAAAAGGCAGATAGACTGAGGAAAGGCAGAAAGACTGAGGAAAGGCAGATAGACTCTGGACTGAGGAAAGTAGATAGACGCGCGAAAGGCAGATAGATTGAGGAAAGGCAGATAGACTGAGGAAAGGCAGATTGACTCAAGACTGAGGAAAGACAGAGAAACGAGGAAAGACAATAGACTGAGGAAAGGCAGATAGACAGAGGAAAGGCAGATAGACTGAGGAAAGGCAGATTGACTCTAGACTGAGGAAAGGCAGAGAGACTGAGGAAAGGCAGATAGACTGAGGAAAGGCAGATTGACTCTAGACTGAGGAAAGGCAGATAGACTCTGGACTGAGGAAAGGCAGATAGACTGAGAAAGGCAGATAGACTGAGGAAAGGCAGAGTAGACTGAGGAAAGGCAGATAGACTCTGGACTGAGGAAAGACAGAGACTAGGCAGTAAGGAAAGGCAGATAGACTGAGGAAAGGCAGATAGACTGAGGAAAGACAGAGACTGAGGAAAGCAGAAGACTGAGGAAAGGCAGGCGAGAGAGAGCTAGATAGACAGAGTGAGAAGGCAGATAGACTGAGGAAAGCAATGACGAGAAAATGAGGAAAGGCAGATAGACTGAGGAAAGGCAGATAGACTGAGGAAAGGCAGGAGACTAGACGAGGTGGGGCCTAACTACAAGAGTTGTGTGGGCAGTTATATTCAGTGTAAGTGGGAGGACGACGGGGGCGGGGGTGGGTGGACGGGGGCGGGGGTGGGTGGGCGGGGGCGGAGTGTGGGTGGGGTGGAGGACGACGGGCCGGGGTGGGGTGGGGTGGGCAGGGGTTTAAACGACTGGGAGGAGAAGAGGAGAGTTATAAAGAAAAAAAAAAGGTTTTAACTCCTCCAAACGAATATAGTATGCTCTGTGCAAGTTCCTGTCACTACAGGTGTCTGTGTGTGTGTATAGGAGGTTCGCTGTTCAAACGCAGTTTTTTTTTTTTTTCCCCAATTCACGGACCACCCAGCAAGATCAAGAGTGTCTCGCGCAGGTGCAGAAAGGTCAAGGACGAGTGTGGGCGTGGCGGTTCCGTTTCACTCGTAAATGCTATTCTTCGATCTTTCTTTTTCTTTTTCTTTTTTTTTTGGGGGGGGGGGGGGGGGGGGGGGGGGAGGATGAGAGAGGGGGCGGGAAAGGAGAGGAGGGCTGAAAAGTGCATTTCGTGACATTTTTGTTGTTGTTGTTGTCTGTCCTGCCTTTCTTCAAGTAAGTCGGCGGCTTTCTGCCACAGCCCGCTCTCTCTCTCTCTCTCTCTCTCTCTCTCTCTCTCTCTCTCTCTCTCTCTCTCTCTCTCTCTCTCTCTCTCTCTCTCACACACACACACACACACACACACACACACACACACACACACACACACACACACACACACACTCTCTCTCTCTCTCTCTCTCTCTTTCTTTCTTTCTCTCTTTCTCTCTCTCTCTCTCTCTCTCTCTCTCTCTCTCTCTTATACCCAGTTTCGTTAAAATCGATTTAGAAGAAGAAAAATTAAATAGAAAAAAGACTTTTCCGCCGGACGAAAGGGACAAACGAATTACAAGACAAAGCACGACGCGTTTCGACCTCTTTGGTCTTTTACAGACAAAATAAACAGTTGTTCTGTATGTTCAGCACGTCATGTTTTGTCTTGTAAGTATTCTGTCTCTTTCGTCCGGTGGAAAAGGCTTTTTGTGAGTTTCAGTTTCTGTCTGCAGTCACCTCACTTTGAAACTGTTTATTAGATTTCATGTAATCTTAGCGACAAACGCTCTCTCTCTCTCTCTCTCTCTCTCTCTCTCTCTCTCTCTCT
This sequence comes from Conus ventricosus, assembly GCA_018398815.1. Taxonomy (NCBI): domain Eukaryota; kingdom Metazoa; phylum Mollusca; class Gastropoda; order Neogastropoda; family Conidae; genus Conus; species Conus ventricosus. Next base: position 15,725,269 of record CM031609.1, on the reverse strand, counting down.
CTCTCTCTCTCTCTGTCTGTCTGTCTGTCTGTCTCTGTTCTCTCACTTTCTGTCTCACGAACGCACGCTCACACAAACACAAACACACACACTCGCACTCAAACACACGCGCGCGCGCCACACACACACACACACACACACACACACACACACACACACACACACACACACACACACACAACTAAAAAAAAAAAAAAAAGCACGTACAAAAAGGGGGACACGGGCGGAAACACTCCTCCCTTGACGGAGAGACACACAGAAGACCAGAGAGTAGGGTTAGTTCGAATTCAGCCCGACAAGATTGGATCAACCGTGACGATGAGGCCATCGTAAGAATGCAGGAATAAAACACGAGCAGTGCTTCGGTGAAGCGAGGTTAGATGGAACGTGTCATGTCCGACCGAATGCCAGGGGGTGTAACTAGAAGGGCGCCCGGGAGAGCGCACACCTCCGTGACGGTGGAAGAGTCGTCTCAACTTGAATCACTCTCTGCCTCAGTGTGAATCCGACCTGTATCCTCTCGATGTACGAAAAAAAAAAGAGAGAAAAGATCAGAAACATCGACACTGTTTCTACCTCACTGATCTTTAGCGTCTTAGCTGCAGTTGAGTAGTATTTGCGAGTCTGTAGCTCCGTTCTTAGAGTGCAATGAGTAATATAAATTTCTAATACAAATTACCTGACCTCTAATATCAATTTCCTGACTGGATCCACATTGTCATTCTTGTCAGCCCGTATCTTTCACGTTCGTAGATATATTAGTACAGTAAATACGCCAGCTTTGGAAAAAACGATTTTTTAAAAATCTGCCTTGTCTTTGAGTAATGCAAGAACTGTAACCCCCTTTCCTCCACCCAACGCACCCCCTCCCCTCCCTTGAGCAGTGTCAGCACCAGACGCCAGTGACTAGGTCACACATCTTATCATTTAATGTCCTTAACATCAGTTCAGATGGTTTTTGAGCAAACACAGTCTCACCACCACACACACGTACAGTGACAATAGATAGCACAGGCAGTGTCAGGTGGGTACCCAAGGTCTAACCAGCGCGTAGACTTCATGGGTAGGTCAGACATCTGCCAAGCCGAAGCCATGACGCCCTCTTCGTAACTTCTCATCTTACCCATCAGTTGATTTGTCCATCAGCTTTCAAAATAGTGCGGACTGTGGTCTTGACACTTAGCCGGTGTGGTGCAGCTTGTATGGGCGAGTCCGCGCACGTACGCAGTGACACCTTGATGAAACGGAAACTGAATCTTTGCGTAAAGAGATAAAATCAACAGATGCGGGGCCAAAACTTGGCGGAGATGGAAGTGGTGAAAAAGGAACTGAAAGTAGTGCCAGATGAAGTGAACAAAGAGAATGAGAATCCCACAATCAAATCCTGCCAGTAAGAGGATGTTCCTGTGTTCATGGGGCACAGAAAAAAGAAGGGAGCCACACACCTCCTCTTCGGCGTTCCGGGCTATCTTCCGTATAGCATGGTCAGTTTGGGTGAGGTGGACACCACCCCCATCCCCGCGCTAACCCACCCATTCCCTCCCTTTTTTTTGGCTAGGGGTGGGGGGTGGCTTGCTAGGGGGGTAGAGGAGTGTGGGGGATAGGGGTAGGGGGCAGGGAGTTCCGGACTTTCGTCCGCGGACTTCCAGTCCCTGGACTTTCCGGGGCCGCCGTTACTTTCTTTCCTCTTGGAACAAATGTTAATTTGTACGTTCGAGATTCCATTACTCATGCTAGTATCCTCTTATATACACAAGCATGCCGGCAGGCGCGCGCGCGCGCACACACACACACATGCACACACACACACACACACACACACACACACACACACACACACACACACACACACACACACACACTCATTGTGAATCGCTATCAAACACACACACACGCACGCACGCACGCACGCACGCACGCGCGCGCGCGTGCGCGCGCGGCCTTCTTCGATGTAACTGATAGTTGAAAACGAGCGGAGACCCAATGTGCTTATACTTCAGTAACAAGATTTGAGGAGAGAGAGAGAGAGAGAGAGAGAGAGAGAGAGAGAAAGAGAGAGAGAGAGAGAGTCTCCACGTGTTCCGATGAACGGGGAGAACAACTGCTCAAGCAAAAACGTTGAACCACTTTTCAACTGATGCAATGCCAAAATCATAACAATTGTCGATTTTCTCGAGGCGAAATTCTACGGGACGAAAGTCATTAGACCCCCGTTTTCCCCCTCCCGAGTCGCCCCAAAGCACCAACAGCTCTGGAGCATATATATGTTAAATGTTAAACAAAGGAAGAAAGATAACGGACAAAGCAGACTTTTCAGTGTCTAAAAGGGTGAACGTGACTTTTCAGAATAAGATGCCTATGTTGCGGAACCGCTGTCAGCCAACACCTGCATGTTAAAGAACACGTTTTTATTGATTTCAAACTGTTCATGAATTGTTGAACAGCTTAGTAGTAGGGGAAAACAAGCGCAGGCTAACAATTCTTCCGTCATTATATCGACTTGGCAAAGATTTAAATGAAAGAAAGAAAATTTAAAAAAAAACCAGGAGGGGGGGGGGGGGGGGGGGGGGGACGGGAGGGAGAGGAATGAAATGAGAACATAAAATAAGGAAAATGTACTGTTAATGTTAAATCCTTCACTAGCAGCATTTGGGAACCATTGTAATCCCTCCTGAAGACAGATCTATTCATATTGTTCATGAATTGTTTACAGTGATTCATCCGGAAAGAGCAAAAAGAAGGAAGAGTCATCGAAAAACTGGCCATGCTTTGGGAAAAAGGCAGTGAAAGAAACGCCAAGTAAGTGTGTGTGTGTGTGTGTGTGTGTGTGTGTGTGTGTGTGTGTGTGTGTGTGTGTGTGTCTATGTGTCTGTGTGTCTATGTGTCTGTCTCTGTGTCTGTCTCTGTGTCTGCCTGTCTGTGCGTGCGAGAGAGAGAGAGAGAGAGAGAGAGAGAGAGAGAGAGAGAGAGAGAGAGAGAGAGGAGAGAGAGAGAGAGAGACACCCCTGTACCCTATTTCTTAAGAACAGGTGAAATGCGCCCTTCTTGACCAAACATTCGCGCTTGTTGTTGATTCAAAACTCTCGCCTTTCGACACGCGCTGTGTCCAACATTCACAAAATTTCGCGCTTCTGGGATGCCCCCAGTTTTTTTTCCCCTGGAACTCTGCAGAATGAATGTTCTGCACCCAAGAGGGAGGGGGGGGGGGGGGGGGGGGGGCATCGCAAGTGAGCCACCAGGACTGCTAAATGGGGGGCAGGGTCTGAGGGCCAGAGAACTAATAAATGCCGCTTCTAACTCACCTAGCCCTCAACCTAGTTTCGGGGCTAGGTGACCTAGAAGCGGCATTTATTAGTTCTCTGACAAGTAAGACTTCAATAACCAAAAAAATAACGGTTTTTTACAAACAAACATACTGTGTAGGGTTATCCGTTTTCAATACTAATTTACTAAACTTTTCAGATTTTAGTTTTTGTTTAATCCTGCGCTTTTCCTGATCATTTTCAATAACATCATTTTCACGCATACATTCATCAAATGCGTCTCTGTCTTTCATGTGAAATAAAACTACAGTCTTTAACTGTTCTCTAAAGTCTTTTAAAACGGAGTTATATTTTTGACATAAAATCCACACACTTATCCAGCATGTCTTCCACTGAAAGCCAGTTTTGACAAAGTGTTTCTCTTTTTAACTATGTCTCTTTCTGCCGAACAGTCATCTATAATAAATAGTGTTTGCGTTCCTTTAAACGCTCTATAAAAGTATTCTAAACACTCACTCAGTTTATTGCTAGGATCAACTAAAAATATGTCATCGTCTGTCCATATAAACCTATCATGATATGCTTTGTTCCATTCAAGCGTTGGACAGAAAATTACAATATAATCAAAATTATAGCGATAAACTGTTTGTAATAGGTCGAGGATAAATATTGTTTTTCCACAACCAGTCTGTCCACAAATTAGTGAACAATGAGGGGTTTTTATCATAAAGTTTAACTGCTCCATAGTTTTATAACAGAATTTAATCTAATCCAGTTATTATTTTTATCATACTCTCTGTCAAAACTTGTTCAGTATAATAAAACCCTATGAGGCCTAAATGTGTAAGATTAATCCAATTCAGTTCTGTAAGATTGTTTCTATTTAAGTCAACATTGATTTTGCTGCTTGTTGTTATGACCTTAATATCCTCACCATTGTGAAGAACGACGATGATAACTTTAAGACGTTTAACGTCTAAGTTTTGCCAGCTAATATTAATTCCTTTTATAAGGTCGTCACTAACGCCCACAACCCCATCCCTCTCCACATCTTTAAAGACAGAAATTTCAAATATTATTGTGAACATGTCTCCTAATTTTCTGCTTGGAAAGAACTGTAATTTTGTAGAAGCTTTCTTTAAAACCGTTTCTCTTCTGTGGAGGATGTACTGTTTTTTCCCATACGGCGTTATTTCAATCTCTTTCCGACTATTATCGTCCGGCATAAGACTTACATGTAAAGGGCCAGAGTTGAATGCTTTTCTGAAACTTTTTTGACGGCTAAAAAATGTAAATGGGCTTATGAATTCAAATTTTATTTCCCATTCTAAATATGGTTCTAAATGCCATTTGCTGTCAGGTTTTCGAACTATTTTATATTCATACTGGCCAGCATTATTTGCTTCTACATTGCGTAGTTGTTCTAGTTTAGGAAACTTTTTGTTGTCGCTAACCTCTTTGCGTTTATAATCACCATCTTTAGTGTACTCAAAACCATACAAAGCGCCTATCTCACCATTCTGTTCAAAGTCCGCAACGTCTGCAAGGTCTTTTAATTCTAAGGTTATGCACCTTACAGGCGCTAATGTAACTCCGGTTCTTCTGGTCCACGCGACATTATTTTTTAGAACAGCTAATTATTTTACTTCCAAAACAATGTGCAGGTTATCACATTTTACGACTTTTCCTGTTTTGTCTGTGATTTTTATATTAAATGATCCGACCCTCCCACAAACTAATCTTTTAAACTGTAAATTAGGGAATTGTATAATTTCATAATCGCAATATGCAGCTTTCCCTGATGGAAGAGCTCTTAAGACAGTTGAGGGCTTTCCATCATATAAGTTTTCATCAGTGCTCAGCTCATCCAAATGAACATAGAGTAATGAATGTAATGCAAGATCGAGCGGACTTTCCCCCTCATAAGTAGTTTTGTCTGGCGTAACACTAAAACTATGAAAGTCCTGACTGTCAGTTGCAAAGCCTAACATTTTAGCTAGCTCTTTATCAAAATAGTAACCTACTTCTTCTTTTTCAGGCTTGAATGTTAACATTGTTTTCAGATTTGCATTGTTAAGTTTGAGAGTAATGTCGAAGTTACTCATTGCTTCTTTTAGTGAGCAAAACCCGTAATAACCATCAGGTATTGTTAACTGGCTAACTAAGTTTCTTCTATTGTCAACTTTTTTAATCTTATTATTGTTCTTGGATTCAGTTATATTAAACCATACGACTTTGTAAAAAATTTCATGGAGTGCGACCATTTTGGTTCTGCAATCGTTCTTAACAGCATGTTCTAAAATCGAAGGACGGTCTTGGGTTGTTATTGTTACAAACATTTTTTAAAACAAAATAAAAATGAGTGCATTCAAATATACTAATGCAAAATATTCTGTTGGGCCGCACTACAATCTTAAAAATATAACAACTGACACCCTCGACATTTCTGTGACTCAGTCTGACGCCTTTCAAGTAAAGGTGAGTACTCCATTAAATAGATATCTTAACCCCCCTATTAAAAAAGACTACATCGCGAAAGTGTGGTTCAGTCATCCGATGCAGTTTTATCAGAACCAGTTAAACTTTGCTGTGTTTTGTGAATCAACTGGGTGTGGAGTATCGTATGCTGATCACTTAAATCATCCTGATCCTTTGGTGAGGTCGGTGTATAGATTTCATTTCTATTACACCTTCAGACGTATTTTGACTGAACTGCAAGCACCATTACCAAATGACAAACCGTTTAATCCATTCAGCAACAGAATGGACATGAAGGGTTTTGAAAGGATTTGTAACGAATTCAATATTAATGTTAAGACAGACTTTAGACAAAAGTTGGGCCTTAATCATGGCTTAGGCACCCCTTATTTTTGGGGCGTGCACAGAAAGTATAACTATGACTGGGATCCTCCTTACACATCTTTCTCTTCAGGCACAGGTGTTCACCTCGGGTCCATAGAGCAAGAGCATAAAACAGCATGGACAACATTTATTTTAGACACTTCTAAGGGCCTAACTAGAGCGGGAATAGAACGAATAAACGACTCTATTCGTACTTACGTTTGGTGTTTGCTAGGTTCGCAAGCACAGGCAAGATCGAGCATAACTGATCCTTCTACTGGCTTTGACGCGCAAAAACAATACTTAGCAAATTTAGAGGACGCTATTAATTCTACAGTTGATTTGCCTTCAAGTATTAAAAGGTACCAACATGTTTTACAATTCGCAAGATCGAAAGTAGACTTTGCTGTTGGCACTGGTTTATACATGCTGCCTTCTGACCTCAGGCTCCAGGTAGGAACAATAATAAACTACAACAATGAAATCCTTGTGGCAGGCAATGAACAGAAGATTGGACAAAACGACATAAATTCTGAGCCTGTAATATTACAAACAATAAAAAAACAAGTCGACCCCCCAAGAATAAGTCATCCAATCCCCGTGGCCCAAAGCCGGAAGGCCGTTGAAGAAGCCAAAAAAAATAATGACCATGAATATGAAAAGACAGCGCTAGTTGTTGGATTAACTGGCCTAGGATTACTCGGTCTTTATCTTACTAAATATTAACCCGACTATTAAGAGAACTAATGTCCATAAGTGCTCGGCCATAAAGCCAACTACTTTGCTTGCAGTAGACAAAAGCCAGCTAACAATACTCCCTAATATACCAGGTAAAGAGTCTATAGCTTTACCGGCTAATTTTTTTAATAAACTCGCAAGATGATCAAGCTGTTTTTTTACCCATGATTTATCAGGCGGTGATGGAGGTGATGGCGGTGGCGGCACTGGACTTTGACCACCGCCACCTGTAATAGCCATCACCAGTGTACTTATTGCAAATCCTAAGGCTGTTATAATGCTTGCTAATGTGACTCCCTGCTCTCTAAACAGTGTTCGTATTCGTTCTGCTAGCGTCGTGTCTTCATATAAAATTCTTTGGATAGTTTCTCTTATTCTGTTCACTTGAGTTCGTAATTGTTCTCGGTTAGTAGACGCCGCTTCTAGTCTTGGCGATCTTTCTTCTTCAAGCACTTTTAGTCTTTGTTTTATTCTTTCTTTAACATCGCGTCCTAAGTTGGCAGCGTTAGCCTCAGCGAGTTTTTCTTTTTCTATATCCTTATCTAGTTCAGTCAGTTTTGCTAAATTGTTTATTAATTCACCTCGGAAGGTTCTTAGAGTGCGATCAAGGGCTTTTAATTCTCTTATAGGACCCTTTATTTTTTGCATGGGCAGCGGCGGATCATTTTATAGTTTCTAATGCTCTTTCTTCTTCTTCAGTGAGTTCTGCTTCTATTGTATTTATTACTTTGACTGCTGTTTGACTTAAAACTTCAGGATCCATGTTTTGCATTTGGGTATCTGTTGGGAGTTCTAGTTGTATGTTTTGAAAGGAAGCAACTTCCTTCGGATCTAATTTTGGTTTAGTAATGCCAAGGCGATTTTGATCGCTCACACTGAGCCTTTGTCTAATTGTACCCATGGCTAAAAACTTTGATGAGTCTTTTTTAGTTGTAAGCTGAACAAGTTGTCCTTGGTCGTTTTTTACAAACAAATGGTCATCTTTTACTTCAAAATCATCAGGGGCTATAAATTCGGGAGGTTCTTGTCCTAAACTTTGGTATAATGATCTGACCTTACTTTCTGTTAATTCACGCCGCAAAGAGAGCCCCGAGCGATGTTGTACCAAAGGAGTCATTTCACTCATGTTGTCTCCAAGATCTAAAACATCATAATCTTCGCCTTCAATGCTTGCCATGTTTTTAAATAATTAACTTTTATTTTATTTTGTTTTATAAAAAAAATGTCACAAGCATATGGTTCAATTCTTGACCCGCATAGAAGCCTGAAAGAGCCCCTTGGCGTGAAGGGAAATAAACGGAATATTACTGTTCCAAATAATCCATCTACTATTGATGCAGATCAAATTCTTACTGTTAAATTTCCAGACCTAGGAGCGGATGAAGTGATTGTGCCAGGCTCTGCGCGTCTTACTTTCAAAATAGAACTCGCTTCAACAACAGACCCAAACAGGACAGTTGTCCAGAATCTAGGGCGGGCAATCGTTAAGAAAATTTGTATAAAACTTGAGGGGCGAGAAATATTTTCTTTACACAATGCAGACATATTTTTAACCTATTCTGATCTATGGCTAACCGAGAATGAAAGGGCTGATCTTGCGTTTCAAGGAATCGAAAATAAAGAAGCGCTAAAACATAGAATAGGCGCCGAAGATGCTAAATCCGGTAAAAAGCATGAAGCAGTAAGTTATGCGTATGGAAATCGCTTTGTTATACCCCTAGATTTTGAGTTGTTAAAATCTCATGCACCATACTTTCAAGGAGCATTAAAAGACAGATTGTCATATGAACTAACTTTTAATGACTACAAATATGTTATTATATCTACAGACACTGCAGCAAAGTACAGCATTTCTGACATCTCGTTAGAGTTTGACGTTGTTAGCAACCCTAATTTAGCAAGGCTGATTGAGCAACAATATCAGTCAAAATTAGCAATATATTACGAAAGAGTGCATCATCATTCAACATATCCCAAAAGCAGGGCAGACACTATTATGGAATTTTAGTTTTAGTACCAAAGCACATTCACTTAAAGGTATTTTATTGCTGTGCGAAGATGAAGGACCATTCGAAAGACAAATTGAAAATTTTGTTAATCCTAAAATAACGAAAGTGCAATGTACAATTGAGGGTAGTCCTAACCAAATCTACGCTAGCGGGCTTAGACCTTATCAGCATTTTGACGAAATAAGAAAATTGTTTGGGGGTGGGAGGTGTAGAAATCCAACAGTTGACCTTGTGTCTAAAGATCTACATCTTCACAGTGTTAGGCTTGATGATTATTTAACAACGAAATACGGTTTATGGATTGACCTAAGGTCAACGGAGGATAATAAGTTACATGGAAGCGGGAGGGAACTGTCAGAGACATAATAAACATTCAAATTGATAAAGAAAAAGAGGCCGATAAACCACTTAACGTGTATTTGTTTTTAATATATGATGCGCAGCTGAATATTGAAGATAACAGATTAAAAGATCCAGTATACTAAATTATTTTTTATTTTAAAAAGCATGTCTGTTTCGGTTTATCCAAAAGCGTTTAAGCCGCCAGAAGAAGGGATAGTAGAAAACCCTGACATAAAAACCTTCAGATTAACAAACATTACACAAATGCAGCAAATACTAGAGCAAGACCTTTCAAAATACAGCAAAGCCAAACGAAGGTATTCTGCTGCCTTTAATGCTGTTACCTATGTTAATACTGGAGCATCGACTATAAGTGCTGTATCGGCAGGAACAAGTGTTGGTCTCTTAGCAACAGGCGTAGGTGCACCCGCAGCTTTACCTCTAGGCGGTTTGTCTTTAGCTCTTGGCCTGTGTTCATTAGCCGTAGGTGCTGCCAGCAAAAAATTAAAAACTAAACTCCAAAAGCACACAGCTATGGTTCAACTAATAACGGCTAAACTTAGTTCCTTCAAACTGACAATAAATAAAGCGCTAGTTGACTCAAACATCACGGATGAAGAATTTAGTCGTTTACAGGCCGATTTTGATGACTATAAAAGACAAAAGTTTGATCTTCAAAGAAAGGCAAGGACAAGTTTTTCTCAACAGCCTGACACCGAGCAGATAAAAAAGGAATGTTTAAAAAAAGTAAACGAAACATTAAACTCTGTTCTAAACAGCTCACATTAACAACGCCAAAGGGTGTTTATACTTTAGTTTATGAGTCTAAGCACAAAAAGACCATCGATATTGATTAATTATTTTTTTGATTTAAATAAATATTTTGAGTTAGAAAAGAAACTCAGCATGGATAAGATATATGAAGGCCCAGACGAATTGTTTGAAGGAATGCGTAAGGAAGAATATTTATCAAAAGCTTTAAATGATATTAGTCTAGATGTCATTGATTCAGCAAACGTACGGGCAAGTGTTGGTCATGCTATTTCTCAAGTTCCAGGTAAACTAACAATAGACCCACCAGTTAAAGTAATGTTAGCTGTTTTAATCGACTATATAACAATAAATGAAGAAAATCTAGAAGTCTGGGTCTCAACTAAACAACAGACTATTCTTTCTTCTAATGACTTAACACCTGGTTGGGCAGACGAACTGCTTACACAGTTTGATGTGGCCGCTGAAGAAGCCAAAATGAGAGGCTCTGGTTGGTCAGAGGGCGAAGTCTTAGAGATCAGATTAAAACAGTCTAAGTATGCACCGATTGTTGGTAAGGCGTACATTCCACTACCTCCAGCATTGGTAGCGAAAAGAGCAGTTCTAAACATAAAGAATACAGACAACAAATGTTTTATGTGGTGTGTTCTTGCAAGGCTGCATTATGTCGGCAAAAACGCAGAGAGAGTATCTAACTATCAGCCTTACATCAATGATCTTAACTTCAATGGAATATCCTTTCCTGTTAGTGTAGATCAAATTGATCAGTTTGAAGAACAAAACAAACCAATAACTGTTAATATCTACACATGGGATGAGGAAACAAATCTACAGCCCATTAAAGTGTCTAAGAACAGCCCAACAATTGGCGAACCAAACAAAAATCATGTTGACTTACTACTGATGTTTTCACCAGCAGGGCTACCGCATTACACATTGATACGCACAATGAGTAGATTATTGACGTATACTTCAAAGCATGAACATAAACAAGAATTCTGTAGAAAATGTTTAACAAGAATTCCATCCGTTAAAGCAGCGAGTGAACATAAGAAACATTGTATCGGCCCAGTTGACTGTAATACAGAACTAATTACACCCCCACCCGGATCTAGAGTTAGTTTTAAGAACTGGAAACGGATGCAAAATTCTCCATATATTGTTTACGCAGACTTCGAGTCGCTTATTGTTCCTTATGAAGGGCCAGCGCCACAAAAACTTCGAAAAACAGTCTTAATGAGTAATCATCAGATTTGTTCATTTGCCTTCATTGTTGTCAGGTCGGATGGCGTCCATTCAGCACCAGAATTATATAGAGGACCTGATGCTGCAGAATACTTCTTAAACCGCATGCAGGAAGTGCGTAATGCCTGTTCTAATAATCTAAACTTATCTGAAATCATAATGACGCCCGAAGACCAACAACAGTATAAATCAGCCACACATTGTTGGATTTGCGGTTTAGAACTAATGTCTAACAGTGAGGAAACCAATCCGACAGTAAGAGACCATGATCACATTAGTGGAAAGTTCAGAGGAGCAGCGCACAGTAAATGCAATCTTCAACTAAAGTTTGAACCAAAGACATGGAAGCTGCCTGTATTCTTTCATAACTTGCGAGGTTATGACTCTCACCTTATAATGCAAGCAGTAACCGACGCCTTCAGGGTAGCATGCATTGCACAGTCATCAGAAAAGTACATGTGTTTCACTTTAAATAACATGTCTTTTTATGACTCTATGCAGCACATGATGGGATCGTTAGAGTCACTAGCTATGTCCTTAAAGTCCTGCCCAATAACAAAAGAATATTTTGACCCAACTCTTGTCAGAAAGGGCGTTTACCCTTATGAATACATGAACAGTTGGGAAAGGTTTGAAGAAGACACACTTCCTCCTAAAGTTGCGTTCTGTTCTAGTTTCAGAGGAAAGGAAATCAGTGATTCCGATTACCAGCATGCTCAAGATGCGTGGCAGAAGTTAGAGTGTAAAACAATGGGAGACTTTTCATGATTCATATTTGATGGCTGATGTATGTTTGTTGGCGGAGTCTTTGGAAAATTACAGAAAGACCTGCATGAAACTTTTATAGCCTGGATCCCGGCATTACATTTCTGCGCCCGGGATGAGCTGGGATGCTTTCTTAAAGTTTACTGGAGTACAGATTGATTTATTGTCTGACCTACCAATGATTCAGATGATTGAAAACGGATTGCGTTGGGGAATTAGTATGGCGTCGCACCATTATGTAAAGCAAACAAACAAATACTTGGCGACTATGATCCAAGTAAAAGGTCTAACTATCTCATGTATTTAGATGCAAACAATCTGTATGGATGGGCAATGGCGCAATCGCTTCCATTACGCAATTTTAAAAATTTACACAGGTGGCGGTACAAATAATATTCAAAAAGCATTAAAGTGGTTTGAGCAGTTTGACCCCGGGGTAAACAGCGTGGATACATTCTAGAAGTTGACTTAGAATATCTCAGGAAACTCCATGACCTGCATAATTTGGACTATCGTTAGCAGCAGAAAGCCTAAAGATGAATCCAACAGAGCCGCCTAAATTGTGCCTAATCTTCGCGGCAAAAAAATTATGTCTGTCATTCAGACTTCTACAATTTTATTTAAGACATGGTTTGAAGTTGACAGCTGTTCATCGTATAATTGCTTTGATCAAGAAAGTTCATGAAACCATACTAATGAAGAAACACTGATCTCAGAACAAACCCACAGATGCTTCAGAAAAGACTTTTTCAAGCTGATGAACAACAGCTGTTTGGGAAAAGGGACTATGGAGAATCGCACAAGCGTAAAGATGTCAGATTAGTCACCGAGAGAACGAAGCAATTAAACTGACTTCAAAACCAAATTATCAAGACTTCAGAAAATTTCATGATCAGCTTTTTGGTATAATGATGAAAAAAAAAAGAAAGTTAAATTAGACAAACCTGTATTTATTGGGTTTACTGTTTTAGAATTATCAAAGCTTTTGATGTTAGAATTTTTTTATGACTCTTTAAGCCCTCGTATCCTGAGTCCAGAGTGCTTTTACACAGATACAGATAGTTTTGTTATAGATATCCCTACTGAAGACATCTATAAAGACATGGAAATAGAAGTAGCTAAAGGCAAGCAGGATGGTATGAACATTGATTACCCTAAAGATTCGCCTTTGCATTCAATTACTAACAAGAAGGTTTTAGGAAAGTGAAGGATGAATTATCTGGAAAGGTGATCAAGGGTTTGTGGTTTAAGGTCGAAAATGTACAGTATTTCGAGCCAGGAGGAAAACTATCAAAAAAACAAAGGGAATATCTCGCAGTGTTGTGCAGTCAAACATATCGCATGACAACTATAAAGAAGCAATTTTTCAATAAACATACTTTTCATCATGACAACGTAAAACTGCGATCTAATCTACATGAGATCAACACAACTGTTGTAAAAGAAATCATTAGATAGAACAAACACAAAACGAGTATTGTTTAAAACCAGAGTTTTCATATGCAATCGGACATTGGAGAACAGCATAATTATATATCTTCTTTATATTTTTCCTCAATCATAATAGTTTTCCCCAACTTTATCTAGAAGCTCATTCATATCAATATCCAATTCAGACAAATTTTTCTATTTTTGCTTGATGCGCTTGAATTTTTTTTCATTTCAAGATATTCTTTATCCTGAAAATCAAAATTTGGGATTTTGGGTTGTAGGTGATCTGGATGCATTGCCATGTGCCGATGAATCCTTGTAATTGTTTCTTTAAAAAGCAAAATTCATATTATATGATTCCCGTATAATTCTAAGGTCTTTTCATTTATCATTCTTGTACATCTGCGCTTCCTTTTGAGCTTCCCTTTTAACTAAATATATTTTCGTAAATTAATTAAAGGGGGAACTGTGTCTGGCGGAATTATCTGCAGTTCCTCCTTCACAAAAGATCTTTTAGGAGCTGGTTGTTTTGTTGTGTCAGTTTCTCGTAAAAAATACACAAGCGGATTCATTTTTACAATTCTTTTTTTTTTCATACGGGTCAACACTCCAAAATGGATCGGTTTTTCCCTGATACGAGTGTCCCTTCTGCTTCCCCGGTAAATAAAGGTACCTTACTTTCAAGCCAAATGGTAATAGTTTGCTGGGTGTACTGGAGTCTTCAACAACATTTATTGTTTGTTTTTTGATTGCTTGTACTGGTTTTAGCCCTTTAAATTCTTCATTATTCATTGCACGTAGAACTGAGGGCAGTCGTTCTACCCATTCTGTGTTGCGAGAATTGTCAATCAGCTCTCTGTGATACTGGTAGGAGGAAAAGCCTTTCAGATAACTGTTTGTTAAAGTTTTCAACTAAAGCCTGTGATCTGTGAACTCCGGAATGCCTTTTTTAATGGTAACTCTATGTTTTAACAATAATTGATTCACTTGGCCTTTAAATTCTTTTCCATCATCGACTTGAATCATGCGAGGATAAATTAACGGGCCTCGTTGATATATTTGTTGTATAGCGACAGCAACAGCAGAAGCACTCTTTTGTGTTAATGGTTCCGCATCTTTGTATCTTGAAGCTATGTCAATGACTGTGAGTGCGTACTTAAATCTTTTTCGTCTAATCGTATCATGGGGTAAATATAGAAGGTCCATTTGATGGGTGTCGTTCGGTATTGTATTCACAAAGTGTGGTCTCTGTATTCGTTTAGGCGCTGGTAAATAAGTTTGCAAATCGTTTGTTTAGATAAAACCCTTCCTTTGCTGTTTGTTCACTGACTCCAGCTGCTTGGCTTAGCTTTTTTGATTGCCGTTATTCCCTTCCAATATCCTTTTGGCGAATAATAGATTTTGTTCATTTTTTATTCAAACCAATTATTATGCGCAACAAAATACACGTCGGTCATACCAAAGACGATAAACGCGATTTCTTGCATCTTTTGTTTTTCTGATGGTTGATAAAAGTCGCTGAATTTTGGTGGGGGCAATGTCTCGATTGGTTTGCCTGTTACTAGATAATACTCTTTTATCGCTTGATCAACATCTTTAAATGTGTAAGCTGATGTCCCTGTTTTTTCAGTTTGTTATTAATAAAATCTAACTGCTCAATCTCTGCTTTTCATAGCGATCTTGTGGTGCGGCTATGTTGCTCCCACAGCTTTGTTATGTCTTTTTCTCTCGCCGTCATCCCGCAGTTTACTAAACGCGTAATTACTTCCGCTAAAAGCAAGCGCATTTCATACTGCGCCACCAATCATCATTACGAGTGAAGCCATTTTATAAATATTTTTTTTTTACATATTAATACTGTCTGGAATTATTCCTTGTTTAACTAGAAATCTTTCGTAGCAAATGAGCTGCAATAACAGCAATTAGCTTTGCTGAATCTCAAAGCCTAGCTTGCCAAGATCTGCCGGTTTTATTTTTAACAGGTTTTTACAAGCATTGTGTATCCTACACTTAGGCCTCCAATAACAGCAGAATGGTATACAAGGTTGGTAATAGTTTTTTCGGTGCTCATTTTTAAAAAAAAAAATAATTATAATTAATAAAAAAACATGAAACGCGACGATCTATTAAACCTTCCTGAACTTATGACTACAAATGATCAGTTGATGACCAAGCTATTATGCCAAAAAGGAAAGGCTGTATTCTTTGGCAGCATGCGGAAAAACAAAACGGTACCTCGGAAATGAATTCAGCATAGAACAGATTCAACAAATGTCGCCACAAGACATTGAAAAGTATCATAACAGGTATGAAGCGCAACTAGGATCAAGAATGGTAAAAGTGTAGGACAAACGGTTCTTAGTTTGTACACTAAACTAGTCAGTAGATTTGCTCCCATTGATTCTGAACAAGACTTTATGTATGATTTAACGCAGGATCCAGTTTTAACAAAGTCATTAGAGTCTCTAGGATGTAATCTATATTACAGATTTGGAACATTATTGTCGCCAGTGATCGCAGGATTAATTACTTTTAATCATATAGATTTTGTTACCCTTCAAAATGACCGAGCCAGAAAATCAGCAGAATCAGAAAACATTGAATCCAGTGGAAAAAGTAACTAAAAAGCATCCTGGGCGCGTTGCAGCAGGAAAAAGAGTAGCAGAGTTTAACAGACAAAAAAAAATTAATGTTACAATCACAGAATATAACTCATAATGAAAACATAACACCGCCAACGCCAGCTATAAAAACGTCAGAACAAGAACAAGTTGATTCAAGGCCTACAGCACCAAAGTCTTCATGGAATATTAAACTTAAAACTGTTGTCATTTTTGGCGCCCTTGCTGCTGGGGGTGGTTATTACTGTTATAAAATATATAAACAACGCTGGCAAAAACGAAAGCAGTCAAAAAAATCTGAACCACTAAATACAGAAGACAAAAGCATGCCAGAACCACCAACAACAAAAGATCATTTTGATCCATTTCAAATGCAATAATATTTTAAGAACTTAATTTTAAAATTTTTTGTTTTTTTGATAAAAATAGATCATGGCGTATTATAAAATGATGGAGTCAATAAATAAAGACATGGAGTCTATAAAAGACATTTCCATAGACCAGAATTGTAATCAATGCGGTTGCTTACAATGTAAGAACTTCATTAAGATTTATGCTGACCGATTTCACGCCAAAGACGCTGAGCAAGACATCCTCAATGATGACGTGTTTTTTGAGGCGTGTGTGTACTATATTAGACATCTACTATTTAAGACAAAAACATAGATTGTATTGTTTTTCATGTGAAACTGTTCTCTAAAGTCTTTTAAAACCGAGTTATATTTCTAACATAAAATCCACACACTTATTCCACTTACCGACTGTGGGCCTCTGTCACTGGTAATATGAGAAGGGGTAAATGACGGAGCCCACAACCCTAGTTGCTAGTGCTGCTAGTAAAACATGTAAAGGGAGAAATAATTAGCAGGCTTGCTGGCACTCCGTCACCCACTGCAATTCTATAGAAATGGGACAGCACTGTGTAGCAGACCAGATCGTGTACTTGGCTAGGAATGCTCACGTAATCGGCTGTTTATAGTAACAGTCAGCAAGGCTATTTTTGCTGCGGCAAACGCCCCCTGCTTATCTTACCATTCTTCCACTGACTGCTAAACGAGAAGGCTGTTTTTTTCTGTGCTCTGTTGACTACTGTGTTTGGTGTTATTTTAACAATGGCTAACAGATTTACTGAAGAACAGACTCGCGCAATTCAAGACCACAAGTTTTACTTTAACTGCATGTTAGAGTATTTGTCAAAAAAGGAACTAGGCGAAGCATGTTCTCTGCCAGTGAAACCAAAAAGAAGCATTGCTTTTCTAGAAGGCGAAGAAAAAGAAAAAAGTGAACCGACTGCTTTGGAAATGCACAACTATCTTAAAGGTTTGTTGGTTCAAGAAAATGAAAACGCTGAAAGAAATATTGCTGAACAAGATGTAGCCAGTTTCAATATGTGTTTGACTATTGATGAGAGGGTTCCTTATCTAAAAAATGGCGCTGTGTTGTTGAAAGTTGGCCAAAGCAAAACAATCCATCACGCGTTGATTGTTGGGCGCTGGCTTGAGACAGCTCAAGTCATGTTTAAAAAACAAAAACGCTTCAAACATGGCGTTCATTTCTTAAGACGCAGGTAAACATGGCTGATTCGTATGCTAGGAAACTTATTCAACTTTCTGTGTGTTTTTATAACTATCCTAAATTTCACAAGCTAGGAATTAGTATAAATGAACTGTGTAGCAAACGTCAAAGTATTATTAGGATTATGCAACTGAATAGCGATTTTCGGGAGTTTTGGCAAACAAACTAGAGAGGGCTAGGCAGACCTTAGTACATCTGCCAGTATGGTTAGCCTTGCTGACTGCTACTATAAATAGCCGTTCATGGCATGAACGCCTTATTTTAGTAGCAAGAGGGCTGCAGTAAAATCCACCTTGCTATAAATAGCCGTTCACGGCATGAATGCCTTATTTTAGTAGCAAGAGGGCTGCAGTAAAATCCACCTTGCTATAAATAGCCGTTCATGCTGTGAACGCCTTATTTTAGTAGCAAGAGGACTGCGGTAAAATTAGCCTTGCTGACTGCTACTATAAATAGGCGTTCACGGCATGAACGCCTTATTTTAGTAGCAAGAGGGCCGCAGTAAAATTAGCCTTGCTATAAATAGGCGTTCACGGCATGAACGCCTTATTTTAGTAGCAAGAGGGCTGCTGCGGTACTGCCTGTACTTGCTATGTGCGGACACTAAGGGAAGTAACTCCTGCACACCCCCACCCCACGCACGCACGTCCCCACCCCCACCCCACGCATGCACACACTTAAGTCACTTCTAAGTTCTTAACTCAAGTCACCCCAAGTCACTTCTAAGTTCTTACTCAAGTTCATACTCAAGTTGTCCTCAAGTCATCCTCAAGTTCTTACTCAAGTCACTTCTAAGTTCTTACTCAAGTTATCCTCAAGTCACCCCAAGTCACTTCTAAGTTCTTACTCAAGTCGTCCTCAAGTCATCCTCAAGTTCTTACTCAAGTCACCTCAAGATTGTAATTAAGTCATCCTTTAAGTACAACTAACAGGGTGAGCGCATTTGATGAATGTATGTGTGAAAACACATAATCCCACACAGTATGTTTGTTTGTAAAAATCGTTATTTTTTTGGTTATTGAAGTCTTACTTGTCAGAGAACTAATAAATGCCGCTTCTAGGTCACCTAGCCCCGAAACTAGGTTGAGGGGCTAGGTGAGTTAGAAGCGGCATTTATTAGTTCTCTGGGCCAGTGGCACACAGGGATTCCTCCGTTCATGAAATCTGGATTCTGTAAAGATGGGAACAAGAGGCTGCTATGTTGTGTTCTGGGCGGCATTCCTCCGATACTGTCATTACGATTGGTCAGATGCTGTCATGACGATGTGGCCCAAAGCTGTCGGTGCGATTTGCCAGATGGCGTCAACACGACTAGCCCAATACTGTGAACGCAATTTGCTCAGTACTGTCAACGCAATTCGCCCAATACAGTCAACACGATTTGCTCATCAATACTGACAACACGATCAGCCAGATAGTACCGACGCTATCCACTACATACTGTCTGTGCGATTTGCCCAATGCTGCCAACGCTATCCCCTCAATACTGACAACGCGACCAGCCCCATACTGTCAACATGATTAGCCAAATACGATCGACGCTATCTGCCAAATACTGTGGAAGGTGATTCACCAAGCACTGTCAACTTTCACTCCATCGATGGTCAGTTAGGAGGGCATTTTCCCAATGGTCAGTTAGGAGGGCATTTTCCCAATGGTCAGTTAGCCGGGCATTTTCCCAGTGGTCAGTTAGGAGGGCGTGTTCCCAGTGGTCAGTTAGCAGGGCATTTTCCCAGTGGTCAGTTAGGAGGGCGTGTTCCCAATGGTCAGTTTGCAGGGCATGTTCCCAATGGTCAGTTAGCAGGGCGTGCTCCCAATGGTCAGTTAGCAGGGCGTGTTCCCAATGGCCAGTTAGCCCAATGGTCAGTTTGCAGGGCGTGTTCCCAATGGTCAGTTAGCAGGGCGTGTTCCCAATGGTCAGTTTGCAGGGCGTGTTCCCAATGGTCAGTTAGCAGGGCGTGTTCCCAATGGTCAGTTTGCAGGGCATGTTCCCAATGGTCAGTTAGCAGGGCGTGTTCCCAATGGTCAGTTAGCAGGGCATGTTCCCAATGGTCAGTTAGCAGGGCGTGTTCCCAATGGTCAGTTAGCAGGGCATTTTTTCCAAAAGAGCAGAAGGGAGAAGAAAAGAAAGGGTGAAGAAAGGAGGTAGAGGGTGGAAGAAAAAGAGTGGGTGGACGGGATGGGGGGGGGGGAGGTGAAGGGTGGAGAACAAAAAAAAGGATTGGGTGGGCAGGTGTATGGAAGAAAGGAAGGAAGAGCGGATAGATGGATGAACAGAAGGAATGAGCGAATGGATGAAGAAATGAAAGGATGAAGGAACGAAGAAAGGAGCGAGGCAGGGAGGGAGGATGGACGCACGCACGCACTGACAGGACGGATAGACAGAACGAAGAGCGTAACGACAGATGAACAGGAAGAAACGGATTAAAACCATCAGCGGCTTTTTGACGCAGTGTGTGTGTGGTTCAAGGTTAGGGTGCAGAGGTTTGTCAACACGGTGTGGTGTCAACAGCCAGGAATGTCGATCAGGCCTCTCGCACAGCCTATCATCAACTCGACTGTCGAACCCCGGGGCT
This sequence comes from Conus ventricosus, assembly GCA_018398815.1. Classification (NCBI taxonomy): domain Eukaryota; kingdom Metazoa; phylum Mollusca; class Gastropoda; order Neogastropoda; family Conidae; genus Conus; species Conus ventricosus. Next base: position 15,705,092 of record CM031609.1, on the reverse strand, counting down.
GTTCTGACCGACTTTTGGCTGTGTTGATTTTAAGGGTTGTTTCTTCATGGTTGTTTTTCGATTCGTTCTCTCTCTCTCTCTCTGTCTCTCTCTCTCTCTCTCTCTCTCTCTCTCTCTCTCTCTCTCTCTCTCTCTCTCTCTCTCTCTTCCCCCCCCCCCCCCTTTCCCCTTTGCTTATTATGGTGGCGGTGGTGGAGACGTTGTGTTTGTGATCCTGGAATGAAACATGTTATGTGTAAACACCTTTTTTTAAAAAATTTTTTTACTTGGTTTAAACAGTATTTTATTTTAACATTGTCACAAATGTTAAAAGAGTAATTGAGATAGGGCAACAAGAAATACTTATATAAAGCCCTACTTTTACTTTGTTGAGATATTCATACTTGTTATATATGCCGGCGCGCGCGCGCACGCTCGTGTGTGTGTGTGTGTGTGTGTGCGTGTGCGTGTGCGTGTGTGTGCATGCATGTGTGTGAAGTGTCTGTAATATGTGATTATGCCTGTGATGGTTCGTGTGACAGTGCTCGCAATGCTTTGTATTTTAAACGAGTTGAATCGTATCGACTGACCGTGATGACAGAATGGAAGGGGAAAAAAAAGCGAAGAAACAGAAGGAAGAAATGAACGA
>CM031609.1:15624464-15689464 GCA_018398815.1 Conus ventricosus | reverse complement strand
AAAACAATCTAATCCACCGATACTTTCACTGCCTATACTTTCACTGCTGCATTGGAATGCCTGTACTTTATCCACCGGTACTTTCACTGCCTGTATTGGAATGCCTGTACTTTCTCCACCGGTACTTTCATTGCCTGTACTTTTCACTGCCTGTACTTTCGCTGCCTGTACTTTTCACTGCTTCTACTTTCACTGCTTCTACTTTCACTGCCTGTACTTTTCACTGTTTCTACTTTCGCTGCCTGTACATATTTCATTGCCTGTACTTTCACTGCCTGTACTTTTCACTGTTTCTACTTTCACTGCCTGTTCACTGCCTGTACTTTTCACTGCTTCTACTTTCACTGCCTGTACTTTTCACTGCTTCTACTTTCACTGCCTGTACTTTCACTGCCTGTACTTTTCACTGTTTCTACTTTCGCTGCCTGTACTTTCACTGTTTCTACTTTCACTGCCTGTTCACTGCCTGTACTTTTCACTGCTTCTACTTTCACTGCCTGTACTTTTCACTGCTTCTACTTTCACTGCCTGTACTTTCACTGCCTGTACATTTCACTGCCTGTACATTTCACTGCCTGTACTTTCACTGCTTTCACTGCCTGTACATTTCACTGCCTGTACTTTTCACTGCCTGTACATTTCACTGCCTGTACTTTTCACTGCCTGTACATTTCACTGCCTGTACTTTTCACTGCTTGTACTTTTCACTGCCTGTACTTTTCACTTCATGCACTTTTCACTGCCTGTTCACTGCCTGTACTTTCACTGCCTGTACTTTTCACTGCCTGTTCACTGCCTGTACTTTCACTGCCTGTCCTTTTCACTGCCTGTACTTTTCACTGCCTGTTCACTGCCTGTACACTGCCTGTACTTTTCACTGCCTGTACTTTTCACTGCCTGTTCACTGCCTGTACTTTTCACTGCCTGTACTTTTCACTGCCTGTTCACTGCCTGTACTGTGCACTGCCTGTACTTTCACTGCCTGTTCTTTCACTGCCTGTACTTTTCACTGCCTGTACTTTTCACTGCCTGTTCACTGCCTCTACTTTCCCCTGCATGTACTTTCACTGCTTTCACTGCCTGTACTTTTCACTGCCTGTACTTTCACTGCTTTCACTGCCTGTACTTTTCACTGCCTGTACTTTTCACTGCCTGTACTTTCACTGCCTGTACATTTCACTTTCACTGCCTGTACTTTCACTTTCACTGCCTGTACTTTTCACTGCCTGTACTTTTCACTTTCACTGCCTGTACTTTTCACTGCCTGTACTTTCACTGCCTGTACTTTCACTGCCTGTACTTTTCACTGCCTGTACTTTCACTGCCTGTACTTTTCACTGCTTCTACTTTCACTGCCTGTACATTTCACTGCCTGTAGTTTTCATTGCCTGTACTTTTCACTGCCTGTACTTTCACTGCCTGTACTTTTCACTGCCAGTACGTTCACTGCCTGTACTTTCACTGCCTGTACTTGCACTGCCTGTACCGTTCACTGCATGTACTTTCACTGCCTGTTCACTGCCTGTACTTTCACTGCCTGTACTTTCACTGCCTGTTCACTGCCTGTACTTTCACTGCCTGTACTTTCACTGCCTGTACTTTGCACTGCATGTACTTTCACTGCCTGTTCACTGCTTGTACTTTTCACTGCCTGTACTTTCACTGCCTGTACTTTCACTGCCTGTACTTTTCACTGCCTGTACTTTCAATGCCTGTACTTTTCACTACATGTGCTTTCACTGCCTGTTCACTGCCTGTACCTTTCACTGCCTGTACTTTCACTGCCTGTACGTTTCACTGCATGTACTTTCACTGCCTGTTCACTGCCTGTACGTTTCACTGCCTGTACTTTCACTGCCTGTACTTTTCACTGCCTGTACTTTCACTGCCTGTACTTTTCACTGCCTGTACTTTCACTGCCTGTACTTTCACTGCCTGTACGTTCACCGCCTGTACTTTCACTGCCTATACTTCCACTGCCTGTACATTTCACTGCCTGTATTTCCACTGCCTGTTCCTTTCACTGCCTGTATTTCCACTGCCTGTTCTTTTCACTGCCATTTTCACTGCCTGTACTTTCACTGCCTGTACTTCCACTGCCTGTACATTTCACTGCCTGTACTTCCACTGCCTGTATTTCCACTGCCTGTTCTTTTCACCGCCTGTACTTCCACTGCCTGTACAGTTCACTTCCTGTTCACTGCCTGTACTTTCACTGCCTGTACTTTCACTGCCTGTACTTTTCACGGCCTGTACTTTTCACTGCCTGTACTTTCACTGCCTGTACTTTTCACGGCCTGTATTTTCACTGCCTGTACTTTTCAATGCCTGTACTGTACTTTCACTTTCACTGCCTGTACTTTCACTGCCTGTACTTTCACTGCTTGTACTTTTCACTGCCTGTACTGTACTTTCACTTTCACTGCCTGTACTTTCACTGACTGTACTTTCACTGCCTGTACTTTCACTGCCTGTACTTTTCACTGCCTGTACTTTCACTGCCTGTACTTTTCACTGCCTGTACTTTCACTGCCTGTACTTTCGCCGCTTGCACTTTTGTCACCGTCTTTACTTCCGCTGCATAATGTTTTGTCGCATGTACTTTCATGGTCTATACTTTATCCACTTGTGCTTTTCGCCGCTAAGTGGGACATGTTTCACAGGACAAGTAAAACCAGTTTCACCGGTGTAGGCTCTCTCTGTCTCTCTCTCTCTCTCTCTCTCTCTCTCTCCCTCTCTCTCTCTCTCTCCCTCTCTCTCTCTCTCTCTCTCTCTCTGTCTCTGTCCTAGTGTTCGTCTGTCTGCCCGCTTGCAAGATTAAGACTGACATTTAGATAGTTCTGGATCTGGTGCTCTCTATAGAATATCTCTATCACTCTGTCTGATTCCATGAAGCATCTACACTGGCGTCCTCGGAGTGTTTACTACCATTAGGATACATTTGGTTTTCGCTTATCGATGCATGGAGCCTGGCCGTTTCAGATCAGCATTTGTCCTCCTCCGGTTGTGGGCATAAACGTCACTCAACACATCAGAGAGTCCATGGCTAAAACGAATCTCCCAGCCCTCACGCTCTGTCAGTATGAATGTTCCTGATACAAAGAAAAACTCGCCCGATATAATTCCTCGTCCAAACGCTTCTAGGCACACGGTGCTCAGCGAACGGATCCCGTTCGAAGACACGCACCAGGAGCGGCAAAAAAATATACAGTAGGCGGCGAAAGTACGGACACGGCAGCGATGGCGCAGGCGGCGAAAATAGAGGCGGCGAAAGTGTTGGTCACTGGCAAAAACAGTAACCTGGTGGGATTGGTGGGAAGAGCTGTCTGCATTTTTACACTCAGTCGATCGCTTTCTGTGGAGAGAAAAAGAAAGAAAAGTAAAGAAGAAAAGAAAAAGAAAAAAAAAGGGGGGGGGGGGCATGACAAAGGAAAACGTGATGCATCAAAAGCAAGAGGATAATGGAAGATGAATTTCTTGACCGCTAAACTATCAGACAGGAGCGCCGTGTTTCGACCTCTCGAGCCTCAACAGTCATGACGAAACAAAACACACTGGGCGGGGAGACACCTTCAATGCAGACAGCTCTCCCTCCGTCTGGAAGTGCCGTGCTGGCAGTGAGTGTTCTCTGTTCTGTCACTGTTGTTGACTCTTTCCCGCTTCTTCTGTGTCTGTCGCTGCTGTTGTCTGCTGATTGCTTCTGTGTCTGTCTCTGCTGTTGTCTACTGATTGTCTTCTGTATGTGTCTCTGCTCTTGTCTGCTGATTGTCTTCTGTGTCTGTCTCTGCTGTTGTCTACTGATTGTCTTCTGTGTGTCCCTGCTGTTGTCAACTGATTGTCTTCCGTGTCTGTCTCTGCTCTTGTCTGCTGATTGTCTTCTGTGTGTCTCTGCTGTTGTCTGCTGATTGTCTTCTGTGTCTCTGCTGTTGTCTGCTGATTGTCTTCTGTGTGTCTCTGCTGTTGTCTACTGATTGTCTTCTGTGTGTCTCTGCTGTTGTCTACTGATTGCCTTCTGTGTCTGTCTCTGCTGTTGTCTACTGATTGTCTTCTGTGTGTCTCTGCTGTTGTCTACTGATTGTCTTCTGTGTGTCTGTCTCTGTTGTTGTCTGCTGATTGTCTTCTCTGTGTCTGACTCTACTGTTGTCTACTGATTGTCTTCTCTGTGTCTGTCTCTGCTGTTGTCTACTGATTGTCTTCTGTGTCCGTCTCTGGTGTTGTCTACTGATCTTCTTCTGTGTCTGTCTCTGCTGTTGCCTACTGATTGTCTTCTCTGTGTCTCTGCTGTTGTCTACTGATTGTCTTGTGTGTCTGTCTCTGCTGTTGTCTACGGACTGTCTTCTGAGTCTGTCTCTGCTGTTGTCGACTGATTTTCTTCTGTGTCTGTCTCTGCTGTTGTCTACTGATTGTCTTCTGTGTGGCTCTGCTGTTGTCTACTGATTGTCTTCTGTGTCTGTCTCTGCTGTTGTCCACTGATTGTCTTCTGTGTGTCTGTCTCTGCTGTTCTGCTGATTGTCTTCTCTGTGTCTGTCTCTGCTGTTGTCTATGGATTGTCTTCTGTGTCTGTCTCTGCTGTTGTCTACTGATTGTCTTCTGCGTCTGTCTCTGCTGTTGTCTACAGATTGTCTTCTCTGTGTCTGTCTCTGTTGTTGTCTACTGATTGTCTTCTGTGTCTGTCTCTGCTGTTGTCTACTGATTTTCTTCTGTTCTGTCTCTGCTGTTGTCTACTGATTGTCTTCTCTGTATCTCTGCTGTTCTCTACTGTCTTCTGTGTCTGTCTCTGCTGTTGTCTACTGACTGTCTTCTGTGTCTGTCTCTGCTGTTGTCTACTGATTGTCTTCTGTGTCTGTCGCTGCTGTTGTCTACTGATTGTGTTCTGTGTGTCTGTCTCTGTTGTCTACTGATTGTCTTCTGTGTCTGTCTCTGCTGCTGTCTACTGATTGTCTTCTGTGTGTCTCTGCTGTTGTCTACTGATTGTCTTCTGTGTGTCTCTGCTGTTGTCTATGGATTGTCTTCTGTGTCTGTCTCTGCTGTTGTCTACTGATTGTCTTCTGTGTCTGTCTCTGCTGTTGTCTAATGATTGTCTTCTGTGTCTGACTCTGTTGTTGTCTGCTGATTGTCTTCTGTGTCTGTCTCTGCTGTTGTCTGCTGATTGTCTTCTGTGTGTCTCTTCTGTTGTTAACTGATCGTCTTCTCTAGGGCTGTCTCTGCTGTTGTCTACTGATTGTCTTCTGTGTGTCTCTGCTGTTGTCTACTGATTGTCTTCTGTGTCTTTCTCTGCTGTTGTCTACTGATTGTCTTCTGTGTCTGTCTCTGCTGTTGTCCACTGATTGTCTTCTGTGTCTGTCTCTGCTGTTGTCTACTGATTGTCTTCTCTGTCTGTCTCTGCTGTTGTCTATGGATTGTCTTCTGTGTCTGTCTCTGCTGTTGTCCACTGATTGTCTTCTGTGTCTGTCTCTGCTGTTGTCTACTGATTGTCTTCTGTGTCTGTCTCTGCTGTTGTCTACTGATTTTCTTCTGTGTCTGTCTGTGCTGTTGTCTACTGATTGTCTTCTGTGTCCCTTTTTCTGCTGTTGTCCACTGATTGTCTTCTGTGTCTGTCTCTGCTGTTGTCTACTGATTGTCTTCTGTGTCTGTCTGTGCTGTTCTCTACTGATTTTCTTCTGTGTCTGTCTGTGCTGTTGTCTACTGATTGTCTTCTGTGTCTGTCTGTGCTGTTGTCTACTGATTGTCTTCTGTGTCTGTCTCTGCTGTTGTCTACTGATCTTCTTCTGTGTCTGTCTCTGCTGTTGTCTACTGATTGTCTTCTCTGTGTCTCTGCTGTTGTCTACTGATTGTCTTCTGTGTCTGTCTCTGCTGTTGTCTACGGACTGTCTTCTGAGTCTGTCTCTGCTGTTGTCGACTGATTGTCTTCTGTGTCTGTCTCTCTGTTGTCTACTGACTGTCTTCTGTTTGGCTCTGCTGTTGTCTACTGATTGTCTTCTGTGTCTGTCTCTGCTGTTGTCCACTGATTGTCTTCTGTGTCTGTCTCTGCTGTTGTCTACTGATTGTCTTCTGTGTCTGTCTCTGCTGTTGTCTATGGATTGTCTTCTGTGTCTGTCTCTGCTGTTGGCCACTGATTGGCTTCTGTGTCTGTCTCTGCTGTTGTCTATGATTGTCTTCTGTGTCTGTCTCTGCTGTTGTCTACTGATTGTCGTCTGTGTCTGTCTTCTGTGTGTCTCTGCTGTTGTCTACTGATTGTCTTCTGTGTCTTTCTCTGCTGTTGTCTACTGATTGTCTTCTGTGTCTGTCTCTGCTGTTTGTCCAACTGATTGTCTTCTGTGTCTGTCTCTGCTGTTGTCTACTGATTGTCTTCTGTGTCTGTCTCAGCTGTTGTCTACGGACTGTCTTCTGAGTCTGTCTCTGCTGTTGTCGACTGATTGTCTTCTGTGTCTGTCTCTGCTGTTGTCTACTGATTGTCTTCTGTGTGGCTCTGCTGTTGTCTACTGATTGTCTTCTGTGTCTGTCTCTGCTGTTGTCCACTGATTGTCTTCTGTGTCTGTCTCTGCTGTTGTCTACTGATTGTCTTCTGTGTCTGTCTCTGCTGTTGTCTACTGATTGTCTTCTGTGTCTGTCTCTGCTGTTGTCTACTGATTTTCTTGTGTGTCTGTCTGTGCTGTTGTCTACTGATTGTCTTCTGTGTCTTTCTCTGCTGTTGTCCACTGATTGTCTTCTGTGTCTGTCTCTGCTGTTGTCTACTGATTGTCTTCTGTGTCTGTCTGTGCTGTTCTCTACTGATTTTCTTCTGTGTCTGTCTGTGCTGTTGTCTACTGATTGTCTTCTGTGTCTGTGCTGTTGTCTACTGATTGTCTTCTGTGTCTGTCTCTGCTGTTGTCTACTGATCTTCTTCTGTGTCTGTCTCTGCTGTTGTCTACTGATTGTCTTCTCTGTGTCTCTGCTGTTGTCTACTGATTGTCTTCTGTGTCTGTCTCTGCTGTTGTCTACGGACTGTCTTCTGAGTCTGTCTCTGCTGTTGTCGACTGATTGTCTTCTGTGTCTGTCTCTGCTGTTGTCTACTGATTGTCTTCTGTGTGGCTCTGCTGTTGTCTACTGATTGTCTTCTGTGTCTGTCTCTGCTGTTGTCCACTGATTGTCTTCTGTGTCTGTCTCTGCTGTTGTCTACTGATTGTCTTCTGTGTTCTGTCTCTGCTGTTGTCTATGGATTGTCTTCTGTGTCTGTCTCTGCTGTTGGCCACTGATTGGCTTCTGTGTCTGTCTCTGCTGTTGTCTATGGATGTCTCTGTGTCTGTCTCTGCTGTTGTCTACTGATTGTCTTCTGTGTCTGTCTCTGCTGTTGTCTACTGATTTTCTTCTGTGTCTGTCTGTGCTGTTGTCTACTGATTGTCTTCTGTGTCTTTCTCTGCTGTTGTCCACTGATTGTCTTCTGTTCTGTCTCTGCTGTTGTCTACTGATTGTCTTCTGTGTCTGTCTGTGCTGTTCTCTACTGACTTTCTGCTGTGTCGTCTGTGCTGTTGTCTACTGATTGTCTTCTGTGTCTGTCTGTGCTGTTGTCTACTGATTGTCTTCTGTGTCTGTCTCTGCTGTTGTCTACTGATCTTCTTCTGTGTCTGTCTCTGCTGTTGTCTACTGATTGTCCTTCTCTGTGTCTCTGCTGTTGTCTACTGATTGTCTTCGTGTCTGTCTCTGCTGTTGTCTACGGACTGTCTTCTGAGTCTGTCTCTGCTGTTGTCGACTGATTGTCTCTGTGTCTGTCTTGCTGTTGTCTACTGATTGTCTTCTGTGTGGCTCTGCTGTTGTCTACTGATTGTCTTCTGTGTCTGTCTCTGCTGTTGTCCACTGATTGTCTTCTGTGTCTGTCTCTGCTGTTGTCTACTGATTGTCTTCTCTGTGTCTGTCTCTGCTGTTGTCTATGGATTGTCTTCTGTGTCTGTCTCTGCTGTTGCCACTGATTGGCTTCTGTGTCTGTCTCTGCTGTTGTCTATGGATTGTCTTCTGTGTCTGTCTCTGCTGTTGTCTACTGATTGTCGTCTGTGTCTGTCTTCTGTGTGTCTCTGCTGTTGTCTACTGATTGTCTTCTGTGTCTTTCTCTGCTGTTGTCTACTGATTGTCTTCTGTGTCTTTCTCTGCTTTTTGTCCACTGATTGTCTTCTGTGTCTGTCTCTGCTGTTGTCTTCTGATTGTCTTCTGTGTTTTTCTCTGCTGTTGTCTACTGATTGTCTTCTGTGTCTGTCTCTGCTGTTGTCTACTGATTGTCTTCTGTGTCTGTCTCTGCTGTTGTCTACGGACTGTCTTCTGATCTGTCTCTGCTGTTGTCGACTGATTGTCTTCTGTGTCTGTCTCTGCTGTTGTCTACTGATTGTCTTCTGTGTGGCTCTGCTGTTGTCTACTGATTGTCTTCTGTGTCTGTCTCTGCTGTTTTTCCACTGATTGTCTTCTTGTCTGTCTCTGCTGTTGTCTACTGATTGTCTTCTGTGTCTGTCTCTGCTGTTGTCTATGGATTGTCTTCTGTGTCTGTCTCTGCTGTTGGCCACTGATTGGCTGCTGTGTCTGTCTCTGCTGTTGTCTATGGATTGTCTTCTGTGTCTGTCTCTGCTGTTGTCTACTGATTGTCTTCTGTGTCTGTCTCTGCTGTTGTCTACTGATGTCTTCTGTGTCTGTCTCTGCTGTTGTCTACTGATTTCCTTCTGTGTCTGTGCTGTTGTCTACTGATTGTCTTCTGTGTCTGTCTCTGCTGTTGTCCACTGATTGTCTTCTGTGTCTGTCTCTGCTGTTGTCTACTGATTGTCTTCTGTGTCTGTCTCTGCTGTTGTCTACTGATTTCTTCTGCGTCTGTCTGTGCTGTTGTCTACTGATTGTCTTCTGTGTCTGTCTGTGCTGTTGTTCTACTGATTGTCTTTTGTGTCTGTCTCTGCTGTTGTCCACTGATTGTCTTCTGTGTCTGTCTGTGCTGTTGTCTATGATTGTCTTCTGTGTCTGTCTGTGCTGTTGTCTACTGATTGTCTTCTTGTCTGTCTCTGCTGTTGACTACTGATTGTCTTCTGTGTGTCTCTGCTGTTGTCTACTGATTGTGTTCTGTGTCTCTGCTGTTGTCTACTGATTGTGTTCTGTGACTCTGCCGTTGTCTACTGATTGTCTTCTGTGTCTGTCTCTGCCGTTGTCTACTGATTGTCTTCTGTGACTATCTCTGCTGTTGTCTACTGATTGTCTTCTGTGTCTGTCTCTGCTTTTGTCTACTGATTGTTTTCTGTGTCTATCTCTGCTGTTGTCTACTGATTTGTTCTGTGTCTGTCTCTACTGTTGTCTACTGATTGTCTTCTGTGTCTGTCTCTGCTGTTGTCTACTGATTGTCTTCTGTGTGTCTCTGCTGTTGTCGACTGATTGTCTTCTGTGTCTGTCTCTGCTGTTGTCTGCTGATTGTCTTCTGTGTCTGTCTCTGCTGTTGTCTACTGATTGTTTTTCTGTGTCTGTCTCTGCTATTGTCTACAGATTGTCTTCTGTGTCTGTCTCTGCTGTTTGCTACTGATTGTCTTCTGTGTGTCTCTGCTGTTGTCTACTGATTGTCTTCTGTGTCTGTCTCTGCTGTTGTCCACTGATTGTCTTCTGTGTCTGTCTCTGCTGTTGTCTTCTGATTGTCTTCTGTGTCTGTCTCTGCTGTTGTCTACTGATTGTCTTCTGTTCTGCTCTGCTGTTGTCTACTGATTGTCTTCTTGTTGTCTCTGCTGTTGTCTACTGATTGTCTTCTGTGTCTGTCTCTGCTGTTGTCTACTGATTGTCTCTGTGTCTGTCTCTGCTGTTGTCTACTGATTGTCGTCTGTGTCTGTGCTGTTTCTACTGATTGTCTTCTGTGTGTCTCTGCGTTGTCTACTGATGTCTTCTGTGTCTGTCTCTGCTGTTGTCTACTGATTGTCTTCTGTGTCTGTCTCTGCTGTTGTCTACTGATTGTCGTCTGTGTCTGTGCTGTTGTCTACCGATTGTCTTCTGTGTGTCTCTGCTGTTGCTACTGATTGTCTTCTGTGTCTGTCTCTGCTCCTGTCCACTGTTGTCTTCTGTGTCTGTCATCTGCTGTTGTCTATGATTGTCTTCTGTGTCTGTCTCTGCTGTTGTCTACTGATTGTCTTCTGGTCTGTCTCTGCTGTTGTCTACTGATTGTGTTCGTGACTCTGCCGTTGTCTACTGCTTGTCTTCTGTGTCTGTCTCTGCCCTTTTCTACTGATTGTCTCTGTGACTATCTCTGCTGTTGTCTACTGATTGTCTTCTGTGTCTGTCTCTGCTTTTGTCTACTGATTGTTTTCTGTGTCTATCTCTGCTGTTGTCTACTGATTTTGTTCTGTGTCTGTCTCTACTGTTGTCTACTGATTGTCTTCTGTGTCTGTCTCTGCTGTTGTCTACTGATTGTCTTCTGGTGTTCTCTGCTGTTGTCTACTGATTGTCTTCTGTGTCTGTCTCTGCTGTTGTCTACTGATTGTCTTCTGTGTCTGTCTCTGCTGTTGTCTACTGATTGTCTTCTGTGTCTGTCTCTGCTATTGTCTACAGATTGTCTTCTGTGTCTGTCTCTGCTGTTGTCTACTGATTGTCTTCTGTGTGTCTCTGCTGTTGTCTACTGATTGTCTTCTGTGTCTGTCTCTGCTGTTTTCCACTGATTGTCTTCTGTGTCTGTCTCTGCTGTTGTCCACTGATTGTCTTCTGTGTCTGTCTCTGCTGTTGTCTTCGATTGTCTTCTGTGTTTTTCTCTGCTGTTGTCTACTGATTGTCTTCTGTGTCTGTCTCTGCTGTTGTCTACTGATTGTCTTCTGTGTCTGTCTCTGCTGTTGTCTACTGATTGTCGTCTGTGCTGTGCTGTTGTCTACTGATTGTCTCTGTGTGTCTCTGCTGTTGTCTAGTGATTGTCTTCTGGTCTGTCTCTGCTCCTGTCCACTGATTGTCTTCTGTGTCTGTCTCTGCTGTTGTCTATGGATTGTCTTCTGTGTCTGTCTCGCTGTGTCTACTGATTGTCTTCTGTGTCTGTCTCTGCTGTGTCTACTGATTGTCTTTCTGTGTGTCTCTGTTGTTGTCTACTGATTGTCGTCTAGTGTCTGTCTCTGCTGTTGTCTACTGATTGTCTTCTGTGTCTGTCTCGTTGTTGTCTATTGATTGTCTTCTGTGTCTGTCTCTGCTGTTGTCTACTGATTGTCGTCTGTCTCTGCTGTCTTCTACTGATTTTCGTCTGTGTCTGTCTCTGCGTTGTCTACTGATTGTCTTCTGTGTCTGTCTCTGCTGTTGTCTACTGATTTTCGTCTGTGTCTGTCTCTGCTGTTGTCTACTGATTGTCTCTGTTCTGTCTGTGCTGTTGTCTATACTGATTGTCTTCTGTGTGTCACTGCTGTTGTCTACTGATTGTCTTCTGTGTCTGTCTCTGCTCCTGTCCACTGATTGTCTTCTGTGTCTGTCCTCTGCGTTGTCTATGGATTGTCTTCTGTGTCTGTCTCTGCTGTTGTCTACTGATTGTCTTCTGTCTCTGTCTCTGTTGTTGTCTACTGATTGTCTTCTGTGTGTCTCTGTTGTTGTCTATGGATTGTCTTCTGTTCTGTCTCTGCTCCTGTCCACTGATTGTCTTCTGTGTCTGTCTCTGCTGTTGTCTATGGATTGTCTTCTACGGTCTGTCTCTGCTGTTGTCCTACTGATTGTCTTCTGTGTCTGTCTCTGCTCCTTCCACTGATTGTCTTCTGTGTCTGTCTCTGCTGTTGTCTATGGATTGTCTTCTGTGTCTGTCTCTGCTGTTGTCTACTGATTGTCTTCTCTGTCTGTCTCTGCTGTTGTCTACTGATTGTCGTCTGTCTCTGTGTTGTCTATTGATGTCTTCTGTCTTTCTCTGCTGTTGTCTACGATTGTCGTCTGTCTCTGCTGTCTTCTACTGATTTTCGTCTGTGTCTTATCTCTGCTGTTGTCTACTGATTTCTTCTGTGTCTGTCTCTGCTGTTGTCTACTGATTTTCGTCTGTGTCTGTCTCTGCTGTTGTCTACTGATTGTCTTCTGTGTCTGTCTCTGCTGTTGTCTACTGATTTTCGTCTGTGTCTGTCTCTGCTGTTGTCTACTGATTGTCTTCTGTGTCTGTCTGCTGTTGTCTACTGATTGTCTTCTGTGTCTGTCTCTGCTGTTGTCTACTGATTTTCGTCTGTGTCTGTCTCTGCTGTTGTCTGCTGATTGTGTTCTGTGTGTCTCTGTTGTTGTCAACTGATTTTCTGCCTCTGTGGCCCTTTCTTTGTTCTGGAAACTCTTCCACATTCATTTCTGGTCGCAATCTATGACATGTCAGCGTTGTTGTCGTAGTGTGTCCATCAGGTCGCGAAACGTGTGTCAGAATGGACGGACTGTCCGTTCAGCAGTGTGTGTGTGTGTGTGTGGTGTGTGTGTGTGTGTGTGTGTGTTGTGTGTGTGTGTGAGAGACCACATGGATATCAATGTTTCCCATGGATTCTTGACGATCTTATTAAAGTCTGGGAATGTTTGCTGCTTTCAGCCTGGTCGTATACACCGTAAGCCGGTTAATAGTGTGGCTGCCATGTCATGATTTCTTTTTGTTGTTGTTGTTTGTTTTCAGGACTCCATTTGTTCATGATCTGACCTGTTCAGGATGTCACTTTTTCCTTTATCAGTCAGCTGACAAAAGCCAAGAACAAAATAAAGAAATCCTAAAACCAAACAACTAACGAGCGAGGAACGAAGAAATGACTCCGCTCAGAGGAAAGAATGGTAGATAGGAACTGTGCGTATGAGTAACAGAAGGTGCAGGAAAAGAGATTGAAAAGAACGCTGTGATTGGTGCTGATGCGCAAGACGTGGAACAGCACTACACACCCTACACACCCTGCCCACCATCCATCCAGAAACCGCAGCGCACACTTCACTGAAATTCTCCGCTTCGGCTTAGTCTGTTCCAGCGAAATGAGATTCTGAACGACAGGCATCCGGAATGTCATATTTTCCCCTGTTTATTCATTCTTATCTGCTTGTCTAGTAAGTCCTCACCCAACCTCTTCTGTCTATCTACCCTTTTTGATTATAAAAACTCTTGTATTCAGAGAAGTTTCTTTATTTGATCCTTTAGTTTGTAAGTCACCTAATGTCTCTTTAAGTATTCGAATACTTTTTGTTCTTTCAAATTCGTGATCTGCCTCCCCCCCTCCCCCTCTTCCTCCTTTTTCCCTCCTTACATTTGCTTGTCATTTCTATATATTCCTTACTATTACTGTGTCTCATAATATATTCCTCTGTGGTTAGCCACTTTTTTCTGAACCGTTACCGACCAGGATTGTGAAAATGTTCCATGTCTTTACAACGAATCACCGGCCCAAGAAAATGTAACCCTGATCACGTTTCCTACTCATTAGCGGCACGTTGTGAAACGCTTCCGCACAGCCATGTCATTGATTTGTTCACTGTTTCTTTCTTTCTTTCTGCGTACGCAGGCCGATACTCCTGCGGACACTCCCTGTATAGCCAGGCAGTGGAGTTTTGTGTGTATGACCCTTTTGTTCACTGTTTGTTTTCGTTTATCCTGCTTGTAGAAGCCCAAGAGGGCGAAGTGTGTTGCTTCTGTGTTGTCATGTGTCTCCCACATTTGTTTGTAGATCTAATAAGTCAACTGTATTCTCTTGCGAGAAAGGAGTTCTTTAAAAAAAAAAAAAAAGGTCCGTTCACTGTGGTTTTTTGACTCTGCTTCTCTGTCTGTCTGTCTGCGTTTTAGTCCAACACATTCAGTCCGTCAGGAGGGTCTGTAGCTGATGGCGTCAGAACCTCTCTCTACGTTTCGTGATGATCGTGACTGGCGGGAGGACTTCCTGCTCCGTGAGCGTGCGACGCATGTCAGTTATGCTGTGTCCTTTGTCACTGCAGGTGTGTGGCCACCTTCGTGATGTTTGTCTTAGTAAGGTTGCGTCCTTTGTCACTGCAGGTGTGTGGCCACCTTCGTGACGATTGTCTTAGTAAAGCTGCGTCCTTTGTCACTGCAGGTGTGTGGCCACCTTCGTGACGATTGTCTTAGTAATGCTGCGTCCTTTGTGACTGCAGGTGTGTGGCCACCTTCGTGTCGTTTGGCGTCTCGTACAAGAGTTTGTCTGATATGAAGCTTGGGAAGTCACCTGGAACAAGTTTTCCCCCGTCCTTTTGCCGCACCACACACTTCAAAATATGCTTTTGTTTGACCTGTAGGACGAATGGACTGAAGTGGGCGATGAGAGTTGCTTAAAACATTGAAAAAAAACCCATTGAGAGAGGATGATCAGAGCTTTTGTAAAAGACCTCATGGTGGTAAGGCGCCGACATTTGTCCTGTCTGTGCGTGTGGGTTTTTTTTTCTGTCTTCCTAGTGGATTGTGATTTCAATAATTTAACGGTTTTGAGGACCTATCGGGGTTGATGTTTTCCCCTAAGAATTTTGCCAGTGACGACTCGTGTGGTGTTGCCTTGGTTTCCTTTACACGCGCAATGTGCCTAGTGCACGAGGGCCCTCCGTTTATCGCCTAACCCAACGGATCGTCATTCATCAGGAGGCCAGAACTCGATGATCGTGGGTTGTTCGAGCTGAGAGTTCTGTAGCGATCTTGTCGCTTTGTTTGGCCAAGGGCGTGTTTGCCGCGAGCGCTCGAAGCGTTCTGTGGCATCCTGCAGAGATTTTTTTTTGCGGAGGGGAAACAGGACGGCGACGGTTGTTGTCAGAGTTGGGTTGTCCAGTTTGCGTGTGTATTTCAGATTTCATTTGTGGTATTTGTTCACCGACTATAACACCGCAATCTAACGGATTGTTTCAGTATCTGTTTTCATCATGTCATCGTTTTATGGTCGTCTATTAGGCATGATCGCTAATCGACTGCACGGGAGTTCTCTCTTTTGACGAAGGTTGGCAACGCGTAACTTCGTTGCTAAAACAAGCAGAGCGGTTTAGCCAAACACACGCACACACCCTCGCACGCACGCGCGCGCACACGCACGCACCCACCAGCCCACCCACCCACCACACACACACACACACACACACACACAAGTCGCCAGACTTTATGAGCAAACAGTCATGAAACTTGGAGAACAGATGGCTATCGCAATCATCAGATGAAAGAGAATATAGACTAATTTTGTTATCTTTTGTTGTTGTCCTTTTGCAGGTGTTGAGAATAACATTGAAATGCATAGCCGATAGAATTAACGACATAGAAAGAGTAAAATATTTAACCTTAATTTCCTTGATAACATTCCGGCTGCACGTTGAAAGGAATCCATCATAGCCCTGTGCACGGATAGGTCAGTACCACATTGGTGACTGAACAAAGCGCAACAAGAAAGAGGGAACAAGAAAGGGTGAAGAAGAAAGGGTTAACAAGGAAGGGTGAATAAGAAAGGGTGAAGGAGAAAGGGTTAACAAGGAAGGGTGAACAAGAAAGGGTGAACATGCCTCGAGAGGAAGAAAATCGGTCCCTAGACTCCCCGTTGTAAGAGTGATCCGAATTAGCTAGCAGTTCAATTCATTCAATACCATCAATTCTGAAATCCTTCGCTCGTCCGCCTTTCGTGTCATTAAATGAAAATGCCTGTATGTCAAACATCTACGTTTTCTTTCTTTTTTCATTCGCCATCTTCCCCGTTCTCTCCCCATCTCTGTCTTTCCCCGTACCCCCCCCCCCCCCCCCCCCACCCCACCCGCACCCTTTCCGTGGCGTGAGGTGTATGCGGCTCATACCCACATAAAGCCACACACAGTTTTGTCGTGTCCCAACCCTGCCCTGTGTGGAGTTCACAGGGAGCGAACGATCTGCCACGAGGCGACCAGACCGAGGAGACACTGCACTTCTGCCGAGTCAGCTTTGTAGAGTTCAGTCATGCCTGTCGTGATCCCCCGTGCGGAGGACACGGCTTACTGAGCCCGCTTCTGACGACAGTAACTGCCCAGTCTGTTGTGGTCCAGCGTGTTCTGATGACAGTGACTGCCCAGTCTGTTGTCATCCAGCGTGTTCTGACCACAGTAACTGCCCAGTCTGTTGTCATCCAGCATGTTCTGACGACAGTAACTGCCCAGTCTGTTGTGGTCCAGTATGTTCTGACGACAGTAACTGCCCAGTCTGTTGTCATCCAGCATGTTCTGACGACAGTAACTGCCCAGTCTATTGTCATCCAGCATGTTCTGACGACAGTAACTGCCCAGTCTGTTGTCATCCAGCATGTTCTGATGACAGTAACTGCCCAGTCTGTTGTCATCCAGCATGTTCTGACGACAGTAACTGCCCAGTCTGTTGTCATCCAGCATGTTCTGACGACAGTAACTGCCCAGTCTGTTGTCATCCAGCATGTTCTGACGACAGTAACTGCCCAGTCTGTTGTAATCCAGCTTGTTCTGACGACAGTAACTGCCCAGTCTGTTGTGGTCCAGCATGTTCTGACGACAGTAACTGCCCAGTCTGTTGTCATCCAGCATGTTCTGACGACAGTAACTGCCCAGTCTGTTGTCATCCAGCGTGTTCTGACGACAGTAACTGCCCAGTCTGTTGTGGTCCAGCGTGTTCTGACGAGAGTAACTGCCCAGTCTGTTGTAGTCCAGCATGTTCTGACGACACTAACTGCCCAGTCTGTTGTCATCCAGCGTGTTCTGACCACAGTAACTGCCCAGTCTGTTGTCATCCAGCACGTTCTGACGACAGTAAATGCCCAGTCTGTTGTCATCCAGCATGTTCTAACGACAGTAACTGCCCAGTCTGTTGTCATCCAGCATGTTTTGACGACAGTAACTGCCCAGTCTGTTGTGGTCCAGCGTGTTCTGATGACAGTAACTGCCCAGTCTGTTGTGGTCCAGCATGTTCTGACGACAGTAACTGCCCAGTCTGTTGTCATCCAGCATGTTCTGACGACAGTAACTGCCCAGTCTGTTGTGGTCCAGTATGTTCCGACGACAGTAACTGCCCAGTCTGTTGTGGTCCAGCATGTTCTGACGACAGTAACTGCCCAGTCTGTTGTCATCCAGCATGTTCTGACGACAGTAACTGCCCAGTCTGTTGTCATCCAGCATGTTCTGACGACAGTAACTGCCCAGTCTGTTGTCATCCAGCATGTTCTGACGACAGTAGCTGCCCAGTCTGTTGTCATCCAGCGTGTTCTGACGGCAGTAACTGCCCAGTCTGTTGTCATCCAGCATGTTCTGACGACAGTAACTGCCCAGTCTATTGTGGTCCAGCATGTTCTGACGACAGTAAATGCCCAGTCTGTTGTCATCCAGCATGTTCTGACGACAGTAAATGCCGATTCGCGGAGCCAGCGTTAAGTGAGCGTCCATCTCTAGTGGGTGCCATCACGTGTAACCGGCGATGCCATGAACTTACTTTTGCCGAACGTTACCACGCGTTTCCGTGAATTTGCCGTTAATGAGAACTGTAACACAAGTTTCCCTGACTTTGTTGTACCAGAAACTTCAACATAAGTTTCCACGAATTTGCCGTTACCAAAAAACTTTAACGAAAGTTTCCCCAATTTGCCGTTACCAAAAAACTTTAACGCAAGTTTCCCCAATTTGCCGTTACCAAAAAACTTTAACACAAGTTTCCCCAACTTGCCGTTACCAAAACCTTTCACACAAGTTTCCACGAATTTGCAGTTTCCACGAATTTGCCGTTAGCAGAAACTTTAACGTAAAGTTTCCACCAATTTGCCGTTACAGAAAAGTAACTCGAGTGTCCTTGAATTTGCTGTTACCGAAAAATGTAACACGTGTCCATGATTTCACCGTTACTTAACGTTCACGTATATTGGGGCTGACAGGGTTCTTCAACTGCGGTCTACGTCATTTCCCGTGGCAGTGGCCAGTTCTCTTAGAACCGCTGTCAGGTATTTTGATTCAGATCATGAAATGAGCATATTCGTATTTTCTTATATATAATTCAAACCGACAGACATCCTCCTCTTCAGATCCTGTACAAGAGTTGCTGGCACTGATTTACGATCGTTAACATTACTTGTCTGTCTGTCTGTTTGTCTGTCTGTCTGTCTATTCAAGAAAACGTCATCGTTTCTGGTTAAAGTGTGTGTGTGTGTGTGTGTGTGTGTGTGTGTGTGTGTGTGTGTGTGTGTGTGTGTGTGTGTAATTTTTTTTAATGACAGGAGACAGATGTGCCCTCGAAAAACTTTGTCTTCGAACATTGTCCAGTCAGGAAAGATTTATCGTTCTCACATTTCTTAATAGCATTTGTTGATTTTCTTGCATGTTTCTTTTTTTCTTTTTCGCTTTAGCAAAAAACAAATGTTCCTCATAATGCTGGTTTTTAAGCGCATCATCTTTCAGGGAACCGTCTCTCTCTCCTCTCTCTCTCTCTCTCTCTCTCTCTCTCTCTCTCTCTCTCTCTCTCTCTCTCTCTCTCTCTCCTTTAAAAAAAAAATGAAATGAAGTGTAGGTTTGGCACCTTTACCAAAGTTCAAACTCGTCAGGTCTCTGATTAAATCATTTCACTCCTCTTTTCGTGTATCTCAAAACGTTTACTTTTTGTAAACAAACGACGTTACGCGTAATTTGTTTCCTCTGAAGATTTTGCAAAGTTGGGCGACCTGTTGTCAACTTGGATCAGTTTGAAACTTTGATTACTCTAACGATTGGTTGAAAGCTGTTATGAAATTTTCGTTTTCTTTTACTTTTTTTTTCCTTTTGTTTTGGGCAGGGATGGGGATAGGGGAGGAGAGCTGAAGGTTGTTGATAAGGTATTACTTGTCTTCGCTGTATTCAATTTTAAGTGAAGTCAAGGATGTATGTAAACAGCCTGATTGAACACCTTACATTCAGACGAGGAAGTTAGAATTAAAAAAAGGCTAGGTAGACGTTTAGATATTAACATAAGCACATCCCGGCATAATATTGTGAGAAATAAGTTGATTACATTCGTAAGATGATCTTCGGAGGGAAGCTGTTCACAAATACACCGGAGAATTAAAAAAAAAACAAAATAAAGAGTGAACGTTGTTGTCATTTTTTTTTAACCCTATGCACATGTAATTTGACAGTTTGGGTGAGCGATTATCAGTATTTGAAAGGGTTGTTGTCAACTTCCACCTGATGGTCGTTAAGACGATCACTCACACTGTGAAAGGTTCAACAGACAGACTTACTCCACTTCAAAGAAGGATCACTATCATGCCGGTTAGACCATACCTGTGACGACTGGAAGCCCAACGAGTTCCCTGACAGGGCACAGGTGCCATGTTTCGACCCAGGGGTCTTCAACGTATGAGACAAAGACGGGCACTTTGGGTGATTGGGGGCTGTGCGCCGAGTGCCGTGTGTTTCCCTCCCTCCCTCTTTTCTTTTCATGTTCTCCTTTCCAGTGCAGAACGAGACGTTTTAACCGAAATGTGAACTGGTCCTGTCTTAATGTCGCTTCGTGTTAAGGTTGAGACCTTCTGCGCCCTGTGTTGCTCTTCGTTCGTCAAAACTAACGGTCAGTCTGTTAAACCCAAGTCTGTTGGTTTCTGTGTGTGTCGTCTCTCGGTAAGATGAAGCAGAAAGTACCAAACCGATTCTGAGAAAACTTGGCGGAAAGAGAGAATGGGGCCAAAAGACGAAGCTGTTCACTTTTGTTGTGGACCCGCAGTGCGGATCTGGATCCGTCGACCGATGCAGGAGCCAGTCAGCAAGATCATGCCAAAACTGCTGTACCAGTATGAATGAAATTTGGTTGAAAGATGGAACCGTGACCCATGAATGAATCCGTTAAGGTTTGATGCAGAGCCGTTGTGTAGATCTGAATAAACAGGCGGATCCAGGAACTGTTTGACTGTGACATATATCCCGATGATGTTTGGCAAATGGCATTTTTGTGTATATTTATACTGGAGCTGATAGGGTTCAACTATGGTTTGCATTCTACATCATTTCTGCTGGCAATGGCTAGTTGTTCCGCAAACCATTGCCAGCCATCTTGGTTCGTATCATGAACTGAACCTACTTATATCTTAATAATTCCCAGCAGCAGACACACTGTCCCTGACCGTGCAAGCATCAACTGCCACTGCCACTGATTTGTGGACGCAAGCATTTTGTTTCTTCTTAAATGTATTCAAGCAAAATTTGTTCAATTTTTTTTTCTGTAAGGGGTGTTCTAGTTTAAATTTGTTTGAAGGACGGGAGACATGTGTGCACTTGAAAAGCATTTACTGTCGTCCGACATTGCACAGGTCGACAAGATAGATATGTCTTTCTGACATTTAATGCCAAGGCCGAAAAGATAGATTTATCTTTCTGACATTTATTAATGCCCAGGCCGAAAAGATAGATTTATCTTTCTGACATTTGTTTGATGTCAAAGCCGAACAGATTTATTGTTCTTACATTTTTGTTGTCATTTCGAGTCATGATGTTACTGGCATTTTGTTTGCTTGTTTCGCTTTATATTGGTTCCAAGAAAACGTTGTTCATAACGTTGTTTCAAGCACAAAATTGTACACGGAATCTCGTTCACGTTTTCATTTATTCCAATGAAATATTTCTTGGGCCTCTTAGCAAACGTTCAACTCGTCTTGTGTCCCTGATTAAACCATGTCAGAACTCTTATCTCAAAAAATAAAACAACAAAAAAAACCCGCACTTTATTGTGGCTGTGCACATGCCTGTGATGTGTTATTTCTGATTTTTTTGCATCAATGACGACATGATGTAAACTTGGATAACCTTGAAACTTTCATAACGATTGGATGAAAACTCACTTTCTCTTTAATTGTTGCTTTTTCATTTATTTTTTTTTTGTAAGGGGAACGGAGTGAATGGGGTGTGTAGAGCGGAGAGGTGTAATGTTGATGAGGTATTGCTCGTCTTCACTGTGTTTAATTTTCAGCAAAAAGGTCAAGAGCGAATGTGCGAGCAGCTAATAGAAAGGACATCTTAATTAAGGGGGAAAGAAACATGTTAGATTATTGTGACCCCCTGCCCACACAAGCAGTGATCTGTTTTAAGTTTACCATGTCTGGGACGCAGCATCATGATAGGCGGAGCCCACCCCTCTCCTTCCACCACCATAACCTGCCCTGAGCTGATTCAGGTCCACACTGACTGCCACACGGCCTGGGAGGGTTTCCAATCCGAAAAAATTCCATTCCAGGAATTCTCCACAGAGAAACTATCTAACCGTTGGACTGCTGCCCCCCCCCCCCCCCCACCCCCCACCCCCACCGGAAAAAATCCTAAGTGAAGGGGGGTGGGGGGCGGTGGCGGGGGCGGAGGAGGAGTAGACAGGTAATTTAGAAAAGGAGCAAAACTTAAGTTTACATGTGTGTTTGATCGCTTCACCACTGCAGTAAACGTAACCCTTATTTGCATTTTAACTTTTTTTTTTTATACGTGACTCAGACTTATAGATATTTATGACAGTTGATAAGGCAATCATTTTGTTTACACATTTGTGATCTTGCATGGGCATAAAATGTTGTGGAATGTAAAATACTTTACACCGAACATTCACCAATGACATGTCCAAGCCAGTCCCCTATCCATCGCTGCCACACGCACACCTATGCGCGTACACATTCACAAGCGCACACAGGTGGCGGCGGCATTTTCGCCATATCGAATATAATGTTTTGATTAAATCTCTAAAAGAGAAACTGATAAGACAGTTGCGGCTGATCCCGCCATGATATTGTGAAAATTAAGTTGATTACTCCGTTACGTGATTTTCGAAGGGGAAAATATTCACAAGAAAACGCAGGGTGGGGGTGGGGGTGTGGGGGTCAAATAAAGAGAGAACGTTGTTTTTGTTTTTCCTGTGCACACATGATTTGTCTGTGTAAGCGAGTGCAATTATCAAAATACTTGACAGCGTTGTTGTTGTTCTCCTCCATTGGTGGTCGTTGAGATAATCACTCATACTGTAAAAGGCTGAAAGGATAGAACTATTGCACTTCAAAATAAGATCAATATAATGCCGCTTAGGCCATAAATATCTGTGTTGACTGGAAGCGCAACAGTTTGACCGATGGGACACAGGACGCCATGTTTGTTTTGTGGAAGGGTTTTCAGCATAATGAGACAGATGAAACACAAGCACTGTGGAAGATCGTTGAGCTGTTTGTCTTGTGCTGCGTTTTGTCTCTCTGTTCCCCTTTCCTGTGCGGGACGAGACAAAGAAACGGCGAACTGATCAGGTCCTACTTTGTTTTCCTGCTTCGCCTGTCAAGGGTTTCCTGTTATGGTTGACACCTTCAGCACCCTTTGTTGCCTTCGTCTGTCCAGTCTGACCGCCAGTCCAGTCACCCGCTTTAACCCCCGCTAGGGAAGTTAGCTTTCAACTGTGTGTCTGTTGGTTTGTGTGTTTATCTGCCTGTGAGCAAGAGTATGCAAACAGTACGAAACTGATTTTTTAGCAAACTTGGGGTCAACATGCAATGTGGCCAGAGGACGAACCCATTCACCTTCGATGTGGATCCTGGTGCGGATCTGGATCCATGGACCGATCCAGGGATCAGTTAGCCAAATCATGCAAAACCCATTACACCAATTGAACAAACACTTGGTGGAAAGATGGGACCATGACCCAGGTATGAATCCATTAGCTTTTCATGTGGATCCGTTGTGTAGGTCTGGGTGAACAGGCGGATCCAGGAACCGTTTGGCTTTGACATAGGTCCTGATGTTTGGGAAATGATATTTTTGTGTTCGTTTATATTGGGGCTGCAGTCTGCGATCAGCATCATTTCTGCTGGCAATGGCTAGTTCCTTCCCAGACCGCTTGCAGTCAGTTTGGTTCATATCATGAACTGAGCCTACCTGTGATTTCTTATTAATTTCCAGCAACTGTCACCCTCTCCCTAACATTCTGCACAAACATTGCTGTCACTGATTTGTGGATTCAAGCAATAGCATTATTTTTTTTTTCTGATATATGTTCAAGGAAAATTCGTTCTTTTTTCTGTGAGGCGTTTTCTAGTTTAAATTGCTGTTTGAATGACGGGAGAGAGGTGTACGCTTGAAATGAGAAAAAACAAAAAAACAAAAAAAAAGAACAAAAAAACTGTCGTCCAACATTGCCCAGGCCAAAAAGATAGATTTATCTTAATTCTGACATTTGTTCATGCCAAGGCTGAAAAGATGTATTATTCTGACATTTCTCTTGTTCATCTGAAGTCATGTTACTGGCGTTTTGTTTGCTTGTTTCTTTCTTCTTTTTATTGGTTGAAGACATATTGCTTATGATGCTGTTTCAAGCACAAGATTCTACGTGGTGTCTCCTTAATTTTTTTTTTATTGGTTGAAGACATATTGCTTATGATGCTGTTTCAAGCACAAGATTCTACGTGGTGTCTCCTTAATTTTTTTTTATTCAAATGAAATATTTCTTTGGCGTGTCTTGCAAAGTTCAACTCGTCATATGTCTCTGATTAAATCATTTCAAAACTCTTATTTCAAAACCGATCTTTTTCCATAAACATATGTTGTTTCTGGATTTTTCCATTGATTACGACTTGACGTAAACTCAGATCACTTTGAATCTTTCATAACACCAACGATTGGGTAAAAACTGTCATATTGTTTCCTTTATTTTTGTTTCATTTAAGGGGGTGGAGTGAATGGGGTGTAGGGAAGATAGGTGGGCTAGAGAGGTGGTGTGAATAAGATATTACTTCTCTTCGTGTGTTCAATTTTGAGCGAAGTCAAAAGCGTAAGCAAACAGCCTACTAGAAAACTTAAATCAGGGAGAGAAAAAAAGTGAGCTTATCATGATCCCCTGTCCCATGGAAGCAGTGATCTGTTGATGACATTTACCGTGTCTAGGACACGGCATCATGGAAGGCGGAGCCCATCCCTCTCCTTTCGCCACCGTAACCTTCCCTGAACTGAATGGGGTCCACACTGACTGCTACATGGCCTGGGAGGGTTTCCAAGCGGAAACAGTCCACCCCGGGAGTGGCTTGAACTTATGATCCTCAGCTCCACAGACAAACGCTTTAACTGTTGGACTGCCGGTCCCTAATGGACAGGAAATCTTAAATGGGGGGGGGGGGGGGGGGGGGGGGGGGGGGGGGGCAGGACTAGCCAGGTAACCCAGAAAAGGAAGAAAACTTTAGCTCACGTGTGAGCTAGATTGTGTCACTATTATAGTACACCTAACTCTTCTCATTCACATTGTTTCACTATTATAGTACACCTAACGCTTCTCATTCACATTGTTTCACTATTATAGCAGACCTAACCCTTCTCATTCACATTGTTTCACTATTATAGACCTTACTCTTCTCATTCACATTGTTTCACTGTTATAGCAGACCTAACTCTTCTCATTCACATTGTTTCACTATCATAGCAGACCTAACTCTTCTCATTCACATTGTTTCACTATTATAGCAGACCTAACTCTTCTCATTCACATTGTTTCACTGTTATAGCGGACCTAGATCTTCTCATTCACATTGTTTCACTATCATAGACCTAACTCTTCTCATTCACATTGTTTCACTGTTATAGCAGACCTAACTCTTCTCATTCACATTGTTTCACTGTTATAGCAGACCTAACTCTTCTCATTCACATTGTTTCACTGTTATAGCAGACCTAACTCTTCTCGTTCACATTGTTTCACTATTATAGCAGACCTAACTCTTCTCATTCACATTCTTTCACTGTTATAGCAGACCTAACTCTTATTCACATTGTTTCACTATTATAGCAGACTTAACTCTTCTCATTCACATTGTTTCTCTGTATAGCAGACCTAACTCTTCTCATTCACAATGTTTCAGTATTATAGCAGACCTAACTCTTCTCATTCACATTGTTTCACTGTTATGGCAGGCCTAGCTCTTCTCATTCACATTCTTATCTTTATCATCAGTATTCGTAATTCATTTTTTTTTAAAATATATATATTTATGACATTTGATCAAGCAGTTGTTTTGTTTACACCTTTGTTATCTCACATGGGCATGAGATATTGTGGAATATAAAATACTGCCACATCGAACAATCACCCATGACATCTTTCAACCTGCCCCCTATCCATCCACACCACACACGTACACTTACGGGCTTGCACACTCACAAGCACACGCGTGCACGCTTATTACAGTTTTATACACTACATGCGACTTTGATACATCGACATAAATCACAGCCCCCCCCCCCCCCCCCCCTCCCCCATTCCCGTCACTTTCTGCCTTCCCCAGCTATGTATGCTAACACGATCACAGGAATGTGAGGCAGTTTACCAGGCGCTTGAGTGGAGGAGGTCGGAATTTGGGTGGGGGAATACACTAACTAAAAAAAAAAAAAAAGAAGAAATTCTTATTTATCTATTGTAAATGTTAAAATACCTGAACTGGCGTGTAATGACGGCGATAATTTCTCACACTATAACAAAAGAAATTTTATGATAAAGTCTCTAAAATAAAAACTGGTAAGACAGTCGCGCAACACATCCAGACACAATACTGTACAAAATTAGTTGATTACTTCCGTTACTTGATCTTCGAAGGGGGAAAATGTTCACAAGAAAACGCAGGGGGAATTTTTCAAATAAAGAGAGAACGTTATTTTTTTGTTTTTTCCTGTACACACATGATTTGTCTGTCGGTGTGAGCGAGTGCGATTGTCAAAATACTTGACAGCGTTGTTGTTCTCTTCCACTTGGCGGTCGCTGAGATAATCACTCATGCTGTAAAAGGTTGAAATTAATGATAGAATTATTGCACTTTAAAGAAAGACCAGTATAATGCCGCTTAGGCCGTATCTGTGTTGACTGGAAGTGCAAGAATTTGACCGACGGGGCACAGGATGCCATGTTTGTTTTGTGAAAAGGGTTTTCAGCATAATGAGACAGACGAAAAACAAGCACTGTAGGAGATCGTTGAACTGTTTATCTTATGCCGCTTTTTTTTCTCTCCTCTTTTCTGTTTCTGTTCTCCTTTCTTGTGCGAAATGAGAACAAGAAAACACACAGTGATCAGGTCCCATTTTGATTCGTCTGTCTGTCTGTCTGTCTGTCTGTCTCTCTCTCTCTCTCTGTTCTCCGTTCCTGTGCGGAACGAGACAAAGAAACAGCAAAGTGATCAGGTCCTACTTTGTTTCCTCACTCTCGCTCTCTCTCTCTCTCTCTCTCTCTCTCTCTCTCTCTCTCTCTCTCTCTCTCTGTCTCTGTCTCTGTTCTCCGTTCCTGTGCGGAACGAGACAAAGAAACAACAAAGTGATCAGGTCCTACTTTGTTTCCCCCCCCCCCTCTCTCTCTCTCTCTCTCTCTCTCTCTCTCTCTCTCTCTCTGTTCTCCGTTCCTGTGCGGAACGAGACAAAGAAACAGCAAAGTGATCAAGTCCTACTTTGTTTCCTGCTTCGCCTGTCAAAGGTTTCATGTTATGGTTGACACCTTCAGCACCCTTTGTTGCCTTCCGTCTGTCCAATCTGACCGCCAGTCCAGTCACTCGGTTTGAACCCCGCCAGGGAAGTTAGTTTTCACCCGTGTCTGCTGGTTTGTGTGTTCATCTGCCTGTGAGCAAGAGGACAAAACAATACCAAACTTATTATTTTTTTTTTTTTGAAGACGGACAGGTATTTTAGATACGCAAAAAAACTTCAGCATTCATGTGAGCTTGATTGTTTCACCACTGCAGCGAATGCAACCCTTCTTATTTAATTTAAACATCATTTGTCTTATTTGTGATTCATTTATATATATATATATATATATATATATATATAATATATATATATATATATATAAATACAGAGAGAGAGAGAGAGAGAGAGAGAGAGAGAGAGAGAGAGAGAGAGAGAGGTGAGTGTTGATTTGTTTACACACATTATCTCACATGAGCATGAAATGTTGTGGAATGTTAAAATATTGCTACACCAGTCACCCATGATATCTTTACACCCTGTCCCCTATCCATCCGTACCACACACATACACCCACGCGTGTATACATTCACAAGCGCACACAGATTATAGTTTTTATATACCACATGCAACTGTGACACATCCACATAGATCACAGTCCCCCATTCCCCTCACTTTCTCCCATCCCCAGCTATATATACACACACCCACGATCACAGGAATGTGATAAAGTTTACCAGGCGCTTGGCGGGGGGGGGGGGGGGGGGGGGGGGGGGGGGGGTTGGAATTAAGGGGGGGGGGGGGGGATACAGTAACTGGAAGAAAAGTCTTATGTATTGATTGTAAATGTCTAAACACCTGAACTGGCGTATGCTGGTGGCGACCTTCTCGTCACCATAACGAACATAATTTCATGATTAAATCTCTGAAATAGAAAACTGACAGGATGTCGCAACACATCCCGACATAATATTGTGCAAAATAAGTGATTACTTCCGTGAGATGATCTTTGGATGGAAAAACAAACAACACAGGGATTTCTCCTTGATAAAGAGTGAACATTGTTTTGCCCTTTTCCCTAGGCACACGCAATTTGTCAGCTTGCGTGACTAAGTGCGATTATCAGTGCTTGACAGTGTTGTTTCCTTTCACTCGGAGGTGGCTGAGACAGTCACTCACACTGTAAAAGGCTTTAAGAATACAATTATTGCACTTCAAAGAAAGATCAGTATAATGCCGCTTAGGCCATATCTGTGTTGACTGGAAGGGCAACGATTTGACCGACGGGACGCAGGATGCCATGTTTGTTTTGTGGACGGGGTTTTCAGCATAGTGAGATTGACGAAAAAAAAAGCACCATAGAAGATCTTTTAGCTGTTTGTCTTGTGCCGAGTTTTTTTTTTTCACTCTCCTGTTTTCTCTTTCTGTTCTCCTTTTCTGCACGGAACGAGACGAGGACACCGAAATGTGACCTGGCCCTTCCTTTATTTTGCTTCTCCTGTTGAAGGTTTTCTGTTAGGGTTGAGACCTTCAGCGCACCTGTGTTGCTCTTTGTTTGTCAAATCTAACCGCCAGTCCAGTTGCACAGTTCAACCCAAATCTGTTGATTTTTGTGTCTGTCCTCTGTGAGCAATTTTAAGCAGAAAATACGAACCGATCCCGAGAAAACTTGGTGGGAAGATGGCACGTTGCCAAAGGGTGAAGTCCTTCACTTTTGTTGTGGACTTGTGGTGCAGATTTGGATCCGTCAACCGATCCAGGAATCGGTTAGCGAAATTATGCAGAAACTACTGTGCCAATTTCAACGAAAGTTGGTTGGAAGATGGAATCATGGCACGTGTATGAGTCATTTTTTTTAAATATGGATCCGTTGTGTAAATTTAAACAGGCGGATCCAGGAGCCGTTTGGCTTTGATATATAACCCGATGTGGTTTTGCAAATGATATTTTTGCATTTATTTCTGTTGGGGCTGACAGGGTTCAGCTTATGGTCTATGTCTACATCGTCTCTGCTGGCAAACCCAAACCACTGGCAGTTATTTTGGTTCATATCCTGAACTGAGCCTATTTATAATTTTTTTTATTAATTCCCAGCAGCTGACACCCACTCCCTCAGATTCTGTACAAAATATTGCTGTCACTGATCCATGGACACAAACATTTTTCTGATACATATTTAAGGAAAAATTTGTTCTTTTTTCTGTAAGGTGTTTTCTAGTTTGAATTTCTGTTTGAATGACAGGAGATAGGTGTGCATTGAAAAGAAAAAAAAAGAAAGGAAGAAAAAACCCTGTTGTCCAACATCGCCCAGGCGGAAAAGATTGTTCTGACATTTGGTTCAGGTCATTCCAAGTCATTTTTTGTTATTAGCGTTTATTTTGGTTGTTTCTGTTTGTACTGTTTACGAAGATCTTGCTCATAATGTTATTTGAAGCACAGCATTCTCTACGGAATCTCCTTAATTTCTTTTCCCATTCAAATGAAATATTTGTCTGGCGTGTCTGTCAAAGATCAACTCGTCATCTGTCTCTGATTAAATCATTTCATAACTCTTTTTTTTCAATCTCTCCAAACTTTCTTTGCTGTGAACATACGTGTAATGTATTATTTCTGGATATTTTGCAATATTAAACGACTTGATGTATCCTGGATCACTTTGAAACTTTGATTATATTGATGATTGGGCTAAAACGCATTCTTTTTAAAGGGACCGGATGAATGGAGTGGGGGGGGGGGGGGGGTAGGGGAGTGGGGGGGGGGGGGGGGTCGTTCAGCGGAGAGGGGTGTGCGTCTGAGACAGGTGTTGTTAAGGTATTACTTGTCTTCGCCTTGTGTAGTTTTCGGCGAAGTCCAGAGCGTATACAAGCAGCTTGGTAGAAAGGAAATCTTAAATTAGGGAGAGAAAAAAAAACAAAAACGGATTAACGTAACCAAATATCCGTAGATGCAATGATCTCTTGAAAGTTTACCGTGTGTAGGACACAGCATCATGGAAGGCGGAGCCCACCCCTCTTCTTCCACCCCTGTGACCTTCCCTGGACTGAATCGGGTCCACGCTGACTGCTACATGGCCTGGGAGGGTTTCCAAGCTGAATATTCCTTCCCAAGAGCGGTTCAAATTTACGACTGTTGGCTCCACAGACAAACGATCAAGCCGTTGGACTGCAGTGGAAGTGAAATCCTAAATGAGAGGGGGAGAAGCAGACAGGTAGTTTGCACAGGGAAGATCACTTAGGCATGCACGTGAGCTTGACAGTGTCACCATTTTAGCAAATAGAACCTTTCTTATTTACACGTAAGACTTTTTTTTGGACATATTAGTTGTGATTCAAACTTGTGGATGTTTATTCCAAATGATGAGGCCGTCATTTTGTTCACACATTTCCGATCGCACATGGGCATAAAATATTGTGGAATGTAAAATACTGTCACCATGAACATTCCTCCATGACGTCTTTCACATCAGTCTGCCATCCATTCCCGCCACATTCATGCGCGCGCACATGCACACGCACGCACATGAGCGCGCGCGCGTGCGCGCGCGCACACACACACACACACACACACACACACACACACACACACACACACACACACACACACACACACTATGGTTTATATATACCACATGCACTTTTGACACATCCACACACATCACAGTCCCCGAATCAGCTCACTTTCTCCCATTCCCACCTGTACAAAATACCCACGGTCACGTAGGAAGATGAGGAAGTTTACTTGGACGCGTGAGGAGTGAGGTGGGAATCGGGGTGGAGGAGTACAATAACCGAATACAGAAACCCTTTGTTTATTGTGAATGCTGAAAGACCGGAACTGGCGTGTTCCGACTCCGGCGTTCTCATCACCACTGACGCCTTTAATTCTATGATCACGTCTCTGAAATGGAAACGCATGGGACAGTCGCAACACACAACAGACGGAGGAATAAGTGATTGCTTCCGTTAGATGATCTTTGGAGGAAATAATATAGACAAATAACATTAAGGATTTTCTTTCTAATAAAGAGTGAACGTTGTTTTCCTTTTTTCCCCATGAACACACGTAATTTGTCTGTCTGGGTGAGCGAGTGCGATTATCTTGACAGCGTTGTCCTTTCCACTTGGTTGCTGAGATACCACTCGTACTGTCAAACAGTTGAAAGGAGAGTTGTTACATTTCAAAGAAGGATCATTATGATGCCGTTTAGACCATACCTGTGTTGACTGGAAGCCCAACGAGTTCACTGACAAGGCACAGGACGCCATGTTTCGATCCCAGGGGTCTTCAACAAATGAGAGAAGAAAAACAAGCACGCTGGAAGGTCTTTGGGCAGTTCATCTTGTTTTTCATTCTCTCTTCTCCTCGTTTCTCTTTCGGTTCTCCTTTCTTGTGTGTAAGGAGCGTGACAAAGAAACAAATGTGATGCGGTCCTACTTTGTTTTTGTTTTGCCCGTTGAAGGCTTCATGTTAGGGTCGAGACTTTCAGCGCACCTGTGTTGCCTTTCGTTCGTCAAATCTAAATACTAGTCCAATGACCGCTTTAAGCCGCGCCATGTCCTTTGTGAGCAAGATTAAGCAGAAAACACCAAACCGATTCTGAGAAAACTTTGTGGAAAGATGAAATGTGACCATGGGACGAAGCCCTTCGCCTTTGTTGTGGATCCGTGGTGCGGATTTGGATCCCAGTGCTGATCCAGGATCAGTTGCAAAATTAACTAAACACGTCGGAAACCAATTTGAACGAAACTCTTTTTTTTTTTTTTTTTTTTTTTTTTTGCTGTCCCAGCCTCTGCGCCATCTCAGAGGCAGTGCACCCACGCCGCTCATTCCGACACCCGTCCACAGTCACAGCCCGGTCGGCCCCGCCGCAGCCCCGGCACCGGCAATCCCCAGGGAGCAGTCAATGTCAAGTCGTCAAGAGGCAACCCACCGGAGGAGACACTGCAATGCTGCCGAGTCACTTCGGTAGTGTTCAGCGGCGCCTGTTCTGATGTAACATACGCAGGACACAAGCCCCCTACTGACGACAATAACTGCTTAGTCGCGGAGCCGGCGTGGGTGAGCTCTCCCTCCGGAAGGCGCCACCACGTCCGTCCAACGACAGCCCCATGGACCCGCCGATACCGGTGACCCGACAGAACCAAACCAAGGCCACAGACGTGGAAAGGACATCAAAATTGAGGTCACCATGAGAGCAGGGCATGAAGGGCCACAGAACTTGAGACATTTTTTGTGTGTGCTGATCGATGAGAATGAGGATGATTAAGATGATGCTACGGATTTCCATTTCGGTCTGAGACTGCATGACAGGGCTGTGCTCTACGCTTCCTTTCATAATATATCCCGGCGTCAACCAGGCCTGAGAGACACAGGCACCTGCAGTGTTGGTCAGGAAATTTGAGCAACACTCTCAGAAACGCATCCATTAAATGGATGAAACTGGACTGTGTAGTCCCAGTCTTCCAACTGAGTCCGCAGCAAACTCAGCTCTGGGTAGGGGCCGGTCGGGGCAGAAAAACCCACATGATCTGATGGGATTCGAACCACGACTCCAGCCGGGAGTCCGCGACGCTAACCACATCGCACGGCGCGGTCATTTGAACGAAACAGGGGGCTACAAGAACCCCCCAAGAATAAGTAAACCAATCCCCGTGGCCCAAAGCCCGAAGACCTTTAAAGACTCACAAAGCTCGCTGATTTTGGTTCGGGGAATTACCATGAAATATGAAAAGACAGGGGTTTTGTTTTTGGGATTAACTCCCTAGGATTACTCGGTTTTTATTTTACAAATATTAACCCAACTATTAAGAGAACAAAATCCCCATAATTCTGGGCCTTTAAAGCAAACTACTTTGCTTGCAAAAAACAAAAGCCAGTAAAACCCCCCAAATATACCTGGTAAAGAGTCTATAGTTTTGGGCAAATTTTTTTTAAATAAATTCGAAAGATGACCCAACTTTTTTTTCCCCATGATTTATCAGGCGGCGATGGGGCGAGGGTTGGTGGAGGCACGGGGTTTTTGGGACCACTGCCGCCTTTTAAGGGCCCAACACCAGTGTACTTATTGCAAATCCAAGGCCGTTATAACGCTTGTTTTTTGTGACCCCTTTCCCCTTTTAAAAACAGGGGTTCTTATTTTTTTCTGTTTGCGTTTTGTCTTCATATAAAATTTTTTGGATTTTTCCCTCTTTTTCTGCTCACTTTTCGAAATTTGTTCTGGGTTATAAACAACGCTTCTGTCTTCTGATTTTTCTTGTTCAAGATCTTTTATTTTTGGTTTAAATTTTTCTTTAAAAACAGACCCTAATTTGGGCGTCATCAGCCTCAACGAGTTTTTTTTTTTCTCTTTTTATATGTTTATCTTTTTCACCCAGTTTTGCAAATTGGGTTTGGGAAATTTCGCCTCAAATTGGTTCTCAAAGCATGATAAAGGGGCCGCAAAATTTCCCGCATAGGCAAGGGGGAATCTTTAATTTTTTTTAAACGCTTTTTTTCTTCTAAAAAACGGTTTTTCTGCTTTATGTATTTTTTTTTTCATCTGCTGATTGTTTTTAAAACTTGATTTTCCATGTTTTGAAATTTGGGGTTATCTGTGGGGATTTCCCTGCATGTTTTTAAAGGGTTTAGAAACGAAACCCCTATCTAAATTTTGGTTTAGTAATACCAAGGCGATTTGTTTCGCTCCCCCCTTGACCTTTGGAAAAATTGTACTCTTTTTTAAAAACTTTGAGAGTCTGGTTTAGAAAAAAGCTAAAAACAAGTTGCCCTTTGGGCCCTTTCCTCACAAAAAATGGCCATTTTACTTCAAAATCATTAGGGTCTATAAATTCGGGGGGTTTTTTTGGGCCAAAATTTTGGGTTATAATGACCCTGCCCTTTTACTTTCTGTTAATTCCCCCGCAATGAAGCCCTGACGTTTCTGTCCCAAAAGGGATCTTTTCCCCTCATGCCCGTCTCCGGGATAAAAAAACATCATAATCTTCATCTTCAACCCTCCCATTTTCTTTAAAAATTTAAATTTTTTTTATTTTTTTTATAAAAAATTTTCAAAAGCATAGGGCCCCGATTCTTGCCCGGGGGGCCATAAAGAAAAGGCCCTTTGGGGGAAAAGGGGAAATAAGCGGAATTTTAAACCTGTTCCAAATAACCCATCAAATTTTTGATCGGATCAAATTCTTACTTTTAAAATTTTTCCCAAAACCTAGGAGCGGATGAAGGATTGTCCAGGCTCCACTTTTACTTTAAAAAATAAAACCTCGTTTCAACAAAACCCCCAAAAACAGGACAGTTGCCAGAATCTGGGAGGGGCTTTTCTTTAAAAAAAATTTCTAAAAAACTTGGGGGGCAAAAAAATATTTTCTTTACAAAATGCAGACAATTTTTAACCTTTCGTTTTTCTAGGGCAAACCCGGGAATAAAAGGGCTGATCTTGCGTTTCAAGGAATCAAAAATAAAGAAGCAAAAAAACCAAGAATGGGCCCGGGGAAGATGCTAAAGGGGAAAAAGGTTTGTCCCCCGTAAGTTATGCGAAATTAAAAACCGCTTTTATACCCCTAGTTTTTTGAGTTGTTAAAAGCGCATCCCCCCATACTTTAAGGAGCTTTTAAAAGACAGTTTTGTCATATGAACTAATTTTTTAATGACCAAAAAATTTGTTTTTAATATCTACAAAACGCCGGAGCAAAGTACAGAAATTTCCCGAAAACTCGTTAGGTTTGACACTTTTGCAACCCTGACTTAGCGGGGGTTGACCCCGCAACAATATAAATCAAAATTAAAATTTTATTACAAAGAGGGGTTTTCATAAATTCTAAATACCTTTAAAAGCAAGGCAGCCTTATAGGAATTTTATTTTAGTCCACAGCAAGATCGTTTAAAAGGGGTTTTTTTTTGCTGGCGAAGATAAAAACCCCTTTTCCAAAGACAAACAAAAATTTTGTTAACCCTAAAATAACGAAAGGGGGGTGAAAATTAAAAATTTGGGCCCACCCCTAACCAAATCTACGCTAGGGTTTTAAACCCTTATCATCTTTTTGATAAAATAAGAAAACTTTTTGGAAAGGCGGGGGGTGTAGAAACCCGGGAAAAGTTGCCCTTTGTGCCCAAAAAGATCTGATTTCCCACATGTTAAACTTGATAAATTTTTTTAAAAAACAAAATAGGGTTTTAAGGGATTGACCTAAGATCGACAAAAGGATAATGGGTTACAGGGAAACGGGAAAACTTTTGGGAAAAAACATAATAAACATTCAAATTGAAAAGAAAAAAAAGGCCGAAAAAAAGCTTTAATTTTAAATTTGTTTTAATTATGATGCGCACTAAATTTTTCAAGATAACAGATTAAAAGATATAAAATTTCTAAATTTAAAATTTTTTATTTTAAAAAAAAGCTTTCTGTTCGGGTTTACCAAAATGTGCCTACCCGCCCCCCCAAAAAAGAGATAGAAAAAAACCCAAGCAAAAAAAACCTTCTTTTTAAACCCAAAATATTACACAAATGAAACCCAAAAACTAAGCAGGCCCTTTAAAAATACGCAAAACCAAACGAAGGTTTTCCCTGCTGCCTGTAATGCTTTTAAACATATTTTAAATACTGAACTTTCAATATTATTTGCGGGCATCGGAAAGGAACAAGGGGTAGGCCTCTTGGCAAGGGGCAAGGCCACCCCAGCTTTCCCCTTTAGGGGGTTTTTTTTTTTGGGGCCTCTCGGTTTTGTGTTCATTAGCTGTAAGTGCGGCGGGCCCAAAAATTAAAAACAAAAACTCCAAAAGCACCCCGGGCTATGGTTAACTAATAAGGGCTAAACTTATTTCTTTTAAAAATGAAAAAAAAATTTAAAGCGTTTGTTGACTCAAACACCCACGGATGAAAATTTATCTTTTAACGGGCCCTTTTTTGTTTCCCCCAAAAAAAAAAAGAAACAAAAGTTTGATCTTCAAAAAAAGGGGCGAGGCCCAACTTTTTCTCAACAGCCGGGGCCCCCCCGAGCAGAAAAAAAAGGGGAATGCTTAAAAAAAAGAAAAACGAACTTTAAAACTTTTTCAAAACAGCTCACATTTAACAACTTCAAAAGGTTTTTAAACCTTTTTTTTATGAGTCCAAGCACAAAAAGCCCGTTGATATTGATTTGATTAAGTTTTTTTTTTTAATTTAAAAAAATATTTTGGTTGGGAAAGAAACTAAAACTTTGGCTAAGATATTTAAAGGCCCGATAAAATTGGGTTTAAAGGAATGCTTGAAGAGACGTTTATCAAGACCCACTGAATGATTTTTGATTTAGAAGTCTTTGACCCAACAAACGTGCGGGCAAGCGTTGTAAAAGCTTTTTCTAAAGTTCCAAGAAAAACAAACCAATAAAACCCGCCATTAAAAGAATTTAGCTTTTTTTAAAATCAAATTGAAACAATAAATGAAAAAAATCTGGGAAGTCGGGTCTCAAAACTAAACAACGGGACTATTTTTTCTCTAATGATTAACCCCGGGTTTTGGGGCGGGACAAACTGCTTGAACCAGTTTGACGCTGGGGGAAAAGAACCCAAATGAAGGCTCGGGTTTGGGTTCAGAGGGCGAAGTCTTAAAGATCATTAAAAAGGCAAAGTATGCGCCAAATTGTGGGCCCAAGGCTACTTTCCCAACCTCCAGCTTTAGTCGCAAAAAGAGAAATTCTAAACATAAAAAATTTCAGACAAAAAAAATGTTTCATGTGGTGTGTTCTCGAAAGGGGCTTTTTTAAATCCGAAAAAACGCAGGGGAGGGGTGTCTAACTATGCCTTAAAACAATGATCTTAACTTTAGTGGAATATCCTTTCCTGTTACGTGGTTTCCCTTTTTGAGGGTTTGAAAGAACAAAACAAACCAATAATGTTAATTTTATACCCCATGGGAAAGGGGAAAACAAATCTACTCCGATTAAAGTGTCTAAAAAACCCCCAAAAAATTTGGGCCCGAACCAGACAAAAATCATTTTTGACTTACTACTGATTTTTTCACCAGGGGGGCTACCGCTTTTCCCCATTAATACGAACAAGGGGAGTAAACAAATGAAAGAATTTTAAAAAGGGAAGGGCAAAAACAAAAATTCTGTGAAAATTTTTAAACAAAAATCCCATCTTTTTTAAAGGGCCCGCGAGCAAAACATAAGAAACATTGTAAAAGTTCTTTTGACTGAAATAGGGGAATTTAATTTTAAAACCTCCCCCCGGGATTAAAGTTTTTTTTAAGAACGGGAAACCCGGAAATGAAAAATTTCCCAACCAAAATGTTGTTTACGCGCCTTTGAATCACTATTGTTCTTAAAAGGGGCCAGCGCCACAAAAATTTTCGAAAAACATTTTAAATGAGTAATCATAAAATTTGTTCATTTGCTTTCATCTTTGTCGGGCCCGGAGGGGGTTTATTAAAAACCCAAAATTTAATAGGGGGCCCAAAATCCCCAAAGAATACTTTTTTAAAAACCCCATGCAGCAAGGCGAAAAGACTTTCTAATAATCAAACTTATCTGAAATCATAATGACCCCTGAAACCAACAACCGTAAGACCGCCAAAAAATTGTTGGGGTTTGCGGTTTAGGTCCTATCAACCAGAGAATCCGACAGTAAGAGACCAAGTTTACATTAAACGGGAAAATTCAGGGGGAGCAGCGCACAGAAATGCAAAACTTCAACAAAAATTTTTTCCAAAAACATGGGGGAAACGCCCCCTCTTCTTTCACAACTTGCGAGGTTACGACTCTCCTTAAATGAAAGCCTTTGGGCGATGCCTTAGGGGGTCTGCCCTTTCACAGTCCCTCAAAAAGTACATGTGCTTTATCTAAATAACATGTCTTTTTATGACTCATGCCAAAAACCTTTAAGGGGTTTAAAAAGTTCCCCTGGCTATTTCCTTTAAAATCCCGCCCCATAACAGAAGAATATTTTGACCCAATCTCCGTTTGAAAGGGCGTTTATCCTTTGAGTCAGAAAAGTTTTGGGGAAAAGGGTTTTACGAAAAACCACTTTCCCCTAAAGGCGCCCTTTTTTTTCTAGTTTTAGAGGAAAGGACATAAAATGACTCTATTACCAGGGATGCTCAAGAAGCGTGGCAGAAGTTAGAGTGTAAAACGAATAGACTAACCTGATTCATACCTTTTTGGGTTAGTATGTTTGTTGGGACGTCTTTTGAAAAAATATAGAAAAAAAAAACCTGCATGAAACATTTTAGCCTGGAAACCCCCGGGATTTTCATTTCTGCGCCCGGGAAAAGATTGGGGCGTTTTTTAAAAGGGGTTTCTGGGGTTTCAATTGATTTTTTGTCGGGGTTTACCCAAAGATCCCCAAAGATTGAAAAGGATTCGGGAGGAATTAGTTTTGGCCCTCCCCATTTATTTCTGTAAAACCCAAAAACAAATACTTAAAGCCTTTTTTCCCGTAAAAGGGCAACCCTTTTTTATGAAAATTTTAAAGCCCAAACAATTGTATGGGTGGGGGAATGGCCCCAATCACTTCCGTTAGCAACTTTAAAATGTACACAGGCGGTGATCCGAATAATAATTTAAAAGGCAAATTTAAAAAGGTTGAGCCCGTTTAACGCCCAATCAACAGCGTGGTTTCATTCTAGAAGTTGACTTTGAATATCCTCATGAAATCCATGACCCCATAATGATATCCTTTGCAGCAGAAAGGGCTAAAATGGATCCAAGAAACCCCTTTAAAAAAAGTGCCTAACCTTCGCGGGCCAAAAAAAAAATTTTGTCTGTCATTACAGACTTTAAAAATTTTTTAAAAACTGGTTTTAATTGACAGCAGTTTATCGCATAAACGCTTTTGATCAAAAACATTTTTAGGGAAACCCTACTTTAAAGAAGAACCCTGATTCAAACTAAATCCCAAGTTCAGAAAAAGACTTTTCAAACGAGAACAACAGCTGTTTGGAAAGACTTGGAAATCCGCACAACAAAAATGTTAGATTGGGCCCCCAAAGAGAACGAAGCAATTTAAATGACTTTAAAACCAATTTTTCAGGCCCTTTAGAAGATTTCATTTATCACCTTTTTGGCTAAAGATGAAAAAAAGAAAAATCAAAAAGGGGCAAAACCCCTATTTTTTTGGGTTTACAGTTTTAGAATTAAACAAAGCTTTTGATGTTAAGTTTTCTTTTTTGACTACTTTAAGCCTCGTATCCGATCCCAAATACTTTTTCCAGATACAGAAGTTTTGTTATAAAATCCCCACTGAAAACATCTAAAAGACATGGAATTAGGGAAATAGCTAAAAGGCATGCGGGAATGGTTATGATTTCATCTGATTAACCCCAAAGACTTGCCTTTACATTCAATTACTAACCCAAAAAGGTTTTAGGAAAGATGAAGGGTGAATTATTGGAAAGGGGGGATTAAGGGGTTTTTTTTGGTTTAAAGGCAAAATGTACGTATTTCAGCCCGGAGAAAATCATTAAAAAAGCAAAGGGAAAAAACTCGAGGTTGTGCCGTCAAACATATCACATGACAATACAAAGAAGCCCTTGTTTGGCAAAAGACTTTTCATCCTGACAAAAAAAAAACCCGCCCCATTTCCCAATTACATGAGATCACACAAAAAGTTGTAACAAAGAAAATCGTTAGATAAAACAAAAACAAAAGAGTATTTGTTAAACCGAGTTTTTTATAAGGGAATCGGGGGACTTGGGGAACCGCAAAAAAAGGGGGGGTTTTATTTTTCATCAACCCTTTTTTTATAAGATCAATCATAGGGTTTATCCCCAAATTTATTAAATCTTTTTTCAGTTTGCTTTGACGCGTTCGAAAATTTTTTTTTTTTTTTCAAGGGTTTTTCTTTTTTCCCCAAATTTGGGGGGTTTTAAAATTTTAGGGATCTGGTTTATTTAGCAAAGCATTGATTAATCCCCAAAAAAAGTTTTCCTTAATACATTACACGCATGAAATGAAAATTTCCCCTATTCATTTTTTAAGGTCCTTCCTTTCCCCTTCTTGGGTTTTGTTCTGCAATTCCCTTTTGACTTCCATTTTAAAAAATCAAATATATTTTTCCCTAAATTAAATTTAAAACGGAACAGTGTCTTGGGGGGATTAAACTGCCGTTCTTCCTTTTCCCCCAAAAGCGGATTTTGTTTCGTTTTTGTCAGTTTCTGTAAATTTAAAATACGGGCGGATTCTTTTTTTCAATTCTTTTTATTTTTTTTGGGTCAACACTCCAAACTGGATCGGTTGCCCTGATGCGAGTGTCCCCTTCTGCTTCCCCCGGTAAAATAAAGGTGCCTTACTTTTAAACCAAACGGTAATAGTTTGCTGGTGTACTGGAGTCTTCAGCAACATTTATTGTTTTTCTTTTGATTGCTTGTACTGGTTTTAGCCCTTTAAATTCTTCATTATTCATTGCGCGCAAAACTGAGGGCAGTCTTCTAACCCATTCTGTGTTGCGAGAATTGTCAATCAGCTCTCTGTGATACTGGTAGGAAAAAAGTCTTTCAGCTAATGTTTGTTAAAGTTTTCAACTAAAGCCTGTGATCTATGAACTCCTGGAATGCCTCTTTTAATGGTAACTCTATGTTTCAACAATAATTGATTCACTTGCCCTTTAAATTCTTTTCCATCATCAACTTGAATCATGCGAGGATAAGTTAAAGGACCTCGTTGGTATATCAGTTGTATGGCAACAGCAACAGCAGAAGCACTCTTTTGTGTTAATGGCTCCGCATCTTTGTATCTTGAAGCCATGTCAATGACTGTGAGTGCGTACTTAAATCTTTTTCGTCTAATCGTATCAGAGGGTAAATATAGAAGGTCCATTTGATGGGTGTCGTTTGGAGTTGTATTGACAAAATGTGGTCTCTGTATTCGTTTAGGCGCAGGTAAATAAATTTGCCAAATCGCTTGTTTAGATAACCATTCTTTTGCTGTTTGTTCACTGACTCCAGCTGCTTGGCTTAGCTTTTTTAATTGCTGTTATTCCCTTCCAATATCCTTTTGGCGAATAATAGATTTTGTTCATTTTTTATTCAGCCAATATTATGTGCAACAAAATACACAACGGTCATACCAAAGACAATAAACCCAATTTCTTGCATCTTTTGTTTTTCTGATGGTTGATAAAAGTCACTGAATTTTGGTGGGGGCAATGTCTCGATTGGTTTTGCCTGTTACAAGATAATATTGTTTTATTGCTTGATCAACATCTTTAAATGTGTAAGCTGCATGCCCCTGTTTTTTCAGTGTGTTATTAATAAAATCTAACTGCTCAATTCTCTGCTTTTCATAGCGATCTTGTGCTGCAGCTAGTTGCTCCACAGCTTTGTTATGTCTTTTTCTCTCGCCTTCATCTCGCAGTTTACTAAATGCGTAATTACTTCCGCTAAAGCGAGCGCATTAACCACAGCGCCGCCTATCATCATTACGAGTGAAGCCATTTTTATAAATGTATTTTTTATTTACATATTTATACTGTCTGGAATTATTCCTTGCTTGACTAGAAAATCTTTCGTGGCAAACGAAGCTGCAATGATAGCAATTAGCTTTGCTGAATCCTCAAAGTCTAGTTTGCCAAGATCTGCTGGTTTAATTCTTAACAAGCTTTTACCAAGCATTGAGTATCCTACACTTAGACCTCCAATAACAGCAGAATGGTATACAAGGTTGGTAATAGTTTTTTCGGTGCTCATTTTTAGAAAATAAATAATTATAATTATTAAAAAACATGAACAGTGATGATCTACTACAGCTACAAGGTGGCCTAAACCTTCCTGAACTTATGAATGACCAAGTTGATGGCCAAGCTGTTATGCCCCAAAAGGAGAGGTTGTATTCTTTGGCAGCGTGTGGAAAAACAAAACAGTCCTCGGAACTGAATTCAGCATTGAACAGATTACAACAAATGTCGCCACAAGACATTTTAAAGTATCATAACAGGTATGAAGCGCAGCTGGGGTCTAGAATGGTGAAAAGTGTGGGGCAAACGGTTCTTAGTTTGTACACTAAACTAGTCAGTAGATTTGCTCCCATTGATTCTGAACAAGATCTTACGTATGATTTAACGCAAGATCCAGTTTTAACAAAGTCATTAGAGTCTCTAGGATGTGATCTATACTACAGATTTGGAACATTGTTATCGCCATTAATCATGGGATTAATAACTTTTAACCCGTTCAGTGCCTCACAAGAGTACAAACAAAGGTGTTCCCAGGTGCCGGGGAAATCTCATGATTTGGGGGTCATAATTAACAAAAAATTCTAGCTCAGAAACTACAAAAGATAGAAAAATGAAATCTATATCATTTTTGAAGGAAATTGAATGAAGATTTTGAATCTGGGCTTCTTTTGTTTTAATTTTGATAATACAAAAGTATTTAGGCTTGTAGATTTGGATAGATTTTTTTGCACGATCAAAAACATATGTATTTACCACATCCAAACAAGAACACACAGCAAAAAAGTTGAAAATAAAGTTTGTATTGTCACACTACACCTGTAAATGAAAGTAAAACAGTTTGGAAGTCTATCAAGACGCTCACACTCGATGCAGACTGACCAGTCCACGACCACGCCCCCCCCCCCCCCTCCCCACCACACCCCCTTGCTCAACTTCAACCCTCTCTTTCACTCCTCATCTTCCCCTACCTTTTCGTCTGCACCGTGTCACGCCGCGAGCAGGCCACGATCCCCTCTCGCACTGATTTCACATCACTGGACACCAGCACGCAGGGCAGAGTACACACTTGGCTGGCTCGTTCGACTGACGCTGTCAGCTGAACGCACACTGAGGTCACAGAGCCCTACTCAATAACTGACGAATATGGTCGGCAATTCCACCACTATCATCATCTCACCTTCATGCTCGAGTTAGTCGTTGAATAAAAGATTATTGTGTTTGTCAAAAATCATCAGCAGAGCCTGCTCAGCTGTGTAAATACGTTGACTTGGTCGCTGGTCGCTTCGACAACGAAGGTTGCGGCGCCATCTTTGCAAGCGAGACATGAAGTGCTGGCTAGTCACCCAGTCAGTGATAAGAATAAATGGGCTTTCCCCTCACGTGTGGTCATTTACATATTATTTTAAGACTACAGACATATAAGGCTTTCTACGCAAACTCTATTTGAGTCCGTTGATAGAAATAGTAACGAATGAAAACTCAAGAAAAATGCATGACGTCAGGGGACTGCCCATAGGCACATGGAAAGCACTTTTATTTCCGCGTCAGCTGACTGACTAAAGGCGCTCAACGGGTTAATCATATAGATTTTATTTCCCTTCAAAATGACCGAGCCAGAAAATCAGCAGAATCAGAAAACACTGAATCAGGTGGAGAAAGTAACCAAGCCAGAAAATCAGCAGAAAACACTGAATCTGGTGGAGACCAGTGAAAAGCATCCTCATCCTGGGCGTGTTAAAGCAGGAAGAAAATTAGCAGAGTGGAACAGACAAAAAAAATTAATGTTACAGAATATAACTCATAATGAAAACATAACACCGCCAACGCCAGAACAAGTTGATTCAATGCCAGCTATAAAAACTCCATATGATTCAAGGCCTACAGCACCAAAGTCTTCATGGTATATTGAACTTAAAACTGTTGCCATTTTTGGCGTCCTTGCTGCTGCTGGGGGCGGTTATTACTGTTATAAAATATATAAACATGGCAGCCAAAACAAAAGC
This sequence comes from Conus ventricosus, assembly GCA_018398815.1. Classification (NCBI taxonomy): domain Eukaryota; kingdom Metazoa; phylum Mollusca; class Gastropoda; order Neogastropoda; family Conidae; genus Conus; species Conus ventricosus. Next base: position 15,646,511 of record CM031609.1, on the reverse strand, counting down.
AATTAAAAAATCTGAACCGCTAAATACAGAAGGCAACAGCACGCCAGAACCGTCAACAACAAAAGATCATTTTGATCCATTTCAGATGGAATAATATTTTAAGAACTTAATTTAAAAATTTTTTTTATAAAAATAGATCATGGCGTATTATAAAATGATAAAGTCAATAAATAAAGACATGGAGTCTATAAAAGACATTTCCATAGACCAGAATTGTAATCAATGCGGTTGCTTAGGATGTAAGAACTTCATTAAGATCTATGCTAACCGATCTCGCGCAGAGAACGCCGAGCAAGATATTCTCAGTGATGACGCGTTTTTTGAGGCGTGGTGTACTATATTAGACATTTACTATTTAAGATAAAAACATAGATTGTATTTTTTTAATAATTATAAGATAACTTGAATAAGAACTTGGCTGTACTTAAAGGACGACTTAATTACAATCTTGAGGTAACTTAATCAAGAACTTAATCAAGAACTTAATCAAGAACTTATTAAGAACTTGAAGTAACTTAATTAAAACTTAATTAAGTTCTTAATTAAGTTTTTAATTAAGAACTTGGGGTGACTTAATTAAAAACTTAATTAAGAACTTGGGGCGACTGGGGGTAGGAGTGTGTGTGGTGTACACAGAGCTTTATTATTTGTCATGTGTAACACCACTTGGTGCAAGACGTCTGAATAGACAGCCTTTGTATGTGAAGTGGAGCGTAGACAGCAAAGCGACGAAGCAGCAAAAAAAAGTCTGATCTTCTCACTGCTAATAACCTTTGACCGCTCTAGGGTGGAGCGCTGGATCTCTCAAACGGCTTGCCACTGTAACCTTTGAGCGCTCTAGGGTGGAGCGCTGGAAAACGGCTTGCTACTGTGACCTTTGACCGCTCTAGGGTGGAGCGCTGAAGAAACGGCTTGCCACTGTGACCTTTGACCGCTCTAGGGTGGAGCGTTGAAGAAACGGCTTGCCACTGTGACCTTTGACCGCTCTAGGGTGAAGCGCTGGAAGACGGCTTGCCACTGTGACCTTTGACCGCTCTAGGGTGGAGCGCTAGTTCTCTCTCACTGCTGCGGACTTTAAGAGGAGTGTGTTTGGAGTTGCATTGGTTCTTGTACGGGAGTAGTCCAATAATTTCTAATCTCCTCACTGCTTGAAAATTAAATACAAATCCTTCCTCATAGAGTAGACTTCTATGAAAGAAAAACCGACTGTGAAAAACCTTTTAGCATATGGTTTCAACAAACGAGCAATCTCTCTTAGTTTGCGAGAATATGAAGAGAATATCCCTACATTGCTCTTCAACCACTCATCCCATTTTTGAGTATGCGCTCCACTGTCTTTTTCTTGTGAAAAGAACTTGAAGGTCTGTTCTAAAGCCAACCATATTGCAAGTTAAAACACATTGTTGAAGCTTCCTGCCTTTGAAACTGTCTATAGTTTCTTACTTAATGATGGGCCTGCCGCTCTCAACTCATCCAAAGCACTAAGAAATTGTGCATGGTACTCAATATGCTCGTCAAGTATTGTCAGCTTAGAAATCTTCCACTGTCTTTGTTCTGCCATGATCAAAATGTTATATAAACAAAACCAACCTGCACAAAACCCGGTAAATATCTTCTCACTACACCACACACCTTCACAGCCCAACGCCGCCAAGATAAATGACAATACAAACCGGTCTTGCTGACGTGGCGGCCACAAAGTGGGAGTGACACGTAACAGTCTAGAACATTCGCTAACGCGCCGCCAGGTGTCGCTGTCAACCTGAAATGAATACACCCCCCCCCCACCCCCACCCCTCACCTGGCAAGCCCAGTCTCCCGCTTTATTGATTTTTTGGTCGCAGTTTGTAAGCAGCCGTGCGCTGTGTGAACGAAGGTCGCTTGTCTGCGCTAGCCGTGCCATAGCATAAATTAAGTGATCAGGTTTCAGCCTCGTGTCTGCCTGTCTGTGTGGGCAAAGTTTTGTAGGTAGAAATTAGTCAGAATAAGTGTGCGGATTTTATGTCAAAATATAACTTAGTTTTAAAAGACAAGTAAGTTTTGTAAATTAGTATTAAAAACGGATAACCCTACACAGTATGTCTGTTTGTAGATAATCGTTATTTTTTGGTTATTGAAGTCTTACTTGTCAGAGAACTGTAATATGCCGCTTCTAGGTCACTTTCGCCCGAAAACTGGTTTGAGGGCGAAGGTGAGTTAAAAGCAGCATATTACAGTTCTCTCATGCAGTTAAAGTAAAACATATAGCCTCGAATAGCACAAACCTGTTCTTCAGTAACGTTTTAGCCATTTTAAAATAACACAACTAAAACACAGTGGTCACACCGGAGCGCAGTCAAACACAACCTTCTTGTGCGTATCTTGAACAACAATGGCTGAACTGGCCTTGTCACGTGACAGCCTCAATGCGACGTAGCAATCTAGAATTTTCCAAATCATTTGCTGATGCAATGTGGTGCAACCCAGCCGAGTGTGAGTTTGCAACCAGAGCGCCTAGCCTGCGCTGTGTAAACGAAGGCCGCAAGCCGTAAATTAAGTGATCAGGTTTCAGCCCCGTGTCTGCCTGTCTGTGTACAAAGTTTGTAGGTAGAAATTAGTCAGAAGAAGTGTGCGGATTTTATGCCATTTAATTGAGAGAGAAAGAAAGAGAAAGTGTGGTGTGTGTGTGTGTGTGTGTGTGTGTGTGTGTGTGAGTGTACGCACATGTGTGCGCGGTGTGTCTGTGTGTGTGCGCATACGCACGTATATCTATGGCTCCAAGACTGGCTTCTCCTCCGTGTCTAAATAGAATATTATTTAAACCCACAAGCAATCCTTCACCACACGGAGGGCAACTTGACCTTAACGGGCTCTCTCTTTGCTAACAACTCCACGCTGTAATTAACATACCGCGAAGTAATCGGATAGCCTAGTGCACCACCTTGTATATGGGCGCGTTCAGCCACGGATGCTTTTCCCCTACGTTACTCTATGGGCGTGTTCAGCCACAGCTACTTTCCCTACGTTACTCTATGAAAACTTTAGTAAATTAGTATTAAAACGGATAACCCTACACAGTATGTATGTTTGTAGATAATCGTTATTTTTTGGTTATTGAAGTCTTACTTGTCAGAGAACAGGAAAACCTTCATTCTGGGTCACTTTGGCCCGAAAACTGGTGAGGACGAAGTGAGTCAGGATTGGTAAAATGCTGTTCTCTACATTCATTTTGTTCATGTCTATGACGTACTTGACCTGTACCCTTCAAGACATTCATTTTGTTATGTCTAGTACGTACTTGACCTGTGCCCTTTAAGACATTCATTTTGTTCATGTCTAGGACGTACTTGGCCTGTACCCTTTAAGGCATTCATTTTGTTCATGTCTAGGACGTACTTGACCTGTACCCTTCAAGACATTCATTTTATGTCTAGTACGTACTTGACCTGTGCCCTTTAAGTCATTCATTTTGTTCATGTCTAGGATGTACTTGGCCTGTACCTTTTAAGATAGATTTTGTTCATGTCTAGGACGTACTTGACCTGTACCCTTTAAGACATTCATTTTGTTCATGTCTAGGACATACTTTGACCTGTACATCTCAAGACATTCATTTTGTTCATGTCTAGACGAAGTGGATTTCAAAAGGAAATAAGCTGAATAGGACTCTAGATGAGACGCACATCGTCTTTGTTTTCCCCTCTGTCCCTTTTGTGTGTACAGTTTGTATCAGGCTGCGTGATTCGTCCGATTCTGCTAACTTCCTCCCCATTGGGAGAAGCATCCTGCTGTTGAAGTGGCTCACTGTCCCGCGTGACTTTAACTTGCTGTGAGCTAAACTAGCCCTGTGGGGACAAAGGCTGTTGCGTGGACAAACCTGAAAGATAGAGAGTTGTCGACCACACACATGCACGCACGCACGCACGCACACACACAGACAGAAAGAGAGAGAGAGAGAGAGAGAGAGAGAGAGAGAGAGAGAGAGAGAGAGGACATCAACATGGCAACTAATCGGGGGTAGGGGTGGGGGGCATTACTATCTATAGCGCACGGGAAGTGAAAAAAATCACGGTACTATAACTGGGACAAGATTTCCTTTCTGACCTCAAGACGTAGGCAAAGCCCATCTTGTTTTCGCGAACACTGATCTTCTTTTTGTGAACACCGATCTTGTTTGTGATCAGAAATAGATTGGATGTTTTAAACAGACAGAAGCCGAAGAACTGATTTGGTTATGTGAACACGGTTTTCATTTCTGTCTCTTTGATTTTGGACTGTGAAATTTACCTTCCACATAGCCTGAACTGTTATGAACTACTTCCCCCGTCCCTTCCTGCCCTGAAGTTTTTACCAAGACAGTGCAGTTGTGTAGCAATCAGAATCCCCGCCTATCTTATCTTGTCATGTATGTGTACCAATATACGAGGCGAGAAACATAAACACTCAAAAGAAGGCGCAAAGTAACATTTACGTAAAGTAATATACAGTACAAAACAGACCAGTGAAATTTTGATAAAATCTTTTTCAAAACATCACAAATAACACTCGTTAAAACAACAAAACACCACCACCACCACCACCACACACACACACACACACACACACACACACACACACACACACACACACACACACACACAAATGGCTCTAAGCAACACAAGTGTGCCTTCGTTAAAGGATTGCTCAACGCCTTGCTTTCTGTTGATTAGTCTTTCGCCTTGCTTACAGTGACGCTACATGTAGATTGTAATCTCCTACATTTGAATACGCGTCGAGCTACGCGATCCGAGCATTGTGTTTCCTTACTCATTCCTCCCTTGCTTGCAATGGGAAGGAACTAAAGTATGACGTCAACGTCAACTTTTGCAGTGAGTACGTTTGCAATAAAAGATTACATCAAGAAATCCGATAGCACTATCGCAAGCAGTAAATATGGCGATTCTTCACGCAGCCATAAGATACTGATTGCCATGAAAAAAAGGTTCAAAGTTGTTTTCCGAGGTATTGAATGACAACAAATTGAGACCTCAGTGATGTAACCAGTGGGATTCGGAACTGTCGTAAGGTTAGGACTGGGAATCGGTAGTTCTACATGCACATGAAATAATAGATGTGGCCTGTTTGAGAAAAACGCATGTTTGCTCTTTAAACCGATTTCATTTTCAAGGAGACAAGAGTGGCTGTTAAAGAAAAACATGCAGTATTTGCTGGTTTTGGAAATAGACTTGATGTTCAATATCCCCGGGTATCTTCGTCAAATTGGTAAAAGATAACGCCTCTTATAGAATACAGGAACGAAGGAATCTCTTGATCTTCTAAATTCTGGTCCGACAATTGTTTTCCCCGAGTACGTCAAGTCATCTTTATAAAGCTAAAAATGGGAGTAAACAGAAAAATATAACTCTTGTATACACTCCTTAACGATGGAGATTCCCGTGCCAATGGTTGACGTCGACGTCTTTATCCAGGCGTTTCCGCCAGCTTCTTTCCTCCATGTAGTGACACACACGGTCGGGACAGGGGTTTTCCTCCGCTCATGACGTATGAAGCTTTTGAAAGCTGGCGGGGTGCTTTTTCTTTCTTTCTTTCTTGTGTGTGTTAAATAACCGTTGCCAAACTGTGAGCTAGTTGAGCACAAATACATTCCTAAGAGCCAACCGATCCGTGAGGACGTCTCTCTCGTTTTGCCGGTGCTTTCTTAGACGTATACAGGTTTGGTAACCAATACGAAATATTGTGATTCGACGACGAGATGTCTGCATGTTTTAAACTGTAAGCTCAGCGTTGGTATTGTTTCATTTCATTGCGGTAGTGATGTACATCCATACGTAGCCGTGTAGGTGTATGTATGTAGGTATGTATGTGTGGCTGTTCAGTGCCACGTGTGCGTGTGTGCGAGATTATCATGGGGCAGCCCATCACAGGAGACGCCGCACTACTGCTCAGTTTCCGAGTCCCGTGGGTGGTACTCGGTGATGCTCGCTCTGGTCTACTGCTCAGTTTCCGAGTCACGTGGGTGGTACTCAGTGATGCTCGCTCTAATCTACTGATCAGTTTCTGAGTGGGTGGTACTCAGTGATGCTCGCTCTGGTCTGCTGATCAGTTTCTGAGTCACGTGGGTGGTATTCGGTGATGCTCGTTCTTATCTATAGCGCGCAGGAAACCACGAAGCCTCCTGCTGACAATCACTGCTCTGTCTGAGTGCCAACCCCCCTCCCCCCACCCACTTTTCCGGAGGGCGCCATCACGTCCACCCAACGATTGTGCCCATGGCACCACGGCCTTGACACCAGCTCCGCACGGGCAGTGGACGTGGAGGAGAACTAACACCGTGGTGACCACGACAGCACGTAAGGTAGGATGGGCTTCGGAAGTTCAGACCTCTTTTTCTCTCCTTTTTTTTATCCAGCGATGATCAGCGAGGCTGAAGAGTGTGACGTCATGGGGCCGTTCCATGCCGGTGTCGTATATAATACTGTCGCCGTGGAATTGTATCGCAGCGACAGCATTTCACGTGAAATACTGTTGCAGCGACAATATTTGCTGGAAAAAATTGTCGCGCGACAACTTTTCACGAAAAATGTCCTATAGAATATTGTAGCTGTCCATAAAATGCAGTATTTCCCGGGAAATACTGTCGCTGCGACACGATTTTATGAGCGACAGTATTATATACGACACCGGCTTGACTCCCCGGCGGCTTTCACTATGCATGTCGATCACGTGTAGACGAGGCCAGATGAAGTCCAACGGAAACGTCCATATTTGTGCAGTTGGGAGTGACGACACCGGGCGGTGTTACTGACGGCAGAACTGGACGAGGATGACTGGGTGTCTGTACGCGGCAGTTCCTTCCGGTCATGTCTCGTTGTTTCCGTTCATCTCCGTTGTTTCCTTTTCCTGTCCAGTTCTTCCCGGTCGTGTCTGTTCTACCTATCGCTATCCATTCTATTGCTGTTCATTCTTTCTATTCCTGTCCATTCTATTGCTGTTCATTCTTTCCATTCCTGTCCATTCTATTCATGACCAATCTATGTAACAGCCCTGGAGGGACCCTGACGTCAAAAGGCCACACGCGTACACATTGTGTATGCGTGTGTGTGTGTGTGTGTGTGTGTGTGTGTGTGTGTGTGTGTGGTGTGTGTGTGCGCGCGCGCGCGCGTGCGTGCGTTTGCGTGACACAGTGCAGTAATATGAAGCTGAAGAAGCAGCCAAGCATTTCCTGCGGTGGATAAAATTATATAGCTGGACAGTGTCATAGTATACTTCTGCACTATTTTTGTTTCCCATTTTGAATCTGGATGCATCGATCGACACCTAAAACGTAGTCTTAAAAATTCAGATTACAGAATAACATGAAAAAGAAAACTGCGACTGTTTGCGACCACAGAACGCCTTTGTTCCATTAAGAACATTGAACTTTTAACATGCTAAGGGGGGGGGGGGGGGGGGGGGGGGGGGGGAGTCCAATACCAAAAACCTTGATAATTGAATTCCGGTTTTTATTGATTTTAAGATCTTACTTTGAAAATGGAGTTTTCATGGAAAAACAAACAAAAACAACAACCCAACAACAACAAAAACCGATCAACCAAACAAAAAATCAGCATTGAATTTTTTTTTCGCTTTAGCCTCCTTTTGCATGTTGCACAAACATAGCCATTCGCACACACAGACACACGTATGTCTATCTATTAGATCTTTCTCACTCTCTCACTGTGTCAAAGTACACTGGAAAAAATGTACATACTGAAAACAGGTAAAGAATTTGTCTAATGTGAGCATTTGGGAAGTACCTACAGGCAATTAATTTGCATTACGTTGAAATAAGGCAATGGCGTTGTGACCTAGAACAAGAAGTAATCACCTACGAACTGATTTTGTCTATTTCCTTCTTTATCCTTCTGTCTGTCTATCTCTCATTAAAAGTCACAGTATTGCATCTTCTCCGTCTGTCATTCTGTCTCAGTATATAGCAATCGTTTTCGTCTGTCATTCTGTCTCAGTATATAGCAATCCTTTGTAGTTTCCAGACTTTCTCGCCTATTGCAACGTGAGCAGGGAAAGTCTGTAATCCTAGGGGATTTTAATTTTCATTACGACGTAGAGCAACAGGTGGCCAGGTTGAAAGACATGTTTACACAGTTCGATCTGGTACAGCTTGTGACTGAACCCACACACAGGTAAGGTCATATCATTGACTGGGTTGTTGACAGTCAGTCTGACCCCATTGTTCAGTCGACTAGTGTCTCCCACTACCTCACCTCTGATCACATGTCAGTTGTTTGTGAACTTAATATTAAAAAGCCTGTATTCCCCTCCACAGTAGTTCAGCGCAGGAATATTCGTGCCATTGACAGATCATCGTTTAGGTCTGATCTTGATAATACTCTGTCCGACACCTGTGACATTACAGTCAGTGATTATAACACACGTCTCAGTGCATTGCTTGATAGACATGCCCCAGAGACCCCTAAACGTGTGCCCACCAACAAGAAAGCTAAACCGTGGTTCACTCCAGTGCTGCATGAAGCCAAGCGTGCTCGTCGATGTGCAGAGCGTGCCTGGCGGAAGACTGGTCTCACAGTACACAAGCAGATTTTCACACATAAGAAGGATGAGGTAAACTGTTTACTTCTTGAAGCAAAACAAGATTTCTATTCGTCCAAAATCAATGAAAGTCAGACTTGTAAAGAACTGTTTGCGATAACCAACTCTCTGCTGGGAAAGATCAATACGTCCCCCCTCCCTAGCAACATTCCTCATACAGAACTGGCCCAATCGTTCAGTGACTTTTTCAACAGCAAAATCCAATTAATCAGACAGAACATTGACAGCATGCAGACTTCTCATGTTCCCACAACCTGTCCTGATGTTGAAACACCCCTTGCTTTCTTTTCACCAGTGTCTGAAGACACAGTGAGTAAGATCCTGAAAGACATGCCCCACAAAACTTGTGAACTGGATCCGATACCCACGTCACTTCTGTTTGAGAACTCGGATCTCTTCATTCCCCTTCTTACCCGTCTTGTCAATGAGTCTGTTCAGTCTGGTGAGTTTCCAAAGGAACACAAGCTCGCTCTTGTCAGGCCTTTACTGAAAAAGGCTGGTATGGACCCAAATCAGTTGAAAAACTACCGTCCAGTCTCAAATCTTCCCTTTGTTTCCAAACTCATAGAGAGAGTTGTTCTCTCACAGCTCCTATCCCATCTCGAGATTAACTGTCTTCAAAATCCCTTTCAGTCTGCCTATCGTGCCGGTCACAGTACCGAAACTGCTCTTCTTCGCGTTGTAAATGATCTCCTTGTCGCTGCCGATGAACAAAAGGTCTCTATCCTTGCTCTACTCGATCTATCCGCTGCTTTCGACACAATTGATCACTCCATTCTTGTGCAACGTCTGCAGCACTATTTCGGTATTACAGGAACAGCCCTTCAATGGTTCAAGTCCTACCTGTCAGATAGACACCAGTCAGTCGTTGCCAACAACGTCAGATCTCGTCTAGCCAAGCTGGAATCTGGGGTTCCACAGGGCTCCGTCCTTGGACCTGTACTCTTTGTAATGTACACGCATCCTCTTTCTCAGATCCTTGAAACTCACTCCTGTCCTCACCAGATGTTTGCCGACGACACCCAGCTGAGACGCTCGGGGAATGCCTCTGATCTCGACCAGATGAAGGGCGAATTGTCTGAATGTGTGTCCGTCGTTCGGGACTGGATGGCTGAAAACAAACTTCAGCTAAACCATGACAAAACTGAAGCCTTACTGTTCAGCTTACCAGGAGCAAAAACACCCGCTCTTTCTGTAAATTCTTCACTTCTGATCTGCAGTACTGTTATTCCCTTCTCAGTAAAGGTTAAAAACCTTGGTGTCTTTATCGACAGCGGTCTTGATATGAAGACACAGGTGAACAATGTCTGTAAAATATGCTTTCTGGAAATTAGACGTATAGGTGCTATCCGACATCTCCTTACCACTGAAGCAACCAAAACTCTCACCACTTCTCTCGTGCTTTCGCGTCTCGATTATTGTAATTCTCTACTAGCAGGCCTTCCCGACTACCTCACCAAAAAACTTCAGCACGTTCAAAACTGTGCAGCTAGACTAATCCTCAAAGCTCCCTTCAAAGAGCACCTCAACTATTATTACGCAGACTTCACTGGTTGCCGGTCAAAGCCAGGGTGACATATAAAATCGCATGCCTCTGTTTCAATGCTGTTAAATCTGGAACTCCAGCCTATCTGTCTGACCTCCTAAACTCATACTGCCCAGCTAGAACCCTTCGCTCGTCTTCTGACTCGTTGCTCCTGGTTCCTCCCAGATTCAAATGCAAAAGAAGGGTGGATCGTTCCTTCTCCTTCCTGGCTCCTAAAACTTGGAATTCTCTTCCACACGACATCAGGCACTGTGACTCTTTTCCAGTCTTTAAAACGAAACTAAAAACTCATCTTTTTACCCGGTCATACACAGATGTCATTTTATGTTAGTGCGTGTGTGCGAAGGTGAGCGTGAGTGGTTGTGCGTGTCTGCTTTCCCGTGTGTGCTGTACGTATCTGCTTCCCCGTGCCTGAGTATGCGGTTTGTGTGTGTGTGTGTGTGTGTGTGTGCGTGTGTGCGCGCGCGCGCGCGCACGTGTGTGTGTGTGTGTGTGTGTGTGTGTGTGTGTGTGTGTGTGTGTGTGTGTGTGTGTGTGTGTGCGTGCGTGTTTTCGTTAGTCCTTGTATTGTAAAGCGCTTAGAGCTAATCTAGGATTTGCGCTATAGAAATATTCATTATTATTATTATTATTATTATTGCTTCTGCACCCATTTGTGCGTCTCTCTGTCTGCCTTTCTCTCTCTCTCTGTATATCTTTCTATATCTGGTACTCGAGATTTCCCGTACTGAATGGTCAAATATAATGATGTCTGTCTCTGTCATGTCTGGTAGCCGAGGTGGATGTGGGAGTGCAACAGTCGATGTACTTGTGAGTGATAAAGTTGCCGCAAGAGGCCTCGTAATTCCTGGCGCCATCCCGGAAAAAGTTCCAACACATTTAGAACATTCCACACGCTTTTGACGAATTCGAAATCTTCTCCTCTTATTTTTGGTTGCGCTGTACATATTGCCCAATCATTGACATTTTTGCGTATACTTGAGGTGCTTTATGCGTCTTTGTGCGTGGTAAGGTAAAGGTAAATATTGGACAGTAGTGTTAACATTTGACGAAGTTAACATCAGGCAATATCTTGCCTAATCTTGACATCTTTTCAGCGTATGCAAGTGTATTTCTAACGTAATATCTAGGGCAATTTGTGACATGACGTAAATATTAATCAACTATTCACATTCCGTGTTAATAACTATTTCATATTTATATTTTCCCCAAGATCCTCCACAGAACCTTTTTTTTCTGGAACAAAATACATTATTTTCCTTATGTAGTAACAAACACTTTGAGCTAGTATTTTTTAAATTTCCTACTTAGGCCTATCTTTCGTTTTATTATCTGCTTATTCATTTCAACTATACATTCATTATTCATTTAAAAACAGACATCGTGAACACACATGGTCTGTACTCTCGGATAATGAAAATGTCACAACCAAAGGTTTTAGGGATTTGATCTACATTCGCGAATATTTCCTATTTTCTTTCCCCTTCAGCGTGATGATCCAGAGAAGTCAGTAAACCGTTCATTCAGTGGTGCTCTCCATCTCACTCTTCTTTTACTCTTTTCACAAAAAAAACACGAAGACGTCATGAGTCACGTGGTAGGGGAACATTTTTAGACCCCCCCCCCCCCCCCCCCCCCCCCCCCCCACCCCGACTGAAAACAACCCTGGGAAGTTATGGTAAGTTCAGCCTGTTTCAAAGGAATCTACAGGAAAAGAAGGCCAGTTTGGCCGTTGGTATGGACGAGACGTATACACAAAGCATGCATCCTCCGTGAGAAATTGAGAGAATAGGTGAAAAGAAAACACACACCTGGAAGACTGAAATCGGACCGAATGGCAACGGGACACGACTGATTAGAGCCAGCAGGCAACTCGGCAAGTTCTACCCTGGGTAGGCAGCCCCTTGTGCGTTCCAGAGAGCGTGGACTGTACAGCGTGTAGAGACTGGTCGCTGAACAGTGGATAGGGCTACACAAGTGCTCTCGATGATGAGGCGGAGAAGGAGGGGGTGGAGGAGGATAATCATACCAGAGTTTCGGAGACTTAATCCGCAGTCGCTTGTCACGGCACATTTCTCCCACGTCAGCAGCAGGTAGTCTTGACCTTCACCGCAGGACAGTTCCAAAACACCACATCCGCTAAGCTTCCAGACCACACTGGGCGTGATTTAAAGCTGATGGGAAATTGAACTAATGACCAAGATGAGAGAGTTTAAGAAGAGGGTCTCGTGTGTGAAAGAGGACCTGTCTTTTACGTCTGGCCTTTCACGCCTAACCGACATCTATATTGAAGTACCATGTCCCCATTGGGTGGTCGTGGGCTCTTTCGATACAAATCTCGTCCGCTGTCTTTCCAGTTTTGTGGCCCTCCACCTGTCTTTTTACTGTAACATATCGAGTTTTCTTTTTCTTCTCTTCTGGTATAACACGCAAACTTTCTTCTTTTAACTGTCACCGGCCAGCTAAGCAGCGAAACTATGCCACACGGTTCAGAGTGGACGTTAGCCTTCCATTCTGCAACGATTGCTTGGCCACATGGCTTTGTGTGTGTGTGTGTGTGTGTGTGTGTGTGTGTGTGTGTGTGTGTGTGTGTGTGTGTGTGTGTGTGTGGCACTGGTACGTTAATTAGTGATCTTCTGTTCACTTCAGTCTGGGGACAATTTCTTATTAACAGGAATGCCAGGCGCTCTCAGCACTAGTCGTATCGGCATTAAGATATCAACATGTGATGGTGATAACGTTTCATTGATGGACAGCATTTTGTTTCCTTGGAAAGGCCCAGTGTGGTCAGCTAGGTTTTTAACAACATCATAAGAAGACTGACCATGTCCCCGTGGGGATTCAGGACATCCAGTATTCCGATCTTTCCGGACATTTTGCGCTTGTTACGCCCTTCCCTCTCCCCTCTGCATTGCTTTCTTTGAGGGAGCGGGAGTGGGGTGGGGAGTTTGCTGCTGCTTCTTTTTTTTCAAACTGACGTCCACCGTTTAAGTATCCAGCCAGTCTGCATCGTTCATTTGACCATAACGCTTTTTCATGAATGTATTTTTTTCTTTTTTCGTTCTCTCGCTCTCTCTCTTAACTGGGGGCAAAAAAATCATGGGTATGCCCAATCTCCACTTCATGCCCTGAGGATTTTAACAGATTATGTCTGTACCCCCCCCCCCCCCCCCCAAAAAAAAAAAAAAAAAAAATCAAATACGTCTGTTGGTTTCTTTGGTTGTCTATTAGAAAGATATAAGGGGAGCAGGGGGATAAAACTTTACTTATTGAAACTTGGTGGAAAAATGGAACTTGACCCAGCGACGAATTCCATTTTTGCAGCGGATCCGGATCAAATAGGATCCGTTCAGCAAGATTGTTAAAAAAAAACAAAAAAAAACTATGTAATAATCGTTCACGAACCGATCAGGAATGAAGCGATATACTTTCATGCAGTCCTATTTCACAAAATACGAGAGCAAACCGTTACTTCCGCTGGAGGCCATCAAAAGGCAGCTCCAGGAACCGTTCCACCTTGACGGAGGTCTACATTCTCCCGACATTCTTTCCCCCTGTGTGTTGACAACACGAACAATGGCCTAGTGTGTCCGGCTGGGCCATGGACACCAGACTAAAACTTAACCTAAATCGATCATGAGCATCGGAGGTCGGAGTTCGTGTCCTCCACTGTTCAGAGCAAGAAGATTCCTAGTGACAGTCGATGGAAGAACTGGGCGAGCGGTGCTCTCCACATACTCTGGCTGGTCACCAGCACGAAGGAGGGTACCCGTGTATGTTGGTGAGAACTGTACCACACACGTCTCTTTTTTTCCCCCATACGCTAGCATCCAGAAAGTGCAGAGACTCCATGGTGCTTAACCGTGCGATGAGCCACGCCCTATGAAACACATGATTGTTGGGATTTACATCACAATTGACATAATACAGCAGACTCCATAATTGCCTTGTGCAGGGATATTCAACCGCAAGTGTTTTCAGACTTTTATTTTTTTTTTAAAGATCTTTACTCTTCTGATCTAAGATTTTGTGGGTAAAAAAATCCAGTTTTAATGCGTTTCAAACAAAGAAACTGGTTTAGTGGCGTGTGAGCTTGTGCACGGATTTTCAACCAGATGTGTGTGCGTGTTTTTCTGTCTCAGAGAGTGTCGCTTATTTGAGCCAAGATATTGTGGGGAAAAAATACCAACAACAGATCCAGTTCTAAGATGCTTAGGAGAAACCGGTTTATTGGGGTATGGATTCGTGTAATTAAAGTGATTTATTGGCGTATGGAATCAGTTTGGAAATATCGGTCCTGATATGCCTCCGTGCAGTCGGCTGGGCTGGAAGCATGAACCTGAATAGTCGATGTTCTGAAATCTGCCAGCGTGTCACGGACAAAAAAATGAAACAACCTAACTTGGGGGAAACAACCTAACTTGGGGAGTCGCCAGCCAATTTGTTCGGACCTAAGTCCAAACTCAAACATTCTAGGCGTCAGAAAGACGGCCCATAGGTCGGGTCCGGCCAATTAAGCTTAGTGGAGAGGTTTAAACCGAGACGGTCCGACCCACCCAGACTGACTAAGCGGCTTTGACCGACGCCTCGATGTCTGCCCAGACGGACCTCAGTACCTGGGCCAGCCTTTATCCGGCCCAATTTGTGGAACCAACGTCATTGTTAGTCGACGTCGCAGTTAAAGCAGGAAAGGGAGAGGGAGAAGGTAGTGTGTGGTGGGGGTGAAATCTAGCTAATCAATTAAATGACCAATTGACCACCACAGAGAGTAAGGCGTGTAGACGGACTGTCATGATTTGAACGTCCAATGGAATTAGAGGAGACAACTTCGGGATCAAGGGTAAAAATACTGACCAATGGTACTGGCCCTTGGACACGGGGTTAGAGCATAAAGGAATTGGGGAGTGAGAGAGAAGAAGGAGAAAAACGAACAGACAGAGAGAGAGAGGGAGAAGCTCGGGGGATGGGCCCTCTCGCCTACAGAAGGCAGGGAGATGAGAACGAACAGAGACAGAGAGATGGGGAGGTTTTAGGTGTAGTCTCTGCACGGGGGAAAAGGCAGAGAGATGAAGAGAGGAGAGAACGAGGGGAAGAACGAACAAAGAGAGAGGGGAGAGAGGTTCTGAGTGGAGCTCTGCAGGAGAGAAGGGCAGAGAGAGAGAGAGATGAGGAGAAAAGAGAACCAAGTTGAGAGATTAGCATGAGATAGTCTGCAGAGGAAGGACTGAGGAGAGATGTGGAGAGAGAGAGAGAGTTGCAAATTTATGAAGAAGAAAAGAAAGAAAAGAAAAAAGAAAAGAAAAGCAACCATGTCCATTTGATAAGAGCAGACTAGAAAGAGAGAGAGAGAGAGAGTGCAATGCGTTAATGCAGGAAGAAAGAAAGGGAGAACAATCGATGTTGATAGTCACTGTTCTACCCTAACCGGGGTTCGACCTCATACCTGGCAGCGTCACTTCGCCAAGCAGAACCACAGACCAACGCCAAAAAGTCTCACCTGACCAGGCGCCATCAGACCAACACCATGCCGGCAGTTGTGTCGTGTGGTGAAAGTGACAGTGAAAAGAAAAAGAAAAGAAAAGAAAGACAGTGATTCGTGAATAGTTAAGATCACCTGGCCAGGTAAAGTAGAAATCTGTTTATACCCGGGTTAGTTAATGATGTTTTAGATAAATGATTTTGTGAAGTTCAGGAAAGAGAGAATGTTTTATTTCATTTGATTCCATATGCATTGATGTTTCGTTCTATGAACATGTGTATAAAGTTATAGACTTACTAGTGGTTTGATGGACGAATGCATGATATATGAATGAGATTGTAAGCAAGCTGTGAGTGTGTTTGGGCTGTGCCTAGTCCTTCCTCCACGACATTACACCGGGGTTGACAATTTATTGGCGAGCCTGCCAGGATATTCTGGCCCATTTATTATAATTGTTCAACTTCTCAGAGAGGAAGCTGGGTGGGATTCAAGTATTGTAATCCTAAGACAAGGGGTTGTCTTACTGAAATGTTCCCAAGATAGTTAAATACTAGGCTTGGCTTTGCTTCCAAGATAGTTAATACTAGGCTTGGCATTTAAAGCCCCAGAGTACTCATTTCGCACAGATTGCCTATAATTCACTCTCATAGTTGGGTCAGGCGCTGGGCGTCTTATAAAAAACTAACTACGTTGTCCCAAGCTAATATTATCATTCATAGGATTGTGCTATTACGTCACTCGTGTCGGTAACACCATTTGGCTGTCGTTGTTATAAAATCTTGTTCAAAAAAAAAAAAAAAAAAAGATATAATGGCGGAAGAAAAGAACACCCCTATGAACAACTTGTGAGCGTCGCTCGTGATCTAGGTTACTCGGGAGATGAGTTGCGTGCGTTCGTTGAAAACCAGCAAAAGATGGAAAGGATGAACGCGCGGAAAGACGCCGTGTTGCCGTAGAGATAGCATTAGCAGAGCAGGAAAGGACTAAAGCTAGCGCAAACGCGGGAAACAGAGAGAATAAGGCAAGCGCAGGAAACAGAAAGATTAAGGATTCAGGCTAATGATAATCAGGCTAGGGAAACGCAGGAAACAGAAAGACTAAAGGAAGCGCGGGAAACGGAAAGATTAAAGGTTCAGTTAGAATTAGAGAAAGTGAGAATACAGAGGGAGACCACCGAGGATGGGAGTTCAGTTTCCAGTGACTCCTGTGCACAGCTATGCCCCCCGACCCAAGTTGCCAAAATTCTCGGAAGGGACCGATTCGATTGACGCATACATCAGTCGTTTCGAAACGTTTGCGCCCCAGTCAGGGTTGGCCTCCAGAAAGTGGGCAGTCATTTTGTCGGCGTTACTGACGGGTAAGGCATTGCAGATTTTCACTGCGTTACCATCAGAACAACAGTCTGATTTTGGTGCTGTGAAGGAGTCTTTAATGAAGGGATTTGACCTCACAGAGGAAGGATTCAGAAGAAATTTCGTTCAGCTAGATTGCAAGCAGGGAAAACGTACACTCAGTTTGGTGCACGTCTAGATCACTATTTTGAAAATGGTTAAGAGTTGAGGGGTAACGAAGAAGGAGTTCGCTGAATTGAAAGAGCTAGTTATGAAAGAACAGATTTTGTCAGGTTGCGGCCCTGAGTTAAACCATACATTTGAAAGAGAGACAGCCAGAGACAGCAGGGGAGTTGTTGAAGTTCGCAGAGGTGTATAGAGAGGCACGTTTGGGCACTAAGGTGCAGGAGAAACAGTGCTAGGCACAGGTGAGAAGAGTGCAAGGAGACTAGGGGAGTTTTCTGCAAAGTCTGCAAACCCATGGTGGGGCAGAAGGAAGGGCAAAGGGAAATTAGGTGTTTCATTTGTCACAAGAAGGGACATGTGGCGAGGGATTGTCGCATGAGGTTCCAGAAGGCAGCAGCCTTGCAAGAGTGGATAAGGGTCGTCAAGGGAAACGACCTGCAGTGGAACCAAAGGGGATTCAGTCTGAAGAGGGTGGATGCAGCCTATGGCTAGCACTGGACAGCAGTCATGTCAGGGATAGAGGGCACTAGGCTGAGTGGTTCGTTACCATGGAAGAAGGGTGGATTGGCCAGCAAGGGTGAAAGTGTTACGAGACACTGGTTGTTCATGCGGGTAGTACGAACAACGCTGGTCGATAAAGGGGATTTGACAGGGCAAATCCAGACCTGTACTCTAATCGATGGCACTGTGAGGAGTTTCCAGTTGCTAAGATAGAAGTACGTACCCCTTACTTCTCAGGCGAGTTGTCTGCGTTGGTGATGGAGAAACCCCTTCATGATTTGATCATCGGAAATATTCCAGGTGCAAGGGATCCAGGGATCCTGAGTTGTTGACTGCCACAGGGCAGCAGTTCAGACACGGAGCAAGAAGGGGGAAAAGGTTGTTAAACCGTTAGTTGTTCCAGGAAGGAAGTCAGGCATAGATGTGTCCGCCTGATGAGTTTAGGGCAGCGCAGGAACAAGACCCTTCGCTCGTAAAGTCTTGGGAGTTGGCAAGAGGTGGAGAAAAACAGGAGGTTAGAGGAGGTGAGACAGAATTCTTGTGAAAGGAGGGCTGTTGTACCGAGTGTTCACCAAGGGAAGACAGGTAAGGTGACCACTCAGTTAGAGGTACCAGCGTGTTATCGTGACACTGTCATGTCAGTGGGTCACGAGTCGCTCATGGCGAGTCATCTCGGCACCAGCAAAAACAGCTGACCGAATCTTTGATGACTTTCATTGGCCAGGAGCAATGGCAAAACATCAAGCGTTTCTGCATGTCCCTGTGACGTGTGTCAACGGTCACCACAAGAGGGGTGAAGAAAGGAAGGCGCCTCTTAAACATCCCCCTTTAATTGACACACCATTCAGGAGAGTGGCTATTAATCTGATTGCCCAATCTCGCCCTGTTCCAAAGGTGGGCACAGGTATGAGACACGTAAGGTTGCAAGGGAAAGTTTGCAGGAGGCTAGGGTCGGTCAGAAGAAGCAATATGACAGGAAGGTGAGGAAGCAATCCCTCAAGGTGGGAGATCAAGTCCTGGTACTGCTTCCCACGGGTCACAACAAGCAGCTGATGCATTGGAAAGACCATTCAAACCCTCACTGAAAAGGTCGGTCGGGATTGCCGAATTGATGTGAATGGGAAACTAAAACTTTTCCATGCGAATTTTCTCCGCAAATATATTCAGCGTGAGACTCAGCACATAGGCGCAGCAGCAATCATTGATGAGGTGGAAGAGACCCAGCAGAAGAAGGGAGATTGTGTTGCCTAAGTTTCCAGAAGAGTCATACAGGGATGTGTCACTGTATGAAGGGCTAGACAGTAGGAGTTCCTAGTTTTGTTGTCGGAGGCGACACAAAGCAGCCGGAAAGAGGAAAGGTGGAGAAGATGATGAATTCAGAGAGACCAAAGACCAAAACAGAAGTCAGGAGTCTGCTAGGTTTTTTTTGGGTTCTATAGGGAGTTTGTCCCAAACTTTGCTGCAATCACGAGTCCTCTCAGATTTGGTCAAGGCAGGAAACCGGCAGTGGTCGAGTGGTCAGACGCTGCAGAGCAAGCACTGCAGAGGTGTTGGAAAGACTAAGTTCCCGTCCCATCTTGAAGCTACCAGATATGTCCAAACCATTTTTGTTGCGGACAGATGCATCAGGGTGGGATAGGTGCAGTATTGTTGCAGGAGCATGAAGAGGTCGAGTTTCCTGTGAGATATGCTAGCAGGAAGTTGACAAAGTGTGAAGAAGGGTACGCAACGGTGGAGAAGGAGTGTTTAGCTGTCGTGTGGCCGTGCAGAAGTTCCACAAATACTTGTATGGGAAAGAGTTCGTGATAGAGACAGATCACCAACCACTCAAATTCCTGCAGGAGGCACAGCTGAAAAACAGCAGGGTTCTGCGTTGGGCAATGGCATTGCAGCCCTACAGGTACCGAGTGCAGTACATTCCCGTCGACAGAATGTCGGAGCTGACTATTTAAGTCGTGTTTGTCTAGCAAGCTGCAACTCAGAGGAAGTCAGTCATATCCAGGGTGCTTTGTTGATAATATGTGTTGATTCCAGTTATGTTGATTGGATATGGGTTCATTCCCAGTTGGCTAGTGTTCATAATTTTCTTTGTGAGACTTGTTCATGTGGATGTATTACGCTTGGAGCATACAGTCGCTTGTGTAGTGATGCATTATTTGCAATAAGTGAGGATGGAGATTCCTCAGTGAAGTGTCATGGATCGCGATCATATTATATTGTGCTTTTCATAAGAATTGTGAAAAGGAGAGATGGCAAATCCGCAGGTAGGGAATTGCATAAGGCGCACAGAGGTCGTTATAGAATGAGTTGAAATAACGCAAGAGCGCACGTCAATGAAAAACTCATTGGAGTGGTATTCACTAATTGTATATTTTTTTAAAATTATAAACCGTTGGTTGTAAAGTATTTTCCAAACTTTGCGCGTGTAGCTGTGTGTCAGCAAATTCGGTTGTTGTCCTTTTTTTACCGTTGTTTTGAGACAATGCGGAGCATGGTCTTTTGCAAGGGGAAATTGTCACGGACAAAAAAATGAAACAACCTAACTTGGGGAAACAACCTAACTTGGGGAGTCGCCAGCCAATTTGTTCGGACCTAAGTCCAAACTCAAACATTCTAGGCGTCAGAAAGACGGGCCCATAGGTCGGGTCCGGCCAATTAAGCTTAGTGGAGAGGTTTCACCGAGACGGTCCGACCCACCCAGACTGACTAAGCGCTTTGACCGACGCCTCGATGTCTGCCCAGACGGACCTCAGTACCTGGGCCAGCCTTATCCGGCCAATTTGTGGAACCAACGTCATTGTTAGTCGGACGTCGCAGGTTAAAGCAGGAAAGGGAGAGGGAGAAGGTAGTGTGTGGGGGGGGTGAAATCTAGCTAATCAATTAAATGACCAATTGACCACCACAGAGAGTAAGGCGTGTAGACGGACTGTCATGATTTGAACGTCCAATGGAATTAGAGGGAGACAACTTCGGGATCAAGGGTAAAAATACTGACCAATGGTACTGGCCCTTGGACACGGGGTTAGAGCATAAAGGAATGTGTGAGTGAGAGAGAAGAAGGAGAAAAACGAACAGACAGAGAGAGAGAGGGAGAAGCTCGGGGGAGTAGGCTCTCGCCTACAGGGAAAGGGAGGGGGATGAGAACGAACAGAGACAGAGAGATGAGGAGGTTTTAGGTGTAGTCTCTGCACGAGGGAAAAGGCAGAGAGATGAAGAGAGGAGAGAACGAGGGAAGAACGAACAAAGAGAGAGGGGGAGAGAGGTTTCTGAGTGGAGCCTGCAGGAGAGAAGGGGAGAGAGAGAGAGAGATGAGGAGAGAAGAGAACCAAGTTGAGAGATTAGCATGAGATAGTCTGCAGAGGAAGGAAATGAGGAGAGATGTGGAGAGAGAGAGAGAGTTGCTAATTTATGAAGAAGAAAAGAAAGAAAAGAAAAAGAAAAAAAAAAGCAACCATGTCCATTTGATAAAGAGCAGACTAGAAGAGAGAGAGAGAGAGAGAGTGCAATGCGTTAATGCAGGAAGAAAGAAAGGAGAACAGATCGATGTTGATAGTCACTGTTCTACCCAAAACCGGGGTTCGACCTCATACCTGGCAGCGTCACTTCGCAAGCAAACCACAGACCAACGCCAACATCTCACCTGACCAGGCGCCATCAGAACCAACACCATGCCGGCAGTTGTGTCGTGTGGTGAAAGTGACAGTGAAAAGAAAAAGAAAAGAAAAGAAAGACAGTGATTCGTGAATAGTTAAATCACCTGGCCAGGGAAAGTAGAAATCTGTTTAATACCCCGGGGTTTGTTAATGATGTTTTAGATAAATGATTTGTGAAGTTCAGGAAAGAGAGAATGTTTTATTTCATTTGATTCCATATGCATTGATGTTTCGTTCTATGAACATGTGTATAAAGTTATAGACTTTACTAGTGGTTTTTATGTGACGAATGCATGATATATGAATGAGATTGTAAGCAAGCTGTGAGTGTGTTTGGGCTGTGCGCTAGTCCTTCCTCCACTGACATTACACCGAGGTTGACACAGCGAAGTAAACAGTTTGTGTTAGTGCCCGCGTCCAGCAAAGCGACCCTGCCGTCTTCATCAGTTCATGCGACAGATGAGGCTGGTAGGCAGGCCCAGAGCAGTGCTACCCCTGCCAGTCAGCTGAACAGTTCAGTACGTGTGTGTGTGTGTGTGTGTGTGTGTGTGTGTGTGTGTGTTGTGTGCGTGCTGCGTGCGTGCGTGCGTGCGAGAGAGAGAGAGAGAGAGAGAGAGAGAGAGAGAAGAGAGAGACTCAAATGTTTTATGAGAGAGAGAGAGGGGGGGGGGGGGATGTTGAAGGGGATGAAACATTGGCCCCTTTAAATCAGTCTTATATTTTCCTAGATCTCCCGGTGTGCCCCTTTCCCAATCTAAAAAG
>CM031609.1:15598275-15616631 GCA_018398815.1 Conus ventricosus | reverse complement strand
CAAGGCTGGGGCCAGCCGGAAAGAAACCGCCTCACTTGTATGGTGACCGTTGCGTCAAACATCTGTGTGGTGTGTGTGTGTGTGTGTGTGTGTGTGTGTGTGTGTGTGTGTGTGTGTGTGGGATGGTCGTTGTTTTAAGGACCTTTCATTATTTTCTCTTTCATTTGTATTCAAATTTTTTAAAATAGCGTTTTTTATTTTTTTTAGTTTTGTTGTTTGATATGGACTTTTTGTTCTATGGGAGTGTATGGGGTTAAATGGAGTGGCCATGGTCTGCTATAAATTTTGCGGTTGAAAGCACAACCCCTCGGATCTAAGGGATGAACTATCAACTGGAAATTTTGTTTGTGCCGAAAGACCTTCAGAAAAATTGTTGTCCAGCAAGAAAGAGGGTGGGTACAAAATGTTGCTGACAAATTGAAAGTTTTTGAATGGTGAGAGCCTTTTTTTAAAGGGTTTTTGGCTTTTGTGAACAAGACATAACTTGAGACTACTTTTTGTAAACCCCGCCTGTGGCACAAAAGCTGTAGAAAGGGAAATTTTAACCTGTGTGTGGGGAAAGCGGAAAAAAATGAAAATTTAACCCGCAAGTCCGAAAAAAAAGACGCTGAAGTTTTTCAAGAACCAAGACTATGTTTTTCTGTAAAATATCTCTCATAAGTCAAAACCAAAGTTCCCAAATGTTCACTCTTGAAAATGGGGCTGCAAAAATTGAAACAAGCGATTTTGAAGACCCCGAACTTTTACGGAAAAATTGCCCGGGAATGGTGGTGTGAAGCCCAAAAATCACAAAAACTGTTTGGGCATTCTCGGCGTAAACCCGCATTGGATTCGTGAAATTTAATAGGTCTCAGTCCAATCCACCGTTGCACTGGGGAGCTAGTGGCCCAATAGAGAATTTTCGCGGGGGGAAAATGATGTCCTTTTTTAGCATGCCCTTCCCGTGCAAGCTATTTCAGTTCGAGTGTGCAGAAATGGGTTTTGGGGGTGGAAACGTTCCAGCACAGCTTTTAACAAAATTTCTTGAATCTTCCGGGGCTTTCGTCTGTCAGGCGCTTTCTTTGAAAGTTATGTACTCTATCTTTGAAAACAATTAAATTTTTATAAGATGTGTAATACTCTACTTTGAAAAATTTAGTAGGATTTCAGAAAATAGTAGTAACAGTAACGTTTCAGAAGATAGTAGCTTCGCGTTGCGACTATCTAGTGAAATGATCCCTGTGTGAAATTATGTCCTCTTTCTTAGTATTATTACTATCCAGGGTCACTGATCGATGGTCATTTGGCCTATTAGTGTAGAACGAGTTTATGTGAACAATTTATGACGTTGCTGACCAATGGTCAGTGTCCTTGACCAGTGGTAATTTTTGCCTAATTTCACTTTTTGACTGCCAGTTAGTGAAGAACGAGTTCATGTGAACAATTTATGACGTTGCTGACCAGTGGTCAGTGTCCTTGACCAATGGTCATTTTGGCCTTATTTCACAGTTTGGCTGCTAATTAGTGTAGATCGACTTCATGTGAACATAATTGGACGTTGCTGACCAGTGGTCAGTGTCATTGACCAGTGGTCATTACCCAATGTCACTGTTTGACTGTTATTTAGTGTACGAGTTCATGTTAACAATTTACGATGTGGTTGACCAGTGGTCAGTGTCATTGACAAGTGGTCATTTTGGCCCAATTTGACTGACTCAATGGTCATTTTGGCCTTATTTCACAGTTTGGCTGCTAATTAGTGTAGAACGACTACATGTGAACATAATTGGACGTTGCTGACCAGTGGTCAGTGTCATTGACCAGTGGTCATTACCAATGTCACTGTTTGACTGTTATTTAGTGTACGAGTTCATGTTAACAATTTACGATGTGGTTGACCAGTGGTCATTTTGGCCCAATTTGACTGACTGCTAATTAGTAATACGAGTGATTCGAGAGCGAGACTTCGAAGTCGACAGCCGCTTTTTCTTCGTGTGCTACCGTTCCGCTTTTTTTCTGCGCTGCTTCTATAGGATGTGTTTCTGTGGGATAGTTTTAGGTGATAAAGGTTTGTTGAATTTCTGTGTGTCTTGGCTGGACGGATTTTCGCTATATTTGTGGCATTTTTATTTATTTTCTTTTCAACATTGAATCTTGTATTTTCAAAATGGCGGACTCTCACGTTTGAACCCGTGTTCTTGTTGAAGGAGAGACTTACCACTCTCTTTTGAAAATGAACACGAGCGATCTTTTCAAGCGCTCGACATTTGTGGTAGAGAAAGTATGGTGGGTGCTCAAGAAATTTGGGGACTGTGGAGACTTTACCCATCGACGAGGGCTGCACGCAGCAAGTTGCTAATTGAGGGTTTGTCACTTGGTGCTGTTGTGCTTCGTTTGCACTCAGAGGACAGGACGACACTGAACATTCCGCTACAAAGGTGTGGATTTCTAATATCCCTCTCTCTTGCGACGGGGCAGACATCGAGTCAGCTCTTGTCAGGCTGGGAGCTGTCTACGCTCTCCCTTGATTCTGGAGAAATAAGGAATAGAGACGGAAAATTGACGCGATTCTACACTGGAAGGCGATTTATTTTCATAGATATCCCAGACAAACTACTTGATAGATCTGTGAAGGTTGCAGGATTTATGGCTACCCTGTATCACAAGGAACAGCCCAAAAGAGATACTAGGGTAACAAAGTGTAATCGTTGCCTGAAACTGGGTCACTGGGCCACAGAGTGTCAGGAAACTGTGGTTACCTGCAGAGCCTGTCGCCTACCCGGTCATCGGCAAGGGGATCCGTCTGTGAGATTCAGAAAGCAAGTGAGGAACCGACAGTGATGTCCGTTTGGGACCCTCTGCCGCCGGTTACAAGGTTTGGACACACATCTGACACTGACTCACCCCTTTCTGACAATGACACTGACTGTGATGCGAACTGACAACAAGAAAGAGACAGGCCAGAAAAAGAGTGAGAAAGAAGGAAAGACTGATGTGGTGGAGGACTGTCAGTCAGACTTCAATTTGGCGTCATGGGGAACAGAGAAAAAAGAAGAGGAGTGGTGAGACCATCCAAGAGGGAAAAGATGTGGATAAGGGAAAAGATCCGGTTTTGACACGTCAGTTTACACTGGATTTTGCAACACGTTCTCGATCGCAAACTCCGAAACGACCGCGTTCAACAGAGAGGGATTCCCCCAGTCAATCTGACAAACGTGAAAAAAACTGCCAAGCTTTCCCCTGCTCGTTCAGTCACAGACAGACAGTGACAAGGGATGGGCATGGCTGATGGATGTTTGAACGGTTTTCGGCGCATCTCGTGGACTTTCCTTTGATTACCTCCCTAAAATGGCTTTATCTTCTCTTAATGTTTTTTGTTTCAATGTGAGAGGGATAAGGTCTAATAACAAAAGAATATGTGTTTATAAGTTTTTGAAAAATAGTGGGTATGACGTGATCTGTGATGCGAGCTTATAATTGATATTGTTCTTGTAAATAAGAACTGTGGCATTTGTGGTCAAACAGACACTGGCAGTAATGTTAAAAATACAAGAATCGCTTTGGAATTCTGGGTGAATGCAGTCTTTATCGTAAGAAGAACAACTTGAATATTTCTATATTTAAAACCGATTTGTAACCATTAAAACTTACACTGGATATAAAACTGGATAAAAAAAATAATGTATATAAACTCCCAGCTGTGAAAAGGTTGTTTAGTCACAGTCAAATAGCTGCATTATGCAGAAAGCCGCTTCAAATGCGCTGAAACTTGATTTTACAAAAAGACGTCAAAATCAGTACATCAAGAATGAAACACAGGCCATCAGGGGATTGAAGAAAAAAAAAAAAAAAAAAAAAAACAGCCCTCTAGCACAGCCGTTCGCACGCGTGATGGCCACGACCGGTGATACATTTTTTTTGCACCCTCATAGGAATATTTGCAACCACATCAGTCTTATATGTATTTTTCCCTGATTTTCAAGTAATGTACATAGACATTTCTGTTCTCAATTTTATTTAATATTCACATGTCTCAACCGTTCTTTTAAACGGAAGAAATTAACAGAACACCAGTGAAACGTGTTGCTTTTCACGTGGGTAACTCCGCTGACTATACACCGCTGGCAGCAATGACAGATCTGGCGCAGGCGCGAGTCTGCTCCCGACCTTCAGCTGCGGGATCCTTTGGGCTGGTGCTATGGTGTTCTAACTGTCTCAAAAAAATCAGTTATTGAAAACTTTCATCGATCGCTGCTCCTAACACAGGGGGCTGTGATCGTGTTTCCCTCTCCAGACAAAATCAGCATGGTTCATAGTATCATTGACGATGATTGTGCAAGAGGAAATATTTCTACTAAAAAACGCAAGATCATAAATCTTAACTCCTCCCCTTTATACTAAGAAAGAGGACATAATTTCACACAGGGATCATTTCACTAGATAGTCGCAACGCGAAGCTACTAACTTCTGAAACGTTACTAGTACTACTATCTTCTGAAATCACTACTATAATTTTCATAAGTTAGTAGTATTACTACTATCTTATGAAAATTATAGTAGTGTTTTCAGAAGATAGTAGTACTAGTAACGTTTCAGAAGATAGTCGCCTGACATACGTCAGCTGTTCAAGGCTGAGAAACTGTACTGATGTTTGACAAGGATATTGGTGAGGCAGTCAAAATGGCATGTAATGAAAGTTCTGATGCAGTGCATCTAAGTAAAGCAGCTCAACAGATTCGTAGAGATATTCTTCAGCGTCGGAAAGGTTTTGATGGCAAGTTCACTGAAAAATGTCAAGAGGATTCGATCCCGTCTTCTTTGAAAACTTTGATAAAATTTATTTTGTGTGGACCAACACTTACAGTTGATGAAAGTGATACTTCAAATGCAACAGAACAAGCTGTTCTATCTGTCTCACAGTTGATTGCCTTTAATTGCAAGCAGTCACGCAGACTTTCTACCTTTCAGAGGCACAACCAAAAAAGTGAAACATCCTGCCTCTCTACTTGAGTTTAAAAGTTCATGCAGAGACAAGAAAACGAGGGCTAGTTGATACACTCTTTGCTCTTGGTTTGGGAATTTCATATGACAGAGTTGAGTTCTATCAATTTCTTCAGAGATTGCTGACCAGGTCTGCAGCAGTTTTGAGCGAGCAGGGGTCGTCGTCTCCCAGATGCGAAAAGGTGTTTTTACTACTGCTGCATTTGATAACATCGACCACAACCCCAGCCCTGTACTCACGAGGAAGCAGATACACGTCTGATGCTTCACTTGGATGACTGTGCCAAGGAAGGCCTGCATCGAGTCATGATTAGGACCACAGATACAGATGTCGTCGCACTTGCTGTCTCCTGTGTCCAATCCACCGCAGTTGAGGAGCTGTGGATTGCTCTTGGTGTTGGAAAACACTTTAAATACCTAGCCGCCCACACCATTGCTGCTGAACTTGGTCCACAGTGCTCCAAAGCTTTGCCAGCCTTCCATGCATTCACAGGATGTGACTGTGTGTCATTTTTCTCAGGAAGGGGAAAAACGAAGGCTTGGAATACATGGGCTGCATACCCGCAGGTTACAAAAGCATTTCTGCTCATGATGGATCAACCAGATGTGTATTTTTCTGACTCAAAGATGATGGATGTTCTGCAACGATTTGTTGTGCTGTTATATGACAGAACCAGTGATGCGCACAGTGTCAACGAAGCCAGGAAACGGATGTTCACAAAAGGAAAACGGCAGCTGGAGATCTTTCCACCCACACTTGGGGCACTTCAACAGCATACTCTGCGAGCAGTCTACCAAGGTGGTCACATCTGGGGACAGTGTCTGACGAAAGCTCCTGATCTTCCTTGCCCTGGACAATGGGGATGGCAAAAAGAACAGAACAGTGAATGGAGACCTGTCTGGACTACACATGCCCCAAGTAGAGCAAGCCTGCCAGGAACTGATCTCTTGTAACTGTAAGCTGGCTTGTCGAGGACGATGTAAATGCTTCAAAGCCAGTTTGCAGTGCACCGCCTTGTGTGCATGTGGTGGTGGTGTTGAGTGCAGTAGAGACTAGAGGATATCATTGGTGTTTCTGCATTGTACCTGTAAGGTAGGTGTGTGCATGTGTGTGTCTGTGTGCGTGTGTGTGTGTGCGTGTGGTGTGTGTGTGTGTGTGCGTGTGTGTGTGTGTGTGTGTGTAACTCCCTCTCCCCTCTTCCTTAGTTGTGCTAATCCTCGTTCACATTTTCATAATTAAATGTTATTTCTAACTGTATGATAAAGGTATTGTTATCACAAAGTACATTCATGAGCCCTGATATGGCCTAAGTGGTCGGCGAGGCTATAGGCAACATGGATGAATGAAGTACTTGAATATACCTAAATTTGTGATGGATTTGATTTTTTTGTGATATGATCATTTTTAAACTAAGTGAAGCCCTTTCATAACTTACTATAACAGTGTGTTGAAACACAAACATAAAAAGTGAGAAATGTGTTCCGTGTGTCGCGGTCTCTAAAATTGGACCTTCCATCTTTAATCATCAATTAAACTGAGAAACAGATGGCCAAAAAATTGTTTCCCATGCTAATATTGTAGAGGAGTATCTAAAGTGTGTGTGTGCCAAAAGGCATGCTTTCACTTCCATTTGCAGGGTTTGCCCAATATCCCTACCTTAGCCGCTGCACTATGTTGGGCAGGTCTGCTTCCTCTTCATACAGACAAAAATTGAAAATTGTGCGTGTAACGGGTGACAGTAATACAACAGAATACATATAGTCGGCTTGTTTAAAAAGACCAAAAAAAAATTTCTCAACTCAAAGCTGTTGGAATCGTAAGACAGAAGATCAGGTGAAGCATTGTTGTACTGTTTGTTTGCGACATCCCCTCAGGACAATCGTAATAGCCAAAATACCCCCCAGCCAAAATACCCCCCAAATCGTAGAAGGAACAATCTGTGCATTATTATATGAGCAGTATTAGATTCTAAACGGCGTTCCCTGCACAGGTAACCGAAATATTTCAATATTTGTTCAACTCTCGGGTAACTTTATGAAAATCATCTTTTGGCACCCAGTTACACGCTCGCTGTGTGCGTGCACGTGTTATATTGTGTTTTGTGGTTCCTGTCACTTGTGCATACGCCTTTTGATACCCGAACTTGCAGCTAGCGTAACACGAGAAACTGGCAAAAGTCAACGAAAGCACACAAAAACCTGAAGACGTTCACAGAAATCCATCTTAGCTGGATGAGGCCCACAGTGTGTATGTGTGTGTGGTATGCTGAGAACATGTATAAAAGAGGAACAAAAAGCAGAGGATACTGGAGGGGGAGCGGTGGAGTGTTTTTGTGTGAGTGAGAGGGGCAGGCGGTGGTTGAAAAGGAAAGAATGGGTGGAGACAGACCGAAGAAAGACGGCGTGAGGGGGATGGCTGGAGGGGGCGGGGAATAACGATATACACACATGGATGGACCCTTTTTCCAATAAATCACAATACTTCAATCTTCAATCGTGAAAAAAAAAGTCCAATGTATTCCCTTTCGCAGTCTCCTCTGGACTCCCGAGTAGCAAGCGGTCAATCTCAAGGCATCATCATCATCATCTGACTTTACAATTGCACACATAGGGGAAAAATACACGAAAATGTCTTCCATCTTTGCAAGCAAATCCTCCATTATATATATATATATATGCGTTCTCAATACATTCTCTCAAATGCACAAAAGTACACACACACGCACGTGCCCATACACGCACACTAATACGTTTGCAAGCGTGTCTTTCAGAAACACATCCCCACCCCACCACCCCAAAGTTACACGTAGCCATTTTTTCTTTGGAAAAAAAAAAAGGGGGGGGGGGGGGGGCGGTGGGGACTGGATAGGGTGGGGTGGGGAAGGTGCCTCTGAATAGGATGAAGACTGGGGTGTCAAGGTGCATCACAAAACGAGAGTTGAGTTGTTTTCTGTTACGTTCTGCCGCATGATTCGGAAGGCTGTACCGTAACACGCCTGGATGCTCCCTCTCTCGAATGCATCCTTTATTTCATCGCTTTCCCCTTTCCCCGCGATCTCTTGCACACACATGCAAGGCGCACACACGCACATCCCTTGGAAAATGCTCCCCAAGTACGCGCACACCGCTCGCAAACGCACAACATGCAAACACTTTCTACACACTATGTACAAAAGTAAACTCTTCAGACACACGCACGCACGCACACACTGAGGCAAGCGACCACATTCCACCCTGGTCAGCACTCATACAGGGAGAACACAGGCATAGCTTGGTGACCGTCCGCTCTGTTTGCACTCCTTCACCTCTCAGAGGGCTGGGGCCGGGGGGGGGGGGGGGGGGGGGGATGTCCGCTCCGTTTGCACTCCTTCACCTCTCAGAGGGCTGGGGCCAGGGGGGGGGGGGGGGGGGGGGGGGGCGATGTCCGCTCTGTTTGCACTCCTTCACCTCTCAGAGGGCTGGGGCCAGGGGGGGGGGGGGGGATGTCCGCTCTGTTTGCACTCCTTCACCTCTCAGAGGGCTGGGGCCAGGGGGGGGGGGGGGGGGAATGTCCGCTCTGTTTGCACTCCTTCACCTCTCAGAGGGCTGGGGCCAGGGGGAGGGGGGGGGGGGGGGGGGGGGGAAATGTCCGCTCTGTTTGCACTCTTCACCTCTCAGAGGGCTGGGGCCAGGGGGGGGGGAATGTCCGCTCTGTTTGCACTCCTTCACTCTCAGAGGGCTGGGGCCAGGGGGGGGGGGGGGGCGGGGAATGTCCGCTCTGTTTGCACTCCTTCACCTCTCAGAGGGCTGGGGCCAGGGGGGGGGGGGGGGGGGGGGAATGTCCGCTCTGTTTGCACTTCTTCACCTCTCAGAGGGCTGGGGCCGGGGGGGGGGGGGGGGGGGGGGGGGGGGGGAATGTCCGCTCTGTTTGCACTCCTTCACCTCTCAGAGGGCTGGGGAGGGGGGGGGGGGGGGGGGGCGCGAGGGGGGGGGGGGGGGGGGGGGGGGAGGGGGGTGTCCGCTCTGTTTGCACTCCTTCACCTCTCAGAGGGCTGGGGCCGGGGTGGGGGGGGGGGGGGGGGGGGAGAATGTCCGCTCTGTTTGCACTCCTTCACCTCTCAGAGGCTGGGGCCAGGGGCGGGGGGGGGGGGGGGGGGGGAATGTCCGCTCGTTTGCACTCCTTCACCTCAGGGCTGGGGCCGGGGGGGGGGGGGGGGGGGGGGAATGTCCGCTCTGTTTGCACTCCTTCACCTCTCAGGGCTGGGGCCGGAGGGGGGGGGGGGGGGGGGGGGGGGGGGGGGAATGTCCGCTCTGTTTGCACTCCTTCACCTCTCAGAGGGCTGGGGCGGGGGGCAGGGGGGGGGGGGGGGGGGATGTCCGCTCTGTTTGCACTCCTTCACCTCTCAGAGGGCTGGGGCAGCAGGGGGGGGGGGGGGGGGGGGGAATGTCCGCTCTGTTTGCACTCCTTCACCTCTCAGAGGGCTGGGGCCAGGGGGGGGGGGGGGGGGGGGGGGGGGGATAGTCCGCTCTGTTTGCACTCCTTCACCTCTCAGAGGGCTGGGGCCAGGGGGGGGGGGGGGGGGGGATGTCGTGTTGCATGTATTCCTTCACCTCTCGAAGGGCTGGGGCCAGGGGGGTATGTTCGGTGCATGTATTCCTTCACTCTCGAAGGGCTGGGGCCAGGGGGTGTATGTTCGGTGCATGTATTCCTTCACCTCTCGAAGGGCTGGGGCCAGGGGGGTATGTTCGGTGCATGTATTCCTTCACCTCTCGAAGGGCTGGGGCCAGGGGGGTATGTTCGGTGCATGTATTCCTTCACCTCTCGAAGGGCTGGGGCCAGGGGGGTATGTTCGGTGCATGTATTCCTTCACCTCTCGAAGGGCTGGGGCCAGGGGGGTATGTTCGGTGCATGTATTCCTTCACCACTCAAAGGGCAGGGGCAGGGGGGTATGTTCGGTGCATGTACTCCTTCACCTCTCAAAGGCGGCCGGGCGTGGGGGGGGGGGGGGGGGGAGGGTCGCTCTGTTTGGTGTATGTACTCCTTCACCTCTCAAAGGGCCGGGCCGTGGGGGGGGGGGGGGGGGGGGTCCGCTCTGTTTGGTGTATGTACTCCTTCACCTCTCAAAGGGCCGGGCCGTGGGGGGGGGGGGGGGGGTCCGCTCCGTTTGGTGCATGTACTCCTTCACCTCTCAAAGGGCCGGGCCGTGGGGGGGGGGGGGGGGGGGGGGAGGGTCTGCTCGTTTGGTGCATGTATCTGTAGCTCTCAAGGGCGTGGGGGGGGGGGGGGGGGAGGGAATGTCCGCTCTGATGCATGATGTACTCCTTTAGCCCCCGAAGGGCTGGGGCCAGGGGATGTCCGCTGTGTTTGCATGTACCCCTGTAGCTCTGAAAGCGCAGGGGCTTGGGACGACGGGGCAACTACATTTCGGGGATCTGGGAGGAACCAGACGGAAGTCTTTCCGGCACTGGAAACATGGTGGGAGGGAAGGGGAGGGGGAGAACCAACGGCAACAAACCGACCCACCGAACGAAAAGAATTAGTTACATCTCCTGCAGCAGCAACTTTGGGCTAAGCACCCACACACACGTTCGTATACTCGAACTCCACACACACACGCTTTCCCTACCGCTCTCGCCTTCCAACAGCTTTGGATCCTCTCTCTCTCTCTTATGCACTGCAAAAACACGCCCGAAACAGGCATCCAAGCGAATACACAGCACACAAAAAATAAAAGCAGCAGCATTTTCTCTCTCTCTCCCTCCTTGCCATTAAATCACTTTTCAATGTGCAATAAAACTTTTTTCTTCCCGTGTCCTCCGTTTCACGGTCTCTTCCTTGCCCTGGACAAAAGAAAATCACGTTTATATTTTTTTCCTCCTCCTGAAGTTTCCACATGATTCCACCGACAGGATTTTGTTTTGTTTTCAAGTCGTCCTTCCGTCCCCCTTTTTGTCAAGCACGAGGTGGAGGTGTAGGGAAGATAGGGGGGGGGGGGGGGGGGGGGAGTAGGGAGTAGGGAGGACAGGAAGGAGATAAGAATGGGAAGGAGAAAAAAAAAAAAAGCAAAGCACACCTCGTGTTTTCTTCCACTCTTCTGAAACCTTATAACAAGAGGCATGAAAATGTGAAGAAAACAAACACGTCATCACAATGCTGGAACACGGGCATCATACTCACAAGGATCTCCGCTGTTGTTGTTGTTCTTGTTGTAAACTGACGTACTCGTCCAACTCGTCGTGGTGGAGGAGGAGGAGAGGGAGGGACAGGAGGAGGTGGCGGGGCCTGACAGGGGACGATACTCTGGGACTGCCCCCACGCTCGGGCCCTCCCCCCCTCCCTCCCCTCAGGTCCTGGCTGAGCACCATCTGGTAACTCGGGGCGACCCCGGGACGGGGTCTCCGAGGGAGGGTCGTCCTCGGGCACCCCGCCAAAGTTGTCCCTTCTGTCCTGTGCCCAGGTGACCCTGCCACCACAACCAACGATGTCGACGGCGACGACGACCAGCCCGGCAACGACAACGAAGCGGTTTGGGAAGGCATGGACGCAAGGGCGCAGGGGGAGGGGGGAGGGGTCCCCCTGGGGGGCCGGAGGAAGCTGGGAGGGGGGACCGGGGGGAGGGCAGAGCATGTCCCCCGCGGCTAACAAGCACCATGGACACGGGGGCGGCGAGGGGCGCCGGGAGGACCACGATCACAGTCTCTGCTGGAAGAAGCCGACGCTCCCTGCCTCGGTCCCGTCGGGACAGCCCAACGACGGCGTCGGCGGATGACACGGACGACAGCAGCTGGTGGCGCGGAGACCGCCGACTCGGGGCGGCCGACAGTCTGGGATCAAGGGCGGGTCTCCCGGGACGGCCGCGCCGGGCCAGAGAACATGGTGTAGCAACGACTGACCACCGGCTGGCCCTCGCTGTCCCTGATCACCCGCTCCGCCCTGACCCCCCCGGGAGACAGGTAGCCCTCTCCTCGCCCCAGGCTGGCAGGGGGGGAGGGAGGAGGCGCCAGCGGGGGGGGTGGTGGAGGAGGAGGAGGAACCGCCGCCGGCCCCGTACAACCCGGTCCCTGGGGAGGGGGTCAGGGAGTAGGGGGGCGGACTCTCCCGGTCGAACACCGTCTTGTTGGGTGGCGGCTTGAAGAGCTCCGAGGAGTTGGCCCCCCCGGAAACGGCGGTCCAGTAGCCGCAGCTGGCTGGCGGAGGTAGCCCTCCTCCCGTCCGGAGACACGGGGATGTTGGGGGGCAGGCCGATCACCTCGGGATCCAGGGGCGTGGTGTGCTGGGGTGGGGGGTGGGGGTGTTGTGTCCCAGGGAGGACGGGGAGGGGCGGGTGCCACGGGGAGTGCTTGTGGTGAAAGCGCTGTTGCTGGGAGCCATTGCCGCTGGGGAGGAGCGCCACCGCCTGCTCGTTGCTGCACTCCTGTGACGAACATCCGCTGGGCGTCAGACCCTGGGGAACAAACAGAGCACGTGCACCCAGCGTTAGAAAGTGCATTCGCTCTCGGTGTGTGTATATAAAAAATTTAAAAAAAAATCCCACAGCCTTTAAAACCAAGCGGACATAAGGGAGACTTTGTACTATATAATTATGTAATAAAAGGAGACATGAAATCTTTTGTCTATAATAAATTTCTCGAACACTGGAGCGTTCCCGTAACGAGAAGAAAGGGAGTTTGTTGAGATTTTCCACAACTGCTCACGTGTTATCCCCCTCCATCCCTTTGTCCAGGACGGGAGAAAATCGTGATGGTATTGCTTAAGTGCACTAAGTTGATGTATATTTAGTCAGGCTTAAACACACCAAGGTTTATCTTTGCACACTCATGCGCCCATCAAACATTCGCCCCTGGGAATGGGATGTCACGCATTGTCTCTCTCCTAACACGACTGAGAACAAGAAATACAATTTCTATGCTACTTATAATTAATCATGAACAATCAAATCACACACAATGAAATATCAGAACATAAAAGATCAATCTTCCTAATCCGGGTTATAATAAAATGACTTCTTACCTGGCCAGGTTTTCACACACACAACCACGCTTTCACACAACACCACAGGGTTTTTGAAAAAAGTCTTCACGTCTTCTTCAGCACTGCTTGATGGTGATGCCCCTTTGGTTGACTGGCTCCAGGCTTCAGGACTGGGTCTTCGTGGTCGTCTCTGGGATCTCGACGTAGAACTCTTCTTCTTCGTCTTTCTTCACCCACCTCTGGGTTCAAATTCAGTTTGTCTGTCTTCACCCACCTCTGGGCTTCAAACTTAGTTTCCTTCTCTTCCAGCTTGTCTTTAACTCTAAGACCTTGCTGTCTCTTCTATCTCCCAGACCACGTTTCTCTCGACCCTTTCTCTGTCCTGCTCACTCCTCTCCTCTCTCCTCTGCCTTCTCTCTCTCTCTCCTGGTGTTGTTCTCTCTCACGTTGTTCTCCCTCAGTTTATATAGGGAGGGAAACAAAGGATTCCCTTCGGGCCATGCCTTTGTCCACGCTGTTCTCAAACCCCTAGTTCACAAGTACCCTGAATTCTCCATTCGCTACATTCTCCCACACATCAGCATTTACACACCCCTACCTAATTGATTAGCAAAACACACACTTAGCACCAGATGGACATCGAAAATTCCCGCCGACTTCGGTGGTCACTTAACACAGTAATTATCTTAAGGAGGGCTACTACAACCTCCACACGCATTCAGCCAGCCTGGGCAATAGAACCAACACAGTGACCCACGGCAATACCATCCGAACGAATCCAAGACTCCTCCTCTTCACTGATGTTTACAAAAGAACCTCAGCTGACTGAGCATTTAGCGCTCACTTGGAGCGCCGAGGTCGTAGTGGTTACATCCCTTCCCCCTTTCGCCACGGGAAGGTCCGAACTCTTTTCCTAGGTGTCATCTGACCACTTCGGCCTCCTTCACACAGTTCGGCCGTGTGCGATGGGTAAGGTACCCTGGTTAATTGGTCTATTACTATTTGTATACTACGTACAACGTCCTTTGCCTTCAAGGTCTAATGCCTTTTGTGAGAGGTTTCTCGCTCCTGACACCCACACAATAATCGTGTGTTACCCATATTAATCGTTGGGAGATTCTTGTCGAAGATCGTAATGAAATTTGTTGTCATTTGAGCGACAGTTCAGAACGTTTCCCACACTAGTCGCGTGTTGCCGTTTTGTGGGTTCATGAGGGGGGGGGGGGGGGGGGGGGGGGGGGGGGGGGTAATGGCTGTGCATGCTGATAATTTCTTTTCTAAACTATAACCTTTGAAAACAAAATCTTGTTTACGTCCTGCTTTCTGTTGTATTATAGAACGGATAGAAGCTGGTTAGAGGTGGGGTGGGAGTGGGGTGACTTGACTGGATGAATTTCTGCCAACTTCTTAGGATCAGTAGCTGATGAGACGGTAGTTAGTTCCTTGCTGGTAATGGCTATCGGCCTCCAAACAGAATATTGACAATTCGGCATGATCAAATATTCAGTTTAAGCGTACGAACTAGGCAGGGAAGGTCTGTTTCTGTTGGAGGAGAAACCATGTCTGTCGAGTCAAAACTCGGATCGGTACAAATGGCTCCCACACCTTTGGAGTTCTATGCTCCTAGCGTCCTCTTATCACGGTCTTCAACTTTGGTTTTTATTCATGTCTTATCTATCTTTATCCCCACGAGAGACAGGGATAGGGGGTGGAGGGAGGAAGCCAGCAGGACGGGAGAGGGGCAGGAAGAGAGAGAGAGAGAGAGGGGTGGAGGCGGAAGACGGTGGGGAAAGGTGGAGGTTTATAGGGGGAGACAGAATGGGGAGGGGAGACAGGTGCAGATAGAGGTGGGGTAGGGGGTAGTGTGGGGGAGAGGGTGGGGAAGGTAGAGGTTTTATAAGGGGAGACAGGAGGGGGAGAGAGAGAGGTGCAGATAGAGGTGGGGGGAGGGGTAGTGTGGAGGAGAGGGTGGAGGCAGAGGGTTTGAGGGGAGATGTAGGGAGAAGGGTGGAGGCAGGTAGAGGTTTATAGGGGGGGGGGGGAGAGACCGAATGGGGAGGGGGAGAGGTGCAGATAGGTGGGGGGGGGGGAGGGGAGGGGTGTGTGGAGGGAGAGGGGTGGAGGTAGGGAGAGCGGTTGAGGTGGGGGGAAGTAGCAGAGGTAAGGGGAAACAGAGGAGGTGAGGTAGAGGAGGCAGAGGCGAGGGACGGAGATAGAGGGAGAGGGAGCTATAGGAAGGGGGGGGGGGGGGGGGGGGGGCGAGAGAGAGAGAGGTCTGGAGGACAGGTAAACTGTACACCCCCCCCCCCTCTTGAGCATGCAGATAAACTAAAACACATGCCTTATTCTCTAGAGGTAATTATTCACAACTACAGACCCCCATTCCCTACGGTTAAACTATACACAAATACAGATCCCCTTATTCCCGACAGGTAAACTTATAACACAGACCCATATTCCCTACAGGTAGCCTCGTTATCCCTACAGGTGAACGATATATACAAATACAGACCCGGGTATTCCCTAGGATAAACCATATACAAATACAGCCCCCTTATTCCCTACAGGTAAACTATAAACAACAATACAACCACCCCACCCACCCTATTCCCTACAGGTAAACTATATACAAGTACAGATTCCCTACAGGTAAACTATACAAAAGTACAGCCCCCCCCCCCCTATTCCCCACAGGTAAACTGTACACAACCACAGACCCCCTTACACCCTAGTTAAAGTACAAATACAGACCCTCTTATTCATGCATGTATACTATACACAAACTAAATCCTCCAATTCTCTACAGGCAAGCTTTACAAAAAAACACAAACCTCAAAGTCATACAGAGTCCTTGGTGTGCGTTCTTTCCGTAATGTGGCATTCCGTTCATTCATTCACTGTTGTTTTGTTTTGTCCTTTCTTCACGTTCATCATACATTTTCAAACAATGCGCCGATTGATATGTTCTCATTCGGTTGGAAAGACGGCCCGTGATGCTGCCGCCATCAACACAGAACCTGAAACGTAAGAATTATCCGCTTCCCTCTTTTGCATTTCCGTCTGCGCCTGGTGTCCCATGACGGCACTGCCGGGAGGGAGTGCGACACCCTCGAGGACAGTTAGCCGTCCCACCCACGTGATGTGATGTAATCAATACAAACCAGACACGGCGACAACAACACTGCTGTCATCCACACGTCCCGGATTACCCCTCGCAGCTCTCTCGTGTCTCTTGATGAGAAGCCTCGGATTAACATGCGATCTCTCTCTATTCATTTTATCCCCCCGCGCGACTTAACCCCCCCTCCTTTCTCTCTCTGTTAATGAGAAGCCATGGATTAACATGCGACCTTGATATCTCTTCATTTTATCTGCCCCCCCCCCCCCCCTTTTCCCCTTAACACCATCCTTTCCCAGCCTTAACCCCCCCCCCTCTCTTGATATTCAGATTGACAAGCAGGTTCTCTCTCTCTCCTCCCCCCCCCCCCCCCCCCCCCCCCCCCCCCAACTTTTCTGTCTGTGGTTCCGACGTCACGAGTGATCTCTCCTCTCCCCCACCTTCTCATCTATTCTTCCCCTTTGTCTCTCTTGTTTAGATATCATGGATCAATATCTAATCTCTCTCCCACCCCAACCCCCAGCCACCTCCCCCCCCCCTTCCTCACCGCCACCCTCCACATTTCTTTGTCCCTCCCTTCATAGCAAGACGTCATATACTAACATGCCACCTCTCTTTCTCTCTCTTTCCCTCTCGTAGCAAGACGTCATATACTAACATGCCACCTCTCTTTCTCTCTCTCGTAGCAAGACGTCATATACTAACATGCCACCTCCTCTCTCTCTCTCTCTCTCAGAGAATGTAAATATCTATGTTCAGACCACCCATGTTATTCTGCACGAAAACCCCTTTTCATATACAAATCACGTCCATTCATATCAGTTTTGGTCAAAATTAACACCTATTTCTAAAAAAAATTAACACTCAAAACCTCTAAAATTGACGTAATTAGTACATTAAAATGGGGGTTTCCCTGCAAAATAGGATTTGGTGATCGTGAACAAAGATATTTACATTCTCTCTCCATGGCATAAAATTAAGGGTTTACAGTACGCTCTTCTACTTCCAGCACATTAACAAATCAGAACAAACAACGGGTTTCCGTCTTGATTAGTTTATTTTTACGTCCAATGAATTTTTTAGTATCCAAATTAATTCTTTAAAATGACTGTCTCCGCCAAACCTATAAAAATGATAATCGCAAAACCCTGCTGTAATTCACGGCAGTGTCGTAGAACTGTAGAGGGCTGCCCATCAAACAAATTAGTATTTGTTTTTAACTGTTGTAAATAAACTTTAAAACACGGGTACATGAGGAAAATCGACTGGTCTACTGCCTTTCATACTCATAAAGACCGTTTTTTTAAGTAATATGTGTTTTAATTGATTGTTTCGCCACTATCATAAAAGCCCAAAATTTTGAGCAAGGCTTCTAGGAAAAAACGTACTCCCCTTTCTTCAAGTTCTGGAAAATTTATAGTTAATTATAAGATTTGCCTCATTAATTTTTAACTTAATGCTAAATTGCTAAATACTCTCTTAAAGAACAAAAGGGTTTTTAGTAACCATGGGTATTTTTAAATGTTTTAATAGATTGCCTTGTTTGTCCTTAACATCCAGCCCGTTATTCTTAGCTCTTTCAGATATGTTAATCCATTTTACTTTAAAACCAATTTCTTTAAGGGCAACCCTATAATCACCCCGCGTATTTTTCAATTGGGTGCGTTAAGAAACACTTTTGTTTTGTTGGGTTATATAGATGTACATCTTTTTTATAATATTTTAAAAACTATTTAAAAAAAAGGAACTTTTAAATATAACGAAAGTGCCACTTCAATATAGGGAGCGTTTTAAACCCCAAAAACTTTGGACTTCAGTTTACTATCATATGGCTTTTCAAGTTAGACTTGTAAACCCACTAACTAAATTTTTTAAATCCGCAATAAATAATGATAGAGTGCCATCAGCATGGTCATCTCGCCTATGGCTTTTTACCAGAATCAGTTAAATTTTGCCGTTTACTGCGCAATATGGCTGCGGTGTTTCATATGCAAACCATTTAAACACCTAATCTTTTTTGTAAGGTCAGTTATAACTTTCATGTTTATTACCAGTACAGACGAATACTAACTGAACTACAAGTGCCCCTTCCAAGCGACAACGCGTTTAATCCATTTAAAAGCCCAATGGGACATAAAATTATGAAAGAATCTGCAATGAATTTAACATTAATCCCTTTAACTGACTTTAGACAAAAGTTAGACCGTAATCATGGGTTAGGCACATTGTATTTGTGGGGTGTAAAAGAGATAACTTATGATCGGCTGGGCCCCACCTTTACCCGACAACAAGTTGATTGGGTTTTTC
>CM031609.1:15584338-15598175 GCA_018398815.1 Conus ventricosus | reverse complement strand
TGGTCTTAAATCTCTTTTCCTCCTCTTTCTTTTCTTTCCCCCCTTTTCCCCCGTTTCCGCCTTTTTCCTCCCACCCATAATAGTGTAAAATGTTTGTGTCAACGATTAGTATCAGCATTTCAAAGAACTTCTTAAAAAAAGAACAGAAAAAGAGTCAGAAGAAGTGGGACCCTTTCTTGATACTGATGGCGACCAGGAAGTAATCTCTGCAGTAAAAAAACTCAAGAACAGAAAAGCTGGGGGCCCAGACTAAAAATTGGGGTGAATCATTTACAAATTTGCCGGAAATCCCGTAATTGCTAGATTTTAAAGGGCCCACTTTTGATAAAAGATATTTTGTGATAACTGGACAAATCGCTTATATTATCATTATTTAAGAAAGGTGAAGTCATGATCTAAGTAATTACATGGCATATCACTCTGTGATATCAGTTGTAAGTTAACAGTTCTGTAGATCACAAGAGTGGGTCGAACATGATACTAAGTACAGGTGAGAGGCAAGCGGGTTTTAATGAAGGTTCTTCAACTATCGATCGAATGTTTACACACTTTGGCTAAATACAGAAACGTTTCATGAATCGCAAATCAAAAGCTGCCTTCATTGACTTCGAAAAGGCATTTGATTCAGTATGTAGAAAATAACTTTGGCCAAATACCCCGAAGAATGGAATAATGGGTAAGATATATTATGAATTAAAAGCATGCCTCATTGTGTCAAAGTAAGGGTCAAGCGTGGTGGAGATTTTTACAGACTGGAAGTTTTACAAAAGGGCGAAGCAAGGAATGCATGTAGTCCTGTTTTATTTCCCTTATTTATCCATGAACGGGCACAAGAAAAAATGGAGAGGAGAAGATACATTGTAGCTTTGTCTCCGGAATAGTTGAATTATTCATTTTTTGTTATTAGCAAATGAATAGCTTTGTTTCGGAAATAGTGGAATTATCTAATTTGTTTTTAGCAGATGATATAGCTTTTTTTTTCGGAAATCCCAGTTGGCCTTCCAGACCCACTTGAACAAACAGTTCAAATATAATGCAGCATCTAGACCCAACAAAATGTTAATATAAAAACGAGCAGTATTGTTCTATCTAAAAAGGATACCTTGCAGCAAGAGAGAAAGAAGAGAGAGAGAGAGAGAGAGAGAGAGAGACGGAGGGCTTTTAAACCCAGAGAGTAAATTGGCGGGTTTAACGTTATAATTATCTTGGAAATTTCATTTTTCTCAACCCGACTTCGTTTTGTGGCTGTCATGAAAATCTCTCAAACAGGGCGAGAAATGCACTTCAGAAAAATAGAACTCAGCTGCAACCCATTGCTCTCTGTGGTGCGGAACTGAAGGATTAATTGCTGCTCCTGTTCACATTGAACCATTTGCTTTTTTTCCTGCGAAGTTTTGCTTCTTTTGGGACAGTTTAGATGATCATTTTTAGAAACTTACAGTTTGTCACGAATCAGCTGTCAATTGCCACTTTCTCCTTTTGACAAAACTGTTTCTTTTTTATTGTCACCAAACCATCCCGGTGTGTGTCCAGGGGTCTTTCCTTTTTAGCTGTAAAAGCATCTCTGGAACGATCATTTTCTATATGGCTTCTTTCAGTTGACATATTTTGATTCGGGTTTTCCAAGACTTTTTGAGTTCAATGAGTACGAGACTCTTTCCATCAGTTTTCTCTTGAAGAGTTTTCTCTTTCCGTTCACTTTTTCTCTTGAAGGGGTTTTCTCTTTCCATTCACTTTTCTCTTATGCCACCTTTCTGGAGACAGCCCGGTTAGCAATGTAAAAGACAACAACTTGTTTTTCAAGTCGTAGGTGATCCGGCAAGCAAAGGTCTCCTCCATCACCCTCCCAATATTAACACCGTAAATCTGAAAGCTTCGTAACAAATAGTAAATCATGTGCTTGAGCCTGGGTTGAGATACATCAAAATTGTCTGGGGAATGTCTCACACTTCAAAGAGTGTATTCACAAGGATCAATCGATTCAACGTAGAAAAGCAATAAATGGCAATTGAAATCGTCTCTACCACTGCCAGTTGGTCTTAGAATACGGTTTAAAACCACCGGACCTTCAGAGAGTTAATGCAGTGTATTACCAGGTTTGGGTAGAACATCTCTGTTCTCTGATCACCGTAGGGACTGATAGATTTGATTTTTACCTCAGCCCAGAGGTCATGTGTTCACCATGTCCTTTTTCTTTGTCTGCCGACAAGATTATGCCCAGAACCTAACCAATTCCATTTTAATTTAAAAACGGTTAAAAGATGTAATATCCCCCAGGGGCGAATCCTGTAAATTTTTGCGCAGGATCTCTGCCCGCACATCCGGGTCAAACACCAGATCCCGGGTCATTCAGCGAGATGATTATCAAACTGAAACGAAAAAAAGGTCAACTTTTGAGGAACTGTAGAAAGAATGAAATGTGACTGAGGACCGACCTTCTGATTGAGTGGACTAACCCTTTGTATTGGATGAGGACTAACCTTTTTGTGTCGGAGTGGAGACTAACTCTTTTTATTGGAGTGAGGACTAACCTGTATTGGAGTGAGGACTAACCTTCTGATTGGATTGAGGACTAAACCCTTTTGTATTGGAGTGAGCACTAACCTCTGTATTGGAGTGAGAACAACCTTCTGTA
The DNA here is from genome assembly GCA_018398815.1 of Conus ventricosus. Taxonomy (NCBI): domain Eukaryota; kingdom Metazoa; phylum Mollusca; class Gastropoda; order Neogastropoda; family Conidae; genus Conus; species Conus ventricosus. Next base: position 15,595,540 of record CM031609.1, on the reverse strand, counting down.
TTTGGGGTGAGGGGACTAACCTCTGTATTGGAGTGAGGCTAAAACCCTTCTGTATTGGGGTGAGGACTAACCTTCTGTATTGGAGTGAGCACAAAACCCTTTGTATTGGAGTGAGGACTACCTTCGTATTGGAGTGGGACTAACCTTCTGTATTGGAGTGAGGACTAACCCCTTTGTATTGGAGTGAGGACAAAACCCTTTGTATTGGGAGAATTTTGGGGAGAACTAACCCTTTGTATTGGAGTGAGGACTAACCCTTTTTTATTGGGGTGAGGACTAACCTTTTGTAGTGGAGTGAGGTCCCGAACCAGAGGGAAAGGAATCCAAGATCAGTTTAAACCCAAATTAACCACAAACACTCCACTGAACAGAAGACTGTGAAAGTTGCTGTCACGAATCGATAACTGTCTACGAAGTAATGCATTTGCATTGAACATGAAAACTTTTAGTGGCTATACCTGTTGACATTTCGTGCCTTCTAGTCCTATTTAAAGAAAGGGAAGTAACTCCTTAGGCCCATACCTTTACATCAAAATCACTTGGTGGAAAGAAAGTTTTTTTTGTTTTGTTTTTTCACTACTCGTGAGCTGACTGAAAAGAAATCGGTCCAGGATCAGTTCGCCCTTGGCAAAGTCTACGTTTCCCCCCCCCGATGTCAACCACCCCCATTCCCCCCATCCTCCACCTTTTTTTTTTTTTTTTTTTTGCTTTCTTCCTTCTGTGTTGAGACGATCATTGGTACCTCTGAAAGGGATTCCGGGGTTTCCCGAAAAGCGCAGTTTGGTTTTTGAAGTCGGCCCATGCTTTGGGGGTGTCCTATGCTGTGCCACACCAGGGGAAAGAATAGCCCACAAACACACACACTTCTGTCATTTCGCCCCAGTTAAGAAGAAGACATGTCTCACAACCAGGGCATTACCGTGCCTGTATGGGGGCTGAATGCAGATCGACAAGCAGTCCCGAGTGGGGTTTTTTTTTTTTTTTTTTCCCCTTTTTCACGCACGCACTGTGGGTTGCTCACTGACCGAGAGGATCTGGCAGTGTCTAGTCTTTCGTTGGCGTGCATTTCGCACGTCCTGACTCACAAACTCACCTTCAAAACAATGCTTCAGGTGGCAGTCGATCCTTAATACGGAATATAACCCAGGCACGGACCCTTCAAAAGTCTACTCTACGTAACCATAGAATCAAAGTTTCGTTTGCATGGCTCGCAAAATCATCGACGTGATTTCCCCATTCGATGTAAAAGGGAAAGAGATGCTGTTTATTCCTTGACACAGTCCTACATAGACACACCCACACCTCCGGTTTCTAGACGTTGTTATTTTGAGATAGTAATCACGAATAGAATATTCAACCATTCCTTATTTTTCTCACTTCCAACGTAACACTATAACCCCAGAAACAATAAAACACCTCCGGTTCATTCTTCTCCTGCCCTCTGATTGCTGTCTGTCGTCTGCCCTGTTTGTCTGTCCTGTCTGTCTGCTGTCTGTCCTGTCTGTCTGTCTCTCTCTCTCTCTCTCCTCCTCACACACACACACACACACACCACACCACCACACACACACACACACGCACGCACTCAAGCACTCGCGCGCACAACACACACACACACACACACACACACACACACACACAAAACACACACACACACACACAACACACACACACACACACCACACACCCACCAACACCACCACACACCTCCCCACACACACACACACACACACACACACACACACACACACACCACACGCGCCCCGCGCGCGCGCGCGCGGCGCGCCCCACCACCGACCAAAAACCCACACAGTTAAAGGGTTTATAAAAAAAAGATATTTCTTAAAGAAAAAAGTATTTATGTAAAAACGAGTTAAAACCAGCGACACCAAACCATCTTGTTTCCCAAGGACATTCCTTTTAAAGAAAAACTCTTTTGCGGTCTGCAAAACATCAACAATCATTCAGAAGCAGTGAAACTGACGTGAAAGTGAAGACCCAATAAGACCCGAAAAGGGAAAATGATGACCCTTTAGAATTCTACTCTCAGGTCAGGTGACTGCTAAAAACAACAACAAGCGGGAGATCTGCCTATAGCAGAGAGAGACAGAGGGAGAGAGAGAGACAGGGGCAGAGGAAGAGAGACAGAACAGAGAGCGATACGGACCGGAAACTTTTTCATGTGTAGACTTTTGCCCCTCATGAAGAGTGCACATAAACGAAAATAATCAGATGTAAACCAAATAACAATTACATTGTTAAAATTACATTTCACAAAGCCTTCAAGACACGAGATAGAACCCATATTAAATGCTTTATCAGGTAGATTGACCCCAAATTTGAAACAAATGCTTCATGCTTAGATGAAAATAGTAATGTCAATCTAAACGATTAGGATCTAACCAAAACTCCAGACGTATGTACGTGCTCTTAAATCGTTCAAAACCGGGCAATAAAAAACAAAATGTAATTCATCTTTTTTCCCTTTTAGCAAAGTGGACACTAAAATCAGTATTATCAGTGATTTGTAACGAAATCGATGTCTGCAGTTTCAGAAATGCCAAATTTAAATCTACGATACATTCCTCAAATTGTCTACAAGGTTCATCAATAGGGAATTTCTTTTTTATATCAGGGACAGACAAAACGTTCTGTATGCATTCAACCTTTCAAAATGTTCCTTTATATGGAAATGCCAATCTTGCCACCTACATAAAGTAATCGTTCCTGAAGATTTTGAGAAATTCATTTATTCCCATACCTTTGATTAAGCCGCACAAAGCCCGAATCCAAACATATACATTTTACAACGGACACTTGAAAACATTTTTTCTTGCCACGTTTTATCTAAATCAAACAGCATTCGCAACCTACGGGAAGTCAGATTTATCCATTCTTGTCAATTTTGGGCGAAAATCTCACGCTGTTATAGTTCAGTTTTTACAGATAGGATATCTGTTGTGCTCCCCGTAAACCAAATTTATTAGGAGTAGGGAACTCTAACACCAAAACATCTTTTTAGAGCATACAAATTCCCAACTTTTCACTTTGAACTGCAGCATTATCAAGTTCCCCTAACTGTGGGGCCATATTGAACAATACGGTGGATCTGCGAATCAAATGATAAAAAAAACAAAAAACAACCCCACCCCCCCAAAAAAAAAAACAACAACAACAGATAATTACTTTTAACTTGAATAGCTTTTAAAGAATGGCATACAGCATTTATTTCGCCTGCTAGTTAGGCTATGAAAGGCAGCGACAAATCTCAATCTAGTCGAAAAAAAAATTCCTAAGTATTTAAACATTAGCGACAGGTACCCACAATTCCGCCATACTCCATCTCTCTCGGGTCTTAAATGGGGCCTACCCCCCTTTCCGAAAACAGTTATATTACTTTAAACCATATTACTTTTAGATGGACAGCTGACGCCGCCGTTTGCAAACTGTTTAACTGAAACTAGAAGGCCAATGACAGTTTCAACAGCAAGGCTACATCACAGCCGAAGTAAACAAACAGCTCAAAACAATCATACGGAAACGTCGTCCCAAAGTCTTCCCTTCTCTGATAACCTCCACGCTAATTCGTTGATAAATAAAGAAAAAAAAACCCAGACACATGCATCTACTTGTTTTAAAACCACGACGCAGAGAGTGAGTGAGTGAGAGAGAGGGAAGAAGAGAGAGAGAGGAGAGAGAAGAGAGAGAGAGAGGAGAGAGAGAGAAGGAGAGGAGAGACTGATTTGGGTTTGTTTGATTTGTTTACGTTTTCTTCTGTCCCATCTTCTGTCTTCTGTCCATCTTCTGTCCCAACTTCTGTCCCATCTTCGTCCCATCTTCTTGCCAAATCTTCTGTCCCATCTTCGTCTTCTGTCCATCTTCTGTCTTCTGTCCCAAATTTTCTGTCCCATCTTCTGTCCCATCTTCTGTCCCTCTTCTGTCACATCTTCTGCCCCTATCTTCTGTGCCATCTTCTGTCCCACTGTCCCATCTTCTGTGCCATCTCTGTCCCATCTTCTGTGCCATCTTCTGTCCCATCTTCTGTCTTCTGTGCCATCTTCTGTCTTCTGGTGCCATCTTCTGTCCCATCTTCTGTCCCATTTTCCCTGTCCCATCTTCTGTCCCATCTCTGTGCCATCTTCTGTCCCATCTTCTGTCCCATCTTCTGTGCCATCTTCTGTCCCATCTTCTGTCCCACCTTCTGTCCCATCTTCTGTGCCATCTTCTGCCCCATCTTCGTCCCACCTTCTGTCCCATCTTCTGTGCCATCTTCTGTCCCATCTTCTGTGCCATTTTCTGTCCCATCTTCTGTGCCATCTTCTGTGCCATCTTCTGTCCCATCTTCTGTGCCATCTTCTGTGCCATCTTCTGTCCCCATCTTCTGTTCCCATCTTCTGTCCTATCTTCTGTGCCATCTTCTGTCCCATCTTCTGTGCCATCTTCTGTGCCATCTTCTTCCCATCTTCTGTCCCATCTTTCGTCCCATTTTCTGTCCCAACCTTCTGTCCCATCTTCTGTCCCCATCTTCTGTGCCATCTTCTGTCCCATCTTCTGTCCCATCTTCTGTGCCATCTTCTGTCCGCATCTTCTGTCCCATCTTCTGTCCCATCTTCTGTCCCATCTACTGGCACCGCACCCCACGGCCGCTCTTTCCGACCCCTCCGTCCACACTCGTCCTGCCGCACCCCCGCACCGGCAATTCACAGGGAGCAGTCAATGTCAAGTCGTCAAGAGGCAACCCACTGGAGGAGACACTGCTCTGGCTGCTGATCACTTGGGTGGTGTTCAGTGGCGCCTGTTCAGATCCAACATTCGCAGGACACTAACTTACCAACCCCCCTATTTTTACGACAATAATTTCGTAGTCGCGGAGCGGGTGCATAATTATGGGCTCTCCTTCGGGGGGGCCCCCATTCGTCCAACGACAGGTTCCATGAACATCCAATACCGGTAACCCAAAGGGAAAATCAAACCAAGGCCCAGACGGGAGAGGATATCGAACTTGACGTTCATCATGAGAGCAGGGAAAGAAGGGCCGCAGAATTCGAGACCTTTTTTGATTATGCTGATCGATAAAATAAGAATGAAGAAGATGATGCTACGGATTTCCATTCCGGTCTGAGACGGGCCCATGACAGGGCTGTACCCTACGCTTACTTTCGTTTTTTAAACTCGGCGTCAACCAGGCCCGAAGGTACAGACACCTGCAGTTGGTCAGGACTTTGAACAACCCCTCTCAGAGACGGATCCATTTAGGGGATGAAACTCGACTGGTGGTCCCATCTTCCTAACTGACCCCGCCAAAAACTCAACTCGGGGGTAGGAGCCGGTCGGGCAGAAAAATCCCACATGACACTGATGGGAAAGGAACCCACGATCTCCCAGCCGGTATCCCCCCACGCTAACCACTTCGCCACGGCGGCCTCGGTCCCCATAAACCCAGGGACGCGTTTCAGAAGAAAAGAGGCTGAAAATTCTTTCGAGTTTGTCAGTGTGTGAGTATTACGTCGTGTTTAAGGACAAGATAGACTTGCAGACTGAAGTCGGCATTCTCGTGGCAGTTGTCGTTTGCCATGGTGTGTCTATTCCTATGGGGGCTGTCGTCTCTGGGCTCTCTCACTCCGGTTGCCGGAAACTCCGGTTCACATTATGGAAATTGGTCGGGCCGACGATGCGCGTTTCTTCGCCTCTTCTCCCACAGAAGGACTGTCTTCAGGGCCACCAGGGGGTCCTCTTTTGGTCAGGTGGCGATAGTCCTGTGCCGCATGAGGCCGCCTCAAAGATGGAGCGGGACGAAAGTCGTTGGGAACGCTGCAACGAGTCCCTTCTAAGGTCCAGGCAGACTACGACTGAGAGGGCAATTTTTCAGCCCAACTCGAAAAGGTGCCTACCATGCCCGCCTAAAAAGCAGGGTACCCCCAGCCACGGTAATCGTATCAGGCAGCGCTCCATCGCCGATCGCCCCACATCTCTAGGAGTCGTCCCCTGGCAAAAACAGTCTAGCCCGTCGTACCCAAACGGCTAAGGTTAACTGGCCGCCTGACGCTGACCTCTCACATCAGTGTCCCTCAAAGGAGGCGGGCCGCCTCAGTGCCTGTAAACTCAAACCAAGGCGGTAAACAGTAAACAAGTGGGGTATGTTTTGCTCCCATAAGGAAACCTAACACAGAGTAACTTTTATTCAAGACTGGCACAGCCTTTTAAACTTGAATAAAGTCAGACAAATACAAAAGACAACAATCTAATAGTGGGGGAAAAACAAGCGCAGGCCAACACTGAACTGTCTGGCAAAAAATTGGACTTGAGGGAGGGGAGTTTGAAGATGGAGAAATTTGGAAATGAAACTTAAAAAAAATTTATTATATATATATTAAAAAAAATGTACAGAATGAAACTCTTCCTAGCTGCAAAGGAACCTCGCAATCCCTTTTAAAGGGCAGATATATTTGAAATTGCCTGCTCCGGGGAGCAGTAAAGGCGGGTAAGGGTCCTTATATTAATTATATTATTTTTAAATATATTGGTATTTGATAGCGCCTATCCTGGGGCACAGACCAAGCTCTAAGCGCTTTACAATAAACACACTACCCACTCCCTCAACGGGCTGCCTATCCAGGTAGAGCCGGCCAAAAAAGCAGCCTACTGGCGCTCATTCAGTCGTTCCCGTGCCATTCAAATATCATCACCCATTTTTCATTTTTCCATTTATTCCTCTCCAGTTCTCACTTTGGATGCAGCAAATTTTTTAATACGTGTCCTCAATTTTCCACCGGTACACAGATGGCACACGATAACAGTAAGTGACAATTTTTGTGGCTTGGTAAGAAAACCAGGCGGCAATCTTCAATCTACATCAATTTTGCCAGGGCAGCGGGAACCCCCCTGCTCTTTTTCGATTTTCAACTGCCGTGGGTTCTTTAACGTGTGCAGGGGGCCAGGAAAGCACACGGGGCCGACTCGCTTATAGTCCCCATCCGATGACTTAACCCTTCAGTTCGATTTGTCATTCAACTTGGAAAAAAGGGCGAGAAAGGCAGGGCTCGAACCCACGCACTTCCTCACACTTTTGGGTTGGCAAGGCGAACGCTTAACCACCCCCTGCCACCTTTCTTCCTTCATTGCGGATAATTACTGAGCATAACGTTGGCAGCATGTTAATATCTTACATAGCTGTTCCAAAACTAAACCCCGCCCACACACGTGTATCGCTATCGATCGGCGCCATATTTATGGCTGGCTCGTCTTGAAAACACTTACTTACCTATGACGAAACTGGCTTTTTTCCACATTGTTCACACTCCCGTTGTTTTACATGTGTAGTTCATCGTTTCATTGCTCTGCTTGCCTGAACTGTGTGGTCGATTGTATAGGCCTTAAACAAAAACAATCGCTGTTTTGGAACGAACGTAAGCCATACATATACATGGATTAACCACTTTGATCCTGGAAAGCCCATTCCGACGGGCAGTTGCAAGCAATGTGGACAAACGACAGACAGCCCGAATCACTGTTTGATCTGCTAACATTCTGTCTGAATCACCGTTCTGATCTGCTACCTTTCTGTCGAATCACTGTTTTGATCTGCCACCTTCTGTCTGAAAACACTGTTCTGATCTGCTACCTTTCTGCCTGAATCACCGTTCTGATCTGCTACCTTTCTGCCTAATCACCGTTCTGATCTGCCACCTTTCTGCCTGAATCACTGTTCTGATCTGCCACCTTTCGACTGAATCACCGTTCTGATCTGCTACCTTTCTGTCTGAATCACCGTTCTGATCTGGGCCCCCTTTCTGCCTGAATCACTGTTCTGATCTGCCCCCCTTTCTGTCTGAATCACCGTTCTGATCTGCTACCTTTCTGCCTGAATCACCGTTCTGATCTGCCACCTTTCTGCCTGAATCACTGTTCTGAACTGCCACCTTTCTGACTGAATCACCGTCGATCTGCTACCTTTCTGTCTGAACACTGTTCTGATCTGCTAACCCTTTCTGTCTGAATCACCCCTTCTGATCTGCTACCTTTCGTCTGAATCACCTGTTCTGATCTGCACCTTTCTGACTGAAATCACCGTTCTGATCTGCTACCTTTCTGTCTGAATCACTGTTCGATCTGCCCACCCTTTCCGCCTGAATCACTGTTCTGAAACTGCTAACTTTCTGCCTGAATCACCATTCTGATCTGCCACATTTCTGCCTGAAATCACTGTTCTAATCTCCTAACTTTTCTGCCTGAATCACTGTTCTGAAGTGCCACCTTTCTGCCTGAATCACTGTTCTAATCTCCTACCTTTCTGCCTGAATCACTGTTCTGATCTGGGCCCGCTTTCTGCCTGAATCACTGTTCTAATCTACTACCCCTTTCCTGCCTGAATCACTGTTCTAATCTCCTACCTTTTCCCGGGCTGAATCACTGTTCTGAACTGCCACCTTTCTGCCTAACCACTGTTCTAATCTCCTACCTTTCTGACTGAATCACTGTTCTGAACTGCCACCTTTCTGCCCTGAATCACTGTTCTAATCTCCTACCTTTCGACTGAAATCACTGTTCTGAACTGCCACCTTTCGCCTGAATCACTTTCTAATCTCCTACCTTTTCTGACTGAAAACACTGTTTCGAACTGCCACCTTTCTGCGTGAATCACTGTTCTGATCTCCTACCTTTCTGCTTGAATCACTGTTCTGATCGCCACCTTTCTGACTGAATCACTGTTTTTGAAGTTGCCACCTTTCTGCCTGAAAACACTGTTCTAATCTCCTACCTTTCTGCCTGAAATCACTGTCTGATCCCTACCTTTCTGCTTGAATCACTGTTCTGAACTGCCACCTTTCTGACTGAATCACTGTTCTGAAGTGCCACCTTTCTGCCTGAATCACTGTTCTAAACTCCTACCTTTCTGCCTAATCACTGTTCTAATCTCCTACTTTCTGCCTTTAATTGGAGCAGACATGTACCCAGCAGAATGGTGAGCGATTCAACCCGTGTCAACCTCCAAACTGACCACACAGAGACTGTCTGTACTCCGGATATCCTGTCAGGGTTTGCTCTCTTCTCTTGTCATCCCCTAAGTACCCACAACGCAGCAAAAGGTGTGTGTGTGTGTGTGTGGTGTGTGTGTGTGTTGTGTGTGTGTGTGTGTGTGTGTGTGTGTGTGAGTGATTAAGAGAGAGACGTGTGTGGTGAGAGAGAGAGAGAGAGAGACTGTGTGTGAGTGAGAGAGGGGGGAAGAGAGAAAGAGAGAGAGAGAGAGAGAGAGAGAGAGGGAATTGTGTGGTGTTGTGTTGTGTGTGTTTGTGTGTGTGTGTGTGTTGTGGGACTGCTTCATCGTCACATAGTGCGTGAATATTGTGCATTTTCATATATGTTTTATAACAACCCATTTCTCATAAGTAGGTCGCTGATGCCAAGGCATTATCTGCAATACAAGAGGCAACAGAGACGTTTGTGTAGGGGAGGGGGGAGGAAGGTGAGGGATGGCAGAAAGGGGAGGGGCCGGTAGGGTAAAAGATTCCTGTGAATCCTTGCAGTCTATCCAGAACCCTCGAGGTAACCTGTTAGTCGTTGCCGGCGAGTGCAGACCTTCGCGTTGGCCTTGGGCCCCCTGGTGGCCCCGGTGCTTGACCCACTGGTGGCCCGGGGCTTGACCCACTGGTGGCCCCGGGGCTTGACCCACTGGTGGCCCGGGGGTTGGCCCACTGGTGGCCCGGGGCTTGACCCACTGTGGCCCGGGCTTGACCCACTGGTGGCCCGGGGCTTGGCCCACTGGTGGCCCGGTGCTTGACCAACTGGGGGCCCGGGCTTGGCCCACTGGTGGCCCGGTGCTTTTACCCACTGGTGGCCCGGGGCTTGACCCACTGGTGGGGCCCCGGGGCTTGACCCACTGGTGGCCCGGGGCTTGGCCCACTGGTGGCCCGGTGCTTGACCCACTGGTGGCCCCGGGGCTTGACCACTGGGCCCCGGTGCTTGACCCACTGGTGGCCCGGGCTTGACCCACTGGGGGCCCGGGGCTTGAACCCACTGGTGGCCCGGGGCTTGACCCACTGGTGGCCCGGTGCTTGGCCCACTGGTGACCCACTGGTGGCCCCCGGGGCTTGACCCACTGGGTGGCCCGGGCTGGCCCACTGGGGACCCACTGGTGGCACGGTGGGTTGACCCACTGGTGGCCCGGGGCTTGGCCCACTGGTGACACACTGTGGCCCGGCGCTTGAAACCACTGGGGGCCCGGGGCTTTACCCACTGGTGGCCCGGGGGTTGAACCACTGGTGGCCCGGGGCTTGACCCACTGGTGGCCCGATGCTTTACCCACATGTGGCCCGGGGCTTGGGCCCACTGGTGGCCCGGTGCTTGACCCACATGTGGCCCGGGGGTTGACCCACTGGTGGCCCGGGCTTGACCCACTGGTGGGCCGGTGCTTTACCCACTGGGGGCCCGGGCTTGACCCACTGGTGGCCCGGGCTTGACCCACTGGTGGCCCGGGGCTTGAACCCACTGGGGGCCCGGTGCTTGACCCACTGGTGGGCCCCGGGGCTTGGCCCACTGGTGGCCCGGGCTTGACCCAAATGGTGGCCCGGGGGAGAACAACGTGTTTTGGGAATCAGACGGTCTGAGTTCCAGGCAGTTTTCGGCCGATGGTCTTTAGGTGGTGTTGTTCTGGTGGTGATGGTGGTGGTGTGGTAGTGTGGTGTTTGGTGAGGTCCATTCCCCACACTCCGCTTGGATGGGTATCCCGTCCGTCTTTTTTGCTATAAGGGATGGGGTTGAAGGTAATTAGAATAACTGACGCGTACAGCGCATGTATGTCGTGGTGTGTATGTGTGTGCGTGGTGGGGGGGGGGGGGGGGGGGGGGTAGCGTATGTTTTGTGTTGTGTGTGTGGTGTGGTGTGTGTGTGTGTGCGCGCGCGCGCGCGCGCAAACCGTGCGTGTAATTGTGGGGTGTTGTGTTGCGTGTATGATGTTTTGGGGTTTCGTGTGCGCGCGTCAGTGCGTGCTTGCGGTGGATGTGTGTGTGTGTGTGTGTTGTGTGTGTGTGTGTGTGTGTTGTGTGTGTGTGTGTGTGTGCGCGCGCGTGCGTGCGTGCGTGGGGTGCGTGCTGGTGATATTGTTGTTATATTTTAGCAGTGCGTCTAGCATATGTAGTAGTAATGAAGTCGAAAGCGAGTATTTTTAGCACACTATTTTTTGTCATACTGAAGCTCATATGTTGC